>OY804586.1:42713889-43913889 GCA_963680875.1 Bathymodiolus brooksi
GCATAATAACAGTCAACAAGATTTATATACAATAACAGTCAACAAGATGTATATACAATACATAATAACAGTCAACAAGATTTATATACAATATATAATAACAGTCAACAAGATGTATATACAATACATAATAACAGTCAACAAGATTTATATACAATATATAATAACAGTCAACAAGATTTATAGACAATATATAATAACAGTCAACAAGCTGTATATACAATGCATAATAACAGTCAACAAGATTTATATACAATAACAGTCAACAAGATGTATATACAATACATAATAACAGTCAACAAGATTTATATACAATATATAATAACAGTCAACAAGATGTATATACAATGCATAATAACAGTCAACAAGATGTATATACAATACATAATAACAGTCAACAAGATTTATATACAATACATAATAACAGTCAACAAGATTTATATACAATACATAATAATAGTCAACAAGATGTATATACAATACATAATAACAGTCAACAAGATTTATATACAATACATAATAACAGTCAACAAGATGTATATACAATACATAATAACAGTCAACAAGATATATATACAATACATAATAACAGTCAACAAGATGTATATACAATACATAATAACAATCAACAAGATTTATATACAATACATAATAACAGTCAACAAGATTTATATACAATACATAATAACAGTCAACAAGATTTATATACAATACATAATAACAGTCAACAAGATGTATATACAATACATAATAACAGTCAACAAGATTTATATACAATACATAATAAGTCAACAAGATTTATATACAATACATAATAACAGTCAACAAGATGTATATACAATACATAATAACAGTCAACAAGATGTACATACAATACATAATAACAGTCAACAAGATTTATATACAATACATAATAACAGTCAACAAGATTTATATACAATACATAATAACAGTCAACAAGATGTATATACAATACATAATAACAGTCAACAAGATTTATATACAATACATAATAACAGTCAACAAGATGTATATACAATACATAATAACAGTCAACAAGATATATATACAATACATAATAACAGTCAACAAGTTATATATACAATACATGCATAATAACAGTCAACAAGATATATATACAATACATAATAACAAGTCAAGATGTATATACAATACATAATAACAGTCAACAAGATTTATATACAATACATAATAACAAATACATAATAACAGTCAACCAGATGTATATACAATACATAATAACAGTCAACAAGAGTTATATACAATACATAATAACAGTCAACAAGATGTATATACAATACATAATAACAGTCAACAAGATGTATATACAATACATAATAACAGTCAACAAGATTTATATACAATACATAATAACAGTCAACAAGATTTATATACAATACATAATAAGTCAACAAGATGTATATACAATACATATTAACAGTCAACAAGATGTATATACAATACATAATAACAGTCAACAAGATGTATATACAATACATAATAACAGTCAACAAGATATATATACAATACATAATAACAGTCAACAAGA
The DNA here is from genome assembly GCA_963680875.1 of Bathymodiolus brooksi. Classification (NCBI taxonomy): domain Eukaryota; kingdom Metazoa; phylum Mollusca; class Bivalvia; order Mytilida; family Modiolidae; genus Bathymodiolus; species Bathymodiolus brooksi. Next base: position 42,715,460 of record OY804586.1, read on the forward strand.
TGTATATACAATACATAATAACAGTCAACAAGATATATATACAATACATAATAACAGTCAACAAGATATATATACAATACATAATAACAGTCAACAAGATATATATACAATACATAATAACAGTCAACAAGATGTATATACAATACATAATAACAGTCAACAAGATATATATACAATACATAATAAGTCAACAAGATGTATATACAATACATAATAACAGTCAACAAGATTTATATACAATACATAATAACAGTCAACAAGATGTATATACAATACATAATAACAGTCAACAAGATTTATATACAATACATAATAACAGTCAACAAGATTTATATACAATACATAATAACAGTCAACAAGATATATATACAATACATAATAACAGTCAACAAGATTTATATACAATACATAATAACAGTCAACAAGATTTATATACAATACATAATAACAGTCAACAAGATGTATATACAATACATAATAACAGTCAACAATATGTATATACAATACATAATAACAGTCAACAAGATGTATATACAATACATAATAACAGTCAACAAGATATATATACAATACATAATAACAGTCAACAAGATATATATACAATACATAATAACAGTCAACAAGATGTACATACAATACATAATAACAGTCAACAAGATTTATATACAATATATAATAACAGTCAAGATTTATATACAATATATAATAACAGTCAACAAGATTTATATACAATACATAATAACAGTCAACAAGATGTATATACAATACATAATAACAGTCAACAAGATTTATATACAATACATAATAACAGTCAACAAGATTTATATACAATATATAATAACAGTCAACAAGATGTATATACAATACATAATAACAGTCAACAAGATTTATATACAATATATAATAACAGTCAACAAGATGTATATACAATACATAATAACAGTCAACTAGATTTATATACAATACATAATAACAGTCAACAAGATGTATATACAATACATAATAACAGTCAACAAGATTTATATACAATACATAATAACAGTCAACAAGATGTATATACAATACATAATAACAGTCAACAAGATTTATATACAATACATAATAAGTCAACAAGATTTATATACAATACATAATAACAGTCAACAAGATGTATATACAATACATAATAACAGTCAACAAGATGTACATACAATACATAATAACAGTCAACAAGATTTATATACAATACATAATAACAGTCAACAAGATTTATATACAATACATAATAACAGTCAACAAGATGTATATACAATACATAATAACAGTCAACAAGAGTTATATACAATACATAATAAGTCAACAAGATGTATATACAATACATAATAACAGTCAACAAGATGTATATACAATACATAATAACAGTCAACAAGATGTATATACAATACATAATAACAGTCAACAAGATGTATATACAATACATAATAACAGTCAACAAGATGTATATACAATACATAATAACAGTCAACAAGATTTATATACAATACATAATAACAGTCAACAAGATATATATACAATACATAATAACAGTCAACAAGATATATATACAATACATAATAACAGTCAACAAGATATATATACAATACATAATAACAGTCAACAAGCTATATATACAATACATGCATAATAACAGTCAACAAGATATATATACAATACATAATAACAAGTCAAGATGTATATACAATACATAATAACAGTCAACAAGATTTATATACAATACATAATAACAGTTAACAAGATTTATATACAATACATAATAACAGTTAACAAGATTTATATACAATACATAATAACAAATACATAATAACAGTCAACCAGATGTATATACAATACATAATAACAGTCAACAAGAGTTATATACAATACATAATAACAGTCAACAAGATGTATATACAATACATAATAACAGTCAACAAGATGTATATACAATACATAATAACAGTCAACAAGATTTATATACAATACATAATAACAGTCAACAAGATTTATATACAATACATAATAACAGTCAATAAGATGTATATACAATACATATTAACAGTCAACAAGATGTATATACAATACATAATAAGTCAACAAGATTTATATACAATACATAATAACAGATATACAATGCATAATAACAGTCAACAAGATTTATATACAATATATAATAATAGTCAACAAGATTTATATACAATACATAATAACAGTCAACAAGATGTACATACAATACATAATAACAGTCAACAAGATGTATATACAATACATAATAACAGTCAACAAGATTTATATACAATATATAATAACAGTCAACAAGATGTATATACAATACATAATAACAGTCAACAAGATTTATATACAATACATAATAACAGTCAACAAGATGTATATACAATACATAATAACAGTCAACAAGATATATATACAATGCATAATAACAGTCAACAAGATTTATATACAATACATAACAGTCAACAAGATGTATATACAATACATAATAACAGTCAACAAGATTTATATACAATACATAATAACAGTCAACAAGATTTATATACAATACATAATAACAGTCAACAAGTTATATATACAATACATAATAACAGTCAACAAGATTTATATACAATACATAATAACATTCAACAAGATATATATATACAATACATAATAACATAGTCAACAAGATTTATATACAATACATAATAACAGTCAACAAGATATATATATATACAATACATAATAACAGTCAACAAGATTTATATACAATACATAATAACAGTCAACAAGATTTATATACAATACATAATAAGTCAATAAGATATATATACAATACACAATAACATAGTCAATAAGATATATATACAATACATAATAACATAGTCAACAAGATTTATATACAATACATAATAACAGTCAACAAGAAATATACATACAATACATAATAACAGTCAACAAAATTTCAATTTGAAAATACAAGAGAAAACTTTGTTCACATAAAACTATTTACATAAATACAATTATTACTCTTCATGTAAGAAACTTTCATTATAATTGACATGAAACATAATTTTACAAAGAATAAATAGCGTCGTTGTACTATCCACTCGCATAGTACTATTGTTGGAGTCATTACTATGCTGATGGGCGGAGATTAGAACTATGTTACGTCATTTAAATAGGCGGAGTCTAAACGTGATCACCTGAGCGCTTTTAACAGTGTACAATTTACAATGTATTATACGTTTTTCTTTAACGTTGATGTTGTCGTCTGTCAAAACAATGGCCAGTTCCAGGTTTGGGAATTAAATATTTGACAGTTCATTGTTATTGTTGAAATTAAATATTTCTTGAATTTAAATGAATAAAATGAATATTATTTGCCAATCTTTATACTATCAATACATTTTAGACAAATTTCATATTTTAAAATCACCAAAGACATTCAGAGTAATAATAACAATAATTGTGTTGTCCATGTTATATGCCGAAATATGTCCCACGGTTAGAAGGCATAATGCACGACCCCTCCCCTTCGGGTCTTGCATTATGCCTTCTAACCTTGGGACATATTTCGGCATATAACATGAACACAATATTATTGTATGAATATGAAATAATAAATAAAAATACTGCTGTAATTAGTTTATGTATCTGGAGACAAAGTAATTTTGATTGTTAAAATATTGATACATTTTATCCACATTCATGTAAGAGCTCAGGATCCACATATATTCAATTGTTTTCATTGTTAAAATATTGATGCATTTTATCCACATATCCTGTATAAGCTAAGGGTCCACATACATTGTATATTCAATTGTTTTGAATGTTAAAATATTGATACATTTTATCCACATATCCTGTATAAGCTAAGGGTCCACATACATTGTATATTCAATTGTTTTGAATGTTAAAATATTGATGCATTTTATCCACATATCCTGTATAAGCTAAGGGTCCACATACATTGTATATTCAATTGTTTTGAATGTTAAAATATTGATACATTTTATCCACATATCCTGTATAAGCTAAGGGTCCACATACATTGTATATTCAATTGTTTTGAATGTTAAAATATTGATGCATTTTTTCCACATTTCATCAAGATCAAAATATATTCAATTGTTTTGATTTATTCTAATTTGTGACATTGAGAAAAAGTTCAGGAAATAAATCATATATTTAAATCATATTGTCATGTATTCCCTTACTTTTTGTTCATGAAGTCTAAATGAACATTTCCTAAATGTGATTTGATTTTTGGTGTTTTAACGCCACTTTCAACAATATTTCAGCTATATCATGGCGACCAGTTTTAGTGGTTGAAGAAGCCGGAGTACCCGGAGAGAACACAGGCCATGGGCAAGCAACTGGTAAACTTTATCACTTGCCGCTGCAAGTCGAGTGCACCTTTTATTGTAATTTACGAAGCCGAGGGCGAACCCATGCCGTATTGGTGATAGGCTTGTATGAGTTGTTAGGTAATCCAACTACCTAACTCATTGAGCCACCTGGGCCCCCACTTACTAATCTTAGTAATCAGTGAGACATAGAGTACATGTATTGCTTTCCAAACGAAACGTGGCTGGATCTGATTGGCCAAAACATGTTTACTCCCCCCTCCTCCCCCCACCCCACCCCAAAGAAAACATAACTACTTCAAATGTTCACATACAGAAGCCGTAATTCGAAGAAGGACAGACAATACAATTTCCTAAAGAGAAGGAGCAAAAAATGATGCTCAAAACTCTACAAAACAAACTAACGATTGAGCAACACGAGCCCTGTTAATTATTAAATATCAAATGGAATAGATACAGATATAAACAATCAACAGACCTGCACAGTCTCTTCTAATTAAAAATCTTTAGCCACTGATTGCATTCGTAAATGTAAGAAGAGTTTGAAGATACCAAAGGAGTAGTTAGAATCCGTATATTGAAGAACACAATGACCAAAAGAAAAAGTACAAACAACGATATACAAAACATACACATAAGATATAGTAAGGGAACGACCATTTAACTTGAAGGCGGGGGGGGGAGGGGGTTATGGTTTTTTTCTAGAAAAATATTCTGATTCTCAATGTTGCTGAAAAAAATATTCTGATTTTGGTGGAGGAAAAAAAAATAATCTGATTCAGAGTTTTTGTCATATAACCTAATGTTAATTTCTGGTAAAAAAAAATGTATTGTCCGAAAAAAAAATTCTGAACGAAACAAAAAACCATCAAGTTAAATGGTCGGTCTCTAAAACCAATCAAATCAAATCAGATCAAAATCAAAAGTTTTATTTAAAGTCGGTACATTTACAAACAGTACAAACATAAGCTCTCATGAGCTTTCTAAACTGACATACATTTTAAGATATAAATTACAACACAATAAAACAATGTCATGCATTAAAACTACATATCAACCTAAAATTAGATGTAAGCACATCTATGGTTTGATCTCTGGGCCTCCACAGCCAGTGCACATGTGGCAAGCACCTCCCTGCACACTGACTGTCATAGGACCAGAAAACAGCATAGAAATAGATGCTGACAATTACAGCATATATGATACATAAGCAAAATACATAATCAAATATGTCATTGTCCCAAATATACACATAACACCTTACACATAAACAGCACATTTCACATACATTAAGCATGCATACATATAAAAATCATAAAAACACAAGTTATGGTTAAGCATACATTTAAACATAAAGCTAGCAGCACATAAAATCAAAACCAAGCATAAGTCACTAAATAAAGTCAAGCAGGAAGTTTAGTCATGCAAAAACAAGCGTAACTGTAAAGCAAAAACTAACTGGTTTTGCAGGCGAAACATTGGCATGAGCTGTCAAACCAAGAGCTTATCAGGGTTTTAAACTGATTTAGAGAAGACTGTTTACGAAATTCATCTGGCAGCGCATTCCAAAGCTTAGTGCCCGCATAAATTAAAATTCGGAATTCTGAATGAAATAATTCGGAAATATTCGGAAACAGCTTGGAAATTTGGACTTTGCCATTTTTTAGGTCGGAAAAAGTGCGGAAATTTGGACTTTATTATTTTTATTGGCGGAAAAAGCTCGGAAAGTTGAACTTTATCATTTTTAATGGCGGAAAAAGATGCGGAAAGTTGGACTTTGTCATTTTTGATGGCGGAAAAGTTTGGAAAATAGACTTTGCAATATTTTATGGTTACAATAAATTCGGAAAATAGGACTTTGTCATTTTTTATGTTGGATAAAGCTTGGAAAGTTGGACTTTGATTTTTTTAATGTTGGAAAAAGTTCAGAAAGTTTGACTGTCATTTTTTAGGCCAGAAAAAAACATTTTTTTGTGGAAAAGTTGATTGTCATTTCTTAAGGTTTTATTTTTAAATTTAATTAATATCTAATTGAATGAAGAATATCAACTAATATTAACTAATTGATTAATACTGCCAAGTCTTCAGTTAGAATAAAAATTTTATAAATAGTGATGTTTCTAATCTTCACTGAAACAGGTGTTAAAACTGTTCAACTCTTTGGTATATTCAAATTTTTTCAAAGAAAATTAGACAAAGACCAGCATAAAACATAGAAAATTGAAAACAAGTAACATGAACTTCACTAAAATAGTGAAAACTTGTGTTCTCCAGAAAATTGAGCATTCACTGTGCTACACATAGTTATTAGTTTGATGGATGCAGATTACATTTTTTCTGGGTTCTGAAAATTTACTCCTCATCAAACATTCAAAATTAGATCAAGTTTCCATCATAGTATGCATAAGAAAGTTAATAGGTACTATATTGATCACTCATCATGTACATGCAATTACTGAGGTCTTGAGGTTTCTAATGATGATTGAAGTTTAAATATTGTATACAGTCGAACCTCATAATGTCAAACTTCTTACTTTTAGTTATCCAAAGAAACAACTTATCTGAGATTGAGCGAGTGATTGTTGCTCAACGCCAATTCAGTAATTTTTCAGCTATATCATGGCAAGAACAAGTTAATTTTCAATGAGAACATGTTCAGGTCCACTTTGTACTAGACCAACACGCCAAGTTGAATTTTATAGTGCTAGCTCACTGAAACAACAATCTGCAGGTAGACATGTCACTCAACTCGGACACATTATTCTGATTCCGAGCCAACCTGCTTAGTGGAGAAGCAACAGATACCAATTTTATATTCTTTAATTTGACCCGAACAGGGTTCGAACCCACAATCTAGCGCACTCGAGGTGTATCTGATATTGACATAACCAGGTATGACTGTATATACAACACTTTTCAACATTGTTCAGCAAACCTCATTGCACAGAAAATCATTTTTTCATAAAAACAAAAGGAAGAAATCTGAATATGGCAACTTTTACTTGCTGATAATAATATTTATATAGTTATAGTACATAAACATAGGATAACAAAGTAGAAAATAAATAGAATACAAAGGCTTCTAAAAAAAAAAGACTTCAGGAATAGTCACTATATTGTCTGTTGCATGCTTTCAATATTATAATAAAAATGGCCATCTTGATCGTATGGTAGTTTGATTTTCAACTACATGTGCAATCAGTGCCTATCACCACTAAAGTTGTGAGTTCAAATCCTGCTCGGTGTTTTTTTCCGTTTTCCTCCACCAATAAAACTGAGCTTCATGCACTGTGATACAACTGAAAGATTGTTAAAAGTGGCGATAAACACCCTAACACTTCAATATAATAAAGTGTCTTAATCATTTTTCATTGATTTTCCCCCAACTCGAGATTCTCCCAAACATTCAGAATAAGAGTATGTCCCAGTTCAATCTCTCTCATCAAAGTTCTCAACCAGTTCTTCTTCAAATGTCCATGTCTATCTGTAACAAGTGATTGGTCTGTACTACAGTTAAATTTAGCCGTGCTTTTCTGTCTTCAACAGACATTTACACTTGATCCACACGTGTCAATATTCCCTGAATTGAAAATATGTATGTTGTGGTTCCTCTATGACTGACTGATCATCTTGTTCTTCAATTTTCCTGAAATAAAATTACAAAATATGTAAGAAAAACAAACCTTAAAATAACTTATTACATTTAAATATACAAAATGTAAAGATTTCACATATTAATATAATACAGTAGGTTATTACAGTTGTATCCTGCTGTTAAATTACAACTTCAGACAATAGAATAATTATACATGGAAATTTATAGGTAAAATGAAATTAAATATATTAAAAAAAAAAATTGCATGTTTTATTTCTGCACGACCAGCACTAATTAAGTTGGGTTTTTTCATAATATATTTGTTCCATTTTGAAATCATATTGTGTAAGTTACAAATAATTGATTTAGCAACTCAATTATTTTCTTAATCATCAGATTTTATAATTATTTTACCTTGCTCTAAGTTAAGTCCTAGTTTAAATCTTTATGGGAACAAATAACCAAAATTGTAGACACTATACATCTATACATTTAGTAAGTGAATGATTGTTGTTTAGTTGTTTAATGCCAAGTGAGCAACGTTTTAGCTATATCATGGCGAAAACAAGTTACAATTTGATGAGATGGTGTCTGCTTCTTGTAGACCAACACGATTTTTAGTGCCAGATCACTGAAATAACAGTCTGGAATAAGGCATGCCTCTCCAACCTGGAACATTATGCTGTGTGATTAGTGGAGCACAAGAACCAATTTGAGTCTTTGTTTTGACCTTACCGGAGCTCAAACCCATGATCTACCACACCATAATGCACTATACACTTAAGCATGAAGCAGTGGAAAATGTACCAGGCATAACATAGACAAATACACAATGAATAAATACCTGCGATAATAAGGGGTCTTGGGCAAGGGAACATCTTCTTTTGGCTACATACAATTTGTACCAGCTGAAAACAAATAAAACACATTTAAAATATTACATAAAACTTATGGTGTTCTATATATATATAAAAGATTATTACAGTGAAATGTCATGTCTTTCTAAATAATCATAGTAAACACTGAACTTGACCAATATGGATAAACACCAAGTCTTTGCTTTTTATATTTGTGCATCATGCATTCATGACAGGACAAAAAAAATAAATGTGTCAATTTGTTTGCATAACGAACTGCAGAGGTCATTGAAATATAATGTATATATGATTATTTTTTTAGATCATTATTTATATAAACTAATCCAATTGGAAATGGCATTCCATTGATAGGTGATACTTTTACCTTTGTCTTTGAGTTTGAAAATTCTAATTTTCTATTTATTATGTACAGTGTATATAAATGTTGTTATTTTATCAATTTGAAATTTTTAATCTTGTCTGTTCGCGCTGATGTATAATCATCACGAGTGATGGAACATCGTAGGATGTGGAAGATAAGATAAGATAAGATAAGAAAACTTTATTTGAATTCGGTTTTTGTATAACAATAAACACAAGCTCTCAGGAGCTTTTTACCGAATATACATAGTAGCACAAGATACATACACATATTAACATAATCACATAAACACACATATAAAGCACATACAGTTAGCAAATGCAACATAAAAAGCACAAAAATAAAAGACATTCTAAAACATGCTGAAGCAATATCAAGCATACATAAAATAACTAAGCAGCATTAAAACTTGGAAAAAGCACTAGAAATAAAACAGAAAGCTGAATATGTTATCTGCATGCAGAATAACGACATACTGAGCCATTCCAGGACTGAATCAAACTTTTAAAGTGGTTGAAACTGTTTTCAGTTCTGAAATGGTTCGGAAGGTCGTTCCACAGAGTTGCAGCTGCAAACGTGAATGATTTTTTGCCATACCTTGTAGTTCTAACTTGAGGTACATCTAATATGTTCGAATACCTGAAAGCATATTTAGAATTCTTCACATTAACCAAATCATGAAGGCATACAGGAGCTAATTTGTTAACGATTTTATATGTCTCCAAGGCCATTGTCCTAATACGTCTGATCTGTAAGGAGGGCACTAGAGCTTTTTCAAGAAGGTTGATATATGAACTGGTGTAGTCATCGTATACAAAGCGAAGTGCTCTTTCCTGCACTCTCTCTAATTTTTTTGAATTTTTATCGGTACAAAAATTCCAAGCCAAAGGGCAGAAGTTAAAGTTACTGAGAATGAAAGTGTGGAATATAGTTAATTTGCTTAATCTGTCTAAATACCGGCCCAAAAGTTTAAGTATATTCAGTTGCTGTGATGCCTTCCTACAGATTGAACTGATATGAATGTCAAAATTTAATTGATAATCTATTTCAATTCCTAAAAGTTTTACTGTCTCTTCACATGAAAGTGTAGAATTCTGTATACAAATCTTCATGTTTTTGTCAAAAGTCTTCTTCCCAACCGCAAGTACCTGAAATTTATCTGGATTAGCCTGCATTTTGTTAACTTTAAACCAATTAATAAGAACATTTGACTCTGATTCTAAAACTGAGGTAAGTACATTAAAATCAGGATGACCATAAGACAAAGTATTGTCATCTGCATAATTATATAAAGTACCCTTTTTTACAAAATAAAAAATATCATTAATAAAGACATTAAAAAGTAGAGGCCCCAAGATTGACCCTTGGGGTACCCCTTTTTGGATGTCAGACCAACTGCTCAGGATACCATTAATTTTAATTTGCTGTTTCCTACTTGATAAGTAGGACTCAAGAAGGGATACAGAATCAGTGGACATACCATAGGCCGAAAGTTTATCCAATAAAATATCATGGGGTAGGCAATCAAATGCCTTGGAAAGATCCATTAGGACTGCAGCAACATACTAAGAATTAAAATAAAACAAAAAGTATATTATGTTAAATGATTTCATTGTCAGACATAAATCTACTTTTTCTGATTTTATGGAAATTTATGTATAAAAAAATTTATACAGAATTTTTTTCCGAATGTAGTCCTGAAACTTTTTAACAAATGTAGTTTGGGGATTTTTCCCAGATATAGTTCGGAAATTTTTTCCGAATGAAGTTCGGAATTTTTTTCCGAATGAAGCTCAGAAATTGCACCAAAAGTGGCAAAGCTAATGCGGAAATTTTCTCAGAGCTAGCTTGGAATAATTTCCGAATCCGACGATATTTTCCGAATAAGGGTGGTAGTTTCCGACCTTAATTCGGAATTCCGAATTTTTTTCCGAGGTCATTCGGAGTATTCGGACAATTCCGAATTTTTTTCCGAGGTCAATTCGGAGTATTCGGACAATTCCGAATTTTTTTCCGAGGTCAATTCGGAGTATTCGGACAATTCCGAATTTTTTTCCGAGGTCATTCAGAGTATTCGGACAATTCCGAATTTTTTTCCGAGCTCATTCGGACAATTCCGAACTGATTTCCGAATTATATGCGGAAATAATATGGAAATTTATCAAAATCCTCTGTTTTTTCACGAAAATATTTTTTTTCTCATTCGGAAAAGTCCGAATACTCCGAACTCTATTTTCCGAGCTAATATTCGGAATCTCCTGCTACGGGTGTAACCTGAATGATTGTAAACCATATGATGTTGTTCTGACTCGTGGCAGTTCTGCAATATTTTGGTACCTAAAAGAGTAAGAGTTGTTCTTTATGTGAATTAAATCTTGTAAATATACAGGACATTCTTTATTAATAACTATAAAAACTTCAATTGCCAAAGATCTCATTCTCCTGACTTTTAACGAGAGTAATTAGTCTTCATAAATAAATCTAAGTGTCCTTTCCTGAATTTTTTCAACCTTTTTTGTATTAACTCCCCCACAGAAATGCCAAACAAGAGGACAATGATTAAAATTGGACATAATAAATGAATAATAAATTGTTAGTTTTCCAAGTTTTGTAAGATGCTTGCCTATTTTCAATACATTTAGTTGCATTGATGCTTTTTTTTACAGATGTTTGATATATGCTCATTGAAGTTTAATTTAAAATCTATAGTTACACCCAAAAGTTTTACTTCAGTTTCACATTCAATTTCAATACCTTCCAAATTAAATTTCAAGTTTTTATCATGTGTTTTTCTACCTACTGCAATGGCCTGAAAATTTTCAGGGTTGGCTTTCATTTTATTTATAGAGAACCAGTTTATAAGTACATGTATCTTACTTTCTTCTTCCAACGTTTTAATTAATTTGTTAATGTTTGTGTCTGCATATGAGACAGTATTGTCGTCTGCATAGTTATAAAGTTCACTGTTGTGAATAAAATAAAAGATATCATTTAAAAAAGATAGGGCCCAAAATTGATCTTTGCGGTACCCTTTTATAAAACATTGTTTGCCAGTTACTAGAATGGGTTCCTACATTGACACATTGTTTTCTATTATTTAAATAACTTTCAAAAAGATTTAATGATGATGGGGCAACACCATAGGATTTTAATTTTAACAGAAGGAGATCGTGGGGTAGGCAGGCGGGGATAATGTCATTACTCCGACACTCAATACTCTGACACTTATTACTCCGACAATCATTACTCCGACTCTTAATACTTCGACAGTGACCGATAGTCTTTGCAATTCTGGCGCTTTTAGCAATCCAAATGCAGTACGGGACTGTCCATTTAACTTGAAAGGGGCATGGTTTTTATCCGGAGTCGGAAGTTTTTTTCGTATGCAGCGCTATTGTTTTTAAAGCTTTTCAGCGCGGCCCAACAAAATATTTTTTACAAAAGAAAATGTTATTTCATGTAGATCTAATAAAAATGCTTTCTCTGATTAGTTTGTGTGGTCTTGTGGTTTTTTATCGTGAAATAAATAAACAATTCTCAGGTTGTGGATATTTTATTTGCGAGTCCAATCATCAACAGTAATAATGAATATATACTATATCATATCATATCACGACCCTGCAAATACATAAGTTAAAATAACATAAACAAATGGCACAAAGAAAGATAACTCTAATTTGAATATGTCAAAAGTGCTTGTGTAAATAAAAATATACCAATTTGAACCAAACGATATAATAGTCTTGTATTTCATTAAACAATGAAATACTTACGTTGCCAAATAATAAAGTTTGTCAGTTACTGACTATATACATCTATATGTAAATCTTGACATTTACATGACATCTTCAAAATATTATTATATAAATAAGCAAAGCAAATAATAAAGTAAGCATAAGCATATTAAAAGTAATAAGCAAAAATACACTTAGTAAAATAATAAAAACAACACAATATCTTACCTCACATGAGGTGTAAAGGTCTTTCCAATAATGTGGCATATATCAATGTGAATCTGAATAGTAGAAAACCTGTATAACAAAATTAATATTATAAGTCATGTGTTTCATGACAAGATAAAGGTTATATACATTCAATATAATACATCATTAAAAGTAACAGTTACTATTTTATTAAACTTAAAACTTTAACATTGCAATAAGTTAAAAATAATACTTTTATGTTTTAATTATTTAATCAAACTGGTTTTACCTGTAAACTTTCCAATGACTAATTTATATGTATTTTATATTCATTTTTTATATTTTCATTCAAAACACTTGCATTCTATAGTTATTAAATAAATCATGACTGTTAAAAATGGTTAATATAGAAATGTAAAGAAACTGACCTTCAGATTAGAATAATGACAATCCATATAATCATATAAGAAAATGAGACATGTCCAGCCACTAAACCAGAAAAGAAATATAACAATAGAAATGAAAGAGAGTTTCCCGCCTAAAATTCATCTGACCAGACTGACCAATAAGAAATGAAAAGAGAAAATAGTATGGAGCATTCATTTAACATAAGTATTAAATGAATAAATAACTAAACTATAAATACTAATTAAAATATGTATATGTTCCTGAAACAGAAATAGAAATATATTAAGGATTAAATACAAATGTATTTAATCATGATCAGCTACAAGTAGAAATAAATTAATAATAAAAATAATCATTATACTAAAAAATAATTAATATGTACAATTTCACTCTACCACATTTGTTTCTTCGATTCCCGTCATATTTTCCTCAAAATTCAGGATAGCAAAAATACATGGCCTACCTTTTCAAGTTATCAAGTCGTCTCATAGTTTAGTGACACCTAGTCCGAGATTCCTCTGCTGTCTAATGGCTTTATGGATTTGCTGTAGCCGTGGAACGTCAGAGAGCTATACATACGGAAAACAGCGGATTTGCTTCTCCAACTCTGGGTCAGCACATTTCCACGTTTCGTGGCTATCGGATTTTATTTTCTATCAGAAACCCTTATATAAATTGCTTCACCAATCATTTTTCTATTCATTCATAACCATCTTACCCTCAGAAAGTGGTGTTACACTCCATTACAGCACGATTTTGCCTTAGATCCTATGATTCCGCAATTTGTCTTCCATTTTTCAAACATTTGTCACGTGACTACGAGAAAACCACGATTACCGCAATGTATCATGGGAGATGATTTGCATATAAACAAACAAACAAATATTTTTATTGCCAATCATACACGCCTGTTAAGGCAGAACAATTAACATAAAATTTAATACAGTTGATTATATTGATTGGTAATGATTTTAACAGCAATAGTGAATTACAGATAACCATAAGAAGAAAAAAATGATGTAGTACCTTATCCAAAAAGGGGGGATGTAACACATGCTCTTTCCGAAGCCCGTTGGTAACACTCTGCCATTGAATCTTTTCTTTCCAACACATTCTGTATTATTTCCTTCTGTTCTGCTTTGATTTGTAAATGAACTGTTTGTCCTGCAGAATACGCTTAAATGTATCTTCTTCCATGTGATTTGAATGTTGTTTACGTATGCAAATAATGCTCAAATAATTTGGCGCGCTGAATTAAGTAGCTCCCGTCATGCAATGCGTTACTGTTATCATTCAGTTAGTATTGCGAGATCACGTTTGTAGATTCGAAAATGGAAGTCAAATGGCGGAATAATAGGATCTAAGGCAAAATCGTGCTGTAATGGAGTGTAACACCACTTTCTGAGGGTAAGATGGTTATGAATGAATAGAAAAATGATTGGTGAAGCGATTTATATAAGGGTTTCTGATAGAAAATAAAATCCGATAGCCACGAAACGTGGAAATGTGCCGACCAAGAGCTGGAGAGGCAAATCAGCTCTTTTCCATATGTATAGCTCTCTGACGTCCCACGGCTACAGCAAATCCATAAAGCCGTTAGACGGCAGAGGAATCTCGGACTAAGTGACACCTACCTACCATTGCATCAGATGCGTACGGAATTGGGTTTGTTGAAGAGACCTGTACTACCCGCGACCAAATACTGCGGGTGCATTGCAACAGTTTCAGACATAAATTGCTTCATTCGCATTCGGTCGAACTCATTGGGCTCGTAATTTTGTGTGTTTTTCCCCTTTAGATTGTTGTCAGTAAAATTAAATATTTTCCTAGAAAAAAAACTAAGTGAAATAAAAAGAACATAAAACAATCATAATTCTTGACACAAAAAATAAACAAAAGTAATACAAATTAAAATACAAAACATGCACAAAATGAAATAAAATTCACACAAAAAATAATAATAACAATCAACAATCAATTTCAAATTTGCATACCTTCAGTTCAGTTCACTGTCAAAAAGAAATATATTCAAAGGAAACCTAATTATTTTCAAGTATTAAATTTAATGTTCTTAGTAGCTGAGCAGAAATTAAAATATAACGATATACTTGCAATGTTATACACTTCAAGTTAAGTTCTGATTCAACAAAAATTAAAATTAAGAAATCTCACTTCCGATACTCAACTGTTGACTTCCGGTATACAACTTCCATAACATGCGGTTCACAACCATGGACTATAACTTCCGGTTTACGAATTCGGTTTTCAACTTCCGGTTCACTATATCTGGTTTCCAACTACGAATAACTTCCGGTTTACAATATCTGGTTTCCAACTACGGAATAACTTCCGGTTTCCAACCCCGGACTTACTTCCGGTTAATAAATACGGAATAACATCCGGTGTACAACCACGGACTAACTTCCGGTTCTCAAAGTACGGACTAACTTCCGGTTCTCAAAGTACGGACTATAACTTTCGGTACTCAATAACTTCATTAAATATTATACCAGCATGCAACATCTACCATTTATCCAAACATTTCTCGAACCCAAATTCAACATGACAACCAACCCCTGAAAGTATACGAAAATAATCAATATTTTACCTTTTATATCAACAGAACTTCAGTTCTTTTATAAACCTGCGGTGTGTTCGACTGGTAAATATGACTGAACGAAAATAAATAAAATGACTTACCTGAGTGGAAATAAAACGTATCCTGTGATAATTCCATGTCCTGTATTTGACAATTTTGAACTTTCACCAACCATTTATTCCATGTAAGACATTCAAGGTCTATCCTCGTCCAGTGTTCAGTGCGGTATATCTGGTATACCTCGTGTGTCCTACCTCAACTGACCAGTCACATGATTTTGTTTGGCGGGAACTAATTACCTGTAATTAGCTCCCGATAGCTGGATTTAAATACCTACCTGTATTGATTTTTCCAACTTATCGTATGTTATCAGACTGGCTAAAATAAACGTAATTAAATGATAATAAATGAAAAGACAGTTTGTTACATAGGTCCCTCACCAGAAGACTAAACATCGTTTTAGTCCAACCCAAATTAATAAACTCCAGCTGGTGTATCTACAAAAAAAACCAACAGCAAATGCATCTGAAATCACATAACACAATAAAATAAATTATAAATCTACAAATCTGCACTACGCCACTCAGGGGTCTACACCCTCGTCACATCTGGACAGTGCATCTGCGACAATATTCGCTTTTCCTGCAATATGAGATATAGAAAATTTGAACTTTTGAAGAATTAAACTCCACCTAAGTAACCGCTGGTTACTCGTTTTCATCCTGTACAACCACTGCAAGGGTGCATGATCTGAATTTACAGTAAACTCTTTACCTTCCAAGTAAACCCTTAACATTTTGACTGCCCACACAATGGCAAAACACTTCTTTTCAATGACCGCATAATTACATTCCGCCCTACTAAACTTTTTACTTGTGAACATCACTGGATGTCTCCCATCATCAAATTCCTGCTGTAACACTGCACCCATTCCAATCTGAGATGCATCAGTCTGTAAAATACATTTTCTATTGAAATCAGGGTTTTTTAATACAGAGTCTTTACAAATTTCACCTTTTAACTTATCAAATGACTCTTGATGAATATCTAACCATTGCACTTTGTTTGGAACATTTTTCTTTGTTAGATCAGTGAGAGGTACAGCGATGTCAACAAAATTCGGAATACATTTCCGGTAAAAATCAATAAGTCCCAGAAATGATCGAACGTTTTTCTTTGTCTTAGAAATCGGAAAGTGTTTGATTGATGCAACTTTGTCTTGTACGGGTTTAATCACACCTCTTCCTGCAATGTGACCCAAAAACTCTTAATTCCGAGAAACCAAAGGAACATTTACTCGGTCTTGCCGTCAGTTTTGCGTCTCTAAGTTCCTGAAAAACAAGTTTTAAATGTTCTAAATGAAATTGCCAATTATCACTGAATATTCCAACATCGTCAAAAAATGAGTCTGCGTATTTCTCGTGACCCTTTAGTACTTTATTCATGAGACGGACGAAAGTCGCTCCAGCATTAACCATCCCAAAAGGCATAACTGAAAATTGATATTGTCCAAATGGTGTAACAAAGGCACTCTTACGTTTTGCGTCCTCGTCGAGGGGTACCTGCCAATAACCTTTGGTCATGTCGATTTTGCTTACGTATTTCGCATTGCTGACTCTGTGTAAAACATCATCCATGCGTGGCATTGGTCTAGGATCAAATATTGTCTCGCTGTTTAGTGCTCTGAAATCGACGCAGAAACGGATCGTGTTGTCTTTCTTCCGGACTAAGAGTACTGGTGCAGCGAACGGACTATCGGAACTTTCGACAATACCTGCCTTGAGCATCTTATCGACCTCCTCTTTGACTTGATTTCTCATAGCATATGGCAATGGATAAGGTCTCTTGTAAATCGGGTCATTCGTTCTTGTATTGACAACATGCTTGATAACGTTTGTCACTTGCGGGACACCGCTAAATATGTCGCTATAGTCAGATAACAAATCATGCAACTGCTGCTTTTGCTCAACTGTTAACTCATCGCAAATTGTGACGTCATTGATGCTTTCTTTACTTTCAATGTTCGGTGTTAAACTAACATGCAAATCAGAATCGCAATCCTCATCTGGAGTACTTAATCCTGATATAACATCCAAGCAAGCGAGTACTTCGTTTCTACTGTTTTCTATATCATCTGTACGTTCGTACCATAATTTCAACATGTTTACGTGAAATATTTTTTCTGTTTTTCCATTTATTTTGATCTTGTAATCAACCGGACTAACTTTGTCAATGATGGTGTACGGACCTTTCCAACTTGCAAGTAATTTTGATGTATGTGTTGGAAGCAAAACTAAAACATTTTGACCTACCTCTAATTTCCTTGATCTTCATTTCTTGTCGTAATAAATTTTCTGTTTTGTCTTTGCTTTTCTCTCATTTATGGTTGCTAAATCTGCCATTGACTTCAGTTTGCTTCGAGTATCTAAAATATAACTAAGTACAGAATTATCACTCTCACTTGGTTCTTCCCATTCTTCTTTGAGTATTGCAAGTGGTCCCCTAACATGCCTGCCGTATAGCAATTCAAACGGAGAAAAACCTGTTGTCTCGTTCGGAACTTCTCTGTAAGCGAATAAGATGTACGGAATAAATTTGTCCCAGTTTGATGGTTCTTTTTGTGCATACCTCTTGAGCATTTTCTTCAATACTCCATTGAAGTTCTCAATTAGACCGTTTGCTTCTGGATGGTAAGGTGTAGTGCAAAGTTTGTTTATCTTAAGTAATTTACATACCTGTTTAATGAGGTCTGACATGAAGTTACTACCTTGATCGGTCAGTAGTTCTTTTGGAACACCTATTCTAGAAAACATACTAATAAGGGCATCTGCTACTGTCTCAGCCTCTTGATTCTTTAATGGTATAGCTTCAGGATATCTAGTGGCATAATCAATGCAAACTAAAATATATCTATTCCTGTTATTAGTCAATGGTAAAGGACCAACACAATCAATTGCTATTCTTTGAAATGGCTCTTCAATTGGAGGAATACTTATTAGAGGGGCTCTTGTTATTCTACCTTTCTGCATACCTTTTTGACATTCTGGGCAACTCCTACAATACTCTGAAATATCTGTAAACATACCTGGCCAAAAGAAATGACGCATTATTCTGTCCCTTGTTTTCTTTGTGCTTAAATGTCCTGCTAATAAAACGTCATGACCTAAAGATAAAACTGTTTTTCTCATGCTATTTGGAACAACAATTTGGCTTATTACTTCACCTAAATTTGTTTTAAACAGTCTGTACAAAATATTAGTTCTGAAAACAAAACAAGGCGAAAAATCACCACTAGGTTCATTTATAACTAAAGATCTCACTTTGTCCAAGCTCGAATCACTTTTTTGTGTCTCAATCAGCTCTTGTCTACTACAAAATGAAAAATTATTTTCAGGATTTCTACTGTTTCACTGATTGGTGTATCATTGGTGTATACCTTTCCACTGGCTTGTTCTTTTTCTACTTCTCTTAATTCTTTTGCTTTCTGTTTTCTAGTTTGAACAGCACTGCATGGACATTCTGTCAGCTCTGTAGACTTTTCACCTAAATAATTTGAAAAAGTTAATTCATTAGAATTCTGGATAGCTATCTGATTCTCTACTGGTTATGGTATCGAAGTGTATACCAAATTTCCTACTATGAGATCTGCAAATGGAGATTCTAAAACTAAAGCTAATACGGTACCTGTAATATAAGGTGTTACAATATCAATCCATGCTTCTTGACATTCTCTACAGTACCATCTGCCAAAGAAATCATTCTTACCTCACCTGTAAACTTTGCTGGTTCAACATATTTTCCGTGTACGAAAACAGTTGAACTTCCTGTATCTCTGAGAACACTAACAGATTGTTCATTTACCTTGCCATCTACTATTTCAATACCAGACACTTTCTTTTCTGTGTGATCTGTCCCCGACACTTCTGGTAAACGGACTGTAACGCCAGATACATAACGTGTTACACCTTCTGATTTCTCATCACTTACCTGATTCTGAGTTTTTTCTATACAGAGACCTAACTTACCCGGTTTGAATTTTACATTCTGAGATGTTGGACAGTATGACGCTATGTGGCCTTGACGATTACATTTGAAACATGTACGAACCTCCTTTTTATACTGACTATCCTGGCTGCGGTTATTATTCTGTTGACGTTTTGGAAAACTATTTCCCGATTGCGATTTAATGCTACTGCCCACCTGTACATGTTTCCTCGCACCTTGAAAGGATTCAGCTAATTCAACAAGCGTATTCACATTTCTATGTCTATGTTCTTGAACCCAAAGTTTAAGATCTTTGTCGCACCCACTCAACAACTTCTCTCTCATCATAAGGTCAAACAGTTTTTCAAAGTTTACGCCAATATCTTCCCTTTCACACCAATGTCTGAAAAAACCTTCTACTCTAACCGTATATTCTCGAAATGACTCATCACGCAGCTGAAAAGCATTCCTAAATTTCTCTCTATACGCCTCTGATGTTAGCTCATACCGTACTAGTATAGCCGTTTTAACCTTCTCATATTCTACACTATCTTCTTCACTAAGTCTGGAGAAAGCTTCCAGTGCTTTACCCGTTAGCAAAGGGATTAAGCGCAACGCCCATTCACGTTTGTGAACTTTGTGAAGTACTAACAGTCTTTCAAAAGACTTCAAATATACATCAGGATCATCTCCCTCCCTAAACTTAGGCAATTTAGACTTAAGTTTATCTGAACTATGTACCTGATTCGCTCCTTGTGATAACTCTTTCTCTTTGAACTCTAACTCTTTCAGTCGAATATCTCTTTCCATCTTTGCTGCCTTTAACTTGTAAGTCTGCTCAATCTCTGTCTTTCTCATTTCTCTCTCTGCTGCTCTTTCTTCTCTCTCTGTCACCTGCATCTCTTTATATAAACTTAAACAGGCTGATACAGACTCTCCCTTAGATATCAATTCTGATACCCATTCTGGCAAACCTGCTAAAGACATTTTCAATATAAAATTTTAAACAACAAAAATACAATACTACAAATATATATTTATTAAATATTGACCAGTGACAATCCCACCGCTGCCACCATTGTAAAGACGTAGGATATCGGAATTGTCGGTTGGCCAATACATAATAAAACAAAACATCAGTAAAATTAAATATTTTACTAGAAAAAAAACTAAGTGAAAATAAATGGACATAAAACAATCATAATTCTTGACACAAAAAATAAACAAAAGTAATACAAATTAAAATACAAAACATGCACAAAATGAAATAAAATTCACACAACAAATAATAATAACAATCAACAATCAATTTCAAATTTGCATACCTTCAGTTCAGTTCACTGTCAAAAAGAAATATATTCAAATGAAACCTAATCATTTTCAAGTATTAAATTTAATGTTCTTAGTAGCTGAGCAGAAATTAAAATAAATAACGATATACTTGCAATGTTATACACTTCAAGTTAAGTTCTGATTCAACAAAAATTAAAATTAAGAACTCTCACTTCCGATACTCAACTGTTGACTTCCGGTATACAACTTCCATAACATGCGGTTCACAACCACGGACTATAACTTCCGGTTTACGAATTCGTTTTTCAACTTCCGGTTCACTATATCTGGTTTCCAACTACGGAATAACTTCCGGTTTACAATATCTGGTTTCCAACTACGGAATAACTTCCGGTTAATAAATACGGAATAACTTCCGGTGTACAACCACGGACTAACTTCCGGTTCTCAAAGTACTGACTATAACTTCCGGTACTCAATAACTTCATTAAATATTATACCAGCACGCAACATCTACCATTTATCCAAACATTTCTCGAACCCAAATTCAACATGACAACCAACCCCTGAAAGTATATGAAAATAATCAATATTTTACCTTTTTTTTTTTTTACTTTTATTTTTTTAGACATTTTCAAAATATATACATAACAAACACAGACATTACACAACAGCACAGACAAAGACATTATTTGTACATACATTTTCAATACAAATATATGAAATGTTGTGTCCCCTTGTCTCCATGCAATAAACCAAATACATAGTTTATTTAAGGATATATGTCATCAGACGTTGATTTACCCCCTATATATAATTATATATACATGAGTTTCTAATATAAGTTTCTTATGTATAAATTATTTTCTTGCATGATGACAAAAGTAGACCACTATGAATTAAGTTCATGTATGTAACACCATTTATTATCATGTTTGTACATTTTATTTTCAACAAGTGCATTAATCTTTTCGATTTTCTCTTTTTGTTTAACTTTAATTTTGAAAATGTTAAGGACTGGTTTTGTGTCAGTCAATTTACAACAGTGAATATAATTTCTTGCCACAAGGAATAAAAATGGAACAATTTTTTGCAAGGAGCTTTCATCTGAAAAAATACCTAAAACTGTTTCTTTTGGGGTTAATTCAAAAACTTCTAAATCTAAAGCTGATGAAAGCCAGTTATTAAATGAAGTCCAAAATCTCATTGCCACAGGGCAGCCCCACAGATAATGTAAAATGGAGTCTTCTTCTTGGTTACAGAAATTACATAATGCACTGTTTTTTAATTCCCATTTTGTGTAATAACTTGTTATTTGGAAGTATATGATGCAGAAGTTTGAACTGAAAATTTCTTAATTTTGTATCATTTGTGATTCTATAAATATCATTAAACAACATACTACCATCTAGTTCAGTATCAAGTTTGTGTTCCCATTTCACAATGCCTTTTACAAAATTTTCTTTTTCATCTTTTTTCTATGAAATATTTGTATATATATTTTGAAATAGCTTTCCTCTGCATCATATTAGTTATCAAAGATGGTTTTATTTCCAAGTCATCAGTACTGTAGTGTTTTTTAATAACAGATATAATACCATAATATGTAATAGCATTTATATTCACATTGCATTTATCAAGAAACATTTGATATGTTAGAAATCTATTATTGTCATCAATGAGGTCCTCTATCTTTTCTATGCCATTTTCTGACATGCATTTTAAATAAAGTACTCTGTCATTTATCTTCAAGTGTGAATTGTACCATATAAAGTCTGTTTTTGTGACTTTATTTGAGTCATCATTAAAGTTTAAAGATGAGTACCACACGAGTAAATCCTGCCAAAATTTTGATTTGATAACCAACTTATGAGCATCTTTTAAATTTAAATTACTCTCCCATATAATCTTATCTTGTAATCGTGAACAACGGGCACATATCAAATGTTTCCAAAATGCATTGTAATCTTCATTATAAAGCTTATATAACCACTGAAATTTAACAGATTTGGCATATATCTTTATATTAGTCAAATTTAGTCCACCTTCTGTTTTTTCTTTAAATGAAATATTTTTTTTAATCTTTGCTGGTTTATCATCCCAGAAAAAATTTAATATTATCTTTTCAATATCATTTAAAAAGAGTTCTCCTGGCAAAGGTAAAATATTCAGTGCATAAGTTAATTGTGGTATGATCAAACTTTTGATGATTGTTAGTTTGCCATACAGAGTTAAATCTCTCTTTTGCCAAGTTTTTATAATTTCTAATATTTTTTTTTCCATTTGTTGGGATGATAATACCTAGCAGTTTAAATTTATCTGTAGTTATTTTAATTCCTGGTGAAAAGTTATGGGTGTATATTTCTACTTTGGAATGACCCAGTGGAATCAGTTCTGACTTATTTAGATTTACTTTTAACCCACTTATCTTTGAAAACTCATTCAATATGTTAATAGAAGTTTTAATGGAGTTTTCTGATCCATCTATAATTATTTGAGTGTCATCAGCATATTGGGACAGTTTGGATTCTGCATTTTTGTACATAAAGCCTTTATCATTTATTAATTGTTGAATAGTTTTATTTATATAATTTCGTTTTTCTAAATTGAAAAAATATTTAGTATTTTTTTCTGCATCTTTTAGCCATTTTGCCTTTGCTCTTATCATTGCACCTTCTGTCTTTTTTTCGTAAAATGTTTTTAATTCATTTTCTAATAAATTTATTCTATTTTCAATTTCTTCTCCGTTAGACGCTTGCTTTTTATTTTGGAGTTCTGTTAACTCTCTTTCAATATTAATTGTTGTAACTTTATTTATCTTTGTAATTTTTGATGAATATTTTATAGTTTCTCCTCTTATGTCACTTTTAATCATTTCCCATTTTAAGTTTGGATTTACATTTTGCTCATCATATATGTTTTTTTGTTTTTGTATTAATTTTCTTATAAGTTCAATATAATCTTTATCTAATAATAGAGATGTGTTAAGCTTGAAAAAACCTTTGCCTCGAGCAAAACTATTCTTTTCTATTTCAACTGATATAAAAGAATGGTCACTTTTATAGCCATATATAATATCTACATTGTTTACTACATTCAGTAAGCCAATTGATATGAGGAAGAAATCCAACCTACATTGAATATTTGGAGTCTTTTGCCTCCAAGTGTATCTCTCTAATTCAGGGTTTAAAGTTCTCCATACATCTGTCAAATTATTTCTATCTATGAAAGATTTTAGCTTTTCTCTATTTTTTGTATGCGATAATTTTGTGCTTCCTCCTTTTTTATCTTTTTCATCAAGTACTAGGTTCCAATCTCCTCCGCATATCAACGGCTTATCATTGAAATTGTCTATATCGTCTATAAACGATTCAAGTAATAATGTGTTATCAGTATTCAACCCATAGAAATTTGTGACAATTATTCTTTCATTGCTTAGTTCTAATTCACATATGATATACTGACCATTTTCATCACATACTGTATTCTTTATAACAAATTGAAAATTATTATTAAAAAGCAAAGCAACTCCACAACTTTGTGATGAACAATTAGAAAAAATACATTTGAATCCCCATTCTGCTTCTATAATGTTTTCATTTTCTTTAGTAAAATGTGTTTCTTGTAACATGTAAACATTCATTTTCTTTTCTCTTAACCAATTAAACACTTCTTTTCTTTTCTTTTCATCTGCCAGACCCTTAACATTAAATGAACCTTTATTTGGGTTAGCCATATTCTATATTCGGAAAAATAATTATATTAAGAGTATGTACAAATAAACATGAAATACCCAACATAAAAAACACACAATGTACATGTAGCAACATTTCTTTTCAGAGAACAAGGCATATAAACATTGGACAGATGTAAGTTTACAGTTGACCCCATATAATCAGTATTTTATAAAGTCTTATGACTATAGATACCTTGTAGGTTTTATAGTATTTACAAACGACATGTTCATCTCTTTATAATCAGGTTAAAAGGAGAAAAAAACAAAAACAAAAAACGAAAAAAAATCATGCCTTAGTAAATTTTACTAAGTCAAAGTACGTGTTTAAGTCCCCTATGCATATGTCATCAACTTCACCAGTGATCCTGAGGTCACGAGTAACGACTAGTGCAATTCTTTTTAAGTTGGGAAAAAAGAAAAAAACATATGTCCTAAGCCACATCGCTAAGTAAACATTGACGCGCAGGAACACTGAAAACATAGTTCATCTAAATTTTCGACTATATCTTTTATTTTCGTCAATGAAATGAATATAATAATCAATTGCACGTCGTGAATATTGAATATATGATCTCTCGTGCCGAAACGCATTCAGATTAAACTCGTGCGCGTAGCAAGTTCCGCACACTCGTTTAATCTGATGCATTTTGCGGCACTCGTGATCATATTTTCAATATCCACTCCGTACAATTATCCTATAGTTGTTTGGAGTTGCGATTAGATAGGATATGATGATACAGTCCGGGATGCATGGTCGGAGTAATGACTGTCGGAGTTCTGAGTGTCGGAGAAATAACTGTCGGAGTTATGAGTGTCGGAGAAATAACTGTCGGAGTAATGACTGTCGGAGTAATGAGACGACCGCGGCAGGCGAACGCCTTAGATAAATCCATAAGTATTGCTGCTACAAATTTATTCTGATCCAAAGCTGTTTACCAGTCTTCCATAATTTTTAATAAATTGGTTTGACATCCATATCCTTTGTGAAAAGCAGACAAAAAATGAGAGTTAAAATATTCTACAAGCTGAGTTTCAATAGATCTCTCAAAATGTTTTGAAATCATGGGTAATATACTCATAGGTCTAGTTTCCTTTATCTAATGTGTTTAACTTTTTGTGTAAAGGTATTGCATGTGCTTCCTTTAGTTTATTAGGAAAAACAGAAAATTCAAAAGATTTATTTATCAATTTAGAAATTGGGTAGGACACTTCTAATTCAGATAGTTTTAAGATTTTAAGATTTTACCGTTTTTGAAGAAATTCCATCTTTTCCGCTTGCCTTCTATATATTTATCTTATTTATATGTTTTGCTACAAAATCAGAGTCAACTGCATTAAAACATATAGTTCCTTTATTTCAGTTTTGTTTTCTTCAGTTACTTTTATAAGCGAACCCCACTAAGAAATCGGGAATGAACTCGGGTGTAAATCTATTTCACTACCTCAAATGTACCCCCCTGGAATTGTTATTGTTCATTATTTTATGAACTGCCATATTTCACTTTGAGTTGATCCGAGTTTTTTATTTCCACAGAAAAAGCTACTGACTTGCAAGTCTCTGAAAATCTTTAAGGGGCCGTCATGGCCGTGATCGTATGGTAGTTGGATAAACAACTACCTACATCTATGCAATCAGTGCATATCACCACTGACGTTGTGAGTTCGAATCTCGCCGAGGGCGAGGTGTACAACATTATGTGATAAAGTTTGTCAGTGACTTGTGACAGGTCGGTGATTTTCTCCGCGGACTCCGGTTTCCTCCTTCAATAAAACTTACCGCCACGATATAACTGAAATACTGTTGAAAGTGGCGTTAAACACAATCAAGCAAACTGAAAAACTTTATAACATAGGTGTGTCAAGTACACCTCACCATCAGCGGAAATCACTTTAGGAACCGGACATTTTCTTATCACTGGCCATGGGAGGGACAATGTTTTTTAGATCATTGCACCCTGGGCTTAGAAAATTGTTGGTAGCTCAGCGGTGGCGGCAACTGATTGCATAGATAGATGCAAGTCAAACTGTTATACAACCACTGACAGATGCATGTCATCCCTTCAATATATTGTATTTTCTGAAAATATGTCTTCAGTATTGTAGAGTGAGTTAGTGATTGTTGATTAACGCCAACTCAGAAATTATTCATCAGATATATCATGGTGAGAACACGTTAATTTTCAATGAGATGATGATCGTGATGAGGTCCGCTTTGTACTAGAGCAGTCTGCTCTTTTTCCTTAATGCTGTGTGCTTAGCGGAGAAACAACAAATACCAATTTTATAGTCTTTGGTTTGACCCGATCGGGGCTCGAACCCACGATCTACTGCACTCGAGGCGAACTAACCATACCACCCATATGGTTCAGTACGATAGAATATTTGATGCAAATATTTTATTTTAATATCAATCATGTCTGTCTAGATCTATGGAGGTCTAATAAAAAACGTAGATATTAAACTTAGTGCGCATGACACGTTTCTGGAATAACCTTCACTATATACGTACGTAATCAATGGAATGATTACTGAAACTGTGTACCACATGTATATTATATTATATCTAAAGATTTATTTTTTATTGGTTCGGGTTAAGATACCCAACTCTAGTGTTAAATGTTTCACTGACCTATGATCATAGGTTTCAGGCAATATTCCAGCGGATGCAGTTAACATTTCATACGTTATTCTACGGCTTATGCCTAGTACAATGATTTCCTGGACATGGTTCAGCTGCTGACGCAAAAGCTACTCAGATAAGGCTACGTAGCATCAGGCTCAAGCTAGCGAGCAATTTCCAGCGAGCATTAAGCTAGCGAGCAATAAGGCGATATGTCTCAAAACCAAAAAAATAAATAGGAGCAACATGTACTTTTAAAGATTTCTAGCGTCCAATAACAAATATATTACTGTAAATGCATAGCCACCACAACATCGGGGCATACCCCCCCCCCCCCGCCCACACAATACAAAATAACGAAGACATAAATATTTTTTCGGATGGCGAGCTTACCACTTTAAATAAACACAGAATAAAAAATCATTTACTGTAATGTTTTAAACCGGTAGATAATTTGGACAGCGTTTTGTCAAGCAATATAAAGTCATAAGATTCCGGTTCACATGAAGACATCTCATCAATCTAAAAATAGTGTAGTTATAGAACAATAGAAAAATATAACAGTAAGTTTTATGAAAAAAATATACAAAATCTAAATGGAAAGGTATAAACAATGGTAGTTGCAAGTAAATATGTAAGAATTATTTGGAACCCAAATTTGGTTACATTTAGTTGTATTGGAATCCTTTATGGAGGTCTTCATGAATGACCCATCAATACGGAAATTCCGGGAATGACGTTGTTATTTGTAGAGTAGGGAATATCCCAGAGCATGGTACTTCACTGCATATCAAAGTTGATATTTGACACCCTGCTGTGGGCTTGAGGTGCGGAAACCCACCCAGGCATTTAAATCAGTTAAAGACCCGGGCAATATCTTTGATTGAATCCCCAAGTGGGCAAGAACTTTGCCGTCCTTGATACATTTTTCATGAGATATTTATAGAGACCCACCCCCCTCCAAAAAAAATATATCAATGTTGATATATGACACCCTGCTGTGGGCTTGAGTGCAGAAACCCACCCAAGCACTTAAGTCAGTTAAAGGTCAGGGAAATACCTTTGATTGAAACCTCAAGTGGTCAAGAACTTTGCCGTCCTTAATATATTTTTTATGGGATATTAATAGTCACCCACCCCCCTCTATTAAAAAAAAATCAAATATCAAAGTTGATATTTGACGCCCTGCTGCGGGCTTGAGGTGCAGAAACCCACACAGAAACTTAAGTCAGTTAAAGGCCCGGGAAATACCTTTGATTGAAACCCCAAGTGGTCAAGAACTTTGCCGTCCTTAATATATTTTTCATGGGATATTTATAGAGACCCCCTCCATAAAACAAAATCCAATATCAAAGCTGATATTTGACACCCTGCTATAGGCTTGAGGTGCAGAAACCCACCCAGGCACTTAAGTCAGTTAAATGCCCGGTAAATACCTTTGATTGACACCACAAGTGGGCAAGAACTTTGCCGTCCTTGATATATTTTTCATGGGATATTTATAGAGACCCCCCTCCATAAAAAAAAAATCAAATATCAAAGTTGATATTTGACACCCTAATGTGGGCTTGAGGTGCAGAAACCCACGCAGGCACTTGAGTCAGTTAAAGACTCGGGCAATACCTTTGATTGAAACCCCAAGTGGGCAAGAACTTTGCCGTCCTTAATATATTTTTCATGAGATATTTATAGAAACCCCCCTCCATTAAAAAAATCAAATATCAAAGTTGATATTTGACACCCTGCTGTGGGCTTGAGGTGCAGAAACCCACCCAGGCACATAAGTCAGTTAAAGGTCAGGGAAATACTTTTGATTGAAACCCCAAGTGGTCAAGAACTTTGCCGTCCTTAATATATTTTTCATGGGATATTAATAGTCACCCACCCCCCTCTATTAAAAAAAAATCAAATATCAAAGTTGATATTTGACGCCCTGCTGCGGGCTTGAGGTGCAGAAACCCACACAGAAACTTAAATCAGTTAAAGGCCCGGGAAATACCTTTGATTGAAACCCCAAGTGGTCAAGAACTTTGCCGTCCTTAATATATTTTTCATGGGATATTTATAGAGACCCCCTCCATAAAACAAAATCCAATATCAAAGCTGATATTTGACACCCTGCTATAGGCTTGAGGTGCAGAAACCCACCCAGGCACTTAAGTCAGTTAAATGCCCGGTAAATACCTTTGATTGACACCACAAGTGGGCAAGAACTTTGCGTCCTTGATATATTTTTCATGGGATATTTATAGAGACCCCCCTCCATAAAAAAAAATCAAATATCAAAGTTGATATTTGACACCCTAATGTGGGCTTGAGGTGCAGAAACCCACGCAGGCACTTGAGTCAGTTAAAGACTCGGGCAATACCTTTGATTGAAACCCCAAGTGGGCAAGAACTTTGCCGTCCTTAATATATTTTTCATGAGATATTTATAGAAACCCCCCTCCATTAAAAAAATCAAATATCAATGTTGATATTTGACACCCTGTTGTGGGCTTGAGGTGCAGAAACCCACCCAGGCACATAAGTCAGTTAAAGGCCCTGGAAATACCTTTGATTGAAGCCCCAAGTGGGCAAGAACTTTGCCGTCCTTAATATAATTTTCATGGAATATTTATAGAGACCCCCTTCCATATTTTTATTTTCAAATATCAAAGTTGATATTTGACACCCTACTGTGGGCTTGATGTCTAGAAACCCACCCAGGAACTTAAGTCAGTTAAAGGCCCAGGTAATACCTTTGACTTAAGCCCCATGTGGTCAAGAACTTTGCCGTCCTTAATATATTTTTCATGGGATATTTATAGAGAACCCCCTCCATAAACAAAAAATCAAATATCAAAGTTGATATTTGACAGCCTGCTGTGGGCTAGAGGTGCAGAGATCCACACAGGAACTTAAATCAATTAAAGGCCCGGGCAATACCCTTGACTTATGCCCCAAGTGGTCAAGAACTTTGCCGTCCTTAATATATTTTTCATGGGATATTTATAGAGATCCCCCTCCATAAAAAAAAATCAAATATCAGTGTTGATAAGGGTAATAACAAAATTACCGAACTCCGAACAATGTTACAAAGGGAAAGTCAAAACTCATAATCATATAAACAGACAAAATCAGTCAACAACCGGAAAACTGCGCATGCCCAAGCAGACAGGACGTTTCTCCTTGACAGCAGAAATTTATTGCAATTTATCTCATATTATTTGGCTCTAGATAATTATTTTTGATTGTACATACGTTCAGATGGTATATGGATCACACACCAAACATTACAGAAAGATCCACGACTTGATGAGTCCTTTGAATATTTTATAGAATTTTGAAAATTTGTGTACAAAGGGAGATAACACTGATATACTGATATACTTCCGGTTTTCAAAATGTAAACATCCATCATGTGTAACAGTAAAACTGTACTGATTCTACAGATTATTTTGACAACTCTGGTGGTAAGATACAAAACTCACGCACCTACACAACAGTTCTATAAACATGTATCACTTCTTCAAGAAGACCAATGCCCCAAATCAACAGGCATATTGTACTGGTGCATTACCAGCAAAATTCACCGTTGCTCAGTGAAGTTCAATGAAAACTATAGTACCAGCTTATATAGAATAGCACTACTAATAATTGCTGGAATTGAAACCAATCCAGGTCCAAGACCACCTAAGTATCCATGCGGTACTTGTTCCAAGGCATGTAAATGGGGAGAAAAGGCACTGGCCTGTGATGAATGCGACACATGGTATCATGCATCATGTACAGGGATCAACACACAATAATACTCGAGACTTGCAAACTCATCTGTTTCCTGGTATTGCATGATTTGTGATGCCCCAAACCACTCAACAGTCTTATACGATCTGATCGACTCTGCAGAGAGCAACACTTATTCATTAATATCTAACTCAGATGCTCTGAGTAAAGCGTCATCATGCTCAGATGCTCTGAGCAAAGCGTCAACTCTCGATCCTGACGACAACGACTCTTGCATTGGAGACCCTTTAGCCACATCATCACCAAAGCGAACAGCCAAAGAACCCCACAGTAAACAGAAAAACAAAAAGACCTTAAGAACTTTAATAATTAACTTCCAGAGCATTAAAAATAAACGAACTGAGATGCCAGTTTTACTGGAAACAGTTCAGCCAGATGTCATCATTGGTACTGAAACTTGGTTAACAAAAGACACTAGAAATGGAGAAATCTTTCCAGCTGAGCTTGGGTTTGATGTTATTAGACGAGACAGAGAAGGCGATGCACATGGAGGGGTACTAATTGCATCAACATCTGAATATGGATTGACACAAGTGAATGTCAGTAAAGAGGCAGAGATGATAACTGGTAGCATTAAACTAGGAAATAAGCAACTCATGATCACCAGCTACTATAGACCTCATAATAAACAAGACATTAAATACGTCGAGAGCACCATCACAGAAATACAGAACCTCAAGAGCAAAAACAAAAACCACATTTTCCTACATGGAGGCGACTTCAACTTGCCAGATATAAACTGGAAAATGAATGATGTAACTGGAAACCAAGTCCCTAAAACCATTAGTAAAGCTTTCCTCCACATGTCAGCAGACCTTTCAATACAACAAGTAAATGACCATCCAACTCGAGAAAACAACATATTAGACCTCCTATTCACTAGCCATCCTGGACATATTGAAAGATGTAAAACTCTACCACCAATTGGAAACAGCGACCATGACATCTTGATGGTTGACATATCAACAAATGCATACAAACCGAGACCAACTAGAAGAAAGATATTCCTTTGGAAAAAAGCGGATTTAGAGAACATGGGAAAACAATTAGATACAGAATTCAGCAAATTCAACACAACAGAATTCAAAGATATTAACTCCATGTGGTCATCATTTAAACAACTTATAACTGAGTCCATTAACAAAC
Organism: Bathymodiolus brooksi; assembly: GCA_963680875.1. Lineage (NCBI taxonomy): Eukaryota > Metazoa > Mollusca > Bivalvia > Mytilida > Modiolidae > Bathymodiolus > Bathymodiolus brooksi. The sequence goes on from OY804586.1 coordinate 42,748,168, forward strand.
ATGCACCAACAAAAAGAACTCTTGCTCGCCATAGTCACCCTTGGATGAACACACGTCTGCGTCGCCTGTGCAAACAGAAGCAGAGGGCTTACACAAAGGCCAAACGTACAAAAGCTACAAAAGACTGGAAGAGATATAAGAAATTCAAGGCAAACCTACAAAGAGAATCCAGACAAGCAGACACCAAATTCATGCAGGACATAGTAAGTGAAGATTTACATAAGAACCCAAAGCGATTTTGGTCCTATATCAAAAGCCGCAAACAGGAATCTTCGGGAATAACATCTCTCAAGAACAAAGATGGTTACCTACACAGTGACACAGTATCTAAAGCAGACATCCTAAATAAGCAGTTCCATTCAGTTTATTCTAAGGAAGATTATACAAACATGCCAGACAAAGGCCCAAGTCCCTACCCTTCAATGATGAAGATTCAAGTCAACAACCAATGTGTAGTAAAATTACTAAGAGGACTGAGACCATTCAAAGCTACCGGTCCTGATGAAATCCCAGCATACATACTTAAGAACATGGCTGATCACTTGGCACCTTATCTAACTAAACTGTACCAGATCTCATTAAACCGTGGATTGGTACCAGACGACTGGAAGAAAGCCAACATTGTCCCAGTCTTCAAGAAAGGAGAGAAACATATGGCATCCAATTACCGACCAGTATCACTGACTTCAATCGCATGCAAACTATTGGAGCACATTCTCCATAGTTCCATCATGGACCTCTTCGATCGCCAACAGGTCCTTTGTGATGAGCAGCATGGATTCAGAGTCAAACGATCTTGCGAATCCCAGTTACTTATTACCATTGATGACATCACACGAAACATGGAAGAGGGTGACCAGACAGACATCATATTGCTAGATTTTGCCAAAGCTTTCGACAAGGTCCCCCCACGACAGGCTATTGTATAAAATGGTTTTCTACGGAGTACGACAGAATACCCTTGAATGGATCAAGCAATTCCTGACCAACAGAACTCAGTCCGTAATACTTGAGAACCACAAGTCAGATCCACTTGACGTTGTCTCCGGAGTTCCCCAAGGTACCGTAATGGGTCCGCTATTGTTCCTGGCTTACATAAATGACTTACCTGAAGCAACATCCTCAAGTGCCAGACTTTTTGCAGATGATTGTTTACTATTCCGCCGCATCAGAAAGATCCAAGATGCAGTATACCTACAAAACGACCTATCATCACTAGAAGAATGGGAGAGAAAATGGCAAATGTGTTTCCATCCTGAAAAATGCATTGTAATCAGAGTTCCTGGCAAACGTCAATTCCACCAGAGGTCATACACATTGCACGGCCACACTCTTGATGTAGTTGATAGTGGGAAATACCTTGGAGTCACCATCAACAAAGACCTTACCTGGACGAAACACATCAACCAGACAATAGGGAAAGCCTCTAAGACCCTTGGCTTCCTCAGGAGAAATCTGGGAAGATGCACTACCAAAACCAAAGCAACAGCCTACACCACTCTAGTGCGACCTGTTGTGGAGTATGCTTCCCCAGTATGGGACCCACACCAGATTACCACCACAAGAGACATAGAGCAAGTACAAAGGCGGGCAGCTCGCTTTGCTTTAATTGCTACCAGGACAACTCCCCAGGCTGTGTAACAAACCTGCTAAACAGTCTTCAATGGGAATCCCTCCAGCAATGACGATGGAAACAATCCCTTGTAATGTGCTACAAGATCCACCATCAGCTGATTGCCATTGAACCAGCCAACTATTACACAGCAGGGGACTCCAGAACAAGAGGAAACCATAGACTCAGACAGATCAGAGCCAAGAAGGACACATACCAACATTTCTTCTTCCCGAGATCCATCAGGGAATGGAATCAAGTACCGTCTTCAGTTGTAGATGCTGGTTCCCTAGAGGACTTTAAGGTCAGGTTGAATTCCATCCCCTGGCTTTCATCACAACACAGATAAACGACAGGGCAGCCGTACGATGTATATATTGTACATGGTTTTTATTTGTATATACCATCCATCTCTTTGGACATTTACCTGTTTTGGAGGGGCACCCTGTCTGATTGTTTATGCGCCCGAGTCACACACACTCAGTAACTATAGAGTCCGACTCGTATCCGGGAAGAAGAAGAACTGTGAAAACCGTAATGACCCTGACTTGGTACAGGCATTTCTAAAGAAATGGTGGGTTGAATCAGATTTTAAGGCGCCAAACCTCCCGCTCTCATTACGGTTCAAAGGTTCCGGCTGTCACTGTAACTGTATTTAAATACAGGAACAAAATAGGTAAAATAGTTGTCAAAGTAGTACCATATTCGGTGACGTAAATGTTAAAAATATTTTTACGTCACACATTGACAAAAAAATATCCTTGACATTTTGGACTTCTTTATCTTTATACATTTTCACTATATGAAAATGCATCGCTTGTAATTTTTTCTGCAGAGACGGAATATATTTCGACAAGATCTTGGTATCGGAATATAAACTTTTTAAGAGATCGAATAAGGCGAATCTTTGTATAGCCCTGGTCCAGTAGCCTGTTTCTCAGATGAAGATGACGTTTCAGGAAATCAGAATAATTGCTACTGGCCCTTGTATAGCGAATCAATTGCGAGATGTAAACACCATATGCAGGAGAAGCTGGTATATTGCTGCACATGTTTGGAAAATTTATGATTTTAAAATTGAAGTCGTCCCGCTTATCATAAATTGACCACTGTCGTCAAATTCGAGGTATAAGTCCAAAAATGATGCGGACGAAGCTGTATCGATGGTCTCTTTAACTTCCAGCTCTGGAGGATATATCAATGGAAGAAATTCTGCAAATCTAGAATTATTGATAGATAAGACGTCATCAATATACCTGTATGTGAAATTAAAGGCTCTAGCCTCATGCATCTTCTTATCTTTTACAAGCTTTTGAAGAAACTCCGACTCATATGAGTATAAAAATAAATCGGCTAGAAGAGGGGCACAATTCGTACCCATTGGTATGCCGACGACCTGCTGAAACAGTGTCCCTCCAAAGGAGACAAATATGTTATCGATGAGGAACTCCAGCATACTGATCACTTGTTCCTCGGAGTAGCATGTTTTACCTTTTTTAATTTTGTTTGAAAAATATGTGGAATTGTAGCCTAACACAACACATTTTGAGCCATAGTTTCTATGACTAAAAGCTTTATGAATTGTTTCTTTTAAGCGGGTTTATAATTTGTCATGCGGTAGGGTGGTATATAGAGTTGAAAAATCAAAAGTTTTGATGGAGGATACCTGATAGAAAGATCTTGATTTCAGGTTATCCAAAAGATCTTTAGAGTTTTTCAAAATCCACATGTGATTTATGCCACTACGCGAGTAAACAGTTTCACACTATTTCTGTTGTCCCTCTTTTACTGCAGACAGAATCTTTGTCAGGTGAATAGACAATTCTTTCGTCGAACAAGTTGATGATCCCGCTATGTACCTTTCTTTGTATGGTGTCTTATGGAGTTTAGGTATCCAATATAAATAGGGTAAATCCTCAGACTCTTTACCAGAGGGAATGTTTAAAGAGGTCATGAATGATCTGTGGTTAGCTAGGATTTCATCTTTGTCGAACGAAGTTGGTTTGTATGTGGTATTACTAGAGGTGTTGCTATTTATGCCTAATTCCTTGATTAGGCATTCGAAGTAATATGATTTACATACAAACACGATATTGTTGGAAGCCTTGTCCGCAGGAACGATAACATATTTGTCATGAAGAGAGGAAAGACACTTAACAGCTTCTTGGTCTTTAAATACAGACTTAGGTCGACTATTAATACAATATTTGAGTTTGTGAATCCGACCTTGTACTAGAGACCTAATTGTTCTAACGCAGTCTGACAAGGACTCTAACTCAGGATCTTGGTCTACTTCTCTCTTTATCCACCTTCTGGCATAATCTTCAACAGCATCCATAATTATCTTGAAATTATGTTTCCAATTGATGTGTTGAGGTTCTCTGAATTTAGGACCATGAGAAATCACCTTTCGGAGACTCTCATGTTGAATGATATTCAGATCACCAGTGATTACATGTCCAGATGGGTTGTATTGAAAAGGAGAGTGGGAGCAGTCACAAGTCAGAGGGTTCTTAAGGTACTCTTCTATGTTAATATCTTGCAATGCTTCTTTGTAGTTGAAAATTTTACGGCCAATGCTGTTAGTGTAGCTATAGGAGACAATGGGAACAGATTGATTTTTGAAATATGGTGGAATTTCTTTTGCGACCTGTTTTCTATTAAGAATGTTGCTGATGTTAATAGCATCGATTCCTTTATTAGCAAACGGAATATGGAGGAATTTTCTGTTGTTATCATGAAGAGGTTCAGATCGAACTGGTTTAAAAAGACGAAAGGACGCCACGTCACATATAATACTAGACAATCTGTACTTAGGAGAAAAGGGATCTACGCCTCCTTTGTCAAATCCAAAATCCCTAAGATCTTTGAGGTAGTTTACAGGTAGTGAAAATAAGATTGTACGAATATGATGAATTCCAAGAGGTTTCTGTATATTAGAAAGTAAATCATTAAAAGTATCTTGTAACGTTCTTGGTTTAGAGGACTTTTTAACATTAGGATGTTGAATTCTTTTATGACCATGGCTACGTTTAGTTCTTGGAATAGTATTAAAAAGGCTCATCACGTTGATTTCGTTGCATCCAGGACTTGACAAATTTCCCACTCCTTTGATGTTATCATTGCAACCGTAAGGCATTGCAGTGCCTAATTCTTTTATCCAAAACAACTCTCTATCGGTACGGTAAGGTGTACTAAGCATAGGACTGTTTGTATGATGGTAAATCTTCTCGATGATTCGAACTTTCATCGTCAAACAGCGGTCATGACCCGGTTGATTGAAATGATTATACAAAATCCTGTATTTGGGATCTTTTGCATCATATCGATGTTGGCTCATCCTACTTCGCAATGTTTGCCGAGTGTCACCAACATACAAAAGTCCACAGAGTGTACATTCTATGCCGTAAATGACATTTTTAGTAGAACAGTCCAGAGGGTCAAACGATTTGGTGTAGTACGTTTTTCCAGTTAAATTACTTTTATATTCAGGAGAAGTTATTAGAATGACGTATGTTTTACAAGTATTATTTTTGTCACACTGCTGTGGGCTTGAGGTGCAGAAACACACCCAGGCACTTATGTCAGTTAAAGGCCCGAGAAATACCTTTGATTGAAACCCCTAGTGGGCAAGAACTTTGCCGTCCTTAATATATTGTTCATGGGATATTTATAGAGACCTCCCCGTCCATAAAAAAAAATCAAATATCAAAGTTGATATATGACACCCTACTGTGGGTTTGAGGTGCAGAAACCCACCCAGGCACTTATGTCAGTTAAAGGCCCAGGCAATACCTTTGACTTAAACACCCAAGTGGTCAAGAACTTAGCCGCCCTTAATATATTTTTCATGGGATATTTATAGAGACCTCCCCGTCCATAAAAAAAAATGAAATATCAAAGTTGATATTTGACACCCTGCTGAGGGCTTCAGGTGGAGAAACCCACACAGGCACTTAAGTCAGTTAAAGGCCCGGACAATACCATTGACTTATGCCCCAAGTGGTCAAGAACTTTGCGTCCTTAATATATTTTTCATGGGATATTTATAGAGACCCCCTCTCCATAACGTTTTCTTCAAATATCAAAGTTGATATTTGACACCCTGCTGTGGGCTTGAGGTGCAGAAACCCACCCAGGCACTTAAGTCAGTTAAAGGGTCGGGCAATACCTTTGACTGAAACCCCAAGTGGTCAAGAACTTTGCCGTCTTTAATATATTTTTCATGGGATATTTATAGAGACCCCCTTCCATATTTTTTTTTCAAATATCAAAGTTGATATTTGACATCCTGCTGAGGGCTTGAGGTGCAGAAACCCACACAGGCACTTAAGTCAGTTAATGGCCCGGGCAATACCATTGACTTAAACCCCAAGTGGTCAAGAACTTTGCCGTCCTTAATATATTTTTCATGGGATATTTATAGAGACCCCCACTCCATAACGTTTTTTTCAAATATCAAAGTTGATATTTGACACCCTGCCGTGGGCTTGAGGTGCATAAACCCACCCAGGCACTTAAGTCAGTTAAAGGCCCGGCCAATATCTTTCATTGAAACACCAAGTGGACAAGAACTTTGCGTCCTTCAATATTTGTTCATGGGTTATTTATAGGGACCCCAAATATCAAAGTAGTCTTTTTCGGGACAGCTCAAGGCATATTTCGGGGGGATCAAAGGGGAGCAGGCCATTGCGCATGGGTTACTGGAAGTGTCGTCACCGGAAGCGGCCCTGACCGGAAATGACGTCACATGAAGTCACATGACCGGAAGTTACGTCATAACCAGAAGTATGTTCTGCGTATTCCCGCGCTTTTTTTCTTACCATAGTAGTAGTACAAAATGTACCATTGCGCATGACTGGAAGTAACATGGCTACCGGATGTGACGTGACCGAAAGTGACGTCACGGGAAGTGATGTCACAGGAATTGACGTCATAAGACCGAAAGTTGGTGATTGCCCTTGGGATGTGATCTTAATTGTTGTGTGGTACTCCAAGGGTGTTTTCTATCACGTTCGCACTGTGGTATATCTTCTAAATAACCTAAGAGCCGCTGACCGAGGGCTATTCGCCGCCGCCGACGCTGACAGAGGGATATACACCACCGCCGCCTCCGCTGACAGATGGATATATGCCGTCGCAGCCGCAGCAGCAGCAATCCTCACAGAGTAATGAAGGAGAACCCTATTATATTTTGAAAACCAATAATCCATTTTTTTTTGGTTCCAGACGGATACGATCCCGATGATTTCAAGCCATGGGTACATCCGTTTACCAGTGTGATTGTCGGACCAACAGGCAGTGGAAAATCGATGTTTGTCCGATGGTTCGCTCACAATATCAAACACATGATGACTCCCAAGCCAGATCGGATATTAAGGTGTTATGGTGAATATCAGACGTTGTATGGAACCGTAAAAGGGATAGAATTTCAACAGGGTTTACCGGATCTGGATAAATTAGATCCAAGAGAAAAACATTTGATCATTTTGGACGATCTCATGGACGAAGTGGATCAAAGGGTGGCTTCACTGTTTACGAAAAAGAGTCACCACAGAAACATCAGCGTCATTTACATCGTTCAGAATCTGTTTCAACATAGAACCATAAATCTCAATGCCCATTTCATGGTTAGTTGAATTTTTGGGATCCCTACTAGCACCGATTACATCTGTAGTATCACCGTTGCTCTCTACATTATTTAAATGAAGGGACTCACCTTAATAAATAGATACCACCAGACTCAAGAGCGCCCAAAACCTCCAGTGGAACAACGCGTGAATGTCATGGACACCTTGGATAAGAAGATGCAAACCATACTAGAAAGAGAAGACCTGTCGGCAGACAAACATCTCAAGCTATACGACCAATCGTTCACTCGATATTTGAACGTCTACGACGATTACAGACTCAGACCCGTGGCAGTCGCACCTGAATCCGTGAAACAGGACCTGATCGACAACGAAATTTTGGAAAGCGTACCAAAAACAATGAAGGCCAAGGTACAACTCTTGTTGAAAAAAATGAAGAGCAGTCCCGACATTAGCTGGAACGAGAAAGGGGAACTGAAATACAAGGGAGAAACCGTTTAAGGAAGCAACGTGGTGGATTTAGTCAACGACGTGCTGAACAAAAAGAAATATTTCAACCCACAAGGATGGGAACCATTTGGAGAAGCCTTACGAGAAGCAAATGTTTCACAAGAGTTGATTGGTCACGTGGACCGCTGGAGATACATCACTCAGACCAAAAAAACACCGAGATCTCGAAAACGGCAACAGAGTCCATCCCCTATTAGACCGTACTCCCCAAAAACACCAAGAAACAGAAGGAAAGAAGTGCAGAACTGGTTCAACTTTTAAAATGGAGGTTGAGACAACGAAGGGGCAGTTGTAAACATGGAATCGACCTATTACAACCATTTAGATCCCGCCATTTATGGAGGATTGAGTAAATTTAAGCCGAAAGGTTATACGAAGAAACAAGTCAGAGAATGGTTACAGTCTCAGGACACGCACACTTTGCATAAACCAACTAGACGACGATTTCCCAGGAGACGCGTTGTAGTCTATGGAATTGACCACCAGTGGCAGGCGATTTAGTGGATCTGGCAAAATTGTCTTCTTGCAACAAAGGATTCAAGTACTTGTTGACATGTATAGACGTGTTATCCCGATATGCTTGGGTCGTTCCATTGACAGACAAGACGGGGAAGACTTTAAAATATGCGTTTCAGGTCATTTTCAAATCTGGGCGGCGGTAGTGAAATGCATCGAAACCAGACACCCGGTATACTTAGTCAAAGACGACCACGGTGAAATTCTGGAAGGAACATTCTATGTCGAAGAATTACAGAAAGTCATTAAGACAGACGACGTATACAAGATTGAACCCTTTTTGAAAAAGAAAAAAATGGGACAAAGAGTTCAGTATTTAGTCAAATGGCTCGGATATCCAGAGTCCTTCAACAGCTGGATCCTTAAACAGGATCTACAAAAGCACACAACACCTACTTGAAGTGTCAGTCTTGCGAATGGCACCGAGTGACACGGACAGTGTATCGTCTTGTGTGACTTGTGGAAAGAAGATTCCACGTTCGGAGGTCGTATATTTGTGTCAGGTACTCATTCTGTACACGGTTATCGTAGTCAGCATTTCCAACTTGACGGTCAAATCGGAGAACAATACCTTGTGGACGGCCTTGTTGAGCAGTTGTCTGAGATACTTGTTACCTAACCCCACGATCAAGACGAAGCATGTTTTACCTGACTCTGCCTAGTAACAGTTCCATGAATTACTATCCGAACAATACGTTGACTCATTACACGACGAAATTGCAGAAAATCACGGATCTGGACGGAGCATGGAGAATCGGATTGGCAGAGATACAGTATCCTCACAGTTGGTATAGCGTCATGAATAACGAAGCCTGGTTGAAGGTTCACTTTTACAAGGAGTCAGAACTACAAAAGCATTTGGTCTTGTTACCGGATGGGTACTATTCCTCGGCCAAAAGGATTCCTCATCGAGGGGAAAAAGCACACGAAGGAACTCAAGAATAAATTCGACATGGGTTTCAACAAAATCAATCATAAAATCGATATGAAAGTCATCATCAGTCCTTTAATGCAATCCATGTTAGGATTCAGACAAGCTATATTCCAGGCGGGGGAATATGTTTCAGATTGGGTAGTGGACGTCAAGAAAAGATTAAATTCTCTGTACGTGTATTGTCCCTTGGTGGAATCGAGAATGGTGGGAGATGCCCAAGTACCGTTATTGAGAATCGTACCGGTGGAAGGAAGAGACGGAGAAATGATCACCCGAGTGTTTGATCCGATACAGTACTGTCCCCTGTTACAAAACCGATTTCAGACCGTGGAAATAGATTTAAGGAACGACACGGGCTCTATAGTGCCATTCGAAAGAGGACGAGTGGTGGTGACACTTCACTGTAGAAAACGAAAATAATTCTCTCTAGAATGAAACCAACGCATCGTTGCGATACGAAGCTTACCACGATTATTATATACACCAAGCAGGAAAAGGATATCCGGTATTTGCGGGAAGACGATATCAAAGAGGACATGGACCTGGCAGTATCTTTGGAGGACTCTTTAAAGCAGCCATGCCGTTGTTGATAAAGGGAACAAAGACTCTAGAACGCGAGGCTTTAAAAACGGGATTAAATATTGCCGGAGATGTCGTACAAGGAATAAATATCAAACAGACAGTAAAATCACGATTGAAATCAACAGATGAAAGCTTACTCCAGAAAGCTATGGACACGGTAGGACCCCCAGGACAACGAGTTCTAAAACGACCTGCCAAGCGAAAAAAGACCAGACGTTGGCAGACCAAGCAACGGAACACTTCGAATGACATTTCGGATATGAATGGCACTTGTACATCCCAACTCATGCGAATGCACGAAATCAGAACTGAATTTGAAGTTCCACCTACACAGACCAGTGTGGCTTATGGGTATTGGGAGCAGAAAGGATTGACATCGGCTCTGACGAATCAAGGACCTTACGAATTTGCCGTCAGTAGGGCGGGGGACGACTACATCGACTTGGCTAATACTTACCCGTTTGTGGAAGCACAGATCATGGATAACGACGATACTGCATTGGATGGCGGAGGGGACGTTGGATCTGTCAACTTATGGATGCATTCCCTCTTTAGTGATGTCAGTGTTAGCCTCAACGGAAATTTGGTTTCACCACCGACCAGCTTGTACCCTTACAGAGCTTACATAGAAATATTACTCAGCTGCCAAAGAATCTCAATTAACGGGAGTCATGTGGTACAAGGATGCACCGGGACATCAGGATAAGAGAACAACCGATAACAAAGGATTCACGTCCCGGAAAGCATTGACGGCCCAAAGCAAGTCTGTACAGATGATGGGAAAACTACACTTGGATTTATTTTGTCAAGAGAAATATTTACTGCATCACGTCGATCTGAAAATCAAATTACGACAAAGTCGAGACGTGTTCGCTCTAATGGCCGATGCTGACAACTATAAGATCATAATCAAGGATCTCGCTCTATTTGTGAGAAATGTACAGGCAAGTCCTGCCGTAAGAATGGGTCACGTCAAAGCTTTGGGAAAGACCAGCTGTAAATACACAATCCGACGTGTAGAAGTCAAAGTAGATACGGTACCTCGTGGCAACATGAATTACGTCCAGGACAACATGTTTTTGGGACAGTTGCCGAAAAGACTGGTGATTGGTTGCGTGGACAGTGATACCTTAAATGGGACTATTACGAAAATCCCTTTCGATTTTAAACACTACAAGATCAATTTTGTGGCACTGAACGTGGACGGACGACAGATTCCCGCCAAACCGTTACAACCCGACTTTGAAAACGCAGGTTATATTCGCAGTTATATGGTATTCTATGCCAGTATGCCAGTACGGGAAAGATGTATGAAGACGAAGGAAATACCATCTCCAGAGAGGAATACACTAAAGGAAACACCTTATTTGGATTCGATATGACTCCGGATAGGGCAATTTACGTAAGGAGATTCATTTCGCCGAAGCTCTGGCAGGGACCATCAACGTCGTGCTGTATGCAGAATTTGACAACGTGATCGAAATCGGTAGAAACAGACAAGTCTTGTTTGACTACATTGCATAATGAATACGCTAGAGATTAACACTCTATTGAAAAAACATCCCCACTCCAGACCTGTGTTTAAGGGAGTCTATACCAGAAACAGATTACCCAGATTATTAAACGTACCTTCGGGTCTTGTGGGAAATACGGATCCAGACCATCCAATGGGACAACACTAGATCGCTATATACATCGACGCCAACTCACGAGGGGAATATTACGATCCAACAGGACGTCCACCGCACAAATCAGCTTATGTCAATTTCATGAACAAACATTGCCTTCATTGGACTTACAACACCGTTCGAGTACAAGAAGAAGGATCTACCGTGTGTGGATTTCATTGCATTTTTTACCTCATTCATCGATGTGCAGGACATAGCATGACAGACGTCACCAGGCTCTTCGAAAATACCGTGGAAGCGACGGGTATTGTACAGAGATTTGCGTTGTTACTTGTTAAACATGTGCTATGAAAAAAAAGAGAAAAAAAAAGAAGGTTAATGCAACCTCTAAATAGAGCCAGTCACAAGCCTGGATTAATGCAGAGTGACCTTCTACTGGGTGACTTAGGGGATAAAATGTATCATTTCATTCATTTGACTCTTAGGTTATTTAGTAGAAATACCACAGTGAGAACCCAGACGTGATAGAAAACACCATTGGAGTACTACACAGCACCTCGAACAAATAAGAACACACCCCAAGGGGAATCATCCACTTTCGGTCTTATGACGTCACTACTTCCGGTCATGCGCAATGATACATTTTATACTAATACTATAGTAAGAAAAAAGCGCGGGAAAATGACGTCACTTCATGTGCCGTCACTTCCGGTCACGTCACTTCCGTTCATGTCACATCCATTAGCCATGCTACTTCCGCTCATGCGCAATTGTGCATTTCGTACTACTGCTATGGTAAGACAAAAAGCGCGGGAATGCCATTCCGGGCATGTGCAGAACATACTTCCGGTTATGACGTTACTTCCGGTCACGTGATTTCATGTGACGTCATTTCCGACCAGGACCGCTTCCGGTGACGTCATTTCCAGTAACACATACGCAATGGCACGCTCCCCTTTGCTCCCCCGAAATATTCCTTGAGCTGTCCCGATACACTACTTTGATATTTGGATTTGGGGGGACCCTACAGATAACCCATGAAAAAAATATCGAAGGACGGCATAGTTCTTTCCCACTTGGGGTTTCAGTCAAAGGTATAGCCAAGGTCTTTAACTGACTGAAGTGCCTGGGTGGATTTCTGCACCTCAAGCCCACAGTAGGGTGTCAAATATCAACTTTGATATTTGATTTTTTTTTATGGAGAGGAGGGTCTCTATAAATATCCAATGAAAAATATATTAAGGACGGCAAAGTTCTTGACCACTTGGGGTTTCAGTCAAAGGTATTGCCCGGGCCTTTAACTGACTTAAGTGCCTGTGTGGGTTTCTGCACCTCAAGCCCACAGTAGGGTGTCAAATATCAACTTTGATATTTGAAAAAAAAATTATGGAGGGGGTCTCTATAAATATCCCATGAAAAATGTATTAAAGACGGCAAAATTCTTGACTACTTGGAGTATAGGTCAAAGGTATTTCCCGTGCCTTTAACTGACTTAAGTGCCTGGGTTGGTTTCTGCACGTCAAGCCCACAGTAGAGTGTCAAATATCAACTTTGATATTTGAAATTTGTTTTATGGATGGGGGCTTTCTATAAATATCCCATGAAAAATATATTAAGGACGGCAAAGTTCTTGACCACTTGGGGTTTAAGTCAACAGTATTTCCCGGGAATTTAACCGACTTAAGTACCTGGGTGGGTTTCTGCACCTCAAGCCCACAGCAGGGTGTCAAATATCAACTTTGATATTTGAATTTTGTTTTGTGGAGGGGGGTGGGGGTCTCTATTAATATCTCATGAAAAATATTTCAAGGTCGGCAAAGTTCTTGCCCACTTGGGGTTTCAGTCAAAGATATTGCCCGGGTCTTTAGTTGATTTAAATGCCTGGGTGGGTTTCTGCACCTCAAGCCCACAGTAGGGTGTCAAATATCAACTTTGATATTTGATTTTTTTTTATGGAGAGGAGGGTCTCTATAAATATCCAATGAAAAATATATTAAGGACGGCAAAGTTCTTCATCACTTGGGGTTTCAGTCAAAGGTATTGCCCGGGCCTTTAACTGACTTAAGTGCCTGTGTGGGTTTCTGCACCTCAAGCCCATAGTAGGGTGTCAAATATCAACTTTGATATTTGAAAAAAAAATTATGGAGGGGGGTCTCTATAAATATCCCATGAAAAATGTATTAAAGACGGCAAAATTCTTGACTACTTGGAGTATAGGTCAAAGGTATTTCCCGTGCCTTTAACTGACTTAAGTGCCTGGGTTGGTTTCTGCACCTCAAGCCCACAGTAAAGTGTCAAATATCAACTTTGATATTTGAAATTTGTTTTATGGATGGGGGCTTTCTATAAATATCCCATGAAAAATATATTAAGGACGGCAAAGTTCCTGACCACTTGGGGTTTAAGTCAACAGTATTTCCCGGGAATTTAACCGACTTAAGTACCTGGGTTGGTTTCTGCACCTCAAGCCCACAGCAGGGTGTCAAATATCAACTTTGATATTTGAATTTTGTTTTGTGGAGGGGGGTGGGGGGTCTCTATTAATATCTCATGAAAAATATTTCAAGGTCGGCAAAGTTCTTGCCCACTTGGGGTTTCAGTCAAAGATATTGCCCGGGTCTTTAGTTGATTTAAATGCCTGGGTGGGTTTCCGCACCTCAAGCCCACAGCAGGGTGTCAAATATCAACTTTGATATGCAGTGAAGTACCATGCTCTGGGATATTCGATACTCTACAAATAACAACGTCATTCCCGGAATTTCCGTATTGATGGGTCATTCATGAAGACCTCCATAAAGGATTCCAATACAACTAAATGTAACCAAATTTGGGTTCCCAATAAGCCTTACATATTTACCTGCAACTACCATTGTTTATACTTTTCCATTTTTTTTTTCAAAATACAACAAAGCGAAAGGAACTTTTTTCTTTAAAAAGGACTACTTTTGTATATGTTCTAAGCTCTGATTGGTGCATTAAATTAAATTGGTGATTTGACACCTTTAAATACACAATTTAAAAATAAATACATGTAGATAAAACATGTGACACGCACATTCGGGATTTAGATTTTGTTTATTTTTTCATAAAACTTATTATTATATTTTTCTAATGTTCTATAATTACACTATTTTTAGATTGATGAGATGTCTTCATGTGAACTGGAATCTTTTGACTTTATATTGCTTGACAAAACGCTGTCCAAATTATCTACCGGTTTAAAATATTAAAGGCGGGCTCTAGATATATTTACTGTATGCCCCGATGTCGATTTATTGTGTTGGCTATGCATTTACAGTAATATATTTGTTATTGGACGCTAGAAATCTTTAAAAGTACATGTTGCTCTTATTTACTTTTTTGGTTTTGAGACATATCGCCTTATGGCTCGCTAGATTAATGCTCGCTGGAAATTGCTCGCTAGCTTGAGCCTGGTTAAATCTACGTTTTTCATGAAACTGAAAATTGAAGAACAAAACTGAGAAATAAGTGTTAATACTAACTTAATTAATCAGAAAAAAATTGATGTAAATGGACATGTGAGAGATACAAGTCTTTACTTCCAGTTGTTGGTAAGAAGGTTCATGTCTTATTTACGTTATTTGTGTTTGTTTGCGCATAGTGGTGTCCAACCCATATTGTTTTTGTTCTGTTTTTCTTCGTCTTGCGTACTATATGTTGTCACTTTCTCTAGATTGTCCATTTTTGATTGCCCATTCGGTATTCTTTAACGTTGATTTACACTTAGACAAAAACAAAAGAATATTTCTCAGTCGCATATGTAAATATGATCGTATCAAAGAGCAAGTATATATCATGAGAAACTATCCAATATTACATTTTGACAAACCGCACCGGTGGTATAGTTGCTAGCGTGCTCAACTCGAGTATGGTAGATGGTGTGTTCGTGCCCCTGTCGGTTCACACCACTGACTGCAATATTGGTATACGTTGCTTCTCCGCTAAGCAAACAACATGAAGGAAAAAGAGAAAAGACTGACTGATTCGGAATCAGGATAATTTGTCCAAGTGGAGCGAGATGTCTATCCGCTGAATGTTTCTCCAGTCTGCTAGCACAATAAAAATCTAACTAAGCGGGTTGGTCTTGTACAAAGGGAACATAATAATTATTTCATCGAATGTAACGTGTGCTCGCCATGATATAGCAGAAACATTGCTCGTTTAGCGTTAAACAACAATCACTCACTCACGCAACGTTAATGATTTTTTATCTGTAAAAACAGACGATGGGACCCGATCCGATCACATTGGAATAATCGGGAAACTCAACATTTAATATTTTTGGAGTGGTCAGATCCCACGTCGTCTAGTTAAATGGTCGCTCCCTTAATAGAAATAGTGTTGATTTCTTATATTCCTTGAAGTCGTTATAGACATAGAGTATATACACCCATACGACAGCACGCATTAGTCTGAAAGCAATATCTGGAAGAAAATGTCATTCGGTTTTTATTTGCAAAACAAAAGAATCATGTTCACCATTTCGCGACAAATTATCGTCAAAATATTAAAAATAATAAATCCCGAGGTGACAATTTAGTGGTAAACACGAATAAATTAAAATCACTCCAGACAAATGTATAGTGGTACGTGTTTACATAAAATTGCTAATATTTTTTTTGTTTAAACCGGAATAATACAACGCATGTTCCCATACAGTTATTAGCGCGACATTGTACGTGCAGTATTCCACAGAAATAATTAGAGCTGACATTTTACACTCATTCCACGAAAATGTGAATTTTCATCAAATTTACTGCCGCCGGCGCATGCCGTATTTACAAACGATTTAATATGTCATTTCAGTGTACTATTTTCAACATATGAATGCATTTTGAAGAAAAGCAAATATTTGTCGCGTACAGAATGTGAATATGGGCTATAAAATGATCCCCAAAAATTCAAAATACGAGAAAAATCCTGTGTCGTCTTAAACCGGACTGACTTAACAAATAAGTATTTTAGAGTTCCCCATCCAAAAAATAGTATAATTACCCAAATAGAGAAGATTCTGAAACCCTAACCCTAACCCTAAACCCTAACCCAATGATCAAATTAATATGCTTATTATTAGATATACAAATTCCATAGAATTTTTGGTGGGGGTGCCATATAGAACTCTTACCAGTATTTGTCAATGTTAGAATTTCGATTGTAAAGAACATCGTTGACAAGGGACGTTTAAAATATTAACTTCCGTGATCGGCGTTTAATGTATGTAATGGAGTATACACTCCAACTGTAGATTCTTAAAAATAGTCAACTTAAAAATAATCAACGAGACCCTGCAATGTTAAAAAGACCAACAAGCAACTGCAGCATTGCCAAAAAGCGCAGAAACAATCGTCGTTCTAATATTTTTTTTCAATATTGTCCTCTGTGAAGTCCGTGCTTATACTGGTACCGTTTTTACAGTAGCTCTACATGATTCGGGTACCAGAAAAGCATTATTAGGTTCATAACTAAATAACACTGAGATTTATTTGACCCCCTTTATTAATTTAGTACTAGAAATCACACAGTTGCAGGATCATATTAGTTACACAGTGTACAATAGTCCTAATACGGAAAAATATCGGGTCAATAAAATTCATACCGGGCGAGGCGAAGCCGAGCCCGATATGAATTTTATTGACCTGATATTTTCCGTATTAGGACAATTGTACACCGTGTAACGAATTTATCCTGATTTTGCAACCAAACCTCATATCTAATGTTTTCCATATTAGGACAATGAATTTATCATGATTTTGAATCCATACAACCATGTATCTCATCTTTCAGTTTTTCATGGGATATGGAATTTGTCATGGTTGTGTCTCCATATTTCACCTCTGACTCCATTTTTGCTCATA
Source organism: Bathymodiolus brooksi (assembly GCA_963680875.1). NCBI lineage: Eukaryota > Metazoa > Mollusca > Bivalvia > Mytilida > Modiolidae > Bathymodiolus > Bathymodiolus brooksi. The sequence continues at coordinate 42,765,417 of OY804586.1, forward strand.
TTACGACAATAAATTTTAATATTAAGTCAACGATGTAATGGAGATAATTCGAATTGACTTAATAAAATATTGCACTGACATTTATTAGGACAATATCAACTAATCATATTGCGAGATTTAACATAAAATCAGGATAAATATATTTATTATGCATTCAGTCTGAAAATAAATAATTATTATGTACAGGCATGGTTTGGTCTTTTTTTTATAAATAATTAAGTATATTTAATTTCAATTTTAAATATAACCATATACCATAACGATCACGACCACGACGGTGCACTCGACTCGCAACATGGTCGATGGTTCTCTCCAAATACCCCGGCTTCTTCCACCACTAAATATGGTTGCCATAATATAGTTGAAATATTGCTGAAAGTGGCGTTAAACACAACACAATTTTGATTAGTCTATCAATTTAGTACAACATAAAATATGTACATATACTCGTCAGTGTTATTGAAAAAAAAAGTAACAGTAACAACATTTACCGGATATTATTATATGAGTAACACGACGGGTGTCCTATTAGAAACAGGAACTGCTTATCCTGTGCGAACAGCTGCGTTCATATCCAGTTTTTTTGGTGAAGTCTGTGTCGTTCATCTTCTTCGTTTTCTGTGTTGTGTTTTGTTGTTTTGTTTGTCTTCGTTCTGTGTCTTATGTCCAATGTTGTATTCTTGGATTGTCCAATTTTTTATTTACCATTCGAGATCCTCTAATGTTTTCTTATGTAAACATATCTAATAGAAGAATAGACATACAATAATAAATTCCTACCTTACCGGACGAACCTGTGTTATCTGACGTTTTCAATATACATATACAGTTAAACATGACCATGCGGTCACCTCTATTAAGCAGTCACATGTATTAAAAGGTCACCTTTTTCTTGTCCTGTCATATAAAATTTCATATAAATTGAACCTCTTTTAAGAGGTCACCTGTCTACTGTCTAATAAGACCACTTTCTTCTTGTCCCAAATGTGATCTCTTAATACAGATTTGACTGTATATGTCAGATTTTTTTCTCTCGGTCATGGTTTATGCAAGTCTAGTGCACTCTTTTTGTAATAGGCTTGTATGAGTTGTTATGTAATCCAACTACCTAACCCTTTGAGCCACCCGGGCACTAATTTAAGATGAGTAAATATGAATTATCACATATTTATAAGTAATAAGGTCAATTTTGCCCATACGTAAACACCGGAAGTGCCACAGCGATATCTGCCATTGGGGCAAAACCCTGATAACACGATATCAAGCCTCTCGTGAGCCCCATGATGTCACTTCCGCCCAACTGTTAATTGTCGTTTGGAAAATGTCGACGTTCACAAAAGTGCTCGTGGCACGGACTTACCACCACCATTTTTTTCAAACTTTCTGTTTACAAATTTATTTTCAATAAAATTTCTTTATTTCTATCTATATACACCGTGTCCCCCGTCACATTTGGGGACATGGCTTTGTGAAGGTGGGGGACACGGATCTGAGGCGGCGGTTTTAGGTAAGCTGGCGTGAAATCATAAATTATAGCATTATTACAATTATTTAAAATATACGACTTACTTAGCGAAACACAAGGTTCATTTCGGGAGATGTTGATCCCATTTTACCCACGTTATTCGTCCGGTATATAGGTGAACAGTTCTGCAATATATGACGAGGGTGGTCAAAATTGAAAATTATCACAAATCTCCGTCAGATTTTAGCTAATTTAAGGCTCGATGCACATACTTTCAATGACATGTTATCTAAAAAGTCGTCTGCGTTAAATGCAATCATTATTTCAAACCATCAACGCAATATAAGAAGCATACGATCGAATTGTCTCTCGCGTGAAATTGTGGCGTATGGGGGTAGAATATTTATGACGCCAGTGGATAGGGCTCACATTTTAAAAACAAGGATAATTATGCATAATCCTTTTTATCAACAACAAAACATCCCACATTTGTAATGAATAATCACTTCAGAGTACATACTTCAGTGAGAGATTGTGTTAAAGAACATTGTGTACAGTAATCGTAATTTTACACTTCAAAAGTCAACAGCATTTTATTTAGACTGAAATCTGTTATTCTGTATGTAGTAGGACAGTTACCGAAACAGAATATATTTTCCTGAGGTACTTAGAACAGACAAGTGTTTTAATATCCGAGGTCGACGGCCAATGGCATTAGAATACTATGTTGTTTCAGTAACTATGAACACCATTTTGATCCATGAAACATTCATATGATGACTTGACATTATGTCGATAATGTTTACTGTATCGCTTGATTAATATCGCCTGACTTGTGCTAGTCTGTGGACCCGTAACTGACAATGAACAACAATCCATGTATACATCAAATAGACAGCTATACCACCACTGCCTCATTTTGATTGGTCTCGTTGGCACGGTCATGCTAAAAAGCAACCGGTACACTTGTTGCTGTAGATACAGAATTCATTTATATTCATTTATCTTGTTTAAGAATGAATGAATGCTCTTTTATTTCAGAAAAAGAATCGATTGATAGAATGACCCATCAATATTAGGCATATCCCATACAAGACTTTATAATATATTAATTTAACAACTATAAATGATAACACATTTTAATATTATTACGTTTACACTGAATTATGCAATAAATTTTGAATTTCAAAATAGTTTCAATTGCTTGGCATTGAAGGTAATTTACATGTATATATATTTTCTTAATTCAATTTGTCTAAATTATGCTCAGCTTGTATATTGTGCTCTGTGCAAAACAGTTTGGATCAGATCTGGAAATTTCTTCTGTGTCAAACTCACATTAGTCTGTCGGTCTGTTTTTTTTAGCAGATTTCATTTGTTCCTCAATCCAATATATTTATACATGACATCCCATTTTAATTTTGTGGTCAAAGCTTAAAGGATCACGATTGTTTGGCGCTTGGTTTTTATAATGTTTCTAAACTATTTTAAATATTGCCATTACATACTTCACAGTTACCATGATTGTCTACTTAAAATTCTTATGAATGTTGTTCAAATATTTGGTCCAGGGGACAGTAACTAGAAGCTATCTTAGGGCTAAGACATGTATTAAACGTAGAAAAACATGTATAAGTCCTAAGATAGGTTCTAGTTACCGATCCAAGATCTAAACATGAGTTCACAGAGAGCAATTTATTCCAGATGTGACTCAATATTAATTCATTGATGATAAACCAGGCATTATAAGACTTTAAGCAGCTTCTATTATATACCATGTAGATTCTAAACAGATATATATGTACAAGTGCACTTGGTCCCTGAAGTGGTGCATAACTGTGGACATCAATCATATTTAATTGGCCCAGTTGTTTCAGAGGAGAAGAATTTTTTATAAAGCTTAATGATTTTCACGTGACGATATTTGGTCAAATTTTCTATTTTTAGTAACGTTGGCAGCCATGTTTGACAGCGGTTGGGTTGATCAACCATAATTCATAAAGGTGATCATTAATGTATAATTTTTCCAAAGTTGGGCAGCTATTTAACCTTTAACAGCGGCCATGTTGGTTGGTTGGCGTGGTCATTGGATATAACTGTTAAAGCAGACCCCCTAAAGATGATTCAGGCCAACGTTGGTTTAAATTGGCCCAGTATTTTCAGACGATCTTTTCATAAAAGTTTAAGGACGACAGACGGACGACGTACTCCAAGTGAAGGCAAAAGCTCACCTGACTCTTTGGGTCAGGTGAGCTAAAAACATACATTCTTCTACACATCCATCTGATAAATAAGGTCAAAATAAGATTAAATATAATTGTCACGTGCCTTCGTGCCCTGAATTGTGGCTTTTATTACACGAGGGCTGCTTTGCCTTTCATGAAAAAGGGTAATATACATAATATTGGCGTCACAAATATTTTACCCCCATACGTCACAATTTAACGCGAGAGACAATTCGATCGTATGCTTCTTATATTGGGTTGATGGTTTGAAATAATGATTGCATTTAACGCGGACGACTTTTTAGATAACATATGTCATTGAAAGTATATGCATCGAGCCTTAAATTAGCTAAAATCTGACGGAGACTTGTGATAATTTTCAATTTTTACCACCCTCGTCATACATTGCAGAACTGTTCACCTATATACCGGACGAATAACGTGGGTAAAATGGGATCAACATGTCCCGAAATGAACCTGGTGTTCCGCTAAATAAGTCATATATTTTAGATAATTGTAATAATGCTATAATTTATGATTTCACACCAGCTTACCTGAAACCGCGCTTCAGATCCGTGTCCCCCACCTTCACAAAGCCATGTCCCCAAATGTGACAGGGGACACGGTGATATAGGGTCGACACATGCAAGTTGTTGTTAACATAAGATTGCATGAATATTGACACGAACAAGTTAAAATAAGGAAAAAGAGATGAAATAATAAAGAAATAAAGAAAAATTAAAAATATTCCTCAAATAAATTGATATTTCGACCACGTCAGTATTTTTTAAATATAGACGATTGGAATTTTGAATTGCTAAAATAGTTTCCGTTAGATAAATATAGACTATTGGAATTTTTTATTCCTAAAATAGATTCAAGGTGAATTGTTCGAAAATTATATTTAAACTATTTCAACCATGTATGTATGGTAAAAATAGATTATCGGAATTTTTAACTCCTAAAACAGCTACACTTGTGAATATTAGATTCAATTCAATTTAATAGTTTAATGGAAATAGCACAGTATATTAGCGTGATCCAATTAACATTAAAAGCCGGTATATCACATGATAAAAGACATTTAGTTATAACATAATTGTTAAAGTATTCATACATTGTATATAAAAACGGAGACATGTACACATCTCTGATAATAATAATAATAATAAGTCACTACTAATAGTGACAGATGATGCCGTCTGAAGATTAGTTTTGGTCGACCGATGGATGTTCTCTAAAATCATGACTTCTTTGATAAATCTACAAACTAATTTTGCATCATGTATTAATGCAGGATTAATAAAATCATTGATTTTATTAAGATGATATATCTTTATAAAAGGAATATCATATTCATTTCTTAATAAATTGTATTGAGGACACTGAAAAAGAAAATTTGGGGGCAGAATTTACAAAATCTTTGATCAGCTGGTGTTTTTGTTGTACCATATATACCAGTTTCTATCGCCAAAGAATGTGCACTGATTCTTAATTTTGTCAGAATGCGTCTTAAATCTTTAGACATATTGAGTTTTAAATATCTTTGTAGTTCAAAATCGCCAAAAATGTTACTATAAAATCTTAATTTACCACTGTTGTTCTGTTTTATTCTACATACATGTAGTTCTGATTTTATTTTATCTTTATAAAAATCTTCTATCTTTTTGTTGAAGGATTTTGAGTTAATTGTTGTTGATAATTGAAATAAATCTAATATTTCGTACATTTTTTTCTACCAAGAATTTTCTTTTTTTAGTAATAATTGATCCTCAGCAAACGCTGCTTTAAGAATATTATGAATGCCAGATTCACTAAATCTGAAAAAATAATTGAACATGAGTTTGTAACATCTTAATACCACTGGAAAAGCTCCCAATTCACATCTTATAGCCATATTTGAAGACTTGCCATGAACTCCAAATAAAATGTTTAAGATTCACGTTTTGAGTACGAATGACTGCGTCTATTCAAAAGAAACTTTGTTGATTTTATACTTCTGTAATTTGATTACATTTTCAAAAAATTCTGATCTCACCTTTGCAGACATGCGCAATAATGAAATAATTTCCTGGACGGTAAAATAATTGAAAAATCATCTTAACCACCATTTAGCCTGAACGTTGTAAGTGTTGTAATTACATTCTGGTTTTTTTATAGTTAATAATAATATAGTTTATTCTCTTACAAATTGTCTATTTTTAATTTCATACAACGACATACAAACTTGCATTGTATACTTAAGGTTTTCAAAAGAGAACATAAAATTCAAATGGCCATGGGCATGGGTATTTATCATTGAATCATGGGTACGTGTAGTTATTTGGCCATTGCACATGAAAGCCCCAGACATACAATCAGTATGTTTTGTCATGAAATAGTCAATCCCCAGACATAGTACGTCTGTTTTGTCATGAAATAGTAAAGTCCCAGACATGGTATCAGTGTTTTTTGTCATGAAATGGTCAAGCCCCAGACATAGTATCAGTGTGTTTTGTGATGAAATGGTCAATCCTCAGACATAGTATCGGTCTGTTTTGTCATGAAATGGTCAAGCCACAAGGTGAATAGTTCGGAAATTATATTTAAACTATTTCAACCATGTATGTATGTATGGTAAATATAGATTATCGGAATTTTTAATGCCTAAGATAGCTACACTTGTGAATATTAGATTCAATTCAATTCAATATTTTAATGGAAATAGCACAGTATATTGGCGTGATCCAATTAACATTAAAAGCGGTATATCACATGATAAAAGACATTTAGTTATAACATAATTGTTAAAGTATTCATACATTGTATATAAAAACCGGAGACATGTACACATCTCTGATAATAATAATAATAAGTCACTACCAATAGTGAAAGATGATGCCGTCTGAAGATTAGTTTTGGTCGACCGATGGATGTTCTCTAAAAACATGGCTTCTTTGATAAATTTACAACTAATTTTGCATCATGTATAAATGCAGGATTTTATTAAAATACATCATGTATTAATTACAATGATTTTATTAAAATGATATATGTTTATAAAAGGAATATCATATTCATTTATTAATAAATTGTATTGAGGACACTGAAAAGGTAAATATACCGCATCTTCTACATTTGTGGGGCAGAATTTACAAAACTTTGATTAGCTGGTATTTTTGTTGTACCATATCTACCAGTTTCTATCGCCAAAGAATGTGCACTGATTCTTAATTTTGTCAACATGCGTCTTAAATCTTTAGATATATTGAGTCTTAAATATCTTTGTAGTTCAAAATCGCCAAAACATTTACTATAAAATCTTAATTTACCACTGTTGTTCTGTTTTATTCTACATACATGTAATTCTGATTTTAATTTATCTTTATAAAAATCTTCTATCTTTTTGTTGAAGGATTTTGAGTTAATTGTTGATGATAATTGAAATAAATCTAATATTTCGTACATTTTTTTCTACCAAGAATTTTCTTTTTTTTAGTAATAATTGATCCTCAGCGAACGCTGCTTTAAGAATATTATGAATGCCAGATTCACTAAATCTGAAAAAATAATTGAACATGAGTTTGCAACATCTTAATATCACTTGAAAAGCTCCCAATTCACAGCTTATAGCCATATTTGAAGACCTGCCATGAACTCCAAATATTTTTTTAAGAATCATGTTTTGAGTACGAATGACTGCGTCTTTTCAAAAGAAACTTTGTTGATTTTTATTCTGCTGTAATTTGATTACATTTTTTAAAAATTCTGATCTCACCTTTGCAGACATGCGCAATAATGAAATAATTTCCTGGACGGTAAAATAATTGAAAAATCATCTTAACCACCATTTAGCCTGAACGTTGTAAGTGTTGTAATTACATTCTGTTTTTTTTTATTGTTAATAATAATATAGTTTATTTTCTTACGAATTGTCTATTTTTAATTTCATACAACGACATACAAACTTGCATTGTATACTTAAGGTTTTCAAAAGAGAACATAAAATTCAAAATGGCCATGGGCATGGGTGTTTATCATTGAATCATGGGTACGTGTAGTTATTTGGCCATTGCACATGAAAGCCCCAGACATACAATCAGTATGTTTTGTCATGAAATAATCAATCCCCAGACATAGTACGTCTGTTTTGTCATGAAATAGTAAAGTCCCAGACATGGTATCAGTGTTTTTTGTCATGAAATGGTCAAGCCCCAGACATAGTATCAGTGTGTTTTGTGATGAAATGGTCAATCCTCAGACATAGTATCGGTCTGTTTTGTCATGAAATGGTCAAGCCACAAGGTGAATAGTTCGGAAATTATATTTAAACTATTTCAACCATGTATGTATGTATGGTAAATATAGATTATCGGAATTTTTAATGCCTAAGATAGCTACACTTGTGAATATTAGATTCAATTCAATTCAATATTTTAATGGAAATAGCACAGTATATTGGCGTGATCCAATTAACATTAAAAGCCGGTATATCACATGATAAAAGACATTTAGTTATAACATAATTGTTAAAGTATTCATACATTGTATATAAAAACCGGAGACATGTACACATCTCTGATAATAATAATAATAAGTCACTACTAATAGTGAAAGATGATGCCGTCTGAAGATTAGTTTTGGTCGACTGATGGATGTTCTCTAAAAACATGGCTTTTTTGATAAATTTACAACTAATTTTGCATCATGTATTAATGCAGGATTTTATTAAAATGCATCATGTATTAAAATGCATCATGTATTAATTTCAATGATTTTATTAAAATGATATATGTTTATAAAAGGAATATCATATTCATTTATTAATAAATTGTATTGAGGACACTGAAAAGGCAAATATACCGCATCTTCCACATTTGTGGGGCAGAATTTACAAAACTTTGATTAGCTGGTATTTTTGTTGTACCATATCTACCAGTTTCTATCGCCAAAGAATGTGCACTGATTCTTAATTTTGTCAACATGCGTCTTAAATCTTTAGATATATTGAGTCTTAAATATCTTTGTAGTTCAAAATCGCCAAAACATTTACTATAAAATCTTAATTTACCACTGTTGTTCTGTTTTATTCTACATACATGTAATTCTGATTTTAATTTATCTTTATAAAATTCTTCTATCTTTTTGTTGAAGGATTTTGAGTTAATTGTTGATGATAATTGAAATAAATCTAATATTTCGTACATTTTTTTCTACCAAGAATTTTCTTTTTTTTAGTAATAATTGATCCTCAGCGAACGCTGCTTTAAGAATATTATGAATGCCAGATTCACTAAATCTGAAAAAATAATTGAACATGAGTTTGCAACATCTTAATACCACTTGAAAAGCTCCCAATTCACAGCTTATAGGCATATTTGAAGACCTGCCATGAACTCCAAATATTTTTTTAAGAATCATGTTTTGAGTACGAATGACTGCGTCTTTTCAAAAGAAACTTTGTTGATTTTTATTCTGCTGTAATTTGATTACATTTTCAAAAAATTCTGATCTCACCTTTGCAGACATGCGCAATAATGAAATAATTTCCTGGACGGTAAAATAATTGAAAAATCATCTTAACCACCATTTAGCCTGAACGTTGTAAGTGTTGTAATTACATTCTGTTTTTTTTTATAGTTAATAATAATATAGTTTATTCTCTTACAAATTGTCTATTTTTAATTTCATACAACGACATACAAACTTGCATTGTATACTTAAGGTTTTCAAAAGAGAACATAAAATTCAAAATGGCCATGGGCATGGGTGTTTATCATTGAATCATGGGTACGTGTAGTTATTTGGCCATTGCACATGAAAGCCCCAGACATACAATCAGTATGTTTTGTCATGAAATAGTCAATCCCCAGACATAGTACCGTCTGTTTTGTCATGAAATAGTAAAGTCCCAGACATGGTATCAGTGTTTTTTGTCATGAAATGGTCAAGCCCCAGACATAGTATCAGTGTGTTTTGTGATGAAATGGTCAATCCTCAGACATAGTATCGGTCTGTTTTGTCATGAAATGGTCAAGCCACAAGTTGAATAGTTCGGAAATTATATTTAAACTATTTCAACCATGTATGTATGTATGGTAAATATAGATTATCGGAATTTTTAATGCCTAAGATAGCTACACTTGTGAATATTAGATTCAATTCAATTCAATATTTTAATGGAAATAGCACAGTATATTAGCGTGATCCAATTAACATTAAAAGCCGGTATATCACATGATAAAAGACATTTAGTTATAACATAATTGTTAAAGTATTCATACATTGTATATAAAAACGGAGACATGTACACATCTCTGATAATAATAATAATAAGTCACTACTAATAGTGAAAGATGATGCCGTCTGAAGATTAGTTTTGGTCGACCGATGGATGTTCTCTAAAAACATGGCTTCTTTGATAAATTTACAACTAATTTTGCATCATGTATTAATGCAGGATTTTATTAAAATGCATCATGTATTAATTTCAATGATTTTATTAAAATGATATATGTTTATAAAAGGAATATCATATTCATTTATTAATAAATTGTATTGAGGACACTGAAAAGGTAAATATACCGCATCTTCCACATTTGTGGGGCAGAATTTACAAAACTTTGATTAGCTGGTATTTTTGTTGTACCATATCTACCAGTTTCTATCGCCAAAGAATGTGCACTGATTCTTAATTTTGTCAACATGCGTCTTAAATCTTTAGATATATTGAGTCTTAAATATCTTTGTAGTTCAAAATCGCCAAAACATTTACTATAAAATCTTAATTTACCACTGTTGTTCTGTTTTATTCTACATACATGTAATTCTGATTTTAATTTATCTTTATAAAAATCTTCTATCTTTTTGTTGAAGGATTTTGAGTTAATTGTTGATGATAATTGAAATAAATCTAATATTTCGTACATTTTTTTCTACCAAGAATTTTCTTTTTTTTTAGTAATAATTGATCCTCAGCGAACGCTGCTTTAAGAATATTATGAATGCCAGATTCACTAAATCTGAAAAAATAATTGAACATGAGTTTGCAACATCTTAATATCACTTGAAAAGCTCCCAATTCACAGCTTATAGCCATATTTGAAGACCTGCCATGAACTCCAAATATTTTTTTAAGAATCATGTTTTGAGTACGAATGACTGCGTCTTTTCAAAAGAAACTTTGTTGATTTTTATTCTGCTGTAATTTGATTACATTTTAAAAAAATTCTGATCTCACCTTTGCAGACATGCGCAATAATGAAATAATTTCCTGGACGGTAAAATAATTGAAAAATCATCTTAACCACCATTTAGCCTGAACGTTGTAAGTGTTGTAATTACATTCTGTTTTTTTTTATTGTTAATAATAATATAGTTTATTTTCTTACAAATTGTCTATTTTTAATTTCATACAACGACATACAAACTTGCATTGTATACTTAAGGTTTTCAAAAGAGAACATAAAATTCAAAATGGCCATGGGCATGGGTGTTTATCATTGAATCATGGGTACGTGTAGTTATTTGGCCATTGCACATGAAAGCCCCAGACATACAATCAGTATGTTTTGTCATGAAATAATCAATCCCCAGACATAGTACCGTCTGTTTTGTCATGAAATAGTAAAGTCCCAGACATGGTATCAGTGTTTTTTGTCATGAAATGGTCAAGCCCCAGACATAGTATCAGTGTGTTTTGTGATGAAATGGTCAATCCTCAGACATAGTATCGGTCTGTTTTGTCATGAAATGGTCAAGCCACAAGGTGAATAGTTCGGAAATTATATTTAAACTATTTCAACCATGTATGTATGTATGGTAAATATAGATTATCGGAATTTTTAATGCCTAAGATAGCTACACTTGTGAATATTAGATTCAATTCAATTCAATATTTTAATGGAAATAGCACAGTATATTGGCGTGATCCAATTAACATTAAAAGCCGGTATATCACATGATAAAAGACATTTAGTTATAACATAATTGTTAAAGTATTCATACATTGTATATAAAAACCGGAGACATGTACACATCTCTGATAATAATAATAATAAGTCACTACCAATAGTGAAAGATGATGCCGTCTGAAGATTAGTTTTGGTCGACCGATGGATGTTCTCTAAAAACATGGCTTCTTTGATAAATTTACAACTAATTTTGCATCATGTATAAATGCAGGATTTTATTAAAGTACATCATGTATTAATTACAATGATTTTATTAAAATGATATATGTTTATAAAAGGAATATCATATTCATTTATTAATAAATTGTATTGAGGACACTGAAAAGGTAAATATACCGCATCTTCCACATTTGTGGGGCAGAATTTACAAAACTTTGATTAGCTGGTATTTTTGTTGTACCATATCTACCAGTTTCTATCGCCAAAGAATGTGCACTGATTCTTAATTTTGTCAACATGCGTCTTAAATCTTTAGATATATTGAGTCTTAAATATCTTTGTAGTTCAAAATCGCCAAAACATTTACTATAAAATCTTAATTTACCACTGTTGTTCTGTTTTATTCTACATACATGTAATTCTGATTTTAATTTATCTTTATAAAAATCTTCTATCTTTTTGTTGAAGGATTTTGAGTTAATTGTTGATGATAATTGAAATAAATCTAATATTTCGTACATTTTTTTCTACCAAGAATTTTCTTTTTTTTAGTAATAATTGATCCTCAGCGAACGCTGCTTTAAGAATATTATGAATGCCAGATTCACTAAATCTGAAAAAATAATTGAAAATGAGTTTGCAACATCTTAATACCACTTGAAAAGCTCCCAATTCACAGCTTATAGCCATATTTGAAGACCTGCCATGAACTCCAAATATTTTTTTAAGAATCATGTTTTGAGTACGAATGACTGCGTCTTTTCAAAAGAAACTTTGTTGATTTTTATTCTGCTGTAATTTGATTACATTTTTTAAAAATTCTGATCTCACCTTTGCAGACATGCGCAATAATGAAATAATTTCCTGGACGGTAAAATAATTGAAAAATCATCTTAACCACCATTTAGCCTGAACGTTGTAAGTGTTGTAATTACATTCTGTTTTTTTTTATAGTTAATAATAATATAGTTTATTTTCTTACGAATTGTCTATTTTTAATTTCATACAACGACATACAAACTTGCATTGTATACTTAAGGTTTTCAAAAGAGAACATAAAATTCAAAATGGCCATGGGCATGGGTGTTTATCATTGAATCATGGGTACGTGTAGTTATTTGGCCATTGCACATGAAAGCCCCAGACATACAATCAGTATGTTTTGTCATGAAATAGTCAATCCCCAGACATAGTACCGTCTGTTTTGTCATGAAATAGTAAAGTCCCAGACATGGTATCAGTGTTTTTTGTCATGAAATGGTCAAGCCCCAGACATAGTATCAGTGTGTTTTGTGATGAAATGGTCAATCCTCAGACATAGTATCAGTCTGTTTTGTCATGAAATGGTCAAGCCACAAGGTGAATTGTTCGGAAATTATATTTAAGCTATTTCAACCATGTATGTATGTATGGTAAATATAGATTATCGGAATTTTAAATGCCTAAAATAGCTACACTTGTGAATATTAGATTCAATTCAATTCAATATTTTAATGGAAATAGCACAGTATATTGGCGTGATCCAATTAACATTAAAAGCCGGTATATCACATGATAAAAGACATTTAGTTATAACATAATTGTTAAAGTATTCATACATTGTATATAAAAACCGGAGACATGTACACATCTCTGATAATAATAATAATAAGTCACTACTAATAGTGAAAGATGATGCCGTCTGAAGATTAGTTTTGGTCGACTGATGGATGTTCTCTAAAAACATGGCTTTTTTGATAAATTTACAACTAATTTTGCATCATGTATTAATGCAGGATTTTATTAAAATGCATCATGTATTAAAATGCATCATGTATTAATTTCAATGATTTTATTAAAATGATATATGTTTATAAAAGGAATATCATATTCATTTATTAATAAATTGTATTGAGGACACTGAAAAGGTAAATATACCGCATCTTCCACATTTGTGGGGCAGAATTTACAAAACTTTGATTAGCTGGTATTTTTGTTGTACCATATCTACCAGTTTCTATCGCCAAAGAATGTGCACTGATTCTTAATTTTGTCAACATGCGTCTTAAATCTTTAGATATATTGAGTCTTAAATATCTTTGTAGTTCAAAATCGCCAAAACATTTACTATAAAATCTTAATTTACCACTGTTGTTCTGTTTTATTCTACATACATGTAATTCTGATTTTAATTTATCTTTATAAAAATCTTCTATCTTTTTGTTGAAGGATTTTGAGTTAATTGTTGATGATAATTGAAATAAATCTAATATTTCGTACATTTTTTTCTACCAAGAATTTTCTTTTTTTTAGTAATAATTGATCCTCAGCGAACGCTGCTTTAAGAATATTATGAATGCCAGATTCACTAAATCTGAAAAAATAATTGAACATGAGTTTGCAACATCTTAATACCACTTGAAAAGCTCCCAATTCACAGCTTATAGCCATATTTGAAGACCTGCCATGAACTCCAAATATTTTTTTAAGAATCATGTTTTGAGTACGAATGACTGCGTCTTTTCAAAAGAAACTTTGTTGATTTTTATTCTGCTGTAATTTGATTACATTTTTAAAAAATTCTGATCTCACCTTTGCAGACATGCGCAATAATGAAATAATTTCCTGGACGGTAAAATAATTGAAAAATCATCTTAACCACCATTTAGCCTGAACGTTGTAAGTGTTGTAATTACATTCTGTTTTTTTTTATAGTTAATAATAATATAGTTTATTTTCTTACGAATTGTCTATTTTTAATTTCATACAACGACATGCAAACTTGCATTGTATACTTAAGGTTTTCAAAAGAGAACATAAAATTCAAAATGGCCATGGGCATGGGTGCTTATCATTGAATCATGGGTACGTGTAGTTATTTGGCCATTGCACATGAAAGCCCCAGACATACAATCAGTATGTTTTGTCATGAAATAGTCAATCCCCAGACATAGTACCGTCTGTTTTGTCATGAAATAGTAAAGTCCCAGACATGGTATCAGTGTTTTTGTCATGAAATGGTCAAGCCCCAGACATAGTATCAGTGTGTTTTGTGATGAAATGGTCAATCCTCAGACATAGTATCAGTCTGTTTTGTCATGAAATGGTCAAGCCACAAGGTGAATAGTTCGGAAATTATATTCAAACTATTTCAACCATGTATGTATGTATGGTAAATATAGATTATCGGAATTTTTAATGCCTAAGATAGCTACACTTGTGAATATTAGATTCAATTCAATTCAATATTTTAATGGAAATACCACAGTATATTGGCGTGATCCAATTAACATTAAAAGCCGGTATATCACATGATAAAAGACATTTAGTTATAACATAATTGTTAAAGTATTCATACATTGTATATAAAAACCGGAGACATGTACACATCTCTGATGATAATAATAATAAGTCACTACCAATAGTGAAAGATGATGCCGTCTGAAGATTAGTTTTGGTTGACCGATGGATGTTCTCTAAAAACATGGCTTCTTTGATAAATTTACAACTAATTTTGCATCATGTATTAATGCAGGATTTTATTAAAATGCATCATGTATTAATTTCAATGATTTTATTAAAATGATATATGTTTATAAAAGGAATATCATATTCATTTATTAATAAATTGTATTGAGGACACTCAAAAAGCAAATATACCTCATCTTCCACATTTGTGGGGCAGAATTTACCAAACTTTGATTAGCTGGTATTTTTGTTGTACCATATCTACCAGTTTCTATCGCCAAAGAATATGCACTGATTCTTAATTTTGTCAACATGCGTCTTAAATCTTTAGATATATTGAGTCTTAAATATCTTTGTAGTTCAAAATCGCCAAAACATTTACTATAAAATCTTAATTTACCGCTGTTGTTCTGTTTTATTCTACATACATGTAATTCTGATTTTATTTTATCTTTATAAAAATCTTCTATCTTTTTGTTGAAGGATTTTGAGTTAATTGTTGATGATAATTGAAATAAATCTAATATTTCGTACATTTTTTCTACCAAGAATTTTCTTTTTTTTAGTAATAATTGATCCTCAGCGAACGCTGCTTTAAGAATATTATGAATGCCAGATTCACTAAATCTGAAAAAATAATTGAACATGAGTTTGTAACATCTTAATACCACTTGAAAAACTCCCAATTCACAGCTTATAGCCATATTTGAAGACCTGCCATGAACTCCAAATATTTTTTTAAGAATCATGTTTTGAGTACGAATGACTGCTTCTTTCCAAAAGAAGCTTTGTTGATTTTTATTCTTCTGTAATTTGATTACATTTTTAAAAAATTCTGATCTCACCTTTGCAGACATGCGCAATAATGAAATAATTTCCTGGACGGTAAAATAATTGAAAAGTCATCTTAACCACCATTTAGCCTGAACGTTGTAAGTGTTGTAATTACATTCTGTTTTTTTTTTATAGTTAATAATAATATAGTTTATTTTCTTATGAATTGTCTATTTTTAATTTCATACAACGACATACAAACTTGCATTGTATACTTAAGGTTTTTAAAATCGAACATAAAATTCAAAATGGCCATGGGCATGGGTGTTTATCATTGAATCATGGGTACGTGTAGTTATTTGGCCATTGGCACATTAAAGCCAATGCGAAGATCACAGGGGCTTGCAGTTATATTTTCACATCACAAGGTGTGTGAAACATTGCTTAAAAGTTTCTCCCACAATGTTGTTTTCTACCTGTATACCAAACAAATCAAAAGTGGAGAAACGTGAACACACCAATTGAAAGCACATGTCTATTTGTTTTTCTTTTGATGGGTTGGCTTTTACAATATTTGTACTCACTCCCTGCACAAGCACATATATAAGTGCCGAGATACTTCCACATCTCCTGCTGCAACCTGAGAAGCAAAAGTATATTGGAAGTGGACAACAATTATTCAAAACTGAAATTTTAGCTTAGAAATTTACCAGTACCTGTTTTTGGTGTATGCATAATTTCTTGTCAAATTGATTTAAGTGTAGATATATATTGTCAATATAGAAGAGGTCAGTAACAAATTTGACAAACATGTTTTTATGTTCTTTTACAATCATATTTTAAAACATACGGCAATACCATAACATGTAGTTAGTCTATGACCTGTGGCAGGTGATACTGATATATATGTTAGTTAAGTCACTCTTCTTACTGATACTGATATATCTTCTGGTTAAGTCACTGTGATAGATGAATCACTCTTCTTACTGATACTGATATATCTTTTGGTTAAGTCACTATGATAGATGAATCACACTTCTTACTAATACTGATATATCTTTTGGTTAAGTCACTGTGATAGATGAATCACTCTTCTTACTGATACTGATATATCTTTTGTTATGTCACTGTGATAGATGAATCACACTTCTTACTGATACTGATATATCTTTTGTTATGTCACTGTGATAGATGAATCACTTTTCTTATTGATACTGATATATCTTTTGTTAAGTTACTGTGATAGATAAATCACTCTTCTTACTGATACTGATATATCTTTTAGATAAGTCACTGTGATAGATGAATCACACTTCTTACTGATACTGATATATCTTTTGGTTAAGTTACTGTGATAGATGATTCACACTTCTTACCGATACTGATATATCCTTTGGTTAAGTCACTGTGATAGATGAATCACTATTCTTACTGATACTGATATATCTTTTGGTTAGGTTACTGTGATAGATGAATCATCCTTCTTACTGATTAAGTCACAGTGATCGATGAATCAATCTTCTTACTGATACTGGTATATCTTTTGGTTAAGTCACTGTGATAGACGATCACATTTCTTACTAATACTGATATATCCTTTAGTTAAGTCACTGTGATAGATGAATCACTCTTCTTACTGATTAAGTCACAGTGATCGATGCATCCTTCTTCTTATTGATACTGATATATCGTTTGGTTAGGTCACATTGATAGATGAATCACTCTTTTTCCTGATACTGATATATCTTTTGGTTAAGTCACTGTGATATATTAATCACTCTTCTTACTGATGCTGATATATCTTTTGATTAAGTCAATGTGATAGATGAATCACACTTCTTACTGATACTGATATATCTTTTGGCTAAGTCACTGTGATAGATGAATCAATAATCTTACTGATACTGGTATATCTTTTGGTTAAGTCACTGTGATAGACGATCACATTTCTTACTAATACTGTTATATCCTTTGGCTAAGTCACTGTGATAGATGAATCACTCTTCTTACTGATTAAGTCACAGTGATCGATGCATCCTTCTTCTTATTGATACTGATATATCTTTTGGCTAGGTCACAGTGATCGATGAATCACTTTTCTTACTGATACTGATATATCTTTTGGTTAAATCACTGTGATAGATGAATTACTCTTCTTACTAATACAGATATATCGTTTGGTTAAGTCACTGTGATAGATGAATCACTCTTCTGACTGATACTGATATATCTTTTGGTTAGAGCACTGTGATAGATGAATCAATCTTCTTACTGAAACTGGCATATCTTTTGGTTTGATCACTGTGATAGATGAATCACACTTCTTACTGATACAGATATATCTTTTGGATATGTCACTGTGATGGATAAATCACACTTCTTACTGATACTGATATATCTTTTGGTTATGTCACTGTGATAGATGAATCACTCTTCTTACTGAAACTGATATATCTTTTGGTTAGATCAATGTGATAGATGAATCAATCTTCTTACTGATACTGATATATCTATTGGTTAAGTTACTGTGATTGATGAATCAATCTTCTTACTGAAACTGATATATCTTTTGTTATGTCACTGTGATAGATGAATCACACTTCTTACTGATACTGATATATCTTTTGTTATGTCACTGTGATAGATGAATCACTCCTCTTATTGATACTGATATATCTTTTGGTTAAGTCACAGTGATAAATGAATCACTCTTCTTACTGATACTGATATATCTTGTGGATAAGTCACTGTGATAGATGAATCACTATTTTTGCTGAAACTGATATATCTTTTGGTTATGTCACTGTGATAGATGAATCACACTTCTTACTGATTAAGTCACAGTGATCGATGATTCACTCTTCTGATTGATACTGATATATCTTTTGGTTAGGTCACAGTGTTAGATGAATCACTCTTCTTACTGATACTGATATAAATTTTGGATAAGTCACTGTGATAGATGAATCACACTTCTTACTGATACTGATATATCTTTTGGTTAAGCTACTGTGATAGATGATTCAATCTTCTTACTGATACTGATATATCTTTTGGTTAAGTCACTGTGATAGTCGATCACATTTCGTACTAATACTGATATATCCTTTGGTTAAGTCACTGTGATAGATGAATCACTCTTCTTACTGATTAAGTCACAGTGATCGATGCATCCTTCTTCTTATTGATACTGATATATCTTTTGGCTAGGTCACAGTGATAGATGAATCACTCTTCTTACTGATACTGATATATCCTTTGGTTAAGTCACTGTGATAGATGAATCACTCTTCTTACTGATACTGATATATCTTTTAATTAAGTCACTGTTATCGATGATTCACACTTCTTATTGATACTGGTATATCTTTTGGATAAGTCACTGTGATAGATGAATCACTCTTCTTACTGATACTGATATATCTTTTGGTTAATTCACTTTGATAGATGAATCACTTCTTACTGATAAAGATATATCTTTTGGCTAAGTCATTGTGATAGATGAATCACTCTTCTTACTGATACTGATATATCTTTTGGTTAGATCACTGTGATAGATGAATCAATCTTCTTACTGATACTGATATATCTTTTGGTTAACTCACTGTGATAGATGAATCAATCTTCTTACTGATACTGATATATCTTTTGGTTAAGTCACTGTGATAGATGAATCACACTTCTTACTGATACTGATATATCTTTTGGTTAAGTCACTGTGATAGATAAATCACTCTTCTTACTGACACTGATATATCTTTTGGATAAGTCACTGTGATAGATGAATCACACTTCTTACTGATACTGATATATCTTTTGGTTAAGTTACTGTGATAGATGATTCACACTTCTTACTGATACTGATATATCCTTTGGTTAAGTCACTGTGATAGATGAATCACTATTCTTACTGATACTGATATATTTTTTGGTTTGGTCATTGTGATAGATGAATCACCCTTCTTACTGATTAAGTCACAGTGATCGATGAATCAATCTTTTTATTGATACTGGTATATCGTTTGGTTAGGTCACATTGATCGATGAATCACTCTTCTTACTGATACTGATATATCCTTTGGTTAAGTCACTGAAATAGATTAATCACTCTTCTTTCTGATGCTGATATATCTTTTGATTAAGTCAATGTGATAGATGAATCACACTTCTTACTGATACTGATATATCTTTTGATTAAGTCAATGTGATAGATGAATCACACTTCTCACTGATACTGATATATCTTTTGACCAAGTCACTGTGATAGATGAATCACTCTTCTTAATGATACTGATATATCTTTTGGTTAAATCACTGTGATAGATGAATTACTCTTCTTACTGATACTGATATATCTTTTGGCTAAATCACTGTGATAGATGAATCACACTTCTTACTGATACTGATATATCTTTTGGTTAAGTCAATGTGATAGATGAATCACACTTCTTACTGATACTGATATATCTTTTGGCTAAATCACTGTGATAGATGAATCACACTTCTTACTGATACTGATATATCTTTTGGGTAGGTCAATGTGATAGATGAATCACACTTCTTACTGATACTGATATATCTTTTGGCTAAGTCACTGTGATAGATGAATCACTCTTCTTACTGATACTGATATATCTTTTGGTTAGATCACTGTGATAGATGAATCAATCTTCTTACTGAAACTGATATATCTTTTGGTTAAGACACTGTGATAGATGATTCAATCTTCTTACTGATACTGATATATCGTTTGGTTAGATCACTGTAATAGATGAATCACACTTCTTAATGATACTGATATATCTTTTGGTTAGGTCACTGTGATAGATGAATCACACTTCTTACTGATACAGATATATCTTTTGGATATGTCACTGTGATGGATAAATCACACTTCTTACTGATACTGATATATCTTTTGGTTATGTCACTGTGATAGATGAATCACTCTTCTTAATGATACTGATATATCTTTTGGTTAGATCACTGTGATAGATGAATCAATCTTCTTACTGATACTAATATATCTTTTGGTTAAGTCACTGTGATAGATGAATCAATCTTCTTACTGAAACTGATATATCTTTTGTTATGTCACTGTGATAGATGAATCAATCTTCTTACTGATACTAATATATCTTTTGGTTAAGTCACTGTGATAGATGAATCAATCTTCTTACTGAAACTGATATATCTTTTGTTATGTCACTGTGATAGATGAATCACACTTCTTACTGATACTGATATATCTTTTGCTATGTCACTGTGATAGATAAATCACTCTTCTTATTGATACTGATATATCTTTTGGTTAAGTCACTATGATAAATGAATCACTCTTCTTACTGATACTGATATATCTTTTGGTTAAGTCACTGTGATAGATGAATCAATCTTCTTACTGAAACTGATATATCTTTTGCTATGTCACTGTGATAGATGAATCACACTTCTTACTGATACTGATATATCTTTTGTTATGTCACTGTGATAGATAAATCACTCTTCTTATTGATACTGATATATCTTTTGGTTAAGTCACTATGATAAATGAATCACTCTTCTTACTGATACTGATATATCTTTTGGATAAGTCACTGTGATAGATGAATCACACTTCTTACTGATACTGATATATCTTTTGGTTAAGTCAATGTGATAGATGATTCACACTTCTTACTGATACTGATATATCCTTTGGTTAAGTCATTGTGATAGATGAATCACTATTCTTACTGATACTGATATATCTTTTGGCTATGTCACTGTGATAGATGAATCACCCTTCTTACTGATTAAGTCACAGTCATCGATGAATCAATCTTCTTACTGATACTGATATATCTTTTGGTTAAGTCACTGTGATAGTCGATCACATTTCTTACTAATATTGATATATCCTTTGGTTAAGTCACTGTGATAGACGAATCACTCTTCTTACTGATTAAGTCACAGTGATCGATGAATCACTCTTCTGATTGATACTGATATATCTTTTGGTTAGGTCACAGTGATAGATGAATCACTCTTCTTACTGATACTGATATATCCTTTGGTTAAGTCACTGTGATAGATGAATCACTCTTCTGATTGATACTGATATATCTTTTGATTAAGTCACTGTGATAGATGAATCAATCTTCTTACTGATACTGATATTTCTTTTGATTAAATCACTGTGATAGATGAATCACTCTTCTTACTGGTACTGATATATCTATTGGTTAAGTCATTATGATAGATGAATCGCTCTTCTTACTGATACTGATATATCTTTTGATTAAGTCACTGTGATAGATCAATCAATCTTCTTATTGATACTGGTATATCTTTTGGTTAAGTCATTATGATAGATATATCGCTCTTCTTACTGATACTGATATATCTTTTGATTAAGTCATTGTGATAGAAAAATCACTCTTCTTACTGATACTGATATGTCTTTTGATTAAGTCACTGATAAATGAATCACTCTTCTTACTGATACTGATATATCTTTTGGTTAAGTCGCTGTGATTGATGAATCACTCTTCTTACTGATACTGATATATCTTTTGGTTAAGTCACAGTGATAGATGAATTATCTTCTTACTGAAACTGATATATCTTTTGATTAAGTCACTGTGATAAATGAATCACTCTTCTTACTGATACTGCTATATCTTTTGATTAAGTCACTGTGATAGATGAATCACTCTTCTTACTGATACTGATATATCTTTTGGTTAAGTCATTATGATAAATGAATCGCTCTTCATACTGATACTGATATATCTTTTGATTAATTCACTGTGATAGATGAATGACACTTCTTACTGATACTGATATATCTTTTGGCTAAGTCACTGTGATAGATGAATGACACGTCTTACTGATATTGATATATCTTTTTGTTAGGTCACTGTGATAGATGAATCACAATTCTTACTGATACTGATATATGTTTTGATTAAGTCACTGTGATAGATTAATCTCTCTTCTTACTGATACTGATATATCTTTTGGTAAAGTCATTGTGATAGATGAATCACTCTTCTTACTGATACTGATATATTTTTTGGTTAAGTCACTGTGATAGATGAATTACGCTTCTTACTGATACTGATATATCTTTTGATTAAGTCACTGTGATAGATGAATCACTCCTCTTACTGATACTGATATATCTTTTGATTAAATCACTGTGATAGATGAATCACTCTTCTTACTGATACTGATATATCTTTTGATTAAGTCATTATGATAGATGAATCGCTCTTCTTACTGACACTGATATATCTTTTGATTAAGTCACTGTGATAGATCAATCACTCTTCTTATTGATACTGGTTTATCTTTTGGTTAAGTCATTATGATAGATGAATCGCTCTTCTTACTGATACTGATATATCTTTTGATTAAGTCACTGTGATAGATGAAACACTCTTCTTACTGATACTGATATATCTTTTGGTTAAGTCACTGTGATAGATGAATCACACTTCTTACTGATTCTGATATATCTTTTGGTTAAGTCACTGTAATAGATGAATCACACTTCTTAATGATTCTGATATTTCTTTTGATTAAGTCACTGATAAATGAATCACCCTTCTTACTGATATTGATATATCTTTAGGTTAAGTCACTGTGATAGATGAATCACCCCTCTTACTGATACTGATATATCTTTTGGTTAGGTCACAGTGATAGATGAATTACTCTTCTTACTGAAACTGATATATCTTTTGGTTAAGTTACTGGGATAGATAAATCACACTTCTTACTGATACTGATATATCTTTTGGTTAGGTCACTGTGATAGATGAATCATACTTCATACTCATACTGCTATGTCTTTTGATTAAGTCACTGTGATAAATGAATCACACTTCTTACTGATACTGATATATCTTTTAGTTAAGACACTGTTTTATGTTAAGTCATTGTGATAAATGAATCACTCTTCTTACTGATACTTATATATCTCTTGATTAAGTCACTGTGATAGATGAATCACACTTCTTACTGATACTGATATATCTTTTGGTTACGTCACTGTAATAATGAATCACTTTTCTTACTGATACCGATATATCTTTTGTTTAAGTCACTGTGATAGATGAATCACACTTCTTACTGGTACTGATATATCTTTTGGCTAAATCACTGTGATAGATGAATGACACTTCTTACTGATACTGATATATCTTTTGGTTAAGTCACTATGATAGATGAATCACTCTTTTTACTGATACTGCTATATCTTTTGGTTAAGTGACTATGAAAGATGAATCACTCTTCTTACTGATACTGATATATCTTTTGGTTAAGTCACTGTGATAGATGAATCACACTTCTTACTGATTCTGATATATCTTTTGGTTAAGTCACTGTAATAGATGAATCACACTTCTTAATGATTCTGATATATCTTTGGTTAAGTCATTATGATAGATGAATCGCTCTTCTTACTGATACTGATATATCTTTTGATTAAGTCACTGTGATAGCTGAATCACTATTCTTACTGATACTGATATATCTTTTGGTTAAGTCACTGTAATATATGAATCACACTTCTTAATGATTCTGATATATCTTTTGATTAAGTCACTGATAAATGAATCACCCTTCTTACTGATACTGATATATCTTTAGGTTAAGTCACTGTGGTAGATGAATCACTCTTCGTACTGATACTGATATGTCTTTTGATTAAGTCACTGATAAATGAATCACCCTTCTTACTGATACTGATATATCTTTTGGTTAAGTCAGTGTGATAGATGAATCACTCTTCTTACTGATATTGATATATCTTTTGGTCAAATCGCTGTGATTGATGAATCACTCTTGTTACTGATATTGATATATCTTTTTTTTAAGTCACTGTGATAGATGAATCACTCTTCTTACTGATACTGATATATATTTTGATTAAGTTATTGTGATAGAAAAATCACTCTTCTTACTGATACTGATATGTCTTTTGATTAAGTCACTGATAAATGAATCACCCTTCTTACTGATACTGATATATCTTTTGGTTAGTCACAGTGATAGATGAATTACTCTTCTTACTGAAACTGATATATCTTTTGGTTAGGTCACTGTGATATATGAATCATTCTTCTTACTGACAGTGGTATATCTTTTGATTAAGTTACTGTGATAGATGAATTACTCTTCTTACTGAAACGGATATATCTTTTGGTTAGGTCACTGTGATATAGGAATCATTCTTCTTACTGATACTGATATATCTTTTGATAAAGTCACAGTGATAGAAAAATCACTCTTCTTACTGATACTGATATGTCTTTTGATTAAGTCACTGATAAATGAATCACCCTTCTTACTGATACTGATATATCTTTTGGTTATGTCACTGTCATACATGTAGATGAATCACTCTTCTTACTGATAGTGATATATCTTTTGGTTAAGTCACTGTGGAAGATGAATCACTCTTCTTACTGATACTGATATATCTTTTGGTTATGTCACTGTGATAGATGAATCACTCTTCTTACTGATACTGATATATGTTTTGGCTAAGTTACTGTGATCGATGAATCACACTTCTTACTGATACTTACATATCTTTTGGTTACGTGACTGTGATAAATGAATCACTCTTCTTACTGATACCGATATATCTTTTGGTTAAGGCAATATGTTAGATGCATCACACTTCTTACTGATACTGATATATTTTTTGATTAAGTCTCTGTGATAGATGAATCACACTTCTTACTGGTACTGATATATCTTTTGGCTAAATCACTGTGATAGATGAATGACACTTCTTACTGATACTGATATATCTTTTGGTTAAGTCACTATGATAGATGAATCACTCTTTTTACTGATACTGCTATATATTTTGGTTAAGTCACTGTGATAGATGAATCACTCTTCTTACTGATACTGCTATATCTTTTGGTTAAGTCACTGTGATAGATGAATTACACTTCTTACTGATATTGATATATCTTTTGGCTAAATCACTGTGATAGATGAATGACACTCCTTACTGATATTAATATATCTTTTTGTTAAGTCACTGTGATCGATGAATCACACTTCTTACTGATACTAACATATCTTTTGGTTACGTGACTGTGATAAATGAATCACTCTTTTTACTGATACCGATATATCTTTTGGTTAAGGCAATATGTTAGATGCATCACACTTCTTACTGATACTGATATATTTTTTGATTAAGTCACTGTGATAGATGAATCACACTTCTTACTGGTACTGATATATCATTTGGCTAAATCACTGTGATAGATGAATGACACTTCTTACTGATACTGATATATCTTTTGGTTAAGTCACTATGATAGATGAATCACTCTTTTTACTGATACTGCTATATCGTTTGGTTAAGTCACTGTGATAGATGAATCACACTTCTTACTGATACTGATATATCTTTTCGTTAAGTCACTATGATAGATGAATCACTCTACTTACTGATACTGCTATATCTTTTGGTTAAGTCACTGTGATAGATGAATCACACTTCTTACTGATATTGATATATCTTTTGGCTAAATCACTGTGATAGATGAATGACACTCCTTACTGATATTAATATATCTTTTTGTTAAGTCACTGTGATAGATGAATCACACTTCTTAATGATACTGATATATCCTTTTGCTAAGTCACTGTGATGGATGAATCACAATTCTTACTGATACTGTTATATCTTTTGATTAAGTCACTGTGATAGATGAATCACTCTTCTTACTGATACTGATATATCTTTTGATTAAGTCACTGTGATAGATGAATTACGCTTCTTACTGTTACTGATATGTCTTTTGATTAAGTTACTGATAAATGAATCATCCTTCTTACTGATACTGCTATATCTTTTGGTTATGTCACTGTGATAGATGAATCATTCTTCTAACTGATACTGATATATTTTTTGGTTAGATCACTGTGATACATGAATCACACTTCTTACTGATACTGATATATCTTTTGATTAAGTCAATGTGATAGATGTATCACTCTTCTTACTGATACTGATATATCTTTTGATTAAGTCACTTTGGTAGATGAATCACACTTCTTACTGATATTTAAATATCTTTTGTTTATGTCACTGTGATAGATCAATCATACTTCATACTGATACTGATATGTCTTTTGATTAAGTCACTGTGAAAAATGAATCACGCTTCTTACTGATACTGATATATCTTTTGGTTAAGACACTGTTTTATGTTAAGTCATTGTGATAGATGAATCACTCTTCTTACTGATACTTATATATCTCTTGATTAAGTCACTGTGATAGATGAATCACGCTTCTTACTGATACTGATATATCTTTTGATTAAGTCACTGTGATAGATGAATCACTCTTCTTACTGATACTGATATATCTTTTGATTAAGTCACTGATAAATGAATCACCCTTCTTACTGATACTGATATATCTTTTGGTTATGTCACTGTCATACATGTAGATGAATCACTCTTCTTACTGATAGTGATATATCTTTTGGTTAAGTCACTGTGGAAGATGAATCACTCTTCTTACTGATACTGATATATCTTTTGGTTATGTCACTGTGATAGATGAATCACTCTTCTTACTGATACTGATATATGTTTTGGCTAAGTTACTGTGATCAATCAATCACACTTCTTACTGATACTGACATATCTTTTGGTTACGTGACTGTGATAAATGAATCACTCTTCTTACTGATACCGATATATCTTTTGGTTAAGGCAATATGTTAGATGCATCACACTTCTTACTGATACTGATATATTTTTTGATTAAGTCACTGTGATAGATGAATCACACTTCTTACTGGTACTGATATATCTTTTGGCTAAATCACTGTGATATATGAATGACACTTCTTACTAATACTGATATATCTTTTGGTTAAGTCACTATGATAGATGAATCACTCTTTTTACTGATACTGCTATATCTTTTGGTTAAGTCACTGTGATAGATGAATCACACTTCTTACTGATATTGATATATCTTTTGGCTAAATCACTGTGATAGATGAATGACACTCCTTACTGATATTAATATATCTTTTTGTTAAGTCACTGTGATAGATGAATCACACTTCTTAATGATACTGATATATCCTTTTGCTAAGTCACTGTGATGGATGAATCACAATTCTTACTGATACTGTTATATCTATTGATTAAATCACTGTGATAGATGAATCACTCTTCTTATTGATACTGAAATATCTTTTTGCTATGTCACTGTGATAGATGAATCACTCTTCTTTCTGATACTGATATATCTTTTGGTTAATTCACTGTGATAGATGAATCACTCTTCTTACTGATACCGATATATCTTTTGGTTAAGTCACTGTGATAGATGAATCACACTTCTTACTGATACTGATATATCTTTTGATTTAGTCACTGTGATAGATGAATCACTCTTACTGATATATCTTTAGGTTAAGTCACTTTGATAGATGAATAATTCTTCTTACTGATACTGATATGTCTTTTGATTAAGTCACTGATAAAGGAATCACCCTTCTTACTGATACTGATATATCCTTTGGTTAAGTCACTGTGATAGATGAATCACTCTTCTTACTGATACTGATATATCTTTTGGCTAAGTCACTGTGATAGATGAATCACACTTCTTACTGATACTGAAATGTCTGTTGGTTATGTCACTGATAGATGAATCACACTTCTTACTGATACTGATATATCTTTTGATTAAGTCACTGTGATAGATGAATCACTCTTCTTACTGATACTGATATATCTTTTGATTAAGTCACTGTGAAAGATGAATTACGCTTCTTACTGTTACTGATATGTCTTTTGATTAAGTCACTGATAAATGAATCATCCTTCTTACTGATACTGCTATATCTTTTGGTTATGTCACTGTGATAGATGAATCATTCTTCTAACTGATACTGATATATTTTTTGGTTAGATCACTGTGATACATGAATCACACTTCTTACTGATACTGATATATCTTTTGATTAAGTCAATGTGATAGATGTATCACTCTTCTTACTGATACTGATATATCTTTTGATTAAGTCACTTTTGTAGATGAATCACACTTCTTACTGATATTTAAATATCTTTTGTTTATGTCACTGTGATAGATATATCATACTTCATACTGATACTGATATGTCTTTTGATTAAGTCACTGTGATAAATGAATCACGCTTCTTACTGATACTGATATATCTTTTGGTTAAGACACTGTTTTATGTTAAGTCATTGTGATAGATGAATCACTCTTCTTACTGATACTTATATATCTCTTGATTAAGTCACTGTGATAGATGAATCACGCTTCTTACTGATACTGATATATCTTTTGATTAAGTCACTGTGATAGATGAATCACTCTTCTTACTGATACTGATATATCTTTTGATTAAGTCACTGATAAATGAATCACCCTTCTTACTGATACTGATATATCTTTTGGTTATGTCACTGTCATACATGTAGATGAATCACTCTTCTTACTGATAGTGATATATCTTTTGGTTAAGTCACTGTGGAAGATGAATCACTCTTCTTACTGATACTGATATATCTTTTGGTTATGTCACTGTGATAGATGAATCACTCTTCTTACTGATACTGATATATGTTTTGGCTAAGTTACTGTGATCAATCAATCACACTTCTTACTGATACTGACATATCTTTTGGTTACGTGACTGTGATAAATGAATCACTCTTCTTACTGATACCGATATATCTTTTGGCTAAGGCAATATGTTAGATGCATCACACTTCTTACTGATACTGATATATTTTTTGATTAAGTAACTGTGATAGATGAATCACACTTCTTACTGGTACTGATATATCTTTTGGCTAAATCACTGTGATATATGAATGACACTTCTTACTAATACTGATATATCTTTTGGTTAAGTCACTATGATAGATGAATCACTCTTTTTACTGATACTGCTATATATTTTGGTTAAGTCACTGTGATAGATGAATCACTCTTCTTACTGATACTGCTATATCTTTTGGTTAAGTCACTGTGATAGATGAATCACACTTCTTACTGATATTGATATATCTTTTGGCTAAATCACTGTGATAGATGAATGACACTCCTTACTGATATTAATATATCTTTTTGTTAAGTCACTGTGATAGATGAATCACACTTCTTAATGATACTGATATATCCTTTTGCTAAGTCACTGTGATGGATGAATCACAATTCTTACTGATACTGTTATATCTATTGATTAAATCACTGTGATAGATGAATCACTCTTCTTATTGATACTGAAATATCTTTTTGCTATGTCACTGTGATAGATGAATCACTCTTCTTTCTGATACTGATATATCTTTTGGTTAATTCACTGTGATAGATGAATCACTCTTCTTACTGATACCGATATATCTTTTGGTTAAGTCACTGTGATAGATGAATCACACTTCTTACTGATACTGATATATCTTTTGATTTAGTCACTGTGATAGATGAATCACTCTTACTGATATATCTTTAGGTTAAGTCACTTTGATAGATGAATAATTCTTCTTACTGATACTGATATGTCTTTTGATTAAGTCACTGATAAAGGAATCACCCTTCTTACTGATACTGATATATCCTTTGGTTAAGTCACTGTGATAGATGAATCACTCTTCTTACTGATACTGATATATCTTTTGGCTAAGTCACTGTGATAGATGAATCACACTTCTTACTGATACTGAAATGTCTGTTGGTTATGTCACTGATAGATGAATCACACTTCTTACTGATACTGATATATCTTTTGATTAAGTCACTGTGATAGATGAATCACTCTTCTTACTGATACTGATATATCTTTTGATTAAGTCACTGTGATAGATGAATTACGCTTCTTACTGTTACTGATATGTCTTTTGATTAAGTCACTGATAAATGAATCATCCTTCTTACTGATACTGCTATATCTTTTGGTTATGTCACTGTGATAGATGAATCATTCTTCTAACTGATACTGATATATTTTTTGGTTAGATCACTGTGATACATGAATCACACTTCTTACTGATACTGATATATCTTTTGATTAAGTCAATGTGATAGATGTATCACTCTTCTTACTGATACTGATATATCTTTTGATTAAGTCACTTTGGTAGATGAATCACACTTCTTACTGATATTTAAATATCTTTTGTTTATGTCACTGTGATAGATCAATCATACTTCATACTGATACTGATATGTCTTTTGATTAAGTCACTGATAAATGAATCAC
Organism: Bathymodiolus brooksi; assembly: GCA_963680875.1. Taxonomy (NCBI): domain Eukaryota; kingdom Metazoa; phylum Mollusca; class Bivalvia; order Mytilida; family Modiolidae; genus Bathymodiolus; species Bathymodiolus brooksi. The sequence continues at coordinate 42,796,723 of OY804586.1, forward strand.
TCTTCTTACTGATACTGATATATCTTTTGGTTAAGTCGCTGTGATTGATGAATCACTCTTCTTACTGATACTGATATATCTTTTGGTTAAGTCACAGTGATAGATGAATTATCTTCTTACTGAAACTGATATATCTTTTGATTAAGTCACTGTGATAAATGAATCACTCTTCTTACTGATACTGCTATATCTTTTGATTAAGTCACTGTGATAGATGAATCACTCTTCTTACTGATACTGATATATCTTTTGGTTAAGTCATTATGATAAATGAATCGCTCTTCATACTGATACTGATATATCTTTTGATTAATTCACTGTGATAGATGAATGACACTTCTTACTGATACTGATATATCTTTTGGCTAAGTCACTGTGATAGATGAATGACACGTCTTACTGATATTGATATATCTTTTTGTTAGGTCACTGTGATAGATGAATCACAATTCTTACTGATACTGATATATGTTTTGATTAAGTCACTGTGATAGATTAATCTCTCTTCTTACTGATACTGATATATCTTTTGGTAAAGTCATTGTGATAGATGAATCACTCTTCTTACTGATACTGATATATTTTTTGGTTAAGTCACTGTGATAGATGAATTACGCTTCTTACTGATACTGATATATCTTTTGATTAAGTCACTGTGATAGATGAATCACTCCTCTTACTGATACTGATATATCTTTTGATTAAATCACTGTGATAGATGAATCACTCTTCTTACTGATACTGATATATCTTTTGATTAAGTCATTATGATAGATGAATCGCTCTTCTTACTGACACTGATATATCTTTTGATTAAGTCACTGTGATAGATCAATCACTCTTCTTACTGATACTGATATATCTTTTGATTAAGTCACTGTGATAGATGAAACACTCTTCTTACTGATACTGATATATCTTTTGGTTAAGTCACTGTGATAGATGAATCACACTTCTTACTGATTCTGATATATCTTTTGGTTAAGTCACTGTAATAGATGAATCACACTTCTTAATGATTCTGATATTTCTTTTGGTTAAGTCATTATGATAGATGAATCGCTTTTCATACTGATACTGATATATCTTTTGATTAAGTTACTGTGATAGATGAATACCTCTTCTTACTGATATTGATATATCTTTTGGATAAGTCACTGTAATAGATGAATCAAACTTCTTAATGATTCTGATATATCTTTTGATTAAGTCACTGATAAATGAATCACCCTTCTTACTGATATTGATATATCTTTAGGTTAAGTCACTGTGATAGATGAATCACCCCTCTTACTGATACTGATATATCTTTTGGTTAGGTCACAGTGATAGATGAATTACTCTTCTTACTGAAACTGATATATCTTTTGGTTAAGTTACTGGGATAGATAAATCACACTTCTTACTGATACTGATATATCTTTTGGTTAGGTCACTGTGATAGATGAATCATACTTCATACTCATACTGCTATGTCTTTTGATTAAGTCACTGTGATAAATGAATCACACTTCTTACTGATACTGATATATCTTTTAGTTAAGACACTGTTTTATGTTAAGTCATTGTGATAAATGAATCACTCTTCTTACTGATACTTATATATCTCTTGATTAAGTCACTGTGATAGATGAATCACACTTCTTACTGATACTGATATATCTTTTGGTTACGTCACTGTAATAATGAATCACTTTTCTTACTGATACCGATATATCTTTTGTTTAAGTCACTGTGATAGATGAATCACACTTCTTACTGGTACTGATATATCTTTTGGCTAAATCACTGTGATAGATGAATGACACTTCTTACTGATACTGATATATCTTTTGGTTAAGTCACTATGATAGATGAATCACTCTTTTTACTGATACTGCTATATCTTTTGGTTAAGTGACTATGAAAGATGAATCACTCTTCTTACTGATACTGATATATCTTTTGATTAAGTCACTGTGATAAATGAATCACTCTTCTTACTGATACTGATATATCTTTTGGTTAAGTCACTGTGATAGATGAATCACACTTCTTACTGATTCTGATATATCTTTTGGTTAAGTCACTGTAATAGATGAATCACACTTCTTAATGATTCTGATATATCTTTGGTTAAGTCATTATGATAGATGAATCGCTCTTCTTACTGATACTGATATATCTTTTGATTAAGTCACTGTGATAGCTGAATCACTATTCTTACTGATACTGATATATCTTTTGGTTAAGTCACTGTAATATATGAATCACACTTCTTAATGATTCTGATATATCTTTTGATTAAGTCACTGATAAATGAATCACCCTTCTTACTGATACTGATATATCTTTAGGTTAAGTCACTGTGGTAGATGAATCACTCTTCGTACTGATACTGATATGTCTTTTGATTAAGTCACTGATAAATGAATCACCCTTCTTACTGATACTGATATATCTTTTGGTTAAGTCAGTGTGATAGATGAATCACTCTTCTTACTGATATTGATATATCTTTTGGTCAAATCGCTGTGATTGATGAATCACTCTTGTTACTGATATTGATATATCTTTTTTTTAAGTCACTGTGATAGATGAATCACTATTCTTACTGATACTGATATATATTTTGATTAAGTTATTGTGATAGAAAAATCACTCTTCTTACTGATACTGATATGTCTTTTGATTAAGTCACTGATAAATGAATCACCCTTCTTACTGATACTGATATATCTTTTGGTTAGTCACAGTGATAGATGAATTACTCTTCTTACTGAAACTGACATATCTTTTGGTTAGGTCACTGTGATATATGAATCATTCTTCTTACTGACAGTGGTATATCTTTTGATTAAGTTACTGTGATAGATGAATTACTCTTCTTACTGAAACGGATATATCTTTTGGTTAGGTCACTGTGATATAGGAATCATTCTTCTTACTGATACTGATATATCTTTTGATAAAGTCACAGTGATAGAAAAATCACTCTTCTTACTGATACTGATATGTCTTTTGATTAAGTCACTGATAAATGAATCACCCTTCTTACTGATACTGATATATCTTTTGGTTATGTCACTGTCATACATGTAGATGAATCACTCTTCTTACTGATAGTGATATATCTTTTGGTTAAGTCACTGTGGAAGATGAATCACTCTTCTTACTGATACTGATATATCTTTTGGTTATGTCACTGTGATAGATGAATCACTCTTCTTACTGATACTGATATATGTTTTGGCTAAGTTACTGTGATCGATGAATCACACTTCTTACTGATACTTACATATCTTTTGGTTACGTGACTGTGATAAATGAATCACTCTTCTTACTGATACCGATATATCTTTTGGTTAAGGCAATATGTTAGATGCATCACACTTCTTACTGATACTGATATATTTTTTGATTAAGTCTCTGTGATAGATGAATCACACTTCTTACTGGTACTGATATATCTTTTGGCTAAATCACTGTGATAGATGAATGACACTTCTTACTGATACTGATATATCTTTTGGTTAAGTCACTATGATAGATGAATCACTCTTTTTACTGATACTGCTATATATTTTGGTTAAGTCACTGTGATAGATGAATCACTCTTCTTACTGATACTGCTATATCTTTTGGTTAAGTCACTGTGATAGATGAATTACACTTCTTACTGATATTGATATATCTTTTGGCTAAATCACTGTGATAGATGAATGACACTCCTTACTGATATTAATATATCTTTTTGTTAAGTCACTGTGATCGATGAATCACACTTCTTACTGATACTGACATATCTTTTGGTTACGTGACTGTGATAAATGAATCACTCTTTTTACTGATACCGATATATCTTTTGGTTAAGGCAATATGTTAGATGCATCACACTTCTTACTGATACTGATATATTTTTTGATTAAGTCACTGTGATAGATGAATCACACTTCTTACTGGTACTGATATATCTTTTGGCTAAATCACTGTGATAGATGAATGACACTTCTTACTGATACTGATATATCTTTTGGTTACGTCACTATGATAGATGAATCACTCTTTTTACTGATACTGCTATATCGTTTGGTTAAGTCACTGTGATAGATGAATCACACTTCTTACTGATACTGATATATCTTTTCGTTAAGTCACTATGATAGATGAATCACTCTACTTACTGATACTGCTATATCTTTTGGTTAAGTCACTGTGATAGATGAATCACACTTCTTACTGATATTGATATATCTTTTGGCTAAATCACTGTGATAGATGAATGACACTCCTTACTGATATTAATATATCTTTTTGTTAAGTCACTGTGATAGATGAATCACACTTCTTAATGATACTGATATATCCTTTTGCTAAGTCACTGTGATGGATGAATCACAATTCTTACTGATACTGTTATATCTTTTGATTAAGTCACTGTGATAGATGAATCACTCTTCTTACTGATACTGATATATCTTTTGATTAAGTCACTGTGATAGATGAATTACGCTTCTTACTGTTACTGATATGTCTTTTGATTAAGTTACTGATAAATGAATCATCCTTCTTACTGATACTGCTATATCTTTTGGTTATGTCACTGTGATAGATGAATCATTCTTCTAACTGATACTGATATATTTTTTGGTTAGATCACTGTGATACATGAATCACACTTCTTACTGATACTGATATATCTTTTGATTAAGTCAATGTGATAGATGTATCACTCTTCTTACTGATACTGATATATCTTTTGATTAAGTCACTTTGGTAGATGAATCACACTTCTTACTGATATTTAAATATCTTTTGTTTATGTCACTGTGATAGATCAATCATACTTCATACTGATACTGATATGTCTTTTGATTAAGTCACTGTGAAAAATGAATCACGCTTCTTACTGATACTGATATATCTTTTGGTTAAGACACTGTTTTATGTTAAGTCATTGTGATAGATGAATCACTCTTCTTACTGATACTTATATATCTCTTGATTAAGTCACTGTGATAGATGAATCACGCTTCTTACTGATACTGATATATCTTTTGATTAAGTCACTGTGATAGATGAATCACTCTTCTTACTGATACTGATATATCTTTTGATTAAGTCACTGATAAATGAATCACCCTTCTTACTGATACTGATATATCTTTTGGTTATGTCACTGTCATACATGTAGATGAATCACTCTTCTTACTGATAGTGATATATCTTTTGGTTAAGTCACTGTGGAAGATGAATCACTCTTCTTACTGATACTGATATATCTTTTGGTTATGTCACTGTGATAGATGAATCACTCTTCTTACTGATACTGATATATGTTTTGGCTAAGTTACTGTGATCAATCAATCACACTTCTTACTGATACTGACATATCTTTTGGTTACGTGACTGTGATAAATGAATCACTCTTCTTACTGATACCGATATATCTTTTGGTTAAGGCAATATGTTAGATGCATCACACTTCTTACTGATACTGATATATTTTTTGATTAAGTCACTGTGATAGATGAATCACATTTCTTACTGGTACTGATATATCTTTTGGCTAAATCACTGTGATATATGAATGACACTTCTTACTAATACTGATATATCTTTTGGTTAAGTCACTATGATAGATGAATCACTCTTTTTACTGATACTGCTATATCTTTTGGTTAAGTCACTGTGATAGATGAATCACACTTCTTACTGATATTGATATATCTTTTGGCTAAATCACTGTGATAGATGAATGACACTCCTTACTGATATTAATATATCTTTTTGTTAAGTCACTGTGATAGATGAATCACACTTCTTAATGATACTGATATATCCTTTTGCTAAGTCACTGTGATGGATGAATCACAATTCTTACTGATACTGTTATATCTATTGATTAAATCACTGTGATAGATGAATCACTCTTCTTATTGATACTGAAATATCTTTTTGCTATGTCACTGTGATAGATGAATCACTCTTCTTTCTGATACTGATATATCTTTTGGTTAATTCACTGTGATAGATGAATCACTCTTCTTACTGATACCGATATATCTTTTGGTTAAGTCACTGTGATAGATGAATCACACTTCTTACTGATACTGATATATCTTTTGATTTAGTCACTGTGATAGATGAATCACTCTTACTGATATATCTTTAGGTTAAGTCACTTTGATAGATGAATAATTCTTCTTACTGATACTGATATGTCTTTTGATTAAGTCACTGATAAAGGAATCACCCTTCTTACTGATACTGATATATCCTTTGGTTAAGTCACTGTGATAGATGAATCACTCTTCTTACTGATACTGATATATCTTTTGGCTAAGTCACTGTGATAGATGAATCACACTTCTTACTGATACTGAAATGTCTGTTGGTTATGTCACTGATAGATGAATCACACTTCTTACTGATACTGATATATCTTTTGATTAAGTCACTGTGATAGATGAATCACTCTTCTTACTGATACTGATATATCTTTTGATTAAGTCACTGTGATAGATGAATTACGCTTCTTACTGTTACTGATATGTCTTTTGATTAAGTCACTGATAAATGAATCATCCTTCTTACTGATACTGCTATATCTTTTGGTTATGTCACTGTGATAGATGAATCATTCTTCTAACTGATACTGATATATTTTTTGGTTAGATCACTGTGATACATGAATCACACTTCTTACTGATACTGATATATCTTTTGATTAAGTCAATGTGATAGATGTATCACTCTTCTTACTGATACTGATATATCTTTTGATTAAGTCACTTTTGTAGATGAATCACACTTCTTACTGATATTTAAATATCTTTTGTTTATGTCACTGTGATAGATATATCATACTTCATACTGATACTGATATGTCTTTTGATTAAGTCACTGTGATAAATGAATCACGCTTCTTACTGATACTGATATATCTTTTGGTTAAGACACTGTTTTATGTTAAGTCATTGTGATAGATGAATCACTCTTCTTACTGATACTTATATATCTCTTGATTAAGTCACTGTGATAGATGAATCACGCTTCTTACTGATACTGATATATCTTTTGATTAAGTCACTGTGATAGATGAATCACTCTTCTTACTGATACTGATATATCTTTTGATTAAGTCACTGATAAATGAATCACCCTTCTTACTGATACTGATATATCTTTTGGTTATGTCACTGTCATACATGTAGATGAATCACTCTTCTTACTGATAGTGATATATCTTTTGGTTAAGTCACTGTGGAAGATGAATCACTCTTCTTACTGATACTGATATATCTTTTGGTTATGTCACTGTGATAGATGAATCACTCTTCTTACTGATACTGATATATGTTTTGGCTAAGTTACTGTGATCAATCAATCACACTTCTTACTGATACTGACATATCTTTTGGTTACGTGACTGTGATAAATGAATCACTCTTCTTACTGATACCGATATATCTTTTGGCTAAGGCAATATGTTAGATGCATCACACTTCTTACTGATACTGATATATCTTTTGGCTAAATCACTGTGATATATGAATGACACTTCTTACTAATACTGATATATCTTTTGGTTAAATCACTATGATAGATGAATCACTCTTTTTACTGATACTGCTATATATTTTGGTTAAGTCACTGTGATAGATGAATCACTCTTCTTACTGATACTGCTATATCTTTTGGTTAAGTCACTGTGATAGATGAATCACACTTCTTACTGATATTGATATATCTTTTGGCTAAATCACTGTGATAGATGAATGACACTCCTTACTGATATTAATATATCTTTTTGTTAAGTCACTGTGATAGATGAATCACACTTCTTAATGATACTGATATATCCTTTTGCTAAGTCACTGTGATGGATGAATCACAATTCTTACTGATACTGTTATATCTATTGATTAAATCACTGTGATAGATGAATCACTCTTCTTATTGATACTGAAATATCTTTTTGCTATGTCACTGTGATAGATGAATCACTCTTCTTTCTGATACTGATATATCTTTTGGTTAATTCACTGTGATAGATGAATCACTCTTCTTACTGATACCGATATATCTTTTGGTTAAGTCACTGTGATAGATGAATCACACTTCTTACTGATACTGATATATCTTTTGATTTAGTCACTGTGATAGATGAATCACTCTTACTGATATATCTTTAGGTTAAGTCACTTTGATAGATGAATAATTCTTCTTACTGATACTGATATGTCTTTTGATTAAGTCACTGATAAAGGAATCACCCTTCTTACTGATACTGATATATCCTTTGGTTAAGTCACTGTGATAGATGAATCACTCTTCTTACTGATACTGATATATCTTTTGGCTAAGTCACTGTGATAGATGAATCACACTTCTTACTGATACTGAAATGTCTGTTGGTTATGTCACTGATAGATGAATCACACTTCTTACTGATACTGATATATCTTTTGATTAAGTCACTGTGATAGATGAATCACTCTTCTTACTGATACTGATATATCTTTTGATTAAGTCACTGTGATAGATGAATTACGCTTCTTACTGTTACTGATATGTCTTTTGATTAAGTCACTGATAAATGAATCATCCTTCTTACTGATACTGCTATATCTTTTGGTTATGTCACTGTGATAGATGAATCATTCTTCTAACTGATACTGATATATTTTTTGGTTAGATCACTGTGATACATGAATCACACTTCTTACTGATACTGATATATCTTTTGATTAAGTCAATGTGATAGATGTATCACTCTTCTTACTGATACTGATATATCTTTTGATTAAGTCACTTTGGTAGATGAATCACACTTCTTACTGATATTTAAATATCTTTTGTTTATGTCACTGTGATAGATATATCATACTTCATACTGATACTGATATGTCTTTTGATTAAGTCACTGTGATAAATGAATCACGCTTCTTACTGATACTGATATATCTTTTGGTTAAGACACTGTTTTATGTTAAGTCATTGTGATAGATGAATCACACTTCTTATTGATACTGATATATCCTTTTGCTAAGTCACTGTGATGGATGAATCACAATTCTTACTGATACTGTTATATCTATTGATTAAATCACTGTGATAGATGAATCACTCTTCTTATTGATACTGAAATATCTTTTTGCTATGTCACTGTGATAGATGAATCACTCTTCTTTCTGATACTGATATATCTTTTGGTTAATTCACTGTGATAGATGAATCACTCTTCTTACTGATACCGATATATCTTTTGGTTAAGTCACTGTGATAGATGAATCACACTTCTTACTGATACTGATATATCTTTTGATTTAGTCACTGTGATAGATGAATCACTCTTACTGATATATCTTTAGGTTAAGTCACTTTGATAGATGAATAATTCTTCTTACTGATACTGATATGTCTTTTGATTAAGTCACTGATAAAGGAATCACCCTTCTTACTGATACTGATATATCCTTTGGTTAAGTCACTGTGATAGATGAATCACTCTTCTTACTGATACTGATATATCTTTTGGCTAAGTCACTGTGATAGATGAATCACACTTCTTACTGATACTGAAATGTCTGTTGGTTATGTCACTGATAGATGAATCACACTTCTTACTGATACTGATATATCTTTTGATTAAGTCACTGTGATAGATGAATCACTCTTCTTACTGATACTGATATATCTTTTGATTAAGTCACTGTGATAGATGAATTACGCTTCTTACTGTTACTGATATGTCTTTTGATTAAGTCACTGATAAATGAATCATCCTTGTTACTGATACTGCTATATCTTTTGGTTATGTCACTGTGATAGATGAATCATTCTTCTAACTGATACTGATATATTTTTTGGTTAGATCACTGTGATACATGAATCACACTTCTTACTGATACTGATATATCTTTTGATTAAGTCAATGTGATAGATGTATCACTCTTCTTACTGATACTGATATATCTTTTGATTAAGTCACTTTGGTAGATGAATCACACTTCTTACTGATATTTAAATATCTTTTGTTTATGTCACTGTGATAGATATATCATACTTCATACTGATACTGATATGTCTTTTGATTAAGTCACTGTGATAAATGAATCACGCTTCTTACTGATACTGATATATCTTTTGGTTAAGACACTGTTTTATGTTAAGTCATTGTGATAGATGAATCACGCTTCTTACTGATACTGATATATCTTTTGATTACGTCACTGTGATAGATGAATCACTCTTCTTACTGATACTGATATATCTTTTGATTAAGTCACTGTGATAGATGAATCACTCTTCTTACTGATACTTATATATCTCTTGATTAAGTCACTGTGCTAGATGAATCACGCTTCTTACTGATACTGATATATCTTTTGATTACGTCACTGTGATAGATGAATCACTCTTCTTACTGATACTGATATATCTTTTGATTAAGTCACTGTGATAGATGAATCACTCTTCTTACTGATACTGATATATCTTTTGGTTAAGTCATTATGATAGATGAATCGCTCTTCTTACTGATACTGATATATCTTTTGATTAATTCACTGTGATAGATGAATGACACTTCTTACTGATACTGATATATCTTTTGGCTAAGTCACTGTGATAGATGAATGACACGTCTTACTGATATTGATATATCTTTTTGTTAGGTCACTGTGATAGATGAATCACACTTCTTACCGATACTGATATATGTTTTGATTAAGTCACTGAGATAGATTAATCTCTCTTCTTACTGATACTGATATATCTTTTGGTTAAGTCATTGTGATAGATGAATCACTCTTCTTACTGATACTGATATATTTTTTGGTTAAGTCACTGTGATAGATGAATTACGCTTCTTACTGATACTGATATATCTTTTGATTAAGTCACTGTGATAGATAAATCACTCCTCTTACTGATACTGATATATCTTTTGATTAAATCACTGTGATAGATGAATCACTCTTCTTACTGATACTGATATATCTTTTGATTAAGTCATTATGATAGATGAATCGCTCTTCTTACTGATACTAATATATCTTTTGATTAAGTCACTGTGATAGATGAAACACTGTTCTTACTGATACTGATATATCTTTTGGTTAAGTCACTGTGATAGATGAATCACACTTCTTACTGATTCTGATATATCTTTTGGTTAAGTCACTGTAATAGATGAATCACACTTCTTAATGATTCTGATATTTCTTTTGGTTAAGTCATTATGATAGATGAATCGCTTTTCTTACTGATACTGATATATCTTTTGATTAAGTTACTGTGATAGATGAATCACTCTTCTTACTGATATTGATATATCTTTTGGATAAGTCACTGTAATAGATGAATCAAACTTCTTAATGATTCTGATATATCTTTTGATTAAGTCACTGATAAATGAATCACCCTTCTTACTGATACTGATATATCTTTAGGTTAAGTCACTGTGATAGATGAATCATCCCTCTTACTGATACTGATATATCTTTTGGTTAGGTCACAGTGATAGATGAATTACTCTTCTTACTGAAACTGATATATCTTTTGGTTAAGTTACTGGGATAGATAAATCACACTTCTTACTGATACTGATATATCTTTTGGTTAGGTCACTGTGATAGATGAATCATACTTCATACTGATACTGATATGTCTTTTGATTAAATCACTGTGATAAATGAATCACACTTCTTACTGATACTGATATATCTTTTAGTTAAGACACTGTTTTATGCTAAGTCATTGTGATAAATGAATCACTCTTCTTACTGATACTTATATATCTCTTGATTAAGTCACTTTGATAGATGAATGACACTTCTTACTGATACTGATATATCTTTTGGTTACGTCACTGTGATAATGAATCACTTTTCTTACTGATACCGATATATCTTTTGTTTAAGTCACTGTGATAGATGAATCACACTTCTTACTGGTACTGATATATCTTTTGGCTAAATCACTGTGATAGATGAATGACACTTCTTACTGATACTGATATATCTTTTGGTTAAGTCACTATGATAGATGAATCACTCTTTTTACTGATACTGCTATATATTTTGGTTAAGTGACTATGAAAGATGAATCACACTTCTTACTGATACTGATATATCTTTTGATTAAGTCACTGTGATAAATGAATCACTCTTCTTACTGATACTGATATATCTTTTGGTTAAGTCACTGTGATAGATGAATCACACTTCTTACTGATTCTGATATATCTTTTGGTTAAGTCACTGTAATAGATGAATCACACTTCTTAATGATTCTGATATATCTTTGGTAAAGTCATTATGATAGATGAATCGCTCTTCTTACTGATACTGATATATCTTTTGATTAAGTCACTGTGATAGCTGAATCACTATTCTTACTGATACTGATATATCTTTTGGTTAAGTCACTGTAATATATGAATCACACTTCTTAATGATTCTGATATATCTTTTGATTAAGCCACTGATAAATGAATCACCCTTCTTACTGATACTGATATATCTTTAGGTTAAGTCACTGTGGTAGATGAATCACTCTTCGTACTGATACTGATATGTCTTTTGATTAAGTCACTGATAAATGAATCACCCTTCTTACTGATACTGATATATCTTTTGGTTAAGTCAGTGTGATAGATGAATCACTCTTCTTACTGATATTGATATATCTTTTGGTCAAATCGCTGTGATTGATGAATCACTCTTCTTACTGATATTGATATATCTTTTGGCTAAGTCACTGTGATAGATGAATCACTCTTCTTACTGATACTGATATATCTTTTGATTAAGTCATTGTGATAGAAAAATCACTCTTCTTACTGATACTGATATGTCTTCTGATTAAGTCACTGATAAATGAATCACCCTTCTTACTGATACTGATTTATCTTTTGGTTTGTCACAGTGATAGATGAATTACTCTTCTTACTGAAACTGATATATCTTTTGGTTAGGTCACTGTGATATATGAATCATTCTTCTTACTGACAGTGGTATATCTTTTGATTAAGTTACTGTGATAGATGAATTACTCTTCTTACTGAAACTGATATATCTTTTGGTTAGGTCACTGTGATATAGGAATCATTCTTCTTACTGATACTGATATATCTTTTGATTAAGTCACTGTGATAGATGAATTACGCTTCTTACTGTTACTGATATGTCTTTTGATTAAGTCACTGATAAATGAATCATCCTTCTTACTGATACTGCTATATCTTTTGGTTAAGTCACTGTGATAGATGAATCACACTTCTTAATGATTCTGATATATCTTTGGTTAAGTCATTATGATAGATGAATCGCTCTTCTTACTGATATTGATATATCTTTTGATTAAGTCACTGTGATAGCTGAATCACTATTCTTACTGATACTGATATATCTTTTGATTAAGTCACTGATAAATGAATCACCCTTCTTACTGATACTGATATATCTTTAGGTTAAGTCACTGTGGTAGATGAATCACTCTTCGTACTGATACTGATATGTCTTTTGATTAAGTCACTGATAAATGAATCACCCTTCTTACTGATACTGATATATCTTTTGGTTAAGTCAGTGTGATAGATGAATCACTCTTCTTACTGATATTGATATATCTTTTGGTCAAATCGCTGTGATTGATGAATCACTCTTCTTACTGATATTGATATATCTTTTAGTTAAGTCACTGTGATAGATGAATCACTCTTCTTACTGATACTGATATATCTTTTGATTAAGTCATTGTGATAGAAAAATCACTCTTCCTACTGAGACTGATATGTCTTTTGATTAAGTCACTGATAAATGAATCACCCTTCTTACTGATACTGATATATCTTTTGGTTTGTCACAGTGATAGATGAATTACTCTTCTTACTGAAACTGATATATCTTTTGGTTAGGTCACTGTGATATATGAATCATTCTTCTTACTGACAGTGGTATATCTTTTGATTAAGTTACTGTGATAGATGAATTACTCTTCTTACTGAAAGTGATATATCTTTTGGTTAGGTCACTGTGATATAGGAATCATTCTTCTTACTGATACTGATATATCTTTTGATAAAGTCACAGTGATAGAAAAATCACTCTTCTTACTGATACTGATATGTCTTTTGATTAAGTCACTGATAAATGAATCACCCTTCTTACTGATACTGATATATCTTTTGGTTATGTCACTGTCATACATGTAGATGAATCACTCTTCTTACTGATAGTGATATATCTTTTGGTTAAGTCACTGTGGAAGATGAATCACTCTTCTTACTGATACTGATATATCTTTTGGTTATGTCACTGTGATAGATGAATCACTCTTCTTACTGATACTGATATATGTTTTGGCTAAGTTACTGTGATCGATGAATCACACTTCTTACTGATACTGACATATCTTTTGGTTACGTGACTGTGATAAATGAATCACTCTTCTTACTGATACCGATATATCTTTTGGTTAAGGCAATATGTTAGATGCATCACACTTCTTACTGATACTGATATATTTTTTGATTAAGTCACTGTGATAGATGAATCACACTTCTTACTGGTACTGATATATCTTTTGGCTAAATCACTGTGATAGATGAATGACACTTCTTACTGATACTGATATATCTTTTGGTTAAGTCACTATGATAGATGAATCACTCTTTTTACTGATACTGCTATATATTTTGGTTAAGTCACTGTGATAGATGAATCACTCTTCTTACTGATACTGCTATATCTTTTGGTTAAGTCACTGTGATAGATGAATCACACTTCTTACTGATATTGATATATCTTTTGGCTAAATCACTGTGATAGATGAATGACACTCCTTACTGATATTAATATATCTTTTTGTTAAGTCACTGTGATAGATGAATCACACTTCTTAATGATACTGATATATCCTTTTGCTAAGTCACTGTGATGGATGAATCACAATTCTTACTGATACTGATATATATATTGATTAAATCACTGTGATAGATGAATCACTCTTCTTATTGATACTGAAATATCTTTTTGCTATGTTACTGTGATAGATGAATCACTCTTCTTTCTGATACTGATATATCTTTTGGTTAATTCACTGTGATAGATGAATCACTCTTCTTACTGATACCGATATATCTTTTGGTTAAGTCACTGTGATAGATGAATCACAGTTCTTACTGATACTGATATATCTTTTGATTTAGTCACTGTGATAGATGAATCACTCTTACTGATATATCTTTAGGTTAAGTCACTTTGATAGATGAATAATTCTTCTTACTGATACTGATATGTCTTTCGATTAAGTCACTGATAAAGGAATCACCCTTCTTACTGATACTGATATATCATTTGGTTAAGTCACTGTGATAGATGAATCACTCTTTTTACTGATACTGATATATCTTTTGGCTAAGTCACTGTGATAGATGAATCACACTTCTTACTGATACTGAAATGTCTGTTGGTTATGTCACTGATAGATTAATCACACTTCTTACTGATACTGATATATCTTTTGGTTAAGACACTGTTTTATGTTAAGTCATTGTGATAGATGAATCACTCTTCTTACTGATACTTATATATCTCTTGATTAAGTCACTGTGATAGATGAATCATGCTTCTTACTGATACTGATATATCTTTTGATTAAGTCACTGTGATAGATGAATCACTCTTCTTACTGATACTGATATATCGTTTGATTAAGTCACTGTGATAGATGAATTACGCTTCTTACTGTTACTGATATGTCTTTTGATTAAGTCACTGATAAATGAATCACCCTTCTTACTGATACTGCTATATTTTGGTTATGTCACTGTGATAGATGAATCATTCTTCTAACTGATACTGATATATTTTTTGGTTAGATCGCTGTGATACATGAATCACACTTCTTACTGATACTGATATATCTTTTGATTAAGTCAATGTGATAGATGTATCACTCTTCTTACTGATACTGATATATCTTTTGATTAAGTCACTTTGGTAGATGAATCACACTTCTTACTGATATTTAAATATCTTTTGTTTATGTCACTGTGATAGATGAATCATACTTCATACTGATACTGATATGTCTTTTGATTAAGTCACTGTGATAAATGAATCACGCTTCTTACTGATACTGATATATCTTTTGGTTAAGACACTGTTTTATGTTAAGTCATTGTGATAGATGATTCACTCTTCTTACTGATACTTATATATCTCTTGATTAAGTCACTGTGATAGATGAATCACGCTTCTTACTGATACTGATATATCTTTTGGTTACGTCACTGTGATAATGAATCACTTTTCTTACTGATACCGATATATCTTTGTTTAAGTCACTGTGATAGATGAAGCACTCTTCTTGCTGATACTGATATATCTTTTGGCTATGTCACTGTGATAGATGAATCACTCTTCTTACTGATACTGATATATCATTTGGTTAGTTCACTGTGATAGATGAATCACGCTTCTTAATGGTACTGATATATCTTTTGGTTATGTCACTGTGATAGATGAATCACACTTCTTACTGATACTGATATATCTTTTGGTTAAGTCACTTTGATAGATGAATCACTCTTCTTACTGATACTGATATATCTTTTGGTTAAGTCACTGTGCTAGATGAATTACACTTCTTACAGATACTGATATATCTTTGGTTACGTCATTGTGATAGATGAATCACTCTTCTTACTGACACAGATATATCTTTTGGCTATGTCACTGTGATAGATGAATCACACTTCTTACTGATACTGATATCTCTTTTAGCTAAGTCACTGTGATAGATGAATCACTCTTCTTACTGATACGGATATATATTTTGGTTAAGTGACTATGATAGATGAATCACTCTTCTTACTGATACTGATATATCGTTTGGTTAATTCACTGTGATAGATGAATCACTCTTCTTACTGATACGGATATATATTTTGGTTAAGTGACTATGATAGATGAATCACTCTTCTTACTGATACTGATATATCTTTTCGCTAGGTCACTGTGATAGATGAATCACACTTCTTACTGATGCTGATATATCTTTTGGTTACGTCACAGTGATAGATGAATCACTCTTCTTACTGACACAGATATATCTTTTGGTTATGTCACTGTGATAGATGAATCACACTTCTTACTGATACTGATATCTCTTTTAGCTAAGTCACTGTGATAGATGAATCACCCTTCTTACTGATACTGATATATCCTTTGGTTAAGTCACTGTGATAGATGAATCACTCTTCTTACTGATACTGATATATCTTTTGGCTAAGTCACTGTGATAGATGAATCACACTTCTTACTGATACTGAAATGTCTGTTGGTTATGTCACTGATAGATGAATCACACTTCTTACTGATACTGATATATCTTTTGATTAAGTCACTGTGATAGATGAATCACTCTTCTTACTGATACTGATATATCTTTTGATTAAGTCACTGTGATAGATGAATTACGCTTCTTACTGTTACTGATATGTCTTTTGATTAAGTCACTGATAAATGAATCATCCTTCTTACTGATACTGCTATATCTTTTGGTTATGTCACTGTGATAGATGAATCATTCTTCTAACTGATACTGATATATTTTTTGGTTAGATCACTGTGATACATGAATCACACTTCTTACTGATACTGATATATCTTTTGATTAAGTCAATGTGATAGATGTATCACTCTTCTTACTGATACTGATATATCTTTTGATTAAGTCACTTTGGTAGATGAATCACACTTCTTACTGATATTTAAATATCTTTTTTTTATGTCACTGTGATAGATATATCATACTTCATACTGATACTGATATGTCTTTTGATTAAGTCACTGTGAAAAATGAATCACGCTTCTTACTGATACTGATATATCTTTTGGTTAAGACACTGTTTTATGTTAAGTCATTGTGATAGATGAATCACACTTCTTATTGATACTGATATATCCTTTTGCTAAGTCACTGTTATGGATGAATCACAATTCTTACTGATACTGTTATATCTATTGATTAAATCACTGTGATAGATGAATCACTCTTCTTATTGATACTGAAATATCTTTTTGCTATGTCACTGTGATAGATGAATCACTCTTCTTTCTGATACTGATATATCTTTTGGTTAATTCACTGTGATAGATGAATCACTCTTCTTACTGATACCGATAAATCTTTTGGTTAAGTCACTGTGATAGATGAATCACACTTCTTACTGATACTGATATATCTTTTGATTTAGTCACTGTGATAGATGAATCACTCTTACTGATATATCTTTAGGTTAAGTCACTTTGATAGATGAATAATTCTTCTTACTGATACTGATATGTCTTTTGATTAAGTCACTGATAAAGGAATCACCCTTCTTACTGATACTGATATATCCTTTGGTTAAGTCACTGTGATAGATGAATCACTCTTCTTACTGATACTGATATATCTTTTGGCTAAGTCACTGTGATAGATGAATCACACTTCTTACTGATACTGAAATGTCTGTTGGTTATGTCACTGATAGATGAATCACACTTCTTACTGATACTGATATATCTTTTGATTAAGTCACTGTGATAGATGAATCACTCTTCTTACTGATACTGATATATCTTTTGATTAAGTCACTGTGATAGATGAATTACGCTTCTTACTGTTACTGATATGTCTTTTGATTAAGTCACTGATAAATGAATCATCCTTCTTACTGATACTGCTATATCTTTTGGTTATGTCACTGTGATAGATGAATCATTCTTCTAACTGATACTGATATATTTTTTGGTTAGATCACTGTGATACATGAATCACACTTCTTACTGATACTGATATATCTTTTGATTAAGTCAATGTGATAGATGTATCACTCTTCTTACTGATACTGATATATCTTTTGATTAAGTCACTTTGGTAGATGAATCACACTTCTTACTGATATTTAAATATCTTTTGTTTATGTCACTGTGATAGATATATCATACTTCATACTGATACTGATATGTCTTTTGATTAAGTCACTGTGATAAATGAATCACGCTTCTTACTGATACTGATATATCTTTTGGTTAAGACACTGTTTTATGTTAAGTCATTGTGATAGATGAATCACTCTTCTTACTGATACTTATATATCTCTTGATTAAGTCACTGTGCTAGATGAATCACGCTTCTTACTGATACTGATATATCTTTTGATTACGTCACTGTGATAGATGAATCACTCTTCTTACTGATACTGATATATCTTTTGATTAAGTCACTGTGATAGATGAATCACTCTTCTTACTGATACTGATATATCTTTTGGTTAAGTCATTATGATAGATGAATCGCTCTTCTTACTGATACTGATATATCTTTTGATTAATTCACTGTGATAGATGAATGACACTTCTTACTGATACTGATATATCTTTTGGCTAAGTCACTGTGATAGATGAATGACACGTCTTACTGATATTGATATATCTTTTTGTTAGGTCACTGTGATAGATGAATCACACTTCTTACCGATACTGATATATGTTTTGATTAAGTCACTGAGATAGATTAATCTCTCTTCTTACTGATACTGATATATCTTTTGGTTAAGTCATTGTGATAGATGAATCACTCTTCTTACTGATACTGATATATTTTTTGGTTAAGTCACTGTGATAGATGAATTACGCTTCTTACTGATACTGATATATCTTTTGATTAAGTCACTGTGATAGATGAATCACTCCTCTTACTGATACTGATATATCTTTTGATTAAATCACTGTGATAGATGAATCACTCTTCTTACTGATACTGATATATCTTTTGATTAAGTCATTATGATAGATGAATCGCTCTTCTTACTGACACTGATATATCTTTTGATTAAGTCACTGTGATAGATCAATCACTCTTCTTATTGATACTGGTTTATCTTTTGGTTAAGTCATTATGATAGATGAATCGCTCTTCTTACTGATACTAATATATCTTTTGATTAAGTCACTGTGATAGATGAAACACTGTTCTTACTGATACTGATATATCTTTTGGTTAAGTCACTGTGATAGATGAATCACACTTCTTACTGATTCTGATATATCTTTCGGTTAAGTCACTGTAATAGATGAATCACACTTCTTAATGATTCTGATATTTCTTTTGGTTAAGTCATTATGATAGATGAATCGCTTTTCTTACTGATACTGATATATCTTTTGATTAAGTTACTGTGATAGATGAATCACTCTTCTTACTGATATTGATATATCTTTTGGATAAGTCACTGTAATAGATGAATCAAACTTCTTAATGATTCTGATATATCTTTTGATTAAGTCACTGATAAATGAATCACCCTTCTTACTGATACTGATATATCTTTAGGTTAAGTCACTGTGATAGATGAATCATCCCTCTTACTGATACTGATATATCTTTTGGTTAGGTCACAGTGATAGATGAATTACTCTTCTTACTGAAACTGATATATCTTTTGGTTAAGTTACTGGGATAGATAAATCACACTTCTTACTGATACTGATATATCTTTTGGTTAGATCACTGTGATAGATGAATCATACTTCATACTGATACTGATATGTCTTTTGATTAAGTCACTGTGATAAATGAATCACACTTCTTACTGATACTGATATATCTTTTAGTTAAGACACTGTTTTATGCTAAGTCATTGTGATAAATGAATCACTCTTCTTACTGATACTTATATATCTCTTGATTAAGTCACTTTGATAGATGAATCACACTTCTTACTGATACTGATATATCTTTTGGTTACGTCACTGTGATAATGAATCACTTTTCTTACTGATACCGATATATCTTTTGTTTAAGTCACTGTGATAGATGAATCACACTTCTTACTGGTACTGATATATCTTTTGGCTAAATCACTGTGATAGATGAATGACACTTCTTACTGATACTGATATATCTTTTGGTTAAGTCACTATGATAGATGAATCACTCTTTTTACTGAAACTGCTATATATTTTGGTTAAGTGACTATGAAAGATGAATCACACTTCTTACTGATACTGATATATCTTTTGATTAAGTCACTGTGATAAATGAATCACTCTTCTTACTGATACTGATATATCTTTTGGTTAAGTCACTGTGATAGATGAATCACACTTCTTACTGATTCTGATATATCTTTTGGTTAAGTCACTGTAATAGATGAATCACACTTCTTAATGATTCTGATATATCTTTGGTAAAGTCATTATGATAGATGAATCGCTCTTCTTACTGATACTGATATATCTTTTGATTAAGTCACTGTGATAGCTGAATCACTATTCTTACTGATACTGATATATCTTTTGGTTAAGTCACTGTAATATATGAATCACACTTCTTAATGATTCTGATATATCTTTTGATTAAGTCACTGATAAATGAATCACCCTTCTTACTGATACTGATATATCTTTAGGTTAAGTCACTGTGGTAGATGAATCACTCTTCGTACTGATACTGATATGTCTTTTGATTAAGTCACTGATAAATGAATCACCCTTCTTACTGATACTGATATATCTTTTGGTTAAGTCAGTGTGATAGATGAATCACTCTTCTTACTGATATTGATATATCTTTTGGTCAAATCGCTGTGATTGATGAATCACTCTTCTTACTGATATTGATATATCTTTTGGCTAAGTCACTGTGATAGATGAATCACTCTTCTTACTGATACTGATATATCTTTTGATTAAGTCATTGTGATAGAAAAATCACTCTTCTTACTGATACTGATATGTCTTCTGATTAAGTCACTGATAAATGAATCACCCTTCTTACTGATACTGATATATCTTTTGGTTTGTCACAGTGATAGATGAATTACTCTTCTTACTGAAACTGATATATCTTTTGGTTAGGTCACTGTGATATATGAATCATTCTTCTTACTGACAGTGGTATATCTTTTGATTAAGTTACTGTGATAGATGAATTACTCTTCTTACTGAAACTGATATATCTTTTGGTTAGGTCACTGTGATATAGGAATCATTCTTCTTACTGATACTGATATATCTTTTGATTAAGTCACTGTGATAGATGAATTACGCTTCTTACTGTTACTGATATGTCTTTTGATTAAGTCACTGATAAATGAATCATCCTTCTTACTGATACTGCTATATCTTTTGGTTAAGTCACTGTGATAGATGAATCACACTTCTTACTGATTCTGATATATCTTTTGGTTAAGTCACTGTAATAGATGAATCACACTTCTTAATGATTCTGATATATCTTTGGTTAAGTCATTATGATAGATGAATCGCTCTTCTTACTGATATTGATATATCTTTTGATTAAGTCACTGTGATAGCTGAATCACTATTCTTACTGATACTGATATATCTTTTGATTAAGTCACTGATAAATGAATCACCCTTCTTACTGATACTGATATATCTTTAGGTTAAGTCACTGTGGTAGATGAATCACTCTTCGTACTGATACTGATATGTCTTTTGATTAAGTCACTGATAAATGAATCACCCTTCTTACTGATACTGATATATCTTTTGGTTAAGTCAGTGTGATAGATGAATCACTCTTCTTACTGATATTGATATATCTTTTGGTCAAATCGCTGTGATTGATGAATCACTCTTCTTACTGATATTGATATATCTTTTAGTTAAGTCACTGTGATAGATGAATCACTCTTCTTACTGATACTGATATATCTTTTGATTAAGTCATTGTGATAGAAAAATCACTCTTCCTACTGAGACTGATATGTCTTTTGATTAAGTCACTGATAAATGAATCACCCTTCTTACTGATACTGATATATCTTTTGGTTTGTCACAGTGATAGATGAATTACTCTTCTTACTGAAACTGATATATCTTTTGGTTAGGTCACTGTGATATATGAATCATTCTTCTTACTGACAGTGGTATATCTTTTGATTAAGTTACTGTGATAGATGAATTACTCTTCTTACTGAAACTGATATATCTTTTGGTTAGGTCACTGTGATATAGGAATCATTCTTCTTACTGATACTGATATATCTTTTGATAAAGTCACAGTGATAGAAAAATCACTCTTCTTACTGATACTGATATGTCTTTTGATTAAGTCACTGATAAATGAATCACCCTTCTTACTGATACTGATATATCTTTTGGTTATGTCACTGTCATACATGTAGATGAATCACTCTTCTTACTGATAGTGATATATCTTTTGGTTAAGTCACTGTGGAAGATGAATCACTCTTCTTACTGATACTGATATATCTTTTGGTTATGTCACTGTGATAGATGAATCACTCTTCTTACTGATACTGATATATGTTTTGGCTAAGTTACTGTGATCGATGAATCACACTTCTTACTGATACTGACATATCTTTTGGTTACGTGACTGTGATAAATGAATCACTCTTCTTACTGATACCGATATATCTTTTGGTTAAGGCAATATGTTAGATGCATCACACTTCTTACTGATACTGATATATTTTTTGATTAAGTCACTGTGATAGATGAATCACACTTCTTACTGGTACTGATATATCTTTTGGCTAAATCACTGTGATAGATGAATGACACTTCTTACTGATACTGATATATCTTTTGGTTAAGTCACTATGATAGATGAATCACTCTTTTTACTGATACTGCTATATATTTTGGTTAAGTCACTGTGATAGATGAATCACTCTTCTTACTGATACTGCTATATCTTTTGGTTAAGTCACTGTGATAGATGAATCACACTTCTTACTGATATTGATATATCTTTTGGCTAAATCACTGTGATAGATGAATGACACTCCTTACTGATATTAATATATCTTTTTGTTAAGTCACTGTGATAGATGAATCACACTTCTTAATGATACTGATATATCCTTTTGCTAAGTCACTGTGATGGATGAATCACAATTCTTACTGATACTGATATATATATTGATTAAATCACTGTGATAGATGAATCACTCTTCTTATTGATACTGAAATATCTTTTTGCTATGTCACTGTGATAGATGAATCACTCTTCTTTCTGATACTGATATATCTTTTGGTTAATTCACTGTGATAGATGAATCACTCTTCTTACTGATACCGATATATCTTTTGGTTAAGTCACTGTGATAGATGAATCACAGTTCTTACTGATACTGATATATCTTTTGATTTAGTCACTGTGATAGATGAATCACTCTTACTGATATATCTTTAGGTTAAGTCACTTTGATAGATGAATAATTCTTCTTACTGATACTGATATGTCTTTCGATTAAGTCACTGATAAAGGAATCACCCTTCTTACTGATACTGATATATCATTTGGTTAAGTCACTGTGATAGATGAATCACTCTTTTTACTGATACTGATATATCTTTTGGCTAAGTCACTGTGATAGATGAATCACACTTCTTACTGATACTGAAATGTCTGTTGGTTATGTCACTGATAGATGAATCACACTTCTTACTGATACTGATATATCTTTTGGTTAAGACACTGTTTTATGTTAAGTCATTGTGATAGATGAATCACTCTTCTTACTGATACTTATATATCTCTTGATTAAGTCACTGTGATAGATGAATCATGCTTCTTACTGATACTGATATATCTTTTGATTAAGTCACTGTGATAGATGAATCACTCTTCTTACTGATACTGATATATCGTTTGATTAAGTCACTGTGATAGATGAATTACGCTTCTTACTGTTACTGATATGTCTTTTGATTAAGTCACTGATAAATGAATCACCCTTCTTACTGATACTGCTATATTTTGGTTATGTCACTGTGATAGATGAATCATTCTTCTAACTGATACTGATATATTTTTTGGTTAGATCGCTGTGATACATGAATCACACTTCTTACTGATACTGATATATCTTTTGATTAAGTCAATGTGATAGATGTATCACTCTTCTTACTGATACTGATATATCTTTTGATTAAGTCACTTTGGTAGATGAATCACACTTCTTACTGATATTTAAATATCTTTTGTTTATGTCACTGTGATAGATGAATCATACTTCATACTGATACTGATATGTCTTTTGATTAAGTCACTGTGATAAATGAATCACGCTTCTTACTGATACTGATATATCTTTTGGTTAAGACACTGTTTTATGTTAAGTCATTGTGATAGATGAATCACTCTTCTTACTGATACTTATATATCTCTTGATTAAGTCACTGTGATAGATGAATCACGCTTCTTACTGATACTGATGTATCTTTTGGTTACGTCACTGTGATAATGAATCACTTTTCTTACTGATACTGATATATCTTTGTTTAAGTCACTGTGATAGATGAAGCACTCTTCTTGCTGATACTGATATATCTTTTGGCTATGTCACTGTGATATATGAATCACTCTTCTTACTGATACTGATATATCATTTGGTTAGTTCACTGTGATAGATGAATCACGCTTCTTAATGGTACTGATATATCTTTTGGTTATGTCACTGTGATAGATGAATCACACTTCTTACTGATACTGATATATCTTTTGGTTAAGTCACTTTGATAGATGAATCACTCTTCTTACTGATACTGATATATCTTTTGGTTAAGTCACTGTGCTAGATGAATTACACTTCTTACAGATACTGATATATCTTTGGTTACGTCATTGTGATAGATGAATCACTCTTCTTACTGACACAGATATATCTTTTGGCTATGTCACTGTGATAGATGAATCACACTTCTTACTGATACTGATATCTCTTTTAGCTAAGTCACTGTGATAGATGAATCACTCTTCTTACTGATAGGGATATATATTTTGGTTAAGTGACTATGATAGATGAATCACTCTTCTTACTGATACTGATATATCGTTTGGTTAATTCACTGTGATAGATGAATCACTCTTCTTACTGATACGGATATATATTTTGGTTAAGTGACTATGATAGATGAATCACTCTTCTTACTGATACTGATATATCTTTTCGCTAGGTCACTGTGATATATGAATCACACTTCTTACTGATGCTGATATATCTTTTGGTTACGTCACAGTGATAGATGAATCACTCTTCTTACTGACACAGATATATCTTTTGGTTATGTCACTGTGATAGATGAATCACACTTCTTACTGATACTGATATCTCTTTTAGCTAAGTCACTGTGATAGATGAATCACCCTTCTTACTGATACTGATATATCGTTTGGTTAATTTACTGTGATAGATGAATCACTCTTCTTACCGATACGGATATATATTTTGGTTAAGTGACTATGATAGATGAATCACTCTTCTTACTGATACTGATATATCTTTTGGCTAAGTCATTGTGATAGATGAATCACACTTCTTACTGATGCTGATATATCTTTTGGTTAAGTCACTGTGATAGATGAATTACACTTCTTACTGATACTGATATATCTTCTGGTGAGGTCACTGTGATAGATGAATCACTCTTCTTACTGACAGAGATTTATCTTTTGATTAAGTCACTCTGATAGACGAATTACGCTTCTTACTGTTAATGATATGTCTTTTGATTAAGTCACTCGGATAGATAAATGACACTTCTTGCTGAATCCGATATATCTTTTGGTTAGGTCACTGTGATAGATGAATTACTCTTCTTACTGATACTGATATATCTTTTGATTAAGTCACTGTGATAGATGAATCACTCTTCTTACTGATACTGATATATCTTTTGATTAAGTCACTGTGATAGAAAAATCACTCCACTTACTGATACTGATATGTCTTTTGATTAAGTGACTATGAAAGATGAATCACTCTTCTTGCTGATACTGATATATCTTTTGGCTATGTCACTGTGATAGATGAATCACTCTTCTTACTGATACTGATATATCTTTTGGTTAGTTCACTGTGATAGATGAATCACGCTTCTTAATGGTACTGATATATCTTTTGGTTATGTCACTGTGATAGATGAATCACTCTTATTACTGATACTGATATATCTTTTGGTTAAGTCACTTTGATAGATGAATCACTCTTCTTACTGATACTGATATATCTTTTGGTTAAGTCACTGTGATAGATGAAGTACACTTCTTACAGATACTGATATATCTTTTGGTTACGTCACTGTGATAGATGAATCACTCTTCTTACTGACACAGATATATCTTTTGGCTATGTCACTGTGATAGATGAATCAATCTTCGTACTGATACTGATATCTCTTTTAGCTAAGTCACTGTGATAGATGAATCACCCTTCTTACTGATACTGATATATCGTTTGGTTAATTCACTGTGATAGATGAATCACTCTTCTTACTGATACGGATATATATTTTGGTTAAGTGACTATGATAGATGAATCACTCTTCTTACTGATACTGATATATCTTTTGGCTAAGTCACTGTGATAGAGGAATCACACTTCTTACTGATGCTGATATATCTTTTGGTTACGTCACTGTGATAGATGAATCACTCTTCTTACTGACACAGATATATCTTTTGGTTATGTCACTGTGATAGATGAATCACACTTCTTACTGATACTGATATCTCTTTTAGCTAAGACACTGTGATAGATGAATCACCCTTCTTACTGATACTGATATATCGTTTGGTTAATTCACTGTGATAGATGAATCACTCTTCTTACTGATACGAATATATATTTTGGTTAAGTGACTATGATAGATGAATCACTCTTCTTACTGATACTGATATATCTTTTGGCTAAGTCACTGTGATAGATGAATCACACTTCTTACTGATACTGATATGTCTTTTGATTAAGTCACTGATAAATGAATCACCCTTCTTACTGATACTGATATATCTTTTGGTTAGTCACAGTGATAGATGAATTACTCTTCTTACTGAAACTGATATATCTTTTGGTTAGGTCACTGTGATATATGAATCATTCTTCTTACTGACAGTGGTATATCTTTTGATTAAGTTACTGTGATAGATGAATTAATCTTCTTACTGAAACTGATATATCTTTTGGTTAGGTTACTGTGATATATGAATCATTCTTCTTACTGATACTGATATATCTTTTGATAAAGTCACAGTGATAGAAAAATCACTCTTCTTACTGATACTGATATGTCTTTTGATTAAGTCACTGATAAATGAATCACCCTTCTTACTGATACTGATATATCTTTTGGTTATGTCACTGTCATACATGTAGATGAATCACTCTTCTTACTGATAGTGATATATCTTTTGGTTAAGTCACTATGGAAGATGAATCACTCTTCTTACTGATACTGCTATATCTTTTGGTTATATCACTGTGATAGATGAATCACACTTCTTACTAATACTGATATATCTTTTGATTAAGTCACTGTGATAGATGAATCACTCTTACTGATATATCTTTAGGTTAAGTCACTTTGATAGATGAATCACACTCCTTACTGATACTGATATGTCTTTTGATTAAGTCACTGATAAAGGAATCACCCTTCTTACTGATACTGATATATCCTTTGGTTAAGTCACTGTGATAGATGAATCACACTTCTTACTGATACTGAAATGTCTGTTGGTTATGTCACTGTGATAGATGAATCACACTTCTTACTGATACTGATATATCTTTTGATTAAGTCACTGTGATAGATGAATCACTCTTCTTACTGATACTGCTATATCTTTTGGTTAAGTCACTGTGATAGATGAATCACACTTCTTACTGATATTGATATATCTTTGGTTAGGTCACTGTGATAGATATATCACTCTTCTTAATGATACTGATATATCTTTTGGTTAAGTCACTGTGATAGATGAATCACTCTTCTTACTGACAGAGATTTATCTTTTGATTAAGTCACTCTGATAGACGAATTACGCTTCTTACTGTTACTGATATGTCTTTTGATTAAGTCACTCGGATAGATAAATGACACTTCTTGCTGATTCCGATATATCTTTTGGTTAGGTCACTGTGATAGATGAATTACTCTTCTTACTGACACTGATATATCTTTTGATTAAGTCACTGTGATAGATGAATCACTCTTCTTACTGATACTGATATATCTTTTGATTAAGTCACTGTGATAGAAAAATCACTCTTCTTACTGATACTGATATGTCTTTTGATTAAGTCACTGATAAATGAGTCACACTTGTTACTGATACTGATATATCTTTAGGTTAAGTCACTGTGATAAATGAATCACACTTCTTACTGATATTGATATATCTTTTGATTAAGTAACTGTGATAGATGAATCACTCTTCTTACTGATACTGATATATCTTTAGGCTAAGTCACTGTGATAGATGAATCACACTTCTTACTGATATTGATATATCTTTTGATTAAGTAACTGTGATACATGAATCGTACTTCTTACTGATTTTTAAATATCTTTTGTTTATGTCACTGTGATAGATGAATTACGCTTCTTACTGTTACTGATATGTCTTTTGATTTAGTCACTGATAAATGAATCATCCTTTTTACTGATACTGCTATATCTTTTTGGTTAGATCTCTGTGATAGATGAATCACACTTCTTACTGATACTGATATATCTTTTGCTTAAGTCACTGTGATAGGTGAATCACACTTCTGACTGATACTGATATATCGTTTGGCTAAGTCATGGTGATAGATGAATCAATCTTCTTACTGATACTGATATATCTTTTGATTAAGTCACTTTGATAGATGAATCACGCTTCTTACTGATATTTAAATATCTTTTGCTTATGTCACTCTGATAGATGTATTACGCTTCTTACTGTTACTGATATGTCTTTTGAATTAGTCACTGATAAATGAATCATCCTTCTTACTGATACTGCTATATCTTTTGGTTAGATCTATGTGATAGATGAATCACACTTCTTACTGATACTGATATATCTTTTGGTTAAGTCACTGTGATAGATGAATCACACTTCTTACTGATACTGATATATCGTTTGGCTAAGTCACGGTGATAGATGAATCAATCTTCTTACTGATACTGACATATCTTTTGGTTAAGTCACTGTGATAGGTGAATCACACTTCTTACTGATAGTTATATATCGTTTGGCTAAGTCACGGTGATAGATGAATCACTCTTCTTACTGACACAGATATATCTTTGGTTATGTCACTGTGTTAGATGAATCACACTTCTTACTGATACTGATATATCTTTTAGCCAAGTCACTGTGATAGATGAATCACACTTCTTACTGATTCTGATATATCTTTTGGTTAAATCACTATGATAGATGAATCACACTTCTTACTGATGCTGATATATCTTTTGGTTAAGTCACTTTGATAGATGAATCACGCTTCTTACTGATATTTAAATATCTTTGCTTATGTCACTCTGATAGATGTATTACGCTTCTTACTGTTACTGATATGTCTTTTGAATTAGTCACTGATAAATGAATCATCTTCTTACTGATACTGCTATATCTTTTGGTTAGATCTATGTGATAGATGAATCACACTTCTTACTGATACTGATATATCGTTTGGCTAAGTCACGGTGATAGATGAATCAATCTTCTTACTGATACTGACATATCTTTTGGTTAAGTCACTGTGATAGGTGAATCACACTTCTTACTGATAGTGATATATCGTTTGGCTAAGTCACGGTGATAGATGAATCACTCTTCTTACTGACACAGATATATCTTTGGTTATGTCACTGTGTTAGATGAATCACACTTCTTACTGATACTGATATATCTTTTAGCCAAGTCACTGTGATAGATGAATCACAGTTCTTACTGATTCTGATATATCTTTTGGTTAGATCACTATGATAGATGAATCACACTTCTTACTGATGCTGATATATCTTTTGGTTAAGTCTCTGTGTTAGATGAATCACACTTCTTACTGATACTGATATATCTTTTTGCTAAGTCACTCAGATAGATGAATCACTCTTCTTACTGATACTGATATATGTTTTGGTTAAGTCTCTGTGATAGATGAATCACACTTCTTACTGATACTGATATATCTTTTGGTTATGTCTCTGTGATAGATGAATCACACTTCTTACTGATACTAATATATCTTTTGGTTAAGTCTCTGTGATAGATGACTCACACTTCTTACTGATACTGATATATCTTTTGGTTAAGTCTCTGTGATAGATGAATCACATTTCTTACTGATACTGATATATCTTTTGATTAAGTCTCTGTGATAGATGCATCACACTTCTTACTGATACTGATATATCTTTTGGTTATGTCTCTGTGATAGATGAATCACACTTCTTACTGATACTGATATATCTTTTGGTTAAGTCTCTGTGATAGATGAATCACACTTCTTTCTGATACTGATATATCTTTTGATTAAGTCTCTGTGATAGATGAATCACACTTCTTTCTGATACTGATATATCTTTTGGTTATGTCTCTGTGATAGATGAATCACACTTCTTACTGATACTAATATATCTTTTGGTTAAGTCTCTGTGATAGATGACTCACACTTCTTACTGATACTGATATATCTTTTGGTTAAGTCTCTGTGATAGATGAATCACACTTCTTACTGATACTGATATATCTTTTGATTAAGTCTCTGTGATAGATGAATCACACTTCTTACTGATACTGATATATCTTTTGGTTAAGTCTCTGTGATAGATGAATCACACTTCTTACTGATACTGATATATCTTTTGGATAAGTCTCCGTGATAGATGACTCACACTTCTTACTGATACTGATATATCTTTTGGTTAAGTCTCTGTGATAGATGAATCACACTTCTTACTGATACTGATATATCTTTTGATTAAGTCTCTGTGATAGATGAATCACACTTCTTACTGATACTGATATATCTTTTGGTTAAGTCTCTGTGATAGATGAATCACACTTCTTACTGATACTAATATATCTTTTGGTTAAGTCTCAGTGATAGATGAATCACACTTCTTACTGATACTGATATATTTTTTGGTTAAGTGTCTGTGATAGATGAATCACTCTTATTACTGATATTGATATATCTTTTGGTTAAGTCTCTGTGATAGATGAATCACACTTCTTACTGATACTGATATATCTTTTGGTTAAGTCTCTGTGATAGTTGAATCACACTTCTTACTGATACTGATATATCTTTTGGTTAAGTCTCTGTGATAGATGAATCACACTTCTTACTGATACTGATATATCTTTTGGTTAAGTCTCTGTGATAGATGAATCACACTTCTTACTGATACTGATATATCTTTTGGTTAAATCTCTGTGATAGATGAATCACACTTCTTACTGATACTGATATATCTTTTGGTTAAGTTACTTTGATATAGAGGAATCACTCACTGGTTTGTCATGCAATAGCCAAGCCCAATACATGGTATCAGTCTGTTTTATCAAGAAATGGTCAAAGCACAGGCATAGTATTAGTGTGTTTTGTAACGAAATGGTCAAACCCCAGACATAGTACCGTCTGTTGTGTCATGAAACAGTGAAGCCCCATACATGGTATCAGTCTGTTTTGTCATGAAATGGTCAAACCCCAGACATAGTGTCAGTCTGTTTTGTCATGAAATGGTCAAACCCCAGACATAGTACCGTCTGGTTTGTCATGCAATAGTCAAGCCCCATCCATGGTATCAGTCTGTTTTATCAAGAAATGGTCAAACCCCAGACATAGTATCAGTTTGCTTTGTCATGAAATGGTCAAGCCCCAGACATGGCGTCAGTCTATTTTGTCATGAAATGGTCAAACCCCAGACATAGTATCAGTCGGTTTTGTCATGAAATGGTCAAGACCCAGATATAGTATCAGTGTGTTTTGTAATGAAATGGTCAAGCCCTTTACATAATATCAGTTTGTTTTGTCATGAAATGGTCAAACCCCAGACATAGTATCAGTTTGTTTTGTCATGAAATGGTCGAGCCCTTTACATAGTGTCATTCTGTATTGTCATGAAATGGTGAAGCCCAGGAATAGTATCAGAGTGTTTTGTCATGAATTGGTCAAGCACCAGACATAGTATCAGTGTGTTTTGTCATGAAAGGGTCAAGCCCTTTACATAGTGTCAGTCTGTTTTCTCATGAAATGGTCAAGCCCCAGACATAGTATCAGTCTGTTTTGTCATGAAAGGGTCAAGCCCTTTACATAGTGTCAGTCTGTTTTCTCATGAAATGGTCAAGCTCCAGACATAGTATCAGTCTGTTTTGTCATGAAACAGTCAAGCCCCAGATATAGTAGCAGTGTGTTTTGTCATAAAATGGTCAATCCCCAGACATAGTATCAATGTTTTTTATCATGAAATGATCAAGCCGCAGACATAATATCAGTGTTTTTTACCATGAAATGGTCAAGCCCCAGACATAGTATCAGTGTGTTTTGTCATGAAATGGTGAAGCCCAGGCATAGTATCAATGTGTTTTGTCATGAAATGGTCAAACCCCAGACATAGTATCAGTGTGTTGCGTCATGAAATGGTCAAACCCCAGACATGGTATCAGTCTGCTTTGTCATGAAATGATCAAACCGCAGACATAGTATCAGTCTGTTTTATCATGAAATGGTCAAACCCAAGACATAGTATCAGTGTGTTTTGTCATAAAATGGTGAAGCCCCAGACATAGTATCAGTGTGATTTGTCATAAAATGGTCAAGCCGCAGACATAGTATCCGTGTGTTTTGTCATGAAATGGTCAAGCCACAGACATAGAATCTGTCTCTTGTTTCATGAAATGGTGAATCTCCAGAAATAGCATCAGTCTGTTTGTCATGAAATTGTCAATCATCAGACATAGTATCAGTGTGTTTTTTCATGAAATGGTCAAGCCCCAGATATAGTAGCAGTGTGTTTTCTCATGAAATGGTCAAGCCCCAGACATAGTATCAGTGTATTTTGTGTTGAAATTGTCTAGCCCCAGACATAGTAGCAGTCTTTTTTGTCATCCAATGGTCAAGACCCAGGGATAGTATCAGTGCTTTTTTGTCATGAAATGGTCAAGCCCTAGACATTCTATCAATCTGTTTGATCGTGAAATGGTCAAGCTCCAGACATTGTATCAGTCTGTTTTGTCATCAAATGGTCAAGACCCAGATATAGCATCCGTTCTTTTTGTCATGAAATGGTCAAACCCCAGACATGGTATCTGTTTGTTTTGTCATGAAATGGTCAATCCCCAGACATAGTAACAAGGCGTTTTATCATGAAATGGTCAAACCTCAGACATAGTGTCAGTGTGTTTGGTCATGAAATGGTCAAGCCCCAGACATAGTACCGGTATCAGTGTGTTTGATCATGAAATGGTCAAGCCCCAGACAATGCATCAGTCTGTTTGTCATGAAATGGTCAAGCCCCAGACATAGTAGCAATGTTTTTTTGTCATGAAATGGTAAAACCCATATGTGTGTTTTGTCATGAAATGGGCAAGCCTTAGACATAGCGTCAGTATTTTTTGTCATGAAATGGTGAAGCCCCAGACATAGTATCAGTGTGTTTTGTAATTAATGAAATGTTCAAAGCCTATATATAGCATCAGTCTGTTTTGTCATGAAATGGTCGAGCCCCAGGAATAGTATCAGTCTGTTTTGTCATGAAATGGTCAAGCCCCAGAATAGTATCAGTCTGTTATGTCATGAAATAGTCAGGCCCCAGAATAGTATAAGTCTGTTTTGTCATGAAATGGTCAAGCCCCAGACATAGTATCAGTCTGTTTTGTCATGAAATGGTCGAGCCCCAGACATAGTATCAGTCTGTTTTGTCATGAAATGTTCAAGCCCCAGACATAGTATCAGTCTGTTTTGTCATGAAATGGTCGAGCCCCAGACATAGTATCAGTCTGTTTTGTCATGAAATGGTCAAGCCCCAGAATAGTATCAGTCTGTTTTGTCATGAAATGGTCGAGCCCCAGACATAGTATCAGTCTGTTTTATCATGAAATGGTCAATCCCCAGACATAGTATGAGTCTGTTTTGTCATGAAATGGTCGAGCCCCAGATATAGTGTCAGTCTGTTTTGTCATGAAATGGTCAAGCCGCAGACATAGTATCAGTCTGTTTTGTCATGAAATGGTCGAGCCCCAGACATAGAATCAATCTGTTTTGTCATGAAATGGTCAAGCCCCAGAATAGTATCAGTCTGTTTTGTCATGAAATGGTCGAGCCCCAGACATAGTATCAGTCTGTTTTATCATGAAATGGTCAATCCCCAGACATAGTGTGAGTTGTTTTGTCATGAAATGGTCGAGCCCCAGATATAGTGTCAATCTGTTTTGTCGTGAAATGGTCGAGCCCCAGACATAGTATCCGTCTGTTTTGTCATGAAATGGTCAATCCCCAGACATAGTATCAGTCTGTTTTGTCATGAAATGGTCAAGCCCCAGAATAGTATCAGTCTGTTTTGTCATGAAATGGTCAAGCCCCAGACATAGTATCAGTCTGTTTTGTCATGAAATGGTCGAGCCCCAGACATAGTATCAGTCTGTTTTGTCATGAAATGGTCAAGCCCCAGAATAGTATCAGTCTGTTTTGTCATGAAATGTTCGAGCCCCAGACATAGTATCCGTCTGTTTTGTCATGAAATGGTCAATCCCCAGACATAGTGTGAGTCTGTTTTGTCATGAAATGGTCAAGCCCCAGAATAGTATCAGTCTGTTTTTTCATGAAATGGTCGAGCCCCAGACATAGTATCCGTCTGTTTTGTCATGAAATGGTCAATCCCCAGACATAGTGTGAGTCTGTTTTGTCATGAAATGGTCGAGCCCCAGATATAGTGTCAGTCTGTTTTGTCATGAAATGGTCAAGCCCCAGACATTCAAGCCCAGATATAGTGCAAGTCTATTTTGTCAGGAAATGGTCAAAACTCAGATATAGTGTCAGTCTGTTTTGTCATGAAATGGTCAAGCCCCAAATATAGTGTCAGTCTGTTTAGTCATGAAATGGTCAAACCCCAGATATGTCGATGAGTTGCCCCTGCAAACATTTCTTCTCTATCACTTATTACATTGTTGACTGGAGATAACACTATCATCAGACTGTGGAATGTATTCTTTTAAACCAAATCTTTATGTATTTTTTGTATTTTGAAATATTTTTTGTTATTCTAGGAAATTGCTAAGGAACGATAAATAGAGAGCTAATACATGTACATGTATTTTTATCAATATGGCAAGTAAAGGCAAAGAGAGAGAAAACTTCTTCAGGATAAACGTTTTAGTTGTGGATCATATTAAAAATGCGTTGGTAGATATGCTTATATATTATCTATATGTATGCCAGAACGACATGTCCTTCGAGAAGTTTATTAATGAGCATAAGGAAGACATCAAATATCTTAAAAGTAAAAGAATCCTTTATCAAGAGGAAGTTGACAAGTTAATTGTTGATAATAAGGCTATATCTGGTATAACAGTAGATGCTTTAGAAGTAACGCTACTGAGACGTCTCCTTGACAACCTTTGTCCAGAATTATTCATGGATGATGGTAGCAAAACACTGCAGGATTTCTTGAAAAAGAATCATCATGACATTTATCATCTCTTTAAATGCAATCAACGATGTTGTCAGTGTACAGACCATTATCAATTTCCTGTAACAGAAGAGTTGTTGAAAGAAAATCAATATAAGAACATGTTCGAATCCTCACCCTGTGCAAACTGCACTGGTACAACAGGAGCGGTATGCTCAGATTTACCATGTAAAGATACAGCGTACATTCAGTTGGACTATGGAACAAGACGTAATGTTTTTGAGCATTTCTCTCGTATTTTTAAGACGATGCAGAAATTAAAAAAATTACTTGACAAAGCTTATGGACATATAGATGCAGGAGTGATAGCGAATGCACTTTATGATGATTATAAAAAAGAGATTGAAGAAAACATTATAGTATTGGCTAGAATCTGTGGAAATGAAGACGAGACCCGGCTGGCATTGGATGTTGTACAGAAACGTTCGTGTGATGAAACACTCTGTATTCAGTATATGAACAGCCTTTCAGAACAGGTTAAAAGAGATAAAGAACTGATGGAAGTATGTGTAGTAATATTTACAAAAAGTGTATGGTATTTAATGCCACCTTTCAACAATATTTCAGTTATATTGTGGTGGTCATTGTTTTGTGGAGGAAACAGGAGTACCCAGAGAAAACCACAGACTGTCACTGAAAATTAATACAGTAAGCACAGTCAGAGAAATAGATAAATCACGGCAATAGACGTATCACTCTTTTTAGTGATAGTAGTTTAGTACAGATACTGATATATTTAGTTCTGTTTAAGCTATTTACTTATTTTGACAAGCCTTTTGTGTGGTAGTATGTAACACTTTAAATGTGAAATCAATTTTGAATATATCTTTAATAGAACAAAAGATATATCCAATTCACCAAAATGAGTGATCATGTCTACTACAGTGATTTATTAGCTGTGTCTCTGACTGTACTGTATGGGTACAACCCAAACGGGCCAATTTATCGCTTACCTACATTTTAAACTACCAAACAATCATAGGCACAGATGTTCCTAGTATGATCTAAGTCCAAAATATTACTAGAAATTGGAATAAGGACAAAATGCTATATGAACAAATGACAATTCAAGGTAACAATTTTTCATCTGTTACATGGCGAGAACAAGTTACATTTCAATGAGATAATGATGATATCTACTTTGTACTAGACCAACATGCTTAGTTGAATTTTTGTTATGTTAACCTGCTGAAACAACAGTCTGTGGGTATACATGTTGCATGAATCATACACATTTTCCTGAAACTGCTATAATGAACAATTGATACATTTGATTCCATATAATAATCTTTAAAGAGTATGTCCATATATGAAACAACAGTCTGTGGGTATACATGTTGCATGACTTGTACACATTTTACTGAAACTGAATATACCAGTCTTTGATCTTACTTATTAATGCTGAATACTTGGCAGAGAAGCAGCAAATACAACATTTGACAGATATACATATATACATATAACACTGAGCTTTGATAAGATACTGTATCGATGAATGTAGTGAAGAAATTCAGTCACACCTTTTTCTATGTGAAATTCAAAGGAAACATTGCACAGGTGGTCACTATATTCAGAATTAATTCAGGAATGCACTTTGAATGAAAATTAAAATTGAGGACACATGATACAAGTTATTATTAGATATGTATTATTAGAAATAGAGGGTCAATAAAGCAGGTTTGACTATTGTTGCAATGTATTTTTAGGTTATAGGCGTAAATCGTCAGATACTACAGGAAAATAATCAAATACTTCAGAATATTCCTCAGCAAATACAAGAGCTTACAGAAGAATTGAGGAATTTGAAGACTACAGAAACAAACCTAACTAAAGGTAACAAATGATTGTTCTTTCTCCAAGATATTTATATAAAAAATGTTGTTTAAGCTTCTATATTATCAGCCATCCTAGGTCACTTCTATGAAATGTCGTTAGTTTATATATGTATTGCCGTTGGAGATCCAGTTACCAAGAGGATTCCATTAATCAATTTAACACTGCCACATGCATGCGCCTGTCCCATGCCAGGATGTGCAACGTCATATTTTATGGTCGTTTTTTTTATGTTTATTGAGTGAATGTGAGAGGTTATTGTTCATTTTTTTTATATTAAAAGAGAATTTGAATACTACAGAAACAAACCTAACTAAAAGTAACAAATGATTGTTCTTGCTAAAAGATATTTAGATATAAAAAATGTTGTTTTTAAAGGCTTCTATTCTGTCAGTCATCTTTGGTCATGTACATTGTATGATAAGTTCTCATAGCAACAAATCATTGTACATTGTGTGGTTATATTAGTGTCCATAATAACAAGTCATATATTGTTTTTAATATTCAATGATTTGATGGTGTTTAACGCCACTTTCAACAATATTTCAGTTACTAGTATATCATGAGTGTCAGTTTGATTGACAGGTCAGTGGTTTTCTCCGGGTACTGCGGTTTCCTCCACCAATAAAACTGATTCCCACGATATATCAAGTTGTGGTTTAAGGAGGAATTCAGAACATCATCATTTATATAGTTCCATTAACCCTACAGATAATCAAGCTGGACTAATGATGACTTGTTCTCCAGAATCTAGTTCAAATAACATTTCACCAGGAAATGACCAGAGAGGTCAAGGTTATCAAAGTAGTATTGATACTGATGCTGAACCAAATATCAGCAGTGTCAACAACGACCTTGAAAATAAAACAGGTATGATTTAGTCATTCTTAAGTTACATGAGAAAAACACAGTTTTATATTGTTATTATACCTCACTCTAAAAGTCTTTATAATCTGATTCGAGAGCCCGGGTGGCTCAATGAGTTAGGTAGTTACCTAACAACTCATACAAGCCTATCACAAATACGACGTGGGTTCGCGCCCTCCTTTGTAAATTATAAAAAGGTGCACTCAACTCACAGCCTCAAGTGATGAAGCTTACCAGTTGCTTGCCCATGGTCGGTGGTTCTCTCCAAGTACTCCAGCTTCTTCCACAACTAAGACTGGTCGTCACGATATAGCTAACATATTGCTGAAAGTGTCGTTAAGCACAATAAATCAATCAATCAATCGATCGAAATACAGATTCTGATAACCCCTTTGGCATCTTCAAACTATTCTTGAATATTATACAGTCAAACCTGGTCACATAAGACAGGTGGTCACTAAATACAGGTTAAATTAATATGAAATGCACTGTGAAGGGAAATAAAAATAAGGTTACTTAATACAAGTTATTGCTTAATAGAGGTGGTCACTAAAGCAGGTTTGACTGTAAATGCATTGGTTGCAGATACCCATCAGTTACAGTATGAACCAAACATATTGTTCACTACTGAATAGTCCTATTATTCACTTGAGAACAACACTACGGATGCCCCTGATATAGGAGACAACTCAAGCGGAAGTATTTTTGTTTATTGACAAATACTCGAAATTTATGCTGACGTTTCGTTCAACTGGATTGAAAGAGATGATCACCGAATAAATTAATGAGATAATAAATGCAAATGATGCGACAAACATAAAAAGCAAACATAATGACAATACAGGCATGGATGGATGGATGGGCAAGTTTATATGACAGTTGATATGTTCACACACAAGTCTGATATGTTCACACACAAGTCTAATATGTTCATGGACAGGTCTGATATATTCATGCGCAAGTGTAATATGTTCAGACAGGTCAGATATATTTACATAAAGAAATGACATATTCACTGACAAGTCTATGTTCATGTACAAGTCTAATATGTTCACAGACAGGTCTGATATATTCATGCGCAAGTGTAATATGTTCAGACAGGTCAGATATATTTACAGACAGAAATGACATATTCACTGACAAGTCTATGTTTATGTACAAGTCTAATATCTTCACAGATAGGTCAGATAAGGGCAGATATGAATACATGCCTTATATGTTCACAAATAGATCTGATTTGTTCACAGACAGATATGCTCACACACAGGTCTGATATGCTCACACACAGATCTGATATGCTCACAGCCAGGTCTGATATTCTCACTGCCAGGTCTGATATATTCACAGACAAGTCTGATATACTATATACACGGTAGTGTCATTTGTTATTTCAGTTTGATGTTAAAAGACAAGTAGTTGTGGTGTGGTCTTCATACAGTCATGATATTTTTGTTTTCTTTACATCCACAGATATGTTTGATGGAGTTGTACTTCATGCTGATGAAGATAGAAGTGCAGCTATATAATTTATTACAAATATGAGAAGAGAAAATCCAGATTTAAATATAGACATTACAATATATGAAAATATACAGCTTGGAACATCTGTATTTGAATCACCTGCTAAACTTTTTGATAGTTATAGATATTTATTTGTTTTTGTGACAGAGAATTTTGTCAAAGCAGAGCTTGAAAAGTTTTTAATGCAAATTGCCACGATTGATACATTGACCTTCCAAGAAAAAAATGCCAGACTTATTCCAGTGAAAACAGACAAAACTTATCACTCCGCGTTAGCTCCATTAAAGTCGTTAGAATATGACAACTATTTAGAAGCTAAACAATCACAACAAGGGCCTGATCAGTTCTTTATCAAATGTTTTAGAAACCTAATAACTGATGGCAGACTAAACTATCTTGTAAACTGATTTGGGGAGAAGGTGCATCGTGGATGTGATTGCACTGTAGTTGAATTTATAACTACCTATGTAATCAATGTCGATCACCACTGAAGTTGCGACTTAGAATCCTGCTCAGGCGAGGTGTACTCGATACAACATTATGTAATTAAATTTGTCAGTGATTCCTCCACCAATAAAACTCACCGCCATTATGTGATAAAGTTTGTCAGTGTCTTGCGACAGGTTGGTGGTTTTCTCCGGATACTCTGGTTTCCTCCACCAATAAAACTAACCGCCACATTATAACTGAAATATTGTTGAAAGTGGCGTTAAACAACACCATAGCGTAAACCAAACCGCAGTTAAAGAACAAATACCATTATTGACACAGAATTATCCACTAAAAGAAGATATATATCAGGGATGGGTTTTCTTCAGTTATTTAACTGATTTCAGCTATTTTTCTCTTGAGAAAAATTGCTGAAAGTTGCTGGACACAGTCAGAACAGGTCAAAAATAGACCATTTGAAAAGGGGTGTAGATGGTTTCAGATATTTTATATTGATTTTCAGTTATTTTATTTTATAACCAGAATCATCCAGAATATATATTATATATACAATACATAATAACATAGTCAACAAGTTTTCAATTTGAAAATACAAGACAAAATTTGTTCACATAAAACTATTTACATAAATACAAATATAAAATAGTAAAAAAATAATAATGCTGTAATTAGTTTACGTGTCTGGAGACATAGTAATTTTGATTGTTAAAATATTGATGGATTTTATCCACATTCATGTAAGAGCTCAGGATCCACATATATTCAATTGTTTTCATTGTTGAAATATTGATGCATTTTATCCACATATCCTGTATAAGCTAAGGGTCCACATACATTATATATTCAATTGTTTTGAATGTTAAAATATTGATGCATTTTATCCACATATCCTGTATAAGCTAAGGGTCCACATACATTATATATTCAATTGTTTTGAATGTTAAAATATTGATGCATTTTTTCCACATTTCATCAAGATCAAAATATATTCAATTGTTTTGATTTATTCTATTTTGTGACATTGAGAAAAAGTTCAGGAAATAAATCATATATTTAAATCATATTGTCTATCCATGAATTGTGTCATGTATTCCCTTACTTTTTGTTCATG
This sequence comes from Bathymodiolus brooksi, assembly GCA_963680875.1. Taxonomy (NCBI): domain Eukaryota; kingdom Metazoa; phylum Mollusca; class Bivalvia; order Mytilida; family Modiolidae; genus Bathymodiolus; species Bathymodiolus brooksi. The sequence continues at coordinate 42,839,014 of OY804586.1, forward strand.
TAGTCTAAATGAACACTTACTAAATTTGATTTGATTTTTGGTGTTTTAACGCCTCTTTTCAACAATATTTCAGCTATATCATGGCGACCAGTTTTAGTGATGGAAGATGCCGGAGTACCCGGAGAGAACACAGGCCATGGGCAAGCAACTGGTAAACTTTATCACTTGCGGCTGCAAGTCGAGTGCACCATTTTTTGTAATTTACAAAGACGGGGGCTAATCCACGCCGTATTGGTGATAGGCTTGTATGAGTTGTTAGGTAATCCAACTACCTAACTCATTGAGCCACCTGGGCCCCCACTTACTAAATCTTAGTAATCAGTGAGACATAGAGTGCATGCATTGCTTTCCAAATGAATCTTGGCTGGATCTGATTGGCCAAACCATGCTTACTCCCCCTCATAACTACTTCAAATGTTCACCTACAGAAGCCGTAATTTGAAGAGGGACAGACAATACAATTTCCTAAAGAGAAGAAGCAAAAAATGATGCACAAAACTCTACAAAACAAACTAACGATTGAGCAACACGAGTCCTGTTAATAATTAAATATCAAATGGAATAGATACAGATATAAACAATCAACAGACCTGCACAGTCTCTCTTCTAATCAAAATCTTTAGCACTGATTGCATTCGTAAATGTAAGAAGAGTTTGAAGATACCAAAGGAGTAGTTAGAATCCATATATTGAAGAACACAATGACCAAAAGAAAAAGGACAAACAACGATATACAAAACATACACATAAGATATAGTAAGGGAACGACCATTTAACTTGAAGGAGGGGGGGGGGGGGGAGGGGGTTATGGTTTTTTTCTAGAAAAATATTCTGATTCTCAATGTTGCTGAAAAAAATATTCTGATTTTGGTGGAGGAAAGAAAAATAATCTGATTCAGAGTTTTTGTCATATAACCTAATGTTAAATTCTGGTAAAAAAAAATGTATTGTCCGAAAAATAAATTCTCAACGGAACAAAAAACCATACCACCCCCCCCCCCCCCCCCCCCCCCCCCCCCCCCTTCAAGTTAAATGGTCGGTCTCTAAAACCAATCAAATCAAATCAGATCAAAATCAAAAGTTTTATTTATAAACAGTACAAACATAAGCTCTCATGAGCTTTCTAAACCGACATACATTTTAAGATATAAATTACAACACAATAAAACAATGTCATGCATTAAAACTACATATTAAGCAAAGATTAGATGTAAGCACATCTATGATTTGATCTCTGGGCCTCCAGAGCCAGTGCACATGTGGCAAACATCTCCCTGCACACTGACTGTCATAGGACCAGAAAACAGCATTTAAATAGATGCTGACAATTACAGCATATATTATGCATAAGCAAAATACATAATCAAATATGTCATTGTCCCAAATAAGCATATAACACATTACACATAAAATAGCACATACATACATATAAAAATCACAAAAACACAAGTTATGGTTAAGCATACATTTAAACATAAAGCTAGCAGCACATACAATCAAAACCAAGCATAAGCACTAAATAAAGTGAAGCAGGAAGTTTAGTCATGTAAAATCAAGCATAACTGTAAAGCAAAAATTAACTGGTTTTGCAGGCGAAACATTGGCATGAGCTGCCAGACCAAGAGCTTATCAGGGTTTTAAACTGATTTAGAGAAGACTGTTTACGAAATTCATCTGGCAGCTCATTCCAAAGCTTAGTGTCCGCATACCTGAATGATTGTAAACCATATGATGTTGTTCTGACTTATGGCAGTTCTGCAATATTTTGGTACCTGAAAGAGTAAGAGTTGTTCTTTATGTGAATTAAATCTTGTAAATATACAGGACATTCTTTATTAATAACTTTAAAAACTTCAATTGCCAAAGATCTCATTCTCCTGACTTTTAACGAGAGTAATTTAGATTTACTTAGTAAATCATCATAGTTTGCCGAATAGTCTTCATATATACATCTAAGTGCCCTTTCCTGAATTTTTTCAACCTTTTTTGTATTAACTTCCCCACAGAAATGCCAAACAAGAGGACAATGATTAAAATTGGACATAATAAATGAATAATAAATTGTTAGTTTTCCAAATTTTGTATGATGTTTGTCTATTCTTTTCAGATGTTTGATATATGCTCATTGAAGTTTAATTTAAAATCTATAGTTACACCCACAAGTTTTACTTCAGTTTCACATTCAATTTCAATACCTTCCAAATTAAATTTCAAGTTTTTATCATGTGTTTTTTTACCTACTGCAATGGCCTGAACATTTTCAGGGTTGGCTTTCATTTTATTTATAGAGAACCAGTTTATAAGTATCTTACTTTCTTCTTCCAAAGTTTTAATTAATTTGTTAATGTTTGTGTCTGCATATGAGACGGTATTGTCGTCTGCATAGTTATAAAGTTCACTGTTGTGAATAAAATAAAAGATATCATTTAAAAAGATTTAAATAAGATAGATACCCTTTTATAAAACATTGTTTGCCAGTTACTAGAATGGGTTCCTACCTTGACACATTGTTTTCTATTATTTAAATAACTTTCAAAAAGATTTAATGATGATGGGGCAACACCATAGGATTTTAATTTTAACAGAAGGAGATCGTGGGGTAGGCAGGCGGGGATAATGCCATTACTCCGACATTCAATACTCCGACAGTCATTACTCCGACACTTATTACACCGACAATCATTACTCCGACTCTTAATACTTCGACAGTGACCGATAGTCTTTTCAATTCTGGCGCTTTTAGCAATCCAAATGCAGTACGGGACTGCCCATTTAACTTGAAAGGGGCATGCAATGGTTTTTAATCCGGAGTCTGAAGTTTTTTTCGTATGCAACGCTAGTGTTTTTAAAGCTTTTCAGCGCGGCCCAACAAAATATTTTTTACAAAAGAAAATGTTATTTCATGTAGATCTAATAAAAATGCTTTCTCTGATTAGTTTGTTTCTTCTATTCCCGTCATATTTTCCTCAAAATTCAGGATAGTAAAAATACATGGCCTACCTTTTCAAGTCATCAAGTCGTCTCATAGTTGAGCGACACCTACCTACCATTGCATCAGATACGTACGGAATTGGGTTTGTTGAAGAGACCCGTACTACCCGAACCAAATACTGCGGGTGCATTGCAACAGTTTCAGACAGAACTCATTGTAATTAAATTATGTAAAAGTGGTTCACAGGTAGAAGCTGGAAATCTTCGTTTTCTACAAATTTTCAATGCAAAGTTTGACGTTCGTTGGTGGTCATTTTGAATTTCCGATCGCATCAAAGTATTACTTGCTCTTAAGGTCCTTCATAGGAACATATGTGCCTAATTTCATTTAAATCCCGGCCTTTAGCGGCTCTAATCCACACAAGGTTTTAAAAAATCGACCAATCAGAATCTTCATCGTCCTATACACGCCCATGCAATTTGGTCAAAAACATATGTCCTAAGCGACATCGCTAAGTAAACATTGACGCGCAGGAACACTGAAAACATAGTTCATTTAAATTTTCGACTATATCTTTTATTTTCGTCAATGAAATAAATATAATAATCAATTGCACGTCGTGAATATTGAATATATGATCACTCGTGCGCGTCGCAAGTTCCGCACACTCGTTTAATCTGATGCATTTTGCGGCATTCGTGATCATATTTTCAATATCCACTCCGTACAATTATCCTATAGTTGTTTGGAGTTGCGATTAGATAGGATATGATGATACAGTCCGGGATGCATGGTCGGAGTGAGTGTCGGAGTAATGACTGTCGGAGTTATGAGTGTCGGAGAAATAACTGTCGGAGTTATGAGTGTCGGAGAAATAACTGTCGGAGTAATGACTGTCGGAGTAATGAGACGACCCCGGCAGGCGAACGCCTTAGATAAATCCATAAGTATTGCTGCTACAAATTTGTTCTGATCCAAAGCTTTCTACCAGTCTTCCATAATTTTTAATAAAGTGGTTTGAAATCCATATCCTTTTCGAAAAGCAGACAAAAAATTGTGAAAATGAGAGTTAAAATATTCTACAAGCTGAGTTTCAATAGATCTCTCAAAATGTTTTGAAATCATGGGTAATATACTCACAGGTCTATAGTTTCCTTTATCTAATGTGTTTTGACTTTTTGTGTAAAGGTATTACATGTGCTTCCTTTAGTTTATTAGGAAAAACAGAAAATTCCAAAGATTTATTTATCAATTTAGAAATTGGGTAGGACACTTCTGATTCAGATAGTTTTAAGATTTTAAGATTTTAAGATTTTTGAAGAAATTCCATCTTTTCCGGTTGCCTTCTTTATATTTATCTTATTTATATCTGATTAGTCGACGATTCTACTGTCAACCAATCAGATTCGGTATTCTATATTAAAAAATCTGTATCATTTGGTCATTTTACATTAACGCTTTCCTATCCTTAGTTGAAGAATCGATCAACATTGAATAACTAGGCGACGTCTCAAAACCAAAATTACTCGCCAGAATGCGCGAGTTCAAAACATATTTTATTCGCCCGAAAATTGAAATACTCGTATTGGCGAGTGGGCGAGTGCATATTTTGTTCACTGCTGGATTGAGAGAGAAGATCACCGAATAAATTAATGAGATAATAAATGCAAACGATGCGACAAACACACAAAGCAAACATAATGACAATACAAGCATGGGTGGATGGAAGGGCAAGTTTATATGACAGTTGATATGTTCACACACGAGTCTAATATGTTCACAGACAGGTCAGATAAGGGCAGATATGAATACATGCCTTATATGTTCACAAACAGATCTGATTTGTTCACAGACAGATATGATTATGATATGTAAAAGTCTGATATGCTCACAAACAAATCTGATATGCTCACACACAGATCTGATATGCTCACAGCCAGGTCCGATATTCCCACTGCCGGGTCTGATATATTCACAGACAGGTCAGATATGTTTACAGATAAGTATGATATTTTCAAGGACAGGTCTTACATACTCACACACGGGTCTGATATATTCACATACATGTCGATGTTCACAGACAGGTCTGATATATTCACAGACATGTCGATGTTCACAGATAAGTATGATATTTTCAAGGACAGGTCTTACATATTCACATACAGGTCTGACATGCTCAAAGCCAGGTCTGATATGTTCACACACAGGCCTGGTATACTATATAGTGTCATTTGTTATTTCAGTTTGAGGTTAAAAGACAAGTCGTGATTTGATCTTCCTACAGTCATGAAATTTTTGTTTTCTTTAAATCCACAGATATTTATGATGGAGTTGTACTTCATGCTGCACTCAGGGGTCTAGTTCGAGATTCCTCTGCCGTCCGACGGCATTTTGTTCGACTTCCTGAAGCGTGGGACGTCAGCACATTTCCACGTTTCTTGGCTATCGGAAATGGCCAAATGAGAGGGTCGACGGAAAAATCGTGCAGTAATCGAGTGTAACACCACTTTCAAAGGGTAAGATGGTTATGAATGAATAGAAAAATGATTAGTGAAGCAATTTATATAAGGGTTTCGGATAGAAAATAAAATCCGATAGCCACGAAACGTGGAAATGTGCCGACCAAGAGTTGGAGCGGCAAATCCGTTGTTTTCCTTATGGAGTGCGCTCTGACAGAGTCCGAAGAAGTCCGGTAGAGTCTGGAGGCTTAATATTAGTTTATATGCATATTAAATGATGTATTCCTGTGGTATTGGTTGTTTTTTTTATATATTTCTTATTATTTCCAACAAAATAAATACTAAATAATAGGTTTTTATTGAAATATACAAGGTGATCAGCAATCGTTCATAGATTCAAAATGGCGGATATAGAGTCCGGTAGCAATATCGTCGATTTACAGCATGTATTCTGTACATGTAATGATCGATTATTATTGTATATGTGTTTATCTATAGGCATTTTATCAAAGATTGAATAAAATAGCAAGTAACGTGGAAATATTCATATATACAAGATGATATGTAAATAGAGTCCGGTATTCAAAATGGCGGACAACAGAGTCCGCTACGATTTATGCTGATTTAATATGTGTATACTGTATGGTTATAGTTATCAGTGTTCCAGCTAGGTCCTTTTCACAGGGCGGACCGCCCGCCCTTTTTCAAGTGACGCCCTGTGCCCTTGTCATGATGCCCTGTGCCTTTTTCATGACGCCATGCCCTTTTTCAAAGTCTATATGTCTTTTTTAATCAAATGTATCGTTTATTTTGACGTTTAGTAATGATCCGCCATTTTTCTCGATTACGCTTCCTTGTAAACTTTGCGCGCGCATCGTAATCAATATTCTACCGGTTTACCTTGACAATTAAGGAAAACAGCTGATTGACCGATAAAAATAGAGGAATGTCATGAAAGGAGCATCAAGGCATGCCTTAAGCTTTTATTAAATGAAAAGCTTGGTTTATCAGCACTGTACCCCAATAATAGCATACACTTAATGAGTACAGCTGCTGTGTTACCTCTGAGTACAGCAGAAGTAGAAAGGGTATTTTCACAGGTCAAATTGGTAAAGTGTGATCACATAAATCGCATGAAACAGGTCTCAATGAACAATATTTTACATGTCAAACTAAATTGCAACAAACAATGTTATAAGCATGTGTCAGATACAGTAGTTGCCAAGTTTTTTAGAGTTAATGACAGAAAGATAGAATTATATCTAGGGTGATTTGTTGAATAAACTGACCTATTTGCTCATGTATAAATAATAAAAGTCAATATTTCATTGTATTTTATTTGATTTTACAGTGTCCCTAAAAAATGCCTTTTTTGAAAATCCAACAGCGCACTAAAGAGCCCTTTTTCAGGACCAGCACCCTGCCCTTTTGAAATCCTAGCTGGAACACTGGTTATTCTGTTGGTGTACATTAGAGAAAACATATATGTAATAAAATTGTGTCAAATGAAAGTGATGTAAAGTGTAAATTGTTCAGTAGTTGTTGGGATTAAGGAATGACGACAATGTCTACACTAATTTATTTACAAATCCGGAATAAATATTCTGCACTGTAAGAAATAAGAATATTTCTAAATAGAACGACGATAAAAACGATTTTAAATATTCGGCTTCGGCACTATAAGAAATAAGAATATTTCTAAATAGAACGACGATAAAAAACGATTTTAAATATTTTGCACTATAAGAAATAAGAATATTTCTAAATAGAACGATGATAAAAACGATTTTAAATATTTTGCACTATAAGAAATAATAATATTTAGTCATTGTGATAGATGTATCACACTTTTTACTGATAATGATATATCTTTTGGTTAAGTCACTGTGAAAGATGAATCACTCACTGGTCAAATCCAGACATAGTACAGTCTGTTTTGTCATGAAATGGTCAAACCACAGAAATAGTATCAATTTGTTTTGTTATGAAAATGTTAAGCCCAGATATATTATCCATGTGTTTTGTCATGTAATGGTGAAACCCCAGACATAGTATCAGTCTGTTTTGTCATGAAATGATCAATCCCCAGACATAGTAACAGTCTGTTTGGTCATGAAATGGCCAAGCCTTAGACATGGTATCAGTGTGTTTTGTCATGAAATGATCAAACCATAGACATACTATCAGTCTATTTTGCCATGAAATGGTCAAGCCCGAGACATAGTATCAGTGTGTTTTGTCATGAAATGATCAAACCCCAGACATAATATCAATCTATTTTGTCATGAAATGGTCAAGCCTCAGATACAGTATCAGTCTGTGTTGTCATGAAATGGTCAAGCCCCAGATATAGTATCAGTCTGTTTTGTCATGAAATGGACAAGACCCAGACATAGTATCAGTGTGCTTTGTCATGAAATGGTCAAGACCCAGATATAGTATCAGTCTGTTTTGTCATGTAATGGTGAAACCCCAGACATAGTATCAGTCTGTTTTGTCATGAAATGATCAATCCCCAGACATAGTAACAGTCTGTTTGGTAATGAAATGGTCAAGCCTCAGATACAGTATCAGTCTGTTTTGTCCTGAAATGGTCAAGACCCAGACATAGAATCAGTGTGCTTTGTCATGAAATGATCAAACCCTAGACATATCAGTCTATTTTGTCATGAAATGGTCAAACCACAGAAATAGTATCAATTTGTTTTGTTATGAAAATGTTAAGCCCAGATATATTATCCATGTGTTTTGTCATGTAATGGTGAAACCCCAGACATAGTATCAGTCTGTTTTGTCATGAAATGATCAATCCCCAGACATAGTAACAGTCTGTTTGGTCATGAAATGGCCAAGCCTTAGACATGGTATCAGTGTGTTTTGTCATGAAATGATCAAACCATAGACATACTATCAGTCTATTTTGCCATGAAATGGTCAAGCCCGAGACATAGTATCAGTGTGTTTTGTCATGAAATGATCAAACCCCAGACATAATATCAATCTATTTTGTCATGAAATGGTCAAGCCTCAGATACAGTATCAGTCTGTGTTGTCATGAAATGGTCAAGCCCCAGATATAGTATCAGTCTGTTTTGTCATGAAATGGACAAGACCCAGACATAGTATCAGTGTGCTTTGTCATGAAATGGTCAAGACCCAGATATAGTATCAGTCTGTTTTGTCATGTAATGGTGAAACCCCAGACATAGTATCAGTCTGTTTTGTCATGAAATGATCAATCCCCAGACATAGTAACAGTCTGTTTGGTAATGAAATGGTCAAGCCTCAGATACAGTATCAGTCTGTTTTGTCCTGAAATGGTCAAGACCCAGACATAGAATCAGTGTGCTTTGTCATGAAATGATCAAACCCTAGACATATCAGTCTATTTTGTCATGAAATGGTCAAGCCTCAGATATAGTATCAGTGTGTTTTGTCATGAAATGGTCAAGACCCAGACATAGTATCAGTGTGCTTTGTCATGAAATGGTCAAGACCCAGATATAGTATCGGTCTGTTTTGTCATGTAATGGTGAAACCCCAGACATAGTATCAGTCTGTTTTGTCATGAAATGATCAATCCCCAGACATAGTAACAGTCTGTTTGGTCATGAAATGGTCAAGCCTCAGACATGGTATCAGTGTGTTTTGTCATGAAATGATCAAACCCTAGACATAATATCAGTCTATTTTGTCATGAAATGGTCAAGCCTCAGATACAGTATCAGTGTGTTTTGTCCTGAAATGGTCAAGACCCAGACATAGAATCAGTGCCCTTTGTCATGAAATGATCAAACCCTAGACATAATATCAGTCTATTTTGTCATGAAATGGTCAAGCCTCAGATACAGTATCAGTCTGTGTTGTCATGAAATGGTCAAGCCCCAGATATAGTATCAGTGTGTTTTGTCATGAAATGGTCAAGACCCAGACGTAGTATCAGTGTGCTTTGTCATGAAATGGTCAAGACCCAGATATAATATCAGTCTGTTTTGTCGTGAAATGGTCAAGCCCAAGACATAGTATCAGTCTGATTTGTCATGAAATGGTCAAACCACAGACATAGTATTGATCTGTTTGTCATGAAAATGTTAAGCCCTGATATAGTATCCATGTGTTTTGTCATGTAATGGTGAAACCCCAGACATAGTATCAGTCTGTTTTGTCATGAAATGATCAATCCCCAGACATAGTAACAGTCTGTTTGGTCATGAAATGGTCACGCCTCAGACATAGTATCAATCGATTTTGTCATGAAATGGTCAAGCCCGAGACATAGTATCAGTGTGTTTTGTCATGAAATGATCAAACCCCAGACATGATATCAATCTATTTTGTCATGAAATGGTCAAGCCTCAGATACAGTATCAGTCTGTGTTGTCATGAAATGGTCAAGCCCCAGATATAGTATCAGTGTGTTTTGTCATGAAATGGTCAAGACCCAGACATAGTATCAGTGTGCTTTGTCATTAAATGGTCAAGACCCAGATATAGTATCAGTCTGTTTTGTCATGTAATGGTGAAACCCCAGACATAGTAGCAGTCTGTTTTGTCATGAAATGATCAATCCCCAGACATAGTAACAGTCTGTTTGGTCAAGCCTCAGACATGGTATCAGTGTGTTTTGTCATGAAATGATCAAACCCTAGACATAATATCAGTCTATTTTGTCATGAAATGGTCAAGCCTCAGATACAGTATCAGTGTGTTTTGTCCTGAAATGGTCAAGACCCAGACATAGAATCAGTGTGCTTTGTCATGAAATGATCAAACCCTAGACATAATATCAGTCTATTTTGTCATGAAATGGTCAAGCCTCAGATACAGTATCAGTCTGTGTTGTCATGAAATGGTCAAGCCCCAGATATAGTATCAGTGTGTTTTGTCATGAAATGGTCAAGACCCAGACGTAGTATCAGTATGCTTTGTCATGAAATGGTCAAGACCCAGATATAGTATCAGTCTGTTTTGTCGTGAAATGGTCAAGCCCAAGACATAGTATCAGTCTGATTTGTCATGAAATGGTCACACCACAGATATAGTATCGATCTGTTTTGTCATGAAAATGTTAAGCCCAGATATAGTATCCATGTGTTTTGTCATGTAATGGTGAAACCCCAGACATAGTATCAGTCTGTTTGGTCATGAAATGATCAAACCCCAGACATAATATCAATCTATTTTGTCATGAAATGGTCAAGCCTCAGATACAGTATCAGTCTGTGTTGTCATGAAATGGTCAAGCCCCAGATATAGTATCAGTCTGTTTTGTCATGAAATGGTCAAGACCCAGACATAGTAACAGTGTGCTTTGTCATGAAATGGTCAAGACCCAGATATAGTATCAGTCTGTTTTGTCGTGAAATGGTCAAGCCCAAGACATAGTATCAGTCTGATTTGTTATAAAATGGTCAAGCCCCAGACATAGTATCAGTCTGTTTTGTCATGAAATGGTCAAGCCTCAGACATAGTATCATTCTGTTATGTCATGAAATGGTCAATCCCCAGACATAGTGTGAGTCTGTTATGTCATGAAATGGTCAAGCCCCAGACATAGTATCAGTCTGTTTTGTCATGAAATGGTCGATCCCCAGACATAGTATCAGACTGTTTTGTCATGAAATGGTCAAGCCCCAGACATAGTATCAGTCTGTTTTGTCATGAAAAGGTCAAGCCTCAGACATGGTATCATTCTGTTATATCATGAAATGGTCAATCCCCAGACATAGTGTGAGTCTGTTATGTCATGAAATGGTCAAGCCCCAGACATAGTGTGAGTCTGTTATGTCATGAAATGGTCAAGCCCCAGATATAGTATCAGTCTGTTTTGTCATGAAATGGTCAAACCTCAGACATAGTAATAGTCTGTTTTGTCATGAAATGGTCAAGCCCCAGACATAGTATCAGTCTGTTTTGTCCTGAAATTGTCAAGCTCCAGATATAGTATCAGTCTGTTATGTCATGAAATGGTCAATCTCCAGACATAGTGTGAGTCTGCTATGTCATGAAATGGTCAAGCCCCAGACATAGTATCTGTCTGTTATGTCATGAAATGGTCAATCCCTAGACATAGTGTGAATCTGTTATGCCATGAAATGATCAAGCCCCAGACATAGTATCAGTCTGTTTTGTCATGAAATGGTCGAGCCACAGACATATAATCAGTCTGTTTTGTCATGAAATGGTCAAGCCCCCGACATAGTATCTGGCTGTTTTGTCATGAAATGGTCGAGCCCTAGACATAGTATCAGTCTGTTTTGTCATGAAATATTCAAATCTCAGACATATTATCAGTCTGTTTTGGCATGAAATGGTCAAGCCCCAGACATAGTATCAGTCGGTTTTGTCATGAAATGATGGAGCCCCAGAAATGGTATCAGTCTGTTTTGTCATGAAATGGTGAAGCCTCAGACATAGTATCAGTCTGTTTTGTCATGAAATGGTCAAGCCCCAGACATAGTATCAGTCTGTTTTGTCATGAAATGGTCAAGCCCCAGACATAGTATCAGTCTGTTTTGTCATGAAAAGGTCAAGCCTCAGACATAGTATCATTCTGTTATGTCATGAAATGGTCGATCCCCAGACATAGTGTGAGTCTGTTATGTCATGAAATGGTCAAGCCCCAGACATAGTATCAGTCTGTTTTGTCATGAAATGGTCAAGCCTCAGACATAGTATCATTCTGTTATGTCATGAAATGGTCAATCCCCAGACATAGTGTGAGTCTGTTATGTCATGAAATGGTCAAGCCCCAGATATAGTATCAGTCTGTTTTGTCATGAAATGGTCAAACCTCAGACATAGTATTAGTCTATTTTGTCATGAAATGGTCAAGCCCCAGACATAGTATCAGTATGTTTTGTCATGAAATGGTCAAGCCCCAGACATAGTATCAGTCTGTTATGTCATGAAATGGTCAATCTCCATACATAGTGTGAGTCTGCTATGTCATGAAATGGTCAAGCCCCAGACATAGTATCTGTCTGTTATGTCATGAAATGGTCAATCCCCAGACATAGTGTGAATCTGTTATGCCATGAAATGATCAAGCCCCAGACATAGTATCAGTCTGTTTTGTCATGAAATGTTCGAGCCACAGACATATAATATCAGTCTGTTTTGTCATGAAATGGTCAAGCCCCCGACATAGTATCTGGCTGTTTTGTCATGAAATGGTCGAGCCCTAGACATAGTATCAGTCTGTTTTGTCATGAAATATTCAAATCTCAGACATATTATCAGTCTGTTTTGGCATGAAATGGTCAAGCCCCAGACATAGTATCAGTCGGTTTTGTCATGAAATGATGGAGCCCCAGAAATAGTATCAGTCTGTTTTGTCATGAAATGGTGAAGCCTCAGACATAGTATCAGTTTGTTTTGTCATGAAATGGTCAAGCCCCAGACATAGTATCAGTCTGTTTTGTCATGAAATGGTCAAGCCCCAGACATAGTATCAGTCTGTTTTGTCATGAAAAGGTCAAGCCTCAGACATAGTATCATTCTGTTATGTCATGAAATGGTCAATCCCCAGACATAGTGTGAGTCTGTTATGTCATGAAATGGTCAAGCCCCAGACATAGTATCAGTCTGTTTTGTCATGAAATGGTCAAGCCTCAGACATAGTATCAGTCTGTTTTGTCATGAAATGGTCAAGCCCCAGACATAGTATCAGTCTGTTATGTCATGAAATGGTCAATCTCCAGACATATTGTGAGTCTGCTATGTCATGAAATTGTCAAGCCCCAGACATAGTATCTGTCTGTTATGTCATGAAATGGTCAATCCCCAGACATAGTGTGAATCTGTTATGTCATGAAATGGTCAAGACCCAGACATAGTATCAGTCTGTTTTGTCATGAAATGGTCGAGCCACAGACATATAATCAGTCTGTTTTGTCATGAAATGGTCAAGCCCCAGACATAGTATCAGGCTGGTTTGTCATGAAATGGTCGAGCCCTAGACATAGTATCAGTCTGTTTTGTCATGAAATGATGAAACCCCAGAAATAGTATCAGTCTGTTTTGTCATGAAATGGTGAAGCCTCAGACATAGTATCAGTCAGTTTCGTCATGAAATGGTCAATCTCCAGACAGTGTGAATATGTTATGTCATGAAATGGTGAAGCCCCAGACATTGTATCAGTCTGTTATGTCATGAAATGGTCAAATCTCAGACGTAGTATCAGTCTGTTGTCATGAAATGGTCAAATCTCAGACATAGTATCAGTCTGTTTTGTCATGAAATTGTTAAATCTCAGACATAGTATCAGTCTTTTTTGTCATAATATGGTCAAATCCCAGACATAGTATCAGTCTGTTTTGTCATGAAATGGTCAAATCTCAGACATAGTATCAGTCTGTTTTGTCATGAAACGGACAGGCCCCAGACATAGTATCAGTCTGTTATGTCATGAAATGGTCAAGCCTCAGACATAGTATCAGTCTGTGTTGTCATGAAATGGTCAAGCCCCAGATATAGTATCAGTGTGTTTTGTCGTGAAATGGTCAAGACCCAGACATAGTATCAGTGTGCTTTGTCATGAAATGGTCAAGACCCAGATATAGTATCGGTCTGTTTTGTCATGTAATGGTGAAACCCCAGACATAGTATCAGTCTGTTTTGTCATGAAATGATCAATCCCCAGACATAGTAACAGTCTGTTTGGTCATGAAATGGTCAAGCCTCAGATACAGTATCAGTGTGTTTTGTCCTGAAATGGTCAAGACCCAGACATAGAATCAGTGTGCTTTGTCATGAAATGATCAAACCCTAGACATAATATCAGTCTATTTTGTCATGAAATGGTCAAGCCTCAGATATAGTATCAGTCTGTGTTGTCATGAAATGGTCAAGCCCCAGATATAGTATCAGTCTGTTTTGTCGTGAAAGGGTCAAGCCCAAGACATAGTATCAGTCTGATTTGTCATGAAATGGTCAAACCACAGACATAGTATCGATCTGTTTTGTCATGAAAATGTTAAGCCCAGATATAGTATCCATGTGTTTTGTCATGTAATGGTGAAACCCCAGACATAGTATCAGTCTGTTTTGTCATGAAATGATCAATCCCCAGACATAGTAAGTCTGTTTGGTCATGAAATGGTCAAGCCTCAGACATAGTATCAATCGATTTTGTCATGAAATGGTCAAGCCCGAGACATAGTATCAGTGTGTTTTGTCATGAAATGATCAAACCCCAGACATAATATCAATCTATTTTGTCATGAAATGGTCAAGCCTCAGATACAGTATCAGTCTGTGTTGTCATGAAATGGTCAAGCCCCAGATATAGTATCAGTGTGTTTTGTCATGAAATGGTCAAGACCCAGACATAGTATCAGTGTGCTTTGTCATGAAATGGTCAAGACCCAGATATAGTATCAGTCTGTTTTGTCATGTAATGGTGAAACCCCAGACATAGTATCAGTCTGTTTTGTCATGAAATGATCAATCCCCTGACATAGTAACAGTCTGTTTGGTCATGAAATGGTCAAGCCTCAGACATGGTATCAGTGTGTTTTGTCATGAAATGATCAAACCCTAGACATAATATTAGTCTATTTTGTCATGAAATGGTCAAGCCTCAGATACAGTATCAGTCTGTGTTGTCATGAAATGGTCAAGCCCCAGATATAGTATCAGTGTGTTTTGTCATGAAATGGTCAAGACCCAGACGTAGTATCAGTGTGCTTTGTCATGAAATGGTCAAGACCCAGATATAGTATCAGTCTGTTTTGTCGTGAAATGGTCAAGCCCAAGACATAGTATCAGTCTGTTTTGTCATGAAATGGTCAAACCACAGACATAGTATCGATCTGTTTTGTCATGAAAATGTTAAGCCCAGATATAGTATCCATGTGTTTTGTCATGTAATGGTGAAACCCCAGACATAGTATCAGTCTGTTTTGTCATGAAATGATCAATCCCTAGACATAGTAAGTCTGTTTGGTCATGAAATGGTCAAGCCTCAGACATAGTATCAATCGATTTTGTCATGAAATGGTCAAGCCCGAGACATAGTATCAGTGTGTTTTGTCATTAAATGATCAAACCCCAGACATAATATCAATCTATTTTGTCATGAAATGGTCAAGCCTCAGATACAGTATCAGTTTGTTTTGTCATGAAATGGTCAAGCCCCAGATATAGTATCAGTCTGTTTTGTCATGAAATGGTCAAGACCCAGACATAGTAACAGTGTGCTTTGTCATGAAATGGTCAAGACCCAGATACAGTATCAGTCTGTTTTGTCATGAAATGGTCAAGCCCAAGACATAGTATCAGTTTGATTTGTTATAAAATGGTCAAGCCCCAGACATAGTATCAGTCTGTTTTGTCATGAAATGGTCAAGCCTCAGACATAGTATCATTCTATTATGTCATGAAATGGTCAATCCCCAGACATAGAGTGAGTATGTTATGTCATGAAATGGTCAAGCCCCAGACATAATATCAGTCTGTTTTGTCATGAAATGGTCGAGCCCCAGACATAGTATCAGTCTGTTTTGTCATGAAATGGTCAAGCCCCAGACATAGTATCAGTCTGTTTTGTCATGAAAAGGTCAAGCCTCAGACATAGTATCATTCTGTTATGTCATGAAATGGTCAATATCCAGACATAGTGTGAATCTGTTATGTCATGAAATGGTCAAGCCCCAGACGTAGTATCAGTGTGCTTTGTCATGAAATGGTCAAGACCCAGATATAGTATCAGTCTGTTTTGTCGTGAAATGGTCAAGCCGAAGATATAGTATCAGTCTGATTTGTCATGAAATGGTCAAACCACAGATATAGTATCGATCTGTTTTGTCATGAAAATGTTAAGCCCAGATATAGTATCCATGTGTTTTGTCATGTAATGGTGAAACCCCAGACATAGTATCAGTCTGTTTGGTCATGAAATGGTCAAGCCTCAGACATAGTATCAATCGATTTTGTCATGAAATGGTCAAGCCCGAGACATAGTATCAGTGTGTTTTGTCATGAAATGATCAAACCCCAGACATAATATCAATCTATTTTGTCATGAAATGGTCAAGCCTCAGATACAGTATCAGTCTGTGTTGTCATGAAATGGTCAAGCCCCAGATATAGTATCAGTCTGTTTTGTCATGAAATGGTCAAGACCCAGACATAGTAACAGTGTGCTTTGTCATGAAATGGTCAAGACCCAGATATAGTATCAGTCTGTTTTGTTGTGAAATGGTCAAGCACAAGACATAGTATCAGTGTGCTTTGTCATGAAATGGTCAAGACCCAGATATAGTATCGGTCTGTTTTGTCATGTAATGGTGAAACCCCAGACATAGTATCAGTCTGTTTTGTCATGAAATGATCAATCCCCAGACATAGTAACAGTCTGTTTGGTCATGAAATGGTCAAGCCTCAGATACAGTATCAGTGTGTTTTGTCCTGAAATGGTCAAGACCCAGACATAGAATCAGTGTGCTTTGTCATGAAATGATCAAACCCTAGACATAATATCAGTCTATTTTGTCATGAAATGGTCAAGCCTCAGATATAGTATCAGTCTGTGTTGTCATGAAATGGTCAAGCCCCAGATATAGTATCAGTCTGTTTTGTCGTGAAAGGGTCAAGCCCAAGACATAGTATCAGTCTGATTTGTCATGAAATGGTCAAACCACAGACATAGTATCGATCTGTTTTGTCATGAAAATGTTAAGCCCAGATATAGTATCCATGTGTTTTGTCATGTAATGGTGAAACCCCAGACATAGTATCAGTCTGTTTTGTCATGAAATGATCAATCCCCAGACATAGTAAGTCTGTTTGGTCATGAAATGGTCAAGCCTCAGACATAGTATCAATCGATTTTGTCATGAAATGGTCAAGCCCGAGACATAGTATCAGTGTGTTTTGTCATGAAATGATCAAACCCCAGACATAATATCAATCTATTTTGTCATGAAATGGTCAAGCCTCAGATACAGTATCAGTCTGTGTTGTCATGAAATGGTCAAGCCCCAGATATAGTATCAGTGTGTTTTGTCATGAAATGGTCAAGACCCAGACATAGTATCAGTGTGCTTTGTCATGAAATGGTCAAGACCCAGATATAGTATCAGTCTGTTTTGTCATGTAATGGTGAAACCCCAGACATAGTATCAGTCTGTTTTGTCATGAAATGATCAATCCCCTGACATAGTAACAGTCTGTTTGGTCATGAAATGGTCAAGCCTCAGACATGGTATCAGTGTGTTTTGTCATGAAATGATCAAACCCTAGACATAATATTAGTCTATTTTGTCATGAAATGGTCAAGCCTCAGATACAGTATCAGTCTGTGTTGTCATGAAATGGTCAAGCCCCAGATATAGTATCAGTGTGTTTTGTCATGAAATGGTCAAGACCCAGACGTAGTATCAGTGTGCTTTGTCATGAAATGGTCAAGACCCAGATATAGTATCAGTCTGTTTTGTCGTGAAATGGTCAAGCCCAAGACATAGTATCAGTCTGTTTTGTCATGAAATGGTCAAACCACAGACATAGTATCGATCTGTTTTGTCATGAAAATGTTAAGCCCAGATATAGTATCCATGTGTTTTGTCATGTAATGGTGAAACCCCAGACATAGTATCAGTCTGTTTTGTCATGAAATGATCAATCCCTAGACATAGTAAGTCTGTTTGGTCATGAAATGGTCAAGCCTCAGACATAGTATCAATCGATTTTGTCATGAAATGGTCAAGCCCGAGACATAGTATCAGTGTGTTTTGTCATTAAATGATCAAACCCCAGACATAATATCAATCTATTTTGTCATGAAATGGTCAAGCCTCAGATACAGTATCAGTTTGTTTTGTCATGAAATGGTCAAGCCCCAGATATAGTATCAGTCTGTTTTGTCATGAAATGGTCAAGACCCAGACATAGTAACAGTGTGCTTTGTCATGAAATGGTCAAGACCCAGATACAGTATCAGTCTGTTTTGTCATGAAATGGTCAAGCCCAAGACATAGTATCAGTTTGATTTGTTATAAAATGGTCAAGCCCCAGACATAGTATCAGTCTGTTTTGTCATGAAATGGTCAAGCCTCAGACATAGTATCATTCTATTATGTCATGAAATGGTCAATCCCCAGACATAGTGTGAGTATGTTATGTCATGAAATGGTCAAGCCCCAGACATAATATCAGTCTGTTTTGTCATGAAATGGTCGAGCCCCAGACATAGTATCAGTCTGTTTTGTCATGAAATGGTCAAGCCCCAGACATAGTATCAGTCTGTTTTGTCATGAAAAGGTCAAGCCTCAGACATAGTATCATTCTGTTATGTCATGAAATGGTCAATATCCAGACATAGTGTGAATCTGTTATGTCATGAAATGGTCAAGCCCCAGACGTAGTATCAGTGTGCTTTGTCATGAAATGGTCAAGACCCAGATATAGTATCAGTCTGTTTTGTCGTGAAATGGTCAAGCCGAAGATATAGTATCAGTCTGATTTGTCATGAAATGGTCAAACCACAGATATAGTATCGATCTGTTTTGTCATGAAAATGTTAAGCCCAGATATAGTATCCATGTGTTTTGTCATGTAATGGTGAAACCCCAGACATAGTATCAGTCTGTTTGGTCATGAAATGGTCAAGCCTCAGACATAGTATCAATCGATTTTGTCATGAAATGGTCAAGCCCGAGACATAGTATCAGTGTGTTTTGTCATGAAATGATCAAACCCCAGACATAATATCAATCTATTTTGTCATGAAATGGTCAAGCCTCAGATACAGTATCAGTCTGTGTTGTCATGAAATGGTCAAGCCCCAGATATAGTATCAGTCTGTTTTGTCATGAAATGGTCAAGACCCAGACATAGTAACAGTGTGCTTTGTCATGAAATGGTCAAGACCCAGATATAGTATCAGTCTGTTTTGTTGTGAAATGGTCAAGCACAAGACATAGTATCAGTGTGCTTTGTCATGAAATGGTCAAGACCCAGATATAGTATCGGTCTGTTTTGTCATGTAATGGTGAAACCCCAGACATAGTATCAGTCTGTTTTGTCATGAAATGATCAATCCCCAGACATAGTAACAGTCTGTTTGGTCATGAAATGGTCAAGCCTCAGATACAGTATCAGTGTGTTTTGTCCTGAAATGGTCAAGACCCAGACATAGAATCAGTGTGCTTTGTCATGAAATGATCAAACCCTAGACATAATATCAGTCTATTTTGTCATGAAATGGTCAAGCCTCAGATATAGTATCAGTCTGTGTTGTCATGAAATGGTCAAGCCCCAGATATAGTATCAGTCTGTTTTGTCGTGAAAGGGTCAAGCCCAAGACATAGTATCAGTCTGATTTGTCATGAAATGGTCAAACCACAGACATAGTATCGATCTGTTTTGTCATGAAAATGTTAAGCCCAGATATAGTATCCATGTGTTTTGTCATGTAATGGTGAAACCCCAGACATAGTATCAGTCTGTTTTGTCATGAAATGATCAATCCCCAGACATAGTAAGTCTGTTTGGTCATGAAATGGTCAAGCCTCAGACATAGTATCAATCGATTTTGTCATGAAATGGTCAAGCCCGAGACATAGTATCAGTGTGTTTTGTCATGAAATGATCAAACCCCAGACATAATATCAATCTATTTTGTCATGAAATGGTCAAGCCTCAGATACAGTATCAGTCTGTGTTGTCATGAAATGGTCAAGCCCCAGATATAGTATCAGTGTGTTTTGTCATGAAATGGTCAAGACCCAGACATAGTATCAGTGTGCTTTGTCATGAAATGGTCAAGACCCAGATATAGTATCAGTCTGTTTTGTCATGTAATGGTGAAACCCCAGACATAGTATCAGTCTGTTTTGTCATGAAATGATCAATCCCCTGACATAGTAACAGTCTGTTTGGTCATGAAATGGTCAAGCCTCAGACATGGTATCAGTGTGTTTTGTCATGAAATGATCAAACCCTAGACATAATATTAGTCTATTTTGTCATGAAATGGTCAAGCCTCAGATACAGTATCAGTCTGTGTTGTCATGAAATGGTCAAGCCCCAGATATAGTATCAGTGTGTTTTGTCATGAAATGGTCAAGACCCAGACGTAGTATCAGTGTGCTTTGTCATGAAATGGTCAAGACCCAGATATAGTATCAGTCTGTTTTGTCGTGAAATGGTCAAGCCCAAGACATAGTATCAGTCTGTTTTGTCATGAAATGGTCAAACCACAGACATAGTATCGATCTGTTTTGTCATGAAAATGTTAAGCCCAGATATAGTATCCATGTGTTTTGTCATGTAATGGTGAAACCCCAGACATAGTATCAGTCTGTTTTGTCATGAAATGATCAATCCCTAGACATAGTAAGTCTGTTTGGTCATGAAATGGTCAAGCCTCAGACATAGTATCAATCGATTTTGTCATGAAATGGTCAAGCCCGAGACATAGTATCAGTGTGTTTTGTCATTAAATGATCAAACCCCAGACATAATATCAATCTATTTTGTCATGAAATGGTCAAGCCTCAGATACAGTATCAGTTTGTTTTGTCATGAAATGGTCAAGCCCCAGATATAGTATCAGTCTGTTTTGTCATGAAATGGTCAAGACCCAGACATAGTAACAGTGTGCTTTGTCATGAAATGGTCAAGACCCAGATACAGTATCAGTCTGTTTTGTCATGAAATGGTCAAGCCCAAGACATAGTATCAGTTTGATTTGTTATAAAATGGTCAAGCCCCAGACATAGTATCAGTCTGTTTTGTCATGAAATGGTCAAGCCTCAGACATAGTATCATTCTATTATGTCATGAAATGGTCAATCCCCAGACATAGTGTGAGTATGTTATGTCATGAAATGGTCAAGCCCCAGACATAATATCAGTCTGTTTTGTCATGAAATGGACGAGCCCCAGACATAGTATCAGTCTGTTTTGTCATGAAATGGTCAAGCCCCAGACATAGTATCAGTCTGTTTTGTCATGAAAAGGTCAAGCCTCAGATATAGTATCATTCTGTTATGTCATGAAATGGTCAATATCCAGACATAGTGTGAATCTGTTATGTCATGAAATGGTCAAGCCCCAGACGTAGTATCAGTGTGCTTTGTCATGAAATGGTCAAGACCCAGATATAGTATCAGTCTGTTTTGTCGTGAAATGGTCAAGCCGAAGATATAGTATCAGTCTGATTTGTCATGAAATGGTCAAACCACAGATATAGTATCGATCTGTTTTGTCATGAAAATGTTAAGCCCAGATATAGTATCCATGTGTTTTGTCATGTAATGGTGAAACCCCAGACATAGTATCAGTCTGTTTGGTCATGAAATGGTCAAGCCTCAGACATAGTATCAATCGATTTTGTCATGAAATGGTCAAGCCCGAGACATAGTATCAGTGTGTTTTGTCATGAAATGATCAAACCCCAGACATAATATCAATCTATTTTGTCATGAAATGGTCAAGCCTCAGATACAGTATCAGTCTGTGTTGTCATGAAATGGTCAAGCCCCAGATATAGTATCAGTCTGTTTTGTCATGAAATGGTCAAGACCCAGACATAGTAACAGTGTGCTTTGTCATGAAATGGTCAAGACCCAGATATAGTATCAGTCTGTTTTGTTGTGAAATGGTCAAGCACAAGACATAGTATCAGTCTGATTTGTTATAAAATGGTCAAGCCCCAGACATAGTATCAGTCTGTTTTGTCATGAAATGGTCAAGCCTCAGACATAGTATCATTCTGTTATGTCATGAAATGGTCAATCCCCAGACATAGTGTGAGTCTGTTATGTCATGAAATGGTCAAGCCCCAGACATAGTATCAGTCTGTTTTGTCATGAAATGGTCGATCCCCAGACATAGTTTCAGACTGTTTTGTCATGAAATGGTCAAGCCCCAGACATAGTATCAGTCTGTTTTGTCATGAAAAGGTCAAGCCTCAGACATAGTATCATTCTGTTATGTCATGAAATGGTCAATCCCCAGACATAGTGTGAGTCTGTTATGTCATGAAATGGTCAAGCCCCAGATATAGTATCAGTCTGTTTTGTCATGAAATGGTCAAACCTCAGACATAGTATTAGTCTGTTTTGTCATGAAATGGTCAAGCCCCAGACATAGTATCAGTCTGTTTTGTCATGAAATGGTCAAGCCCCAGAAATAGTATCAGTCTGTTATGTCATGAAATGGTCAAGCCCCAGACATAGTATCAGTCTGTTTTGTCATGAAATGGTCAAGCCCCAGACATAGTATCAGTCTGTTTTGTCATGAAAAGGTCAAGCCTCAGACATAGTATCATTCTGTTATGTCATGAAATGGTCAATCCCCAGACATAGTGTGAGTCTGTTATGTCATGAAATGGTCAAGCCCCAGACATAGTATCAGTCTGTTTTGTCATGAAATGGTCAAGCCTCAGACATAGTATCATTCTGTTATGTCATGAAATGGTCAATCCCCAGACATAGTGTGAGTCTGTTATGTCATGAAATGGTCAAGCCCCAGATATAGTATCAGTCTGTTTTGTCATGAAATGGTCAAGCCTCAGACATAGTATTAGTCTGTTTTGTCATGAAATGGTCAAGCCCCAGACATAGTATCAGTATGTTTTGTCATGAAATGGTCAAGCCCCAGACATAGTATCAGTCTGTTATGTCATGAAATGGTCAATCTCCAGACATAGTGTGAGTCTGCTATGTCATGAAATGGTCAATCCCCAGACATAGTATCTGTCTGTTATGTCATGAAATGGTCAATCCCCAGACATAGTGTGAATCTGTTATGCCATGAAATGATCAAGCCCCAGACATAGTATCAGTCTGTTTTGTCATGAAATGTTCGAGCCACAGACATATAATATCAGTCTGTTTTGTCATGAAATGGTCAAGCCCCCGACATAGTATCTGGCTGTTTTGTCATGAAATGGTCGAGCCCTAGACATAGTATCAGTCTGTTTTGTCATGAAATATTCAAATCTCAGACATATTATCAGTCTGTTTTGGCATGAAATGGTCAAGCCCCAGATATAGTATCAGTCGGTTTTGTCATGAAATGATGGAGCCCCAGAAATAGTATCAGTCTGTTTTTTCATGAAATGGTGAAGCCTCAGACATAGTATCAGTCTGTTTTGTCATGAAATGGTCAAGCCCCAGACATAGTATCAGTCTGTTTTGTCATGAAATGGTCAAGCCCCAGACATAGTATCAGTCTGTTTTGTCATGAAAAGGTCAAGCCTCAGACATAGTATCATTCTGTTATGTCATGAAATGGTCAATCCCCAGACATAGTGTGAGTCTGTTATGTCATGAAATGGTCAAGCCCCAGACATAGTATCAGTCTGTTTTGTCATGAAATGGTCAAGCCTCAGACATAGTATCAGTCTGTTTTGTCATGAAATGGTCAAGCCCCAGACATAGTATCAGTCTGTTATGTCATGAAATGGTCAATCTCCAGACATAGTGTGAGTCTGCTATGTCATGAAATTGTCAAGCCCCAGACATAGTATCTGTCTGTTATGTCATGAAATGGTCAATCCCCAGACATAGTGTGAATCTGTTATGTCATGAAATGGTCAAGACCCAGACATAGTATCAGTCTGTTTTGTCATGAAATGGTCGAGCCACAGACATATAATCAGTCTGTTTTGTCATGAAATGGTCAAGCCCCAGACATAGTATCAGGCTGGTTTGTCATGAAATGGTCGAGCCCTAGACATAGTATCAGTCTGTTTTGTCATGAAATGATGAAACCCCAGAAATAGTATCAGTCTGTTTTGTCATGAAATGGTGAAGCCTCAGACATAGTATCAGTCAGTTTCGTCATGAAATGGTCAATCTCCAGACAGTGTGAATCTGTTATGTCATGAAATGGTCAAGCCCCAGACATTGTATCAGTCTGTTATGTCATGAAATGGTCAAATCTCAGACGTAGTATCAGTCTGTTGTCATGAAATGGTCAAATCTCAGACATAGTATCAGTCTGTTATGTCATGAAATGGTCAATCTCCAGACATAGTGTGAGTCTGCTATGTCATGAAATGGTCAAGCCCCAGACATAGTATCTGTCTGTTATGTCATGAAATGGTCAATCCCCAGACATAGTGTGAATCTGTTATGCCATGAAATGATCAAGCCCCAGACATAGTATCAGTCTGTTTTGTCATGAAATGTTCGAGCCACAGACATATAATATCAGTCTGTTTTGTCATGAAATGGTCAAGCCCCCGACATAGTATCTGGCTGTTTTGTCATGAAATGGTCGAGCCCTAGACATAGTATCAGTCTGTTTTGTCATGAAATATTCAAATCTCAGACATATTATCAGTCTGTTTTGGCATGAAATGGTCAAGCCCCAGATATAGTATCAGTCGGTTTTGTCATGAAATGATGGAGCCCCAGAAATAGTATCAGTCTGTTTTTTCATGAAATGGTGAAGCCTCAGACATAGTATCAGTCTGTTTTGTCATGAAATGGTCAAGCCCCAGACATAGTATCAGTCTGTTTTGTCATGAAATGGTCAAGCCCCAGACATAGTATCAGTCTGTTTTGTCATGAAAAGGTCAAGCCTCAGACATAGTATCATTCTGTTATGTCATGAAATGGTCAATCCCCAGACATAGTGTGAGTCTGTTATGTCATGAAATGGTCAAGCCCCAGACATAGTATCAGTCTGTTTTGTCATGAAATGGTCAAGCCTCAGACATAGTATCAGTCTGTTTTGTCATGAAATGGTCAAGCCCCAGACATAGTATCAGTCTGTTATGTCATGAAATGGTCAATCTCCAGACATAGTGTGAGTCTGCTATGTCATGAAATTGTCAAGCCCCAGACATAGTATCTGTCTGTTATGTCATGAAATGGTCAATCCCCAGACATAGTGTGAATCTGTTATGTCATGAAATGGTCAAGACCCAGACATAGTATCAGTCTGTTTTGTCATGAAATGGTCGAGCCACAGACATATAATCAGTCTGTTTTGTCATGAAATGGTCAAGCCCCAGACATAGTATCAGGCTGGTTTGTCATGAAATGGTCGAGCCCTAGACATAGTATCAGTCTGTTTTGTCATGAAATGATGAAACCCCAGAAATAGTATCAGTCTGTTTTGTCATGAAATGGTGAAGTCTCAGACATAGTATCAGTCAGTTTCGTCATGAAATGGTCAATCTCCAGACAGTGTGAATCTGTTATGTCATGAAATGGTCAAGCCCCAGACATTGTATCAGTCTGTTATGTCATGAAATGGTCAAATCTCAGACGTAGTATCAGTCTGTTGTCATGAAATGGTCAAATCTCAGACATTGTATCAGTCTGTTTTGTCATGAAATTGTTAAATCTCAGACATAGTATCAGTCTTTTTTGTCATAATATGGTCAAATCCCAGACATAGTATCAGTCTGTTTTGTCATGAAATGGTCAAATCTCAGACATAGTATCAGTCTGTTTTGTCATGAAACGGACAGGCCCCAGACATAGTATCAGTCTGTTATGTCATGAAATGGTCAAGCCTCAGACATAGTATCAGTCTGTGTTGTCATGAAATGGTCAAGCCGCAGATATAGTATCAGTGTGTTTTGTCGTGAAATGGTCAAGACCCAGACATAGTATCAGTGTGCTTTGTCATGAAATGGTCAAGACCCAGATATAGTATCGGTCTGTTTTGTCATGTAATGGTGAAACCCCAGACATAGTATCAGTCTGCTTTGTCATGAAATGATCAATCCCCAGACATAGTAACAGTCTGTTTGGTCATGAAATGGTCAAGCCTCAGATACAGTATCAGTGTGTTTTGTCCTGAAATGGTCAAGACCCAGACATAGAATCAGTGTGCTTTGTCATGAAATGATCAAACCCTAGACATAATATCAGTCTATTTTGTCTTGAAATGGTCAAGCCTCAGATATAGTATCAGTCTGTGTTGTCATGAAATGGTCAAGCCCCAGATATAGTATCAGTGTGTTTTGTCATGAAATGGTCAAGACCCAGACGTAGTATCAGTGTGCTTTGTCATGAAATGGTCAAGACCCAGATATAGTATCAGTCTGTTTTGTCGTGAAAGGGTCAAGCCCAAGACATAGTATCAGTCTGATTTGTCATGAAATGGTCAAACCACAGACATAGTATCGATCTGTTTTGTCATGAAAATGTTAAGCCCAGATATAGTATCCATGTGTTTTGTCATGTAATGGTGAAACCCCAGACATAGTATCAGTCTGTTTTGTCATGAAATGATCAATCCCCAGACATAGTAAGTCTGTTTGGTCATGAAATGGTCAAGCCTCAGACATAGTATCAATCGATTTTGTCATGAAATGGTCAAGCCCGAGACATAGTATCAGTGTGTTTTGTCATGAAATGATCAAACCCCAGACATAATATCAATCTATTTTGTCATGAAATGGTCAAGCCTCAGATACAGTATCACTCTGTGTTGTCATGAAATGGTCAAGCCCCAGATATAGTATCAGTGTGTTTTGTCATGAAATGGTCAAGCCCCAGACATAGTATCAGTCTGTTTTGTCATGAAATGGTCAAGCCCCAGACATAGTATCAGTCTGTTATGTCATGAAATGGTCAATCTCCAGACATAGTGTGAGTCTGCTATGTCATGAAATTGTCAAGCCCCAGACATAGTATCTGTCTGTTATGTCATGAAATGGTCAATCCCCAGACATAGTGTGAATCTGTTATGTCATGAAATGGTCAAGACCCAGACATAGTATCAGTCTGTTTTGTCATGAAATGGTCGAGCCACAGACATATAATCAGTCTGTTTTGTCATGAAATGGTCAAGCCCCAGACATAGTATCAGGCTGGTTTGTCATGAAATGGTCGAGCCCTAGACATAGTATCAGTCTGTTTTGTCATGAAATGATGAAACCCCAGAAATAGTATCAGTCTGTTTTGTCATGAAATGGTGAAGTCTCAGACATAGTATCAGTCAGTTTCGTCATGAAATGGTCAATCTCCAGACAGTGTGAATCTGTTATGTCATGAAATGGTCAAGCCCCAGACATTGTATCAGTCTGTTATGTCATGAAATGGTCAAATCTCAGACGTAGTATCAGTCTGTTGTCATGAAATGGTCAAATCTCAGACATTGTATCAGTCTGTTTTGTCATGAAATTGTTAAATCTCAGACATAGTATCAGTCTTTTTTGTCATAATATGGTCAAATCCCAGACATAGTATCAGTCTGTTTTGTCATGAAATGGTCAAATCTCAGACATAGTATCAGTCTGTTTTGTCATGAAACGGACAGGCCCCAGACATAGTATCAGTCTGTTATGTCATGAAATGGTCAAGCCTCAGACATAGTATCAGTCTGTGTTGTCATGAAATGGTCAAGCCGCAGATATAGTATCAGTGTGTTTTGTCGTGAAATGGTCAAGACCCAGACATAGTATCAGTGTGCTTTGTCATGAAATGGTCAAGACCCAGATATAGTATCGGTCTGTTTTGTCATGTAATGGTGAAACCCCAGACATAGTATCAGTCTGCTTTGTCATGAAATGATCAATCCCCAGACATAGTAACAGTCTGTTTGGTCATGAAATGGTCAAGCCTCAGATACAGTATCAGTGTGTTTTGTCCTGAAATGGTCAAGACCCAGACATAGAATCAGTGTGCTTTGTCATGAAATGATCAAACCCTAGACATAATATCAGTCTATTTTGTCTTGAAATGGTCAAGCCTCAGATATAGTATCAGTCTGTGTTGTCATGAAATGGTCAAGCCCCAGATATAGTATCAGTGTGTTTTGTCATGAAATGGTCAAGACCCAGACGTAGTATCAGTGTGCTTTGTCATGAAATGGTCAAGACCCAGATATAGTATCAGTCTGTTTTGTCGTGAAAGGGTCAAGCCCAAGACATAGTATCAGTCTGATTTGTCATGAAATGGTCAAACCACAGACATAGTATCGATCTGTTTTGTCATGAAAATGTTAAGCCCAGATATAGTATCCATGTGTTTTGTCATGTAATGGTGAAACCCCAGACATAGTATCAGTCTGTTTTGTCATGAAATGATCAATCCCCAGACATAGTAAGTCTGTTTGGTCATGAAATGGTCAAGCCTCAGACATAGTATCAATCGATTTTGTCATGAAATGGTCAAGCCCGAGACATAGTATCAGTGTGTTTTGTCATGAAATGATCAAACCCCAGACATAATATCAATCTATTTTGTCATGAAATGGTCAAGCCTCAGATACAGTATCACTCTGTGTTGTCATGAAATGGTCAAGCCCCAGATATAGTATCAGTGTGTTTTGTCATGAAATGGTCAAGACCCAGACATAGTATCAGTGTGCTTTGTCATGAAATGGTCAAGACCCAGATATAGTATCAGTCTGTTTTGTCATGTAATGGTGAAACCCCAGACATAGTATCAGTCTGTTTTGTCATGAAATGATCAATCCCCAGACATAGTAACAGTCTGTTTGGTCATGAAATGGTCAAGCCTCAGACATGGTATCAGTGTGTTTTGTCATGAAATGATCAAACCCTAGACATAATATCAGTCTATTTTGTCATGAAATGGTCAAGCCTCAGATACAGTATCAGTGTGTTTTGTCCTGAAATGGTCAAGACCCAGACAGAGAATTAGTGTGCTTTGTCATGAAATGATCAAACCCTAGACATAATATCAGTCTGTTTTGTCATGAAATGGTCAAGCCTCAGATACAGTATCAGTCTGTGTTGTCATGAAATGGTCAAGCCCCAGATATAGTATCAGTGTGTTTTGTCATGAAATGGTCAAGACCCAGACGTAGTATCAGTGTGCTTTGTCATGAAATGGTCAAGACCCAGATATAGTATCAGTCTGTTTTGTCGTGAAATGGTCAAGCCCAAGACATAGTATCAGTCTGTTTTGTCATGAAATGGTCAAACCACAGACATAGTATCGATCTGTTTTGTCATGAAAATGTTAAGCCCAGATATAGTATCCATGTGTTTTGTCATGTAATGGTGAAACCGCAGACATAGTATCAGTCTGTTTTGTCATGAAATGATCAATCCCCAGACATAGTAAGTCTGTTTGGTCATGAAATGGTCAAGCCTCAGACATAGTATCAATCGATTTTGTCATGAAATGGTCAAGCCCGAGACATAGTATCAGTGTGTTTTGTCATGAAATGATCAAACCCCAGACATAATATCAATCTATTTTGTCATGAAATGGTCAAGCCTCAGATACAGTATCAGTTTGTTTTGTCATTAAATGGTCAAGCCCCAGATATAGTATCAGTCTGTTTTGTCATGAAATGGTCAAGACCCAGACATAGTAACAGTGTGCTTTGTCATGAAATGGTCAAGACCCAGATATAGTATCAGTCTGTTTTGTCATGAAATGGTCAAGCCCAAGACATAGTATCAGTTTGATTTGTTATAAAATGGTCAAGCCCCAGACATAGTATCAGTCTGTTTTGTCATGAAATGGTCAAGCCTCAGACATAGTATCATTCTATTATGTCATGAAATGGTCAATCCCCAGACATAGTGTGAGTATGTTATGTCATGAAATGGTCAAGCCCCAGACATAATATCAGTCTGTTTTGTCATGAAATGGTCGAGCCCCAGACATAGTATCAGTCTGTTTTGTCATGAAATGGTCAAGCCCCAGACATAGTATCAGTCTGTTTTGTCATGAAAAGGTCAAGCCTCAGACATAGTATCATTCTGTTATGTCATGAAATGGTCAATATCCAGACATAGTGTGAATCTGTTATGTCATGAAATGGT
This sequence comes from Bathymodiolus brooksi, assembly GCA_963680875.1. Classification (NCBI taxonomy): domain Eukaryota; kingdom Metazoa; phylum Mollusca; class Bivalvia; order Mytilida; family Modiolidae; genus Bathymodiolus; species Bathymodiolus brooksi. The sequence continues at coordinate 42,869,127 of OY804586.1, forward strand.
CAAGCCCCAGACGTAGTATCAGTGTGCTTTGTCATCAAATGGTCAAGACCCAGATATAGTATCAGTCTGTTTTGTCGTGAAATGGTCAAGCCGAAGATATAGTATCAGTCTGATTTGTCATGAAATGGTCAAACCACAGATATAGTATCGATCTGTTTTGTCATGAAAATGTTAAGCCCAGATATAGTATCCATGTGTTTTGTCATGTAATGGTGAAACCCCAGACATAGTATCAGTCTGTTTGGTCATGAAATGGTCAAGCCTCAGACATAGTATCAATCGATTTTGTCATGAAATGGTCAAGCCCGAGACATAGTATCAGTGTGTTTTGTCATGAAATGATCAAACCCCAGACATAATATCAATCTATTTTGTCATGAAATGGTCAAGCCTCAGATACAGTATCAGTCTGTGTTGTCATGAAATGGTCAAGCCCCAGATATAGTATCAGTCTGTTTTGTCATGAAATGGTCAAGACCCAGACATAGTAACAGTGTGCTTTGTCATGAAATGGTCAAGACCCAGATATAGTATCAGTCTGTTTTGTTGTGAAATGGTCAAGCCCAAGACATAGTATCAGTCTGATTTGTTATAAAATGGTCAAGCCCCAGACATAGTATCAGTCTGTTTTGTCATGAAATGGTCAAGCCTCAGACATAGTATCATTCTGTTATGTCATGAAATGGTCAATCCCCAGACATAGTGTGAGTCTGTTATGTCATGAAATGGTCAAGCCCCAGACATAGTATCAGTCTGTTTTGTCATGAAATGGTCGATCCCCAGACATAGTATCAGACTGTTTTGTCATGAAATGGTCAAGCCCCAGACATAGTATCAGTCTGTTTTGTCATGGAAAGGTCAAGCCTCAGACATAGTATCATTCTGTTATGTCATGAAATGGTCAATCCCCAGACATAGTGTGAGTCTGTTATGTCATGAAATGGTCAAGCCCCAGATATAGTATCAGTCTGTTTTGTCATGAAATGGTCAAACCTCAGACATAGTATTAGTCTGTTTTGTCATGAAATGGTCAAGCCCCAGACATAGTATCAGTCTGTTTTGTCATGAAATGGTCAAGCCCCAGACATAGTATCTGTCTGTTATGTCATGAAATGGTCAATCCCCAGACATAGTGTGAATCTGTTATGCCATGAAATGATCAAGCCCCAGACATAGTATCAGTCTGTTTTATCATGAAATGGTCGAGCCACAGACATATAATCAGTCTGTTTTGTCATGAAATGGTCAAGCCCCAGACATAGTATCAGGCTGTTTTGTCATGAAATGGTCGAGCCCTAGACATAGTATTAGTCTGTTTTGTCATGAAATATTCAAATCTCAGACATATTATCAGTCTGTTTTGGCATGAAATGGTCAAGCCCCAGACATAGTATCAGTCGGTTTTGTCATGAAATGATGGAGCCCCAGAAATAGTATCAGTCTGTTTTGTCATGTAATGGTGAAGCCTCAGACATAGTATCAGTCTGTTTTGTCATGAAATGGTCAAGCCTCAGACATAGTATCAGTCTGTTTTGTCATGAAATGGTCAAGCCCCAGACATAGTATCAGTCTGTTTTGTCATGAAAAGGTCAAGGCTCAGACATAGTATCATTCTGTTATGTCATGAAATGGTCAATCCCCAGACATAGTGTGAGTCTGTTATGTCATGAAATGGTCAAGCCCCAGACATAGTATCAGTCTGTTTTGTCATGAAATGGTCAAGCCTCAGACATAGTATCAGTCTGTTTTGTCATGAAATGGTCAAGCCCCAGACATAGTATCAGTCTGTTATGTCATGAAATGGTCAATCTCCAGACATAGTGTGAGTCTGCTATGTCATGAAATTGTCAAGCCCCAGACATAGTATCTGTCTGTTATGTCATGAAATGGTCAATCCCCAGATATAGTGTGAATCTGTTATGTCATGAAATGGTCAAACCCCAGACATAGTATCAGTCTGTTTTGTCATGAAATGGTCGAGCCACAGACATATAATCAGTCTGTTTTGTCATGAAATGGTCAAGCCCCAGACATAGTATCAGGCTGTTTTGTCATGAAATGGTCGAGCCCTAGACATAGTATCAGTCTGTTTTGTCATGAAATGATGAAACCCCAGAAATAGTATCAGTCTGTTTTGTCATGAAATGGTGAAGCCTCAGACATAGTATCAGTCAGTTTCGTCATGAAATGGTCAATCTCCAGACAGTGTGAATCTGTTATGTCATGAAATGGTCAAGCCCCAGACATTGTATCAGTCTGTTATGTCATGAAATGGTCAAATCTCAGACGTAGTATCAGTCTGTTGTCATGAAATGGTCAAATCTCAGACATGGTATCAGTCTGTTTTGTCATGAAATTGTTAAATCTCAAACATAGTATCAGTCTTTTTTGTCATAATATGGTCAAATCCCAGACATAGTATCAGTCTGTTTTGTCATGAAATGGTCAAATCTCAGACATAGTATCAGTCTGTTTTGTCATGAAACGGACAGGCCCCAGACATAGTATCAGTCTGTTATGTCATGAAATGGTCAAGCCTCAGACATAGTATCAGTCTGTGTTGTCATGAAATGGTCAAGCTCCAGATATAGTATCAGTGTGTTTTGTCATGAAATGGTCAAGACCCAGACATAGTATCAGTGTGCTTTGTCATGAAATGGTCAAGGCCCAGATATAGTATCGGTCTGTTTGTCATGTAATGGTGAAATCCCAGACATAGTATCAGTCTGTTTTGTCATGAAATGATCAATCCCCAGACATAGTAACAGTCTGTTTGGTCATGAAATGGTCAAGCCTCAGACATGGTATCAGTGTGTTTTGTCATGAAATGATCAAACCCTAGACATAATATCAGTCTATTTTGTCATGAAATGGTCAAGCCTCAGATACAGTATCAGTGTGTTTTGTCCTGAAATGGTCAAGACCCAGACATAGAATCAGTGTGCTTTGTCATGAAATGATCAAACCCTAGACATAATATCAGTCTATTTTGTCATGAAATGGTCAAGCCTCAGATACAGTATCAGTCTGTGTTGTCATGAAATGGTCAAGCCCCAGATATAGTATCAGTGTGTTTTGTCATGAAATGGTCAAGACCCAGACGTAGTATCAGTGTGGTTTGTCATGAAATGGTCAAGACCCAGATATAGTATCAGTCTGTTTTGTCGTGAAAGGGTCAAGCCCAAGACATAGTATCAGTCTGATTTGTCATGAAATGGTCAAACCAGAGACATAGTATCGATCTGTTTTGTCATGAAAATGTTAAGCCCAGATATAGTATCCATGTGTTTTGTAATGTAATGGTGAAACCCCAGACATAGTATCAGTCTGTTTTGTCATGAAAAGATCAATCCCCAGACATAGTAAGTCTGATTGGTCATGAAATGGTCAAGCCTCAGACATAGTATCAATCGATTTTGTCATGAAATGGTCAAGCCCGAGACATAGTATCAGTGTGTTTTGTCATGAAATGATCAAACCCCAGACATAATATCAATCTATTTTGTCATGAAATGGTCAAGCCTCAGATACAGTATCAGTCTGTTTTGTCATGAAATGGTCAAGCCCCAGATATAGTATCATTGTGCTTTGTCATGAAATGGTCAAGACCCAGACATAGTAACAGTGTGCTTTGTCATGAAATGGTCAAGACCCAGATATAGTATCAGTCTGTTTTGTCATGAAATGGTCAAGCCCAAGACATAGTATCAGTTTGATTTGTTATAAAATGGTCAAGCCCCAGACATAGTATCAGACTGTTTTGTCATGAAATGGTCAAGCCTCAGACATAGTATCATTCTGTTATGTCATGAAATGGTCAATCCCCAGACATAGTGTGAGTCTGTTATGTCATGAAATGGTCAAGCCCCAGACATAGTATCAGTCTGTTTTGTCATGAAATGGTCGAGCCCCAGACATAGTATCAGTCTGTTTTGTCATGAAATGGTCAAGCCCCAGACATAGTATCAGTCTGTTTTGTCATGAAAAGGTCAAGCCTCAGACATAGTATCATTCTGTTATGTCATGAAATGGTCAATATCCAGACATAGTGTGAATCTGTTATGTCATGAAATGGTCAAGCCCCAGACGTAGTATCAGTGTGCTTTGTCATGAAATGGTCAAGACCTAGATATAGTATCAGTCTGTTTTGTCGTGAAATGGTCAAGCCGAAGACATAGTATCAGTCTGATTTGTCATGAAATGGTCAAACCAAAGACATAGTATCGATTTGTTTTGTCATGAAAATGTTAAGCCCAGATATAGTATCCATGTGTTTTGTCATGTAATGGTGAAACCCCAGACATAGTATCAGTCTGTTTTGTCATGAAATGATCAATCCCCAGACATAGTAAGTCTGTTTGGTCATGAAATGGTCAAGCCTCAGACATAGTATCAATCGATTTTGTCATGAAATGGTCAAGGCCGAGACATAGTATCAGTGTGTTTTGTCATGAAATGATCAAACCCCAGACATGATATCAATCTATTTTGTCATGAAATGGTCAAGCCTCAGATACAGTATCAGTCTGTGTTGTCATGAAATGGTCAAGCCCCAGATATAGTAACAGTGTGCTTTGTCATGAAATGGTCAAGACCCAGATATAGTATCAGTCTGTTTTGTCGTGAAATGGTCAAGGCCAAGACATAGTATCAGTTTGATTTGTTATAAAATGGTCAAGCCCCAGACATAGTATCAGTCTGCTTTGTCATGAAATGGTCAAGCCTCAGACATAGTATCATTCTGTTATGTCATGAAATGGTCAATCCCCAGACATTGTGTGAGTCTGTTATGTCATGAAATGGTCAAGCACCAGACATAGTATCAGTCTGTTTTGTCATGAAATGGTCGAGCCCCAGACATAGTATCAGTCTGTTTTGTCATGAAATGGTCAAGCCCCAGACATAGTATCAGTCTGTTTTGTCATGAAAAGGTCAAGCCTCAGACATAGTATCATTCTGTTATGTCATGAAATGTTCAATATCCAGACATAGTGTGAATCTGTTATGTCATGAAATGGTCAAGCCCCAGATATAGTATCAGTCTGTTTTGTCATGAAATGGTCAAACCTCAGACATAGTATTAGTCTGTTTTGTCATGAAATGGTCAAGCCCCAGACATAGTATCAGTCTGTTTTGTCATGAAATGGTCAAGCCCCAGACATTGTATCAGTCTGTTATGTCATGAAATGGTCAATCTCCAGACATAGTGTGAGTCTGCTATGTCATGAAATGGTCAAGCCCCAGACATAGTATCTGTTTGTTATGTCATGAAATGGTCAATCCCCAGACATAGTGTGAATCTGTTATGTCATGAAATGGTCAAGCCCCAGACATAGTATCAGTCTGTTTTGTCATGAAATGGTCAAGCCACAGACATATAATCAGTCTGTTTTGTCATGAAATGGTCAAGCCCCAGACATAGTATCAGGCTGTTTTGTCATGAAATGGTCGAGCCCTAGACATAGTATCAGTCTGTTTTGTCATGAAATATTCAAATCTAAGACATATTATCAGTCTGTTTTGGCATGAAATGGTCAAGCCCCAGACATAGTATCAGTCGGTTTTGTCATGAAATGGTGAAGCCTCAGACATAGTATCAGTCTGTTTTGTCATGAAATGGTCAAGTCCCAGTCATAGTATCAGTCTGTTATGTCATGAAATGGTCAATCTCCAGACATAGTGTGAGTCTGCTATGTCATGAAATGGTCAAGCCCCAGACATAGTATCTGTCTGTTATGTCATGAAATGGTCAATCCCCAGACATAGTGTGAATCTGTTATGTCATGAATTGGTCAAGCCCCAGACATAGCATCAGTCTGTTTTGTCATGAAATGGTCGAGCCACAGACATATAATCAGTCTGTTTTGTCATGAAATAGTCAAGCCCGTGACATAGCATCAGTCTGTTTTGTCATGAAATGGTCAAGCCTCAGACATAGTATCATTCTGTTATGTCATGAAATGGTCAATCCCCAGACATAGTGAGAGTCTGTTATGTCATGAAATGATCAAACCCCAGACATAGTATCAGTCTGTTTTGTCATGAAATGGTCGAGCCCCAGACATAGTATCAGTCTGTTTTGTCATGAAATGGTCAAGCCCCAGATATAGTATCAGTATGTTTTGTCATGAAAAGGTCAAGCCTCAGACATAGTATCATTCTGTTATATCATGAAATGGTCAATCCCCAGACATAGTGTGAGTCTGTTATGTCATGAAATGGTCAAGCGCCAGATATAGTATCAGTTTGTTTTGTCATGAAATGGTCAAACCTCAGACATAGTATTAGTCTGTTTTGTCATGAAATGGTCAAGCGCCAGATATAGTATCAGTCTGTTTTGTCATGAAATGGTCAAACCTCAGACATAGTATTAATCTGTTTTGTCATGAAATGGTCAAGCCCCAGACATAGTATCAGTCTGTTTTGTCATGAAATGGTCAAGCCCCAGACATAGTATCAGTCTGTTATGTCATGAAAGGGTCAATCTCCAGACATAGTGTGAGTCTGCTATGTCATGAAATGGTCAAGCCCCAGACATAGTATCTGTCTGTTATGTCATGAAATGGTCAATCCCCAGACATAGTGTGAATCTGTTATGCCATGAAATGGTCAAGCCTCAGACATAGTATCAGTCTGTTTTGTCATGAAATGGTCGAGCCACAGACATATAATCAGTCTGTTTTGTCATGAAATGGTCAAGCCCAAGACATAGTATCAGGCTGTTTTGTCATGAAATGGTCGAGCCCTAGACATAGTATCAGTCTGTTTTGTCATGAAATATTCAAATCTCAGACATATTATCAGTCTGTTTTGGCATGAAATGGTCAAGCCCCAGACATAGTATCAGTCGGTTTTGTCCTGAAATGATGAAGCCCCAGAAAAAGTATCAGTCTGTTTTGGCATGAAATGGTGAAGCCTCAGACATAGTATCAGTCTGTTTTGTCATGAAATGGTCAATCTCCAGACTGTGTGAGTCTGTTATGTCATGAAATGGTCAAGCCCCAGACATAGTATCAGTCTGTTTTGTCATGAAATGGTCAAGCCCCAGACATAGTATCAGTCTGTTTTGTCATGAAAAGGTCAAGCCTCAGACATAGTATCATTCTGTTATGTCATGAAATGGTCAATCCCCAGACATAGTGTGAGTCTGTTATGTCATAAAATGGTCAAGCCCCAGACATAGTATCAGTCTGTTTTGTCATGAAATGGTCAAGCCTCAGACATAGTATCAGTCTGTTTTGTCATGAAATGGTCAAGCCCCAGACATAGTATCAGTCTGTTATGTCATGAAATGGTCAATCTCCAGACATAGTGTGAGTCTGCTATGTCATGAAATTGTCAAGCCCCAGACATAGTATCTGTCTGTTATGTCATGAAATGGTCAATCCCCAGACATAGTGTGAATCTGTTATGTCATGAAATGGTCAAGCCCCAGACATAGTATCAGTCTGTTTTGTCATGAAATGGTCGAGCCACAGACATATAATCAGTCTGTTTTGTCATGAAATGGTCAAGCCCCAGACATAGTTTCAGGCTGTTTTGTCATGAAATGGTCGATCCCTAGACATAGTATCAATCTGTTTTGTCATGAAATATTCAAATCTCAGACATATTATCAGTCTGTTTTGGCATTAAATGGTCAAGCCCCAGATATAGTATCAGTCGGTTTTGTCATGAAATGATGAAACCCAAGAAATAGTATCAGTCTGTTTTGTCATGAAATGATGAAGCCTCAGACATAGTATCAGTGTGTTTTGTCATGAAATGGTCAATCTCCAGACAGTGTAGTGTGTTATGTCATGAAATGGTCAAGCCCCAGATGTTGTATCAGTCTGTTATGTCATGAAATGGTCAAATCTCAGACGTAGTATCAGTCTGTTGTCATGAAATGGTCAAATCTCAGACATAGTATCAGTCTGTTTTGTCATGAAATTGTTAAACCTCAGACATAGTATCAGTCTGTTTTGTCATGAAATGGTCAAATCTCAGACATAGTATCAGTCTGTTTTGTCATGAAACGGACAGACCCCAGACATAGTATCAGTCTGTTATGTCATGAAATGGTCAAGCCTCAGACATAGTATCAGTCTGTGTTGTCATGAAATGGTCAAGCTCCAGATATAGTATCAGTCTGTTTTGTCATGAAATGGTCAAGACCCAGATATAGTATCGGTCTGTTTTGTCATGTAATGGTGAAACCCCAGACATAGTATCAGTCTGTTTTGTCATGAAATGATCAATCCCCAGACATAGTAACAGTCTGTTTGGTCATGAAATGGTCAAGCCTCAGACATAATATCAATCGATTTTGTCATGAAATGGTTAAGCCCGAGACATAGTATCAGTGTGTTTTGTCATGAAATGATCAAACCCAAGACATAATATCAATCTATTTTGGCATGAAATGGTGAAGCCTCAGACATAGTATCAGTCTGTTTTGTCATGAAATGGTCAATCTCCAGACAGTGTGAGTCTGTTATGTCATGAAATGGTCAAGCCCCAGACATAGTATCAGTCAGTTTTGTCATGAAATGGTCAAGCCTCAGACATAGTATCAGTCTGTTATGTCATGAAATGGTCAATCCCCAGACATAGTGTGAGTCTGTTATGTCATGAAATGGTCAAGCCCCAGACATAGTTTCAGTCTGTTTTGTCATGAAATGGTCGAGCCCCAGACATAGTATCAGTCTGTTTTGTCATGAAATGGTCAAACCCCAGACATAGTATTAGTCTGTTTTGTCATGAAAAGGTCAAGCCTCAGACATAGTATCATTCTGTTATGTCATGAAATGGTCAATCCCCAGACATAGTGTGAGTCTGTTATGTCATGAAATGGTCAAGCCCCAGATATAATATCAGTCTGTTTTGTCATGAAATGGTCAAACCTCAGACATAGTATTAGTCTGTTTTGTCATGAAATGGTCAAGCCCCAGACATAGTATCAGTCTGTTTTGTCATGAAATGGTCACTCTCCAGACATAGTGTGAGTCTGCTATGTCATGAAATGGTCAAGCCCCAGACATAGTATCTGTCTGTTATGTCATGAAATGGTCAATCCCCAGACATAGTGTGAATCTGTTATGTCATGAAATGGTCAAGCCTCAGACATAGTATCAGTCTGTTTTGTCATGAAATGGTCGAGCCACAGACATATAATCAGTCTGTTTTGTCATGAAATGGTCGAGCCCTAGACATAGTATCAGGCTGTTTTGTCATGAAATATTCAAATCTCAGACATATTATCAGTCTGTTTTGGCATGAAATGGTCAAGCCCCAGACATAGTATCAGTCGGTTTTGTCATGAAATGATGAAGCCCCAGAAATAGTATCAGTCTGTTTTGTCATGAAATGGTGAAGCCTCAGACATAGTATCAGTCTGTTTTGTCATGAAATGGTCAATCTCCAGACAGTGTGAGTCTGTTATGTCATGAAATGGTCAAGCCCCAGACATAGTATCAGTCTGTTTTGTCATGAAATGGTCAAGTCCCAGACATAGTATCAGTCTGTTTTGTCATGAAAAGGTCAAGCCTCAGACATAGTATCATTCTGTTATGTCATGAAATGGTCAATCCCCAGACATAGTGTGAGTCTGTTATGTCATGAAATGGTCAAGCCCCAGACATAGTATCAGGCTGTTTTGTCATGCAATGGTCGAGCCCTTGATATAGTATCAGTGTGTTTTGTCATGAAATATTCAAATCTCAGACATATTATCAGTCTGTTTTGGCATGAAATGATCAAGCCCCAGACATAGTATCAGTCGGTTTTGTCATGAAATGATGAAGCCCCAGAAATAGTATCAGTCTGTTTTGTCATGAAATGGTGAAGCCTCAGACATAGTATCAGTCTGTTTTGTCATGAAATGGTCAATCTCCAGACAGTGTGAGTCTGTTATGTCATGAAATGGTCAAGCCCCAGACATTGTATCAGTCTGTTATGTCATGAAATGGTCAAATCTCAGACGTAGTATCAGTCTGTTGTCATGAAATGGTCAAATCTCAGACATAGTATCAGTCTGTTTTGTCATGAAATTGTTAAATCTCAGACATAGTATCAGTCTTTTTTGTCATAAAATGGTCAAATCCCAGACATAGTATCAGTCTGTTATGTCATGAAATGATCAAATCTCAGACATATTATCAGTCTGTTTTGTCATGAAACGGACAGGCCCCAGACATAGTATCAGTCTGTTATGTCTTGAAATGGTCAAGCCTCAGACATAGTATCAGTCTGTGTGGTCATGAAATGGTCGAGCCCCAGACATAGTATTAGTATGTTTTGTCATGAAATGGTCAAGCCCCCGAATAGTATAAGTCTGTTTTGTCATGAAATGGTCAATCCCCAGACATAGTCTCTGTTATATCATAAAATGGTCAAGCCCCAGACATAGTATCAGTCTGTTTTGTCATGAAATGGTCAAATCTCAGACATAGTATCAGTCTGTTTTGTGATGAAATGGTCAAGCCCCAGACATAGTATCAGTCTGTTTTGTCATGAAATGATGAAGCCCCAGAAATAGTATCAGTCTGTTTTGTCATGAAATGGTCAAGCCTCAGACATAGTTTCAGTCGGTTTTGTCATGAAATGGTCAAGCCTCAGATATAGTATCAGTCTGTGTTGTCATGAAATGGTTAATGCCCCAGACATAGTATCAGTGTGTTTTGTCATGAAATGGTCAAGACCAAGACGTAGTATCAGTGTGCTTTGTCATGAAATGGTCAAGACCCAGATATAGTATCAGTCTGTTTTGTCGTGAAATGGTCAAGCCCAAGACATAGTATCAGTCTGATTTGTCATGAAATGGTCAAACCACAGACATAGTATCGATCTGTTTTGTCATGAAAATGTTAAGCCCAGATATAGTATCCATGTGTTTTGTCATGTAATGGTGAAACCCCAGACAAAGTATCAGTCTGTTTTGTCATGAAATGATCAATCCCCAGACATAGTAAGTCTGTTTGGTCATGAAATGGTCAAGCCTCAGACATAGTATCAATCGATTTGGTCATGAAATGGTCAAGCCCCAGACATAATATCAGTGTGTTTTGTCATGAAATGATCAAACCCCAGACATAATATCAATCTATTTTGTCATGAAATGATCAAGCCCCAGATATAGTATCAGTCTGTTTTGTCATGAAATGGTCAAGACTCAGACATAGCATCAGTGTGCTTTGTCATGAAATGGTCAAGACCCAGATATAGTATCAGTCTGTTTTGTCGTGAAATGGTCAAGCTCAAGACATAGTATCAGTCTGATTTGTTATAAAATGGTCAAGCCCCAGACATAGTATCAGTCTGTTTTGTCATGAAATGGTCAAGCCTCAGACATAGTATCATTCTGTTATGTCATGAAATGGTCAATCCCCAGACATAGTGTGAGTCTGTTATGTCATGAAATGGTCAAGCCCCAGACATAGTATCAGTCTGTTTTGTCATGAAATGGTCGAGCCCCAGACATAGTATCAGTCTGTTTTGTCATGAAATGGTCAAGCCCCAGACATAGTATCAGTCTGTTTTGTCATGAAAAGGTCAAGCCTCAGACATAGTATCATTCTGTTATATCATGAAATGGTCAATCCCCAGTCATAGTGTGAGTCTGTTATGTCATGAAATGGTCAAGCCCCAGATATAGTATCAGTCTGTTTTGTCATGAAATGGTCAAACCTCAGACATAGTATTAGTCTGTTTTGTCATGAAATGGTCAAGCCCCAGACATAGTATCAGTCTGTTTTGTCATGAAATGGTCAAGCCTCAGACATAGTATCAGTCTGTTATGTCATGAAATGGTCAATCTCCAGACATAGTGTGAGTCTGCTATGTCATGAAATGGTCAAGCCCCAGACATAGTATCTGTCTGTTATGTCATGAAATGGTCAATCCCCAGACATAGTGTGAATCTATTATGTCATGAAATGGTCAAGCCACAGACATATAATCAGTCTGTTTTGTCATGAAATTGTCAAGCCCAAGACATAGTATCAGGCTGTTTTGTCATGAAATGGTCGAGCCCTAGACATAGTATCAGTCTGTTTGTCATGAAATATTCAAATCTCAGACATATTATCAGTCTGTTTTGGCATGAAATGGTCAAGCCCCAGACATAGTATCAGTCGGTTTTGTCATGAAATGATGAAGCCCCAGAAATAGTATCAGTCTGTTTTGTCATGAAATGGTCAATCTCTAGACAGTGTGAATCTGTTATGTCATGAAATGGTCAAGCCCCAGACATAGTATCAGTCTGTTTTGTCATGAAATGGTCAATCCCCAGACATAGTGTGAGTCTGTTATATCATAAAATGGTCAAGCCCCAGACATAGTATCAGTCTGTTTTGTCATGAAATGGTCTAATCTCAGACATAGTATCAGTCTGTTTTGTGATGAAATGCTCAAGCCCCAGACATAGTATCAGTCGTTTTGTCATGAAATGATGAAGCCCCAGAAATAGTATCAGTCTGTTTTGTCATGAAATGGTGAAGCCTCAGACATAGTATCAGTCTGTTTTGTCATGAAATGGTCAAGCCTCAGACATAGTATCAGTCTGTGTTGTCATGAAATGGTCGAGCCCCAGACATAGTATCAGTGTGTTTTGTCATGAAATGGTCAAGACCCAGACGTAGTATCAGTGTGCTTTGTCATGAAATGGTCAAGACCCAGATATAGTATCAGTCTGATTTGTCATGAAATGGTAAAACCACAGACATAGTATCGATCTGTTTTGTCATGAAATGGTCAAGCCCCAGACATAGTATCAATCTGTTTTGTCATGAAATGGTAAAGCCTCAGACATAGTATCAGTCTGTTATGTCATGAAATGGTCAATCTTCAGACATAGTGTGAGTCTGCTATGTCATGAAATGGTCAAGTCCCAGACATATTATCTGTCTGTTATGACATGAAATGGTCAATCCCCAGACATAGTCTGAATCTGTTATGTCATGAAATGGTCAAGCCCCAGACATAGTATCAGTCTGTTTTGTCATGAAATGGTCAAGACCCAGACGTTGTATCAGTGTGCTTTGTCATGAAATGGTCAAGACCCAGATATAGTATCAGTCTGTTTTGTCGTGAAATGGTCAAGCCCAAGACATAGTATCAGTCTGATTTGTCATGAAATGGTCAAACCACAGACATAGTATCGATCTGTTTTGTCATCAAAATGTTAAGCCCAGATATAGTATCCTTGTGTTTTGTCATGTAATGGTGAAACCCGAGACATAGTATCAGTCTGTTTTGTCATGAAATGATCAATCCCCAGACACAGTAAGTCTGTTTGGTCATGAAATGGTCAGGCCTCAGCCATAGTATTAATCGATTTTGTCATGAAATGGTCAAGCCCGAGACATAGTATCAGTGTGTTTTGTCATGAAATGATCAAACCCCAGACATAATATCAATCTATTTTGTCATGAAATGGTCAAGCCTCAGATACAGTATCAGTCTGTGTTGTCATGAAATGGTCAAGCCCCAGATATAGTATCAGTGTGTTTTGTCATGAAATGGTCAAGACCCAGACATAGTATCAGTGTGCTTTGTCATGAAATGGTCAAGACCCAGATATAATACCAGTCTGTTTTGTCATGTAATGGTGAAACACCAGACATAGTATCAGTTTGTTTTGTCATGAAATGATCAATCCCCAGACATAGTAACAGTCTGTTTGGTCATGAAATGGTGAAGCCTCAGACATGGTATCAGTGTGTTTTGTCATGAAATGATCAAACCCTAGACATAATATCAGTCTATTTTGTCATGAAATGGTCAAGCCTCAGATACAGTATCAGTCTATTTTGTCATGAAATGGTCAAGCCTCAGATACAGTATCAGTGTGTTTTGTCCTGAAATGGTCAAGACCCAGACATAGAATCAGTGTGCTTTGTCATGAAATGATCAAACCCTAGACATAATATCAGTCTGTTTTGTCATGAAATGGTCAAGCCTCAGATACAGTATCAGTCTGTGTTGTCATGAAATGGTCAAGCCCCAGATATAGTATCAGTGTGTTTTGTCATGAAATGGTCAATACCCAGACGTAGTATCAGTGTGCTTTGTCATGAAATGGTCAAGACCCAGATATAGTATCAGTCTGTTTTGTCGTGAAATGGTCAAGCCCAAGACATAGTATCAGTCTGATTTGTCATGAAATGGTCAAACCACAGATATAGTATCGATCTGTTTTGTCATGAAAATGTTAAGCCCAGATATAGTATCCATGTGTTTTGTCATGTAATGGTGAAACCCCAGACAAAGTATCAGTCTGTTTGGTCATGAAATGGTCAAGCCTCAGACATAGTATCAATCGATTTTGTCATGAAATGGTCAAGCCCGAGACATAGTATCAGTGTGTTTTGTCATGAAATGATCAAACCCCAGACATAATATCAATCTATTTTGTCATGAAATGGTCAAGTCTCAGATACAGTATCAGTCTGTGTTGTCATGAAATGGTCGAGCCCCATGTATAGTACCAGTCTGTTTTGTCATGAAATGGGCAAGACCCAGACATAGTATCAGTGTGCTTTGTCATGAAATGGTCAAGACCCAGATATAGTATCAGTCTGTTTTGTCATGAAATGGTCAAATCTCAGACATAGTATCAGTCTGTTTTGTCATGAAATGCTCAAGCCCCAGACATAGTATCAGTCTGTTTTGTCATGAAATGGTCAAGCCCCAGACAAAGTATCAGTCTGTGTTGTCATGAAATGTTCGAGCCCCAGACATAGTATCAGTCTGTTTTTTCATGAAATATTCAAATCTCAGACATATTATCAGTCTGTTTTGGCATGATATGGTCAAGCCCCAGACATAGTATCAGTCTGTGTTGTCATGAAATGGTCGAACCCCAGACATAGTATCAGTGTTTTTTGTCATGAAATGGTCAAGACCCAGACGTAGTATCAGTGTGCTTTGTCATGAAATGGTCAAGACCCAGATATAGTATCAGTCTCTTTTGTCGTGAAATGGTCAAGCCCAAGACATAGTATCAGTCTGATTTGTCATGAAATGGTCAAACCACAGACATAGTATCGATCTATTTTGTCATGAAAATGTTAAGCCCAGATATAGTATCCATGTGTTTTGTCATGTAATGGTGAAACCCGAGACATAGTATCAGTCTGTTTTGTCATGGAATGATCAATCCCCAGACATAGTAAGTCTGTTTGGTCATGAAATGGTCAAGCCTCAGACATAGTATCATTCTGTTATGTCATAAAATGGTCAATCCCCAGACATAGTGTGAGTCTGTTATGTCATGAAATGGTCAAGCCCCAGACAGTATCAGTCTGTTTTGTCATGAAATGGTCGAGCCCCAGACATAGTATCAGTCTGTTTTGTCATGAAAAGGTCAAGCCTCAGACATAGTATCATTCTGTTATGTCATGAAATGGTCAATCCCCAGACATAGTGTGAGTCTGTTATGTCATGAAATGGTCAAGCCCCAGATATAGTATCAGTCTGTTTTGTCATGACATGGTCAAACCTCAGACATAGTATTAGTCTGTTTTGTCATGAAATGGTCAAGCCCCAGACATAGTATCAGTCTGTTTTGTCATGAAATGGTCAAGCCTCAGACATAGTATCAGTCTGTTATGTCATGAAATGGTCAATCTCCAGACATAGTATATGTCTGTTTTGTCATGAAGTGGTCAATCCCCAGACATAGTGTGAATCTGTTATGTCATGAAATGGTCAAGCCCCAGACATAGTTTCAGTCTGTTTTGTAATGAAATGGTCGAGCCACAGACATATAATCAGTCTGTTTTGTCATGAAATGGTCAAGCCCCAGACATAGTATCAGTCTGTTTTGTGATGAATTGGTCGAGCCCTAGACATAGTATCAGTCTATTTTGTCATGAAATATTCAAATCTCAGACATATTATCAGTCTGTTTTGGCATGAAATGGTCAAGCCTCAGACATAGTATCATTCTGTTATGTCATGAAATGGTCAATCCCCAGACATAGTGTGAGTCTGTTATGTCATGAAATGGTCAAGCCCCAGACAGTATCAGTCTGTTTTGTCATGAAATGGTCAAGCCCCAGACATAGTATCAGTCTGTTTTGTCATGAAATGGTCAAGCCTCAGATACAGTATCAGTCTGTGTTGTCATGAAATGGTCAAGCCCCAGATATAGTATCTGTCTGTTTTGTCATGAAATGGTCAAGACCCAGACATAATATCAGTGTGCTTTGTCATGAAATGGTCAAGACCCAGATATAGTATCAGTCTGTTTTGTCGTAAAATGGTCAAGCCCAGACATAGTATCAGTCTGATTTGTTATAAAATGGTCAAGCCCCAGATATAATATCAGTCTGTTTTGTCATGAAATGGTCAAGCCTCAGACATAGTATCATTCTGTTATGTCATGAAATGGTCAATCCCCAGACATAGTGTGAGTCTGTTATGTCATGAAATGGTCAAGCCCCAGACAGTATCAGTCTGTTTTGTCATGAAATGGTCAAGCCCCAGACATAGTATCAGTCTGTTTTGTCATGAAATGGTCAAGCCTCAGATACAGTATCAGTCTGTGTTGTCATGAAATGGTCAAGCCCCAGATATAGTATCTGTCTGTTTTGTCATGAAATGGTCAAGACCCAGACATAGTATCAGTGTGCTTTGTCATGAAATGGTCAAGACCCAGATATAGTATCAGTCTGTTTTGTCGTGAAATGGTCAAGCCCAAGACATAGTATCATTCTGTTATGTCATGAAATGGTCAATCCCCAGACATAGTGTGAGTCTGTTATGTCATGAAATGGTCAAGCCCCAGGCAGTATCAGTCTGTTTTGTCATGAAATGGTCGAGCCCCAGACATAGTATCAGTCTGTTTTGTCATGAAAAGGTCAAGCCTCAGACATAGTATCATTCTGTTATGTCATGAAATGGTCAATCCCCAGACATAGTGTGAGTCTGTTATGTCATGAAATGGTCAAGCCCCAGATATAGTATCAGTCTGTTTTGTCATGAAATGGTCAAACCTCAGACATAGTATTAGTCTGTTTTGTCATGAAATGGTCAAGCCCCAGACATAGTATCAGTCTGTTTTGTCATGAAATGGTCAAGCCTCAGACATAGTATCAGTCTGTTATGTCATGAAATGGTCAATCTCCAGACATAGTGTGAGTCTGCTATGTCATGAAATGGTCAAGCCCCAGACATAATATCTGTCTGTTATGTCATGAAATGGTCAATCCCCAGAAATAGTGTGAATCTGTTATGTCATGAAATGGTCAAGCCCCAGACATAGTATCAGTCTGTTTTGTCATGAAATGGTCGAGCCACAGACATATAATCAGTCTGTTTTGTCATGAAATGGTTAAGCCCCAGACATAGTATCAGGCTGTTTGGTCATGAAATGGTCGAGCCCTAGACATAGTATCAGTGTGTTTTGTCATGAAATATTCAAATCTCAGACATATTATCAGTCTCTTTTGGCATGAAAAGGTATAGCCCCAGACATAGTATCAGTCGGTTTTGTCATGAAATGATGAAGCCCCAGAAATAGTATCAGTCTGTTTTGTCATGAAATAGTGAAGCCTCAGACATAGTATCAGTCTGTTTTGTCATGAAATGGTCAATCTCCAGACAGTGTGAGTCTGTTATGTCATGAAATGGTCAAGCCCCAGACATAGTATCAGTCTGTTTTGTCATGAAATGGTCAATCCCCAGACATAGTGTGAGTGTTATATCATAAAATGGTAAAGCCCCAGACATAGTATCAGTCTGTTTTGTCATGAAATGCTCAAGCCTCAGACATAGTATCAGTCTGTTTTGTCATGAAATGGTCAAGCCCCAGACAAAGTATCAGTCTGTGTTGTCATGAAATGTTCGAGCTCCAGACATAGTATCAGTCTGTTTTGTCATGAAATATTCAAATCTCAGACATATTATCAGTCTGTTTTGGCATGAAATGGTCAAGCCCCAGACATAGTATCAGTGTGTTTTGTCATGAAATGATGAAGCCCCAGAAATAGTATCAGTCTGTTTTGTCATGAAATGGTGAAGCCTCAGACATAGTATCAGTGTGTTTTGTCATGAAATGGTCAAGCCTCAGACATAGTATCAGTCTGTGTTGTCATGAAATGGTCGAGCCCCAGACATTTATTCAGTGTGTTTTGTCATGAAATGGTCAAGACCCAGACGTAGTATCAGTGTGCTTTGTCATGAAATGGTCAAGACCCAGATATAGTATCAGTCTCTTTTGTCGTGAAATGGTCAAGCCCAAGACATAGTATCAGTCTGATTTGTCATGAAATGGTCAAACCACAGACATAGTATCGATCTGTTTTGTCATGAAAATGTTAAGCCCAGATATAGTATCCATGTGTTTTGTCATGTAATGGTGAAACCCCAGACATAGTATCAGTCTGTTTTGTCATGAAATTATCAATCCCCAGACATAGTAAGTCTGTTTGGTCATGAAATGGTCAAGCCTCAGACATAGTATCAATCGATTTTGTCATGAAATGGTCAAGCCCGAGACATAGTATCAGTGTGTTTTGTCATGAAATGATCAAACCCCAGACATAATATCAATCTATTTTGTCATGAAATTGTCAAGCCTCAGATACAGTATCAGTCTGTGTTGTCATGAAATGGTCAAGCCCCAGATATAGTATCAGTCTGTTTTGTCATGAAATGGTCAAGACCCAGACATAGTATCAGTGTGCTTTGTCATGAAATGGTCAAGACCCAGATATAGTATCAGTCTGTTTTGTCGTGAAATGGTCAAGCCCAAGACATAGTATCAGTCTGATTTGTTATAAAATGGTCAAGCCCCAGACATAGTATCAGTCTGTTTTGTCATGAAATGGTCAAGCTTCAGACATAGTATCATTCTGTTATGTCATGAAGTGGTCAATCCCCAGACAAAGTGTGAGTCTGTTATGTCATGAAATGGTCAAGCCCCAGACAGTATCAGTCTGTTTTGTCATGAAATGGTCGAGCCCCAGACATAGTATCAGTCTGTTTTGTCATGAATAGGTCAAGCCTCAGACATAGTATCATTCTGTTATGTCATGAAATGGTCAAAACCCCGACATAGTGTGAGTCTGTTATGTCATGAAATGGTCAAGCCCCAGATATAGTATCAGTTTGTTTTGTCATGAAATGGTCAAACCTCAGACATAGTATCAGTCTGTTTTGTCATGAAATGGTCAAGACCCAGACGTAGTATCAGTGTGCTTTGTCATGAAATGGTCAAGACCCAGATATAGTATCAGTCTGTTTTGTCGTGAAATGGTCAAGCCCAAGACATAGTATCAGTCTGATTTGTTATAAAATGGTCAAGCCCCAGACATAGTATCAGTTTGTTTTGTCATGAAATGGTCAAGCCCCAGACATAGTATCAGTATGTTTTGTCATGAAATGGTCGAGCCCCAGACATAGTATCAATCTGTTATGTCATGAAATGGTCAAACCACAGACATAGTATCGATCTGTTTTGTCATGAAAATGTTAAGCCCAGATATAGTATCCATGTGTTTTGTCATGTAATGGTGAAAACCCAGACTTAGTATCAGTTTGTTTTGTCATGAAATGATCAATCCCCAGACATAGTAAGTCTGTTTGGTCATGACATGGTCAAGCCTCAGACATAGTATCAATCGATTTTGTCATGAAATGGTCAAGCCCGAGACATAGTATCAGTGTGTTTTGTCATGAAATGATCAAACCCCAGACATAATATCAATATATTTTGTCATGAAATGGTCAAGCCTCAGATACAGTATCACTCCGTGTTGTCATGAAATGGTCAAGCCCCAGATATAGTATCAGTCTGTTTTGTCATGAAATGGTCTAGACCCAGACATAGTATCAGTGTGCTTTGTCATGAAATGGTCAAGACCCAGATATAGTATCAGTCTGTTTTGTCGTGAAATGGTCAAGCCCAAGACATAGTATCAGTCTGATTTGTTATAAAATGGTCAAGCCCCAGACATAGTATCAGTTTGTTTTGTCATGAAATGGTCAAGCCCCAGACATAGTATCAGTATGTTTTGTCATGAAATGGTCGAGCCCCAGACATAGTATCAGTCTGTTTTGTCATGAAATGGTCAAGCCCCAGACATAGTATCAGTCTGTTTTGCCATGAAATGGTCAAACCTCAGACATAGTATTAGTTTGTTTTGTCATGAAATGGTCGAGCCCCAGACATAGTATCAGTCTGTTTTGTCATGAAATGGTCAAGCCCCAGACATAGTATCAGTCTGTTTTGTCATGAAATGGTCTAGACCCAGACATAGTATCAGTGTGCTTTGTCATGAAATGGTCAAGACCCAGATATAGTATCAGTCTGTTTTGTCGTGAAATGGTCAAGCCCAAGACATAGTATCAGTCTGATTTGTTATAAAATGGTCAAGCCCCAGACATAGTATCAGTATGTTTTGTCATGAAATGGTCGAGCCACAGACATATAATCAGTCTGTTTTGTCATGAAATGGTTAAGCCCCAGACATAGTATCAGGCTGTTTTGTCATGAAATGGTCGAGCCCTAGACATAGTATCAGTCTGTTTTGTCATGAAATATTCAAATCTCAGACATATTATCAGTCTGTTTTGGCATGAAATGGTCAAGCCCCAGACATAGTATCAGTCGGTTTGTCATGAAATGATGAAGCCCCAGAAATAGTATCAGTCTGTTTTGTCATGAAATGGTGAAGCCTCAGACATAGTATCAGTCTGTTTTGTCATGAAATGGTCAATCTCTAGACAGTGTGAGTCTGTGTTGTCATGAAATGGTCAAGCCCCAGACATAGTATCAGTCTGTTTTGTCATGAAATGGTCAATTCGCAGACATAGTGTGAGTCTGTTATATCATAAAATGGTCAAGCCCCAGACATAGGATCAGTCTGTTTTGTCATGAAATGGTCAAATCTTAGACATAGTAACAGTCTGTTTTGTCATGAAATTCTCAAGCCCCAGACATAGTATCAGTCTGTGTTGTCATGAAATGTTCGAGCCCCAGACATAGTATCAGTCTGTTTTGTCATGAAATATTCAAATCTCAGACATATTATCAGTCTGTTTTGTCATGAAATGGTCAAGACCCAGACGTAGTATCAGTGTGCTTTGTCATGAAATGGTCAAGACCCAGATATAGAATCAGTCTGTTTTGTCGTGAAATGGTCAAGCCCAAGACATAGTATCAGTCTGATTTGTCATGAAATGGTCAAACCACAGACATAGTATCGATCTGTTTTGTCATGAAAATGTTAACCCCAGATATAGTATCCATGTGTTTTGTCATGTAATGGTGAAACCCCAGACATAGTATCAGTCTGTTTTGTCATGAAATGGTTAAGCCTCAGACATAGTATCAGTCTGTGTGGTCATGAAATGGTCGAGCCCCAGACATAGTATTAGTATGTTTTATCATGAAATGGTCAAGCCCCAGAATAGTATCAGTCTGTTTTGTCATGAAATGGTCAATCCCCAGACATAGTGTGAGTCTGTTATATCATAAAATGGTCAAGCCCCAGACATAGTATCAGTCTGTTTTGTCATGAAATGGACAAATCTCAGACATAGTATCAGTCTGTTTTGTGATGAAATGCTCAAGCCCCTGACATAGTATCAGTCTGTTTTGTCATGAAATGGTCAAGTCCCAGACATAGTATCAGTCTGTGTTGTCAAGAAATGTTCCAGCCCCAGACATAGTATCAGTCTGTTTTGTCATAAAATATTCAAATCTCAGACATATTATCAGTCTGTTTTGGCATGAAATGGTCAAGCCCCAGACATAGTATCAGTCTGTTTTATCATGAAATGATGAAGCCCCAGAAATAGTATCAGTCTGTTTTGTCATGAAATGGTGAAGCCTCAGACATAGTATCAGTCTGTTTTGTCATGAAATGGTCAAGCCTCAGACATAGTATCAGTCTGTGTTGTCATGAAATGGTCAATCTCCAGACATAGTGTGAGTCTGCTATGTCAGGAAATGGTCAAGCCCCAGACATAGTATCTGTCTGTTATGTCATGAAATGGTCAATCCCCAGACATAGTGTGAATCTGTTATGTCATGAAATGGTCAAGCCCCAGACATAGTATCAGTCTGTTTTATCATGAAATGATGAAGCCCCAGAAATAGTATCAGTCTGTTTTGTCATGAAATGGTGAAGCCTCAGACATAGTATCAGTCTGTTTTGTCATGAAATAGTCAAGCCTCAGACATAGTATCAGTCTGGGTTGTCATGAAATGGTCAAGCCTCAGACATAGTATCAGTCTGGGTTGTCATGAAATGGTCAAGCCTCAGAATAGTATCAGTCTCTTTTGTCATGAAATGGTCAATCTCCAAACATAGTGTGAGTCTGCTATGTCATGAAATGGTCAAGCCCCAGACATAGTATCTGTCTGTTATGTCATGAAATGGTCAATCCCCAGATATAGTGTGAGTTTGCTATGTCATGAAATGGTCAAGCCCCAGACATAGTATCAGTCTGTTTTGTCATGAAATGGTCGAGCCACAGACATATTATCAGTCTGTTTTGGCATGAAATGGTCAAGCCCCAGACATAGTACCAGGCTGATTTGTCATGAAATGATCGATCCCTTGACATAGTATCAGTCTGTTTTGTCATGAAATATTCAAATATCAGACATATTATCAGTCTGTTTTGGCATGAAATGGTCAAGCCCCAGATATAGTATCAGTCGGTTTTGTCATGAAATGATGAAGCCCCAGAAATAGTATCAGTCTGTTTTGTCATAAAATGGTGAAGCCTCAGACATAGTATCAGTCTGTTTTGTCATGAAATGGTCAATCTCCAGACAGTGTGAGTCTGTTATGTCATGAAATGGTCAAGCCCCAGACATAGTATCAGTCTGTTATGTCATTAAATGGTCAAATCACAGACGTAGTATCAGTCTGTTTTGTCATGAAATTGTTAAATCTCAGACATAGTATCAGTCTTTTTTGTCATAAAATGGTCAAATCTCAGACATAGTATCAGTCTTTTTTGTCATAAAATGGTCAAATCCCAGACATAGTATCAGTCTGTTTTGTCATGAAATGGTCAAATCTCAGACATAGTATCTGTCTGTTTTGTCATGAAACGGACAGGCCCCAGACATAGTATCAGTCTGTTTTGTCATGAAATGGTCAAGCCTCAGACATAGTATCAGTCTGTGTTGTCATGAAATGGTCGAGCCCCAGACATAGTATTAATATGTTTTGTCATGAAATGGTCAAGCCCCAGAATAGTATCAGTCTGCTTTGCCATGAAATGGTCAATCCCCAGACATAGTGTGAGTCTGTTATATCATAAAATGGTCAGGCCCCAGACATAGTATCAGTCTGTTTTGTCATGAAATAGTCAAATCTCAGACATAGTATCAGTCTGTTTTGTGATGAAATGCTCAAGCCCCAGACATAGTATCAGTCTGTTTTGTCATGAAATGGTCAAGCCCCAGACATAGTATCAGTCTGTTTTGTCATGAAATGTTCGAGCCCCAGACATAGTATCAGTCTGTTTTGTCATGAAATATTCAAATCAAAGACATATTATCAGTCTGTTTTGGCATGAAATGGTCAAGCCCCAGACATAATATCAGTCGGTTTTGTCATGAAATGATGAAGCCCCAGAAACAGTATCAGTCTGTTTTGTCATGAAATGGTGAAGCCTCAGACATAGTATCAGTCTGTTTTGTCATGAAATGGTCAAGTCTCAGACATAGTATCAGTCTGTGTTGTCATGAAATGGTCGAGCCCCAGACATAGTATCAGTATGTTTTGTCATGAAATGGTCAAGCCTTAGAATAGTATCAGTCTGTTTTGTCATGAAATGGTAAATCCCCAGACATAGTGCACGTGTGGGTCTGTTATGTCATAAAATGGTCGAGCCCCAGACATAGTATCAGTCTGTTTTGTGATGAAATGGTCAAATCTCAGACATAGTATCAGTCTGTTTTGTGATGAAATGCTCAAGCCCCAAACATAGTATCAGTCTGTTTTGTCTTGAAATGGTAAAGCCACAGACATAGTATCAGGCTGTTTTGTCATGAAATGGTCGAGCCCTAGACATAGTATCAGTCTGTTTTGTCATGAAATATTCAAATCTCAGACATATTATCAGTCTGTTTTGGCATGAAATGGTAAAGCCCCAGACATAGTATCAGTCGGTTTTGTCATGAAATGATGAAGCCCCAGAAATAGTATCAGTCTGTTTTGTCATGAAATGGTGAAGCCACAGACATATAATCAGTCTGTTTTGTCATGAAATGGTCAGGCCCCAGACATAGTATCAGGCTGTTTTGTCATGAAATGGTCGAGCCCTAGACATAGTATCAGTCTGTTTTGTCATGAAATATTCAAATCTCAGACATATTATCAGTCTGTTTTGGCATGAAATGGTCAAGCCCCAGACATAGTATCAGTCGGTTTTGTCATGAAATGATGAAGCCCCAGAAATACTATCAGTCTGTTTTGTCATGAAATGGTGAAGCCTCAGACATAGTATCAGTCTGTTTTGTCATGAAATGGTCAATCTCCAGACAGTGTGAGTCTGTTATGTCATGAAATGGTCAAGCCCAGACATAGTATCAGTCTGTTATGTCATGAAATGGTTAAATCTCAGACGTAGTATCAGTCTGTTATGTCATGAAATGGTCAAATCTCAGACATAGTATCAGTGTGTTTTGTCATGAAATTGTTAAATCTCAGACATAGTATCAGTCTTTTTTGTCATAAAATAGTCAAATCCCAGACATAGTATCAGTCTGTTTTGTCATGAAATGGTCAAATCTCAGACATAGTATCAGTCTGTTTTGTCATGAAACGGACAGGCCCCAGACATAGTATCAGTCTGTTATGTCATGAAATGGTCAAGCCTCAGACATAGTATCAGTCTGTGTTGTCATGAAATGGTCGAGCCCCAGACATAGTATTAGTCTGTTTTGTCATGAAATGGTCAAGCCCCAGAATAGTATCAGTCTGTTTTGTCATGAAATGGTCAATCCCCAGACATAGTGTGAGTCTGTTATATCATAAAATGGTCAAGCCCCAGACATAGTATCAGTCTGTTTTGTCATGAAATGGTCAAATCTCAGACATAGTATCAGTCTGTTTTGTGATGAAATGCTCAAGCCCCAGACATAGTATCAATCTGTTTTGTCATGAAATGCTTAAGCCCCAGACATAGTATCAGTCTGTTTTGTCATGAAATATTCAAATCTCAGACATATTATCAGTCTGTGTCAAGCCCCAGACATAGTATCAGTCGGTTTTGTCATGAAATGATGAAGCCCCAGAAACAGTATAAGTCTGTTTTGTCATGAAATGGTGAAGCCTCAGACATAGTATCAGTCTGTTTTGTCATGAAATGGTCAAGCCTCAGACTTAGTATCAGTCTGTGTTGTCATGAAATGGTCGAGCCCCAGACACAGTATCAGTCTGTTTTGTCATGAAATGGTCAAATCTCAGACATAGTATCAGTCTGTTTTTTGATGAAATGCTCAAGCCCCAGACACAGTATCAGTCTGTTTTGTCATGAAATGGTCAAGCCCCAGACATAGTTTCAGTCTGTGTTGTCATGAAATGTTCGAGCCCCAGACATAGTATCAGTCTGTTTTGTCAAGAAATATTCAAATCTCAGACATAGTATCAGTCTGTTTTGGCATGAAATGGTGAAGCCCCAGACATAGTATCAGTCTGTTTTGACATGAAATGGTCAAGCCCCAGACATAGTATCAGTCTGTTATGTCATAAAATGGTCCAATCTCAGATATAGTATCAGTCTGTTATGTCATGAAATGGTCAAATCTCAGACATAGTATCAGTCTG
The DNA here is from genome assembly GCA_963680875.1 of Bathymodiolus brooksi. Lineage (NCBI taxonomy): Eukaryota > Metazoa > Mollusca > Bivalvia > Mytilida > Modiolidae > Bathymodiolus > Bathymodiolus brooksi. The sequence goes on from OY804586.1 coordinate 42,894,908, forward strand.
TTTTGTGATGAAATGCTCAAGCCCCAGACATAGTATCAGTCTGTTTTGTCATGAAATAGTCAAGCCCCAGACATAGTATTAGTCTGTGTGGTCATGACATGTTCGAGCCCCAGACATAGTATCAGTCTGTTTTGTCATGAAATATTCAAATCTCAGACATAGTATCAGTTTGTTTGGCATGAAATGGTCGAGCCCCAGACATAGTATCAGTCTGTGTTGTCATGAAATGGTCGAGCCCCAGACATAGTATCAGTCTGTTTTGTCATGAAATATTCAAATCTCAGACATAGTATCAGTCTGTTTTGTCATGAAATGGTCAATCCCCAGACATAGTGTGAGTCTGTTTTGTCATGAAATGGTCAAATCTCAGACATAGTATCAGTCTGTTTTGTGATGAAATGCTCAAGCCCCAGACATAGTATCAGTCTGTTTTGTCATGAAATAGTCAAGCCCCAGACATAGTATCAGTCTGTTTTGTCATGAAATATTCAAATCTCAGACATAGTATCAGTCTGTTTTGGCATGAAATGGTCAAGCCCCAGACATAGTATCAGTCTGTTTTGTCATGAAATGGTCAAGCCCCAGACATATTATCAGTCTGTTATGTCATGAAATGGTCCAATCTCAGACATAGTATCAGTCTGTTATGTCATGAAATGGTCAAATCTCAGACATAGTATCAGTCTGTTTTGTCATGAAATTGTTAAATCTCAGACATAGTATCAGTCTTTTTTGTCATTAAATGGTCAAATCTCAGACATAGTATCAGTCTGTTTTGTCATGAAATAATCAAATCTCAGACATAGTATCAGTCTGTTTTGTCATCAAACGGACAAAGCCCAGACATAGTATCAGTCTGTTTTGTCATGAAATAGTCAAGCCTCAGACATAGTATCAGTCTGTGTTGTCATGAAATGGTCGAACCCCAGACATAGTATCAGTCTGTTTTGTCATGAAATGGTCAAGCCCCAGAATAGTATCAGTCTATTTTGTCATGAAATGGTCAATCCCCAGACATAGTGTGAGTCTGTTATGTCATAAAATGGTCACGCCTCAGACATAGTATCAGTCTGTTTTGTCATGAAATGGTCAAATCTCAGACATAGTATCAGTCTGTTTTGTGATGAAATGCTCAAGCCCCAGACATAGTATCAGTCTGTTTTGTCATGAAATGATCAAGCCCCAGACATAGTATCAGTCTGTGTTGTCATGAAATGTTCGAGCCCCAGACATAGTATCAGTCTGTTATGTCATGAAATATTCAAATCTCAGACATAGTATCAGTCTATTTTGGCATGAAATGGTCTAGGCCCAGACATAGTATAAGTTTGTTTTGTCATGAAATGGTGAAGCCTCAGACATAGTATCAGTCTGTTTTGTCATGAAATGATCAAGCCCCAGAAATAGTATAAGTTTGTTTTGTCATGAAATGGTGAAGCCTCAGACATAGTATCAGTCTGTTTTGTCATGAAATGGTCAAGCCTCAGACATAGTATCAGTCTGTTTTGTCATGAAATGGTGAAGCCCCAGACATAGTATCAATCTGTTTTGTCATGAAATGGTCAAGCCCCAGATATTGTATCAGTCTGTTTTGTCATGAAATGGTCAAGCCTCAGACATAGTATCAGTCTGTTTTGTCATGAAATGGTCAAGCCCCAGACATAGTATCAGTCTGTTATGTCATGAAATGGTCAAACCTCAGACATAGTATCAGTCTGTTTTGTCATGAAATAGTGAAGCCTCAGACATAGTATCAGTCTGTTTTGTCATGAAATGGTCAAGCCCCACACATAGTATCAGTCTGTTTTGTCATGAAATGGCCAATCCCCAGACATTGTATCAGTCTGTTTTGTCATGAAATGGTCAAGCCTCAGACATAGTATCAGTCTGTTTTGTCATGAAATGGTCAAGCCCCAGACATAGTATTAGTCTGTTATGTCATGAAATGTTCAAACTTCAGACATAGTATCAGTCTGTTTTGTCATGAAATGGTCAAGCCCCAGACATAGTATCAGTCTGTTTTGACATGAAATGGTCAAGCCCCAGACATAGTATCAGACTGTTATGTCATGAAATGGTCAAACCTCAGACATAGTATCAGTCTGTTATGTCATGAAATGGTCAAGCCCCAGATATAGTATCAGTCTGTTTTGTCATGAAATGGTCAAGCCCCAGACATAGCATCAGTCTGTTTTGTCATGAAATGTTCAAGCCCCAGACATAGTATCAGTCTGTTTTGTCATGAAATGGTCAAGCCCCAGACATAGTATCAATCTGTTTTGTCATGAAATGGTCAATCCTCAGACATGGTATCAGTCTGTTATGTCATGAAATGGTCAAACCTCAGACATAGTATCAGTCTGTTTTGTCATGAAATGGTCAAACCCCAGATATGGTATTAGTCTGTTTTGTCATGAAATGGTCAAACCCCAGACATAGTATCAGTCTGTTTTTTCATGAAATGGTAAAACCCCAGACATTTCGATCAGTTGCCGCTGCAAACATTTCTTCTCTATCGTGTATTACATTGTTGACTGGAATTCGTTCTTTTAAATCAAATCTTTTAATGTATTTTGTGGAATTTGTAATATTTTTTGTCATTGTAGGAATTTGCTAAAATAAATAGAGAGCTAATACATGTACATGTATCTTTATCAATATGGAAAGTAAAGGCAAAGAGAGACGAAATTTCTTTAAGCTAACCCTTTCAGTCGTGGATCATATTACACATGCGTTTGTGAACATGCTTACATATTATCTACTTCAGAATAACATGTCCTTCATTGATTTTATTGGTAATCATATGAAAGACATCAAATATCTTAAAAGAACAAGAAACCTCAATAAAGATGACGTTAGAAAGTTAATTATTGGTGATAAGGTTATATCTGATATAAAAGAAAAGGATTTAGAAGGAATGCTAGTTAGAAGTCTCCTTGTCAACCTTTGTCCAGAATTATTCATGGATGGCTGCAAAACACTGCAAGATTTCTTGAAAAAAAATCAGCATCATATTTATCATCTCTTTAAATTCAATGAACGATGTTGTCAGTGTTCACAGGATTATAAATTTCCTGTAACAAGCCAGCTGTTGAAAGAAAATCAATATAAGGCAATGTTCAACTCGTCACCCTGTAAAAACTGTGCTGGTACAAGTGGAACGGTATGCTCAGTTGCATCGTGTATCGTTACGAAGGATATTCGGTTTGATTACGCAATAAAAGGTCATATTTTTGGGCATTTCTCTCCTCTTTTAAAAGCGATGCGGAAATTAAAAGATATACGTGACCATGCTTATGGACATACGGATAAAACAGTGATAGAGAATCACATTTATGATGGTTATAAAAAAGATATTGAAGAAAACATTATGGTATTGGCTAAAATCTGTAGAAAGGAATACGAGACACGGCTGGCATTGGATGATGTACAGAAACAAGTATTGGTATGTGTAGTAATATTTAAAAAGGTTATGGTGTTTAACGATACTTTCAAATATATTTAATTTATAGTGGCGGTCAGTTTTATTGGTGGAGGAAACCGAAGAAAACCACAGACCTGCCACAAGTCACTGACAAACTTTATCGACATAATGTTGTAACTCAGAGCTTTAGTGGTGATAGGAACTGATTGCATAAGCTGTAAATTCAACCATAACATACTATAGCGACCATCACTGCCCCATTTTACAAGAAGAAAGTAATCTTTTAAATGAACGTACCATAACAACACCAACTCACTGCTCTAGTTCATGCCAAACTCTACAGAAGACAATGGAAATATATATCTTGGTTTTGGACAGGCACAGAAATATGGCAGGGTAAAACCAATTAATACAGTACAGTCAGAGAAATAGCGTGATAAATCACTGTGATAGAAATCACTTTTCTTAATGATACTGATATATCTTTTGGTCTTTTTAAGCTATTTACTTATTTTGATAATCCTTTTGGGTGGTAGTAAGTAACACTCTAAATGTAAAAAAAATTTGACGATATATTTAATAGAACAAAAGATATATCCAATTCACCAAAATGAGTGGTATGTCTACTACAGTGATTTATCATGGTATGTCTCTGACTGTACTGTACATCCCAAACAGGGCCAATTTATCGCTTACATACAGGTAAAGTTAACTACCAAACAATCATAGGCACAGAGGTTCCTAGTATGATTTAAGTCCAAAATATTACTAGAAATTGGAATAAGGACAAAATGCTATATGAACAATTGACAATTAAAGGTAGCAATTTTTCATCTGTAGCATGGTGAGAACAAGTTACATTTCAATGAGATGATGATAATATTTACTTTGTACTAGACCAAAATGCTTAGTTGAATTTTTATTGTGTTAGCTTGCTGAAACAACAATCTGTGGGTATACATGTTGCATGACTCGTACACATTTTACTGAAACTGAATATACCAGTCTTTGCTCTTACTCCTTAATGCTGCATGATGGATACTTAGCAGAGAAGCAGCAAACACAGCATTTGAAGATACATATATAGTAACATTGAGCTTTGATAGGATACTGTATCCATGAATGTAGTGAAGAAATTCAGTCACACCTGTCTTATGTCACCTTCAAATGAAACATTGCACAGGTGGTCACTATATTCAGGTTTTATTAATATGAAATGCACTTTGAATGGAAATTAAAATTGAGGACACATGATACAAGTTATAATTTGATATAGATGGTCAATAAAGCAGGTCTGACTATTGTTGCAATGTATTTTTAGGTTATAGGCGAAAATAGGCAGGAAACGCAATTACAAGCGGTTACAGAACAAATGAGGAATGTGAACCTAAATAAAGGTAACAAATAATATTCCTTGTTCCAATAAATTTATATACAAAATGTTGTGTTTAAGCTATCGTTAGTTTATATATGTATTGCTGTTGGAGATCTAGTTATCAAGAGTGATCCCATTAATCAATTTAACAATTTTGTTCCTGTCCCATGCCAGGGCCTGGATGTGCAATGTCATATTTCATGGTCGTTTTTGTTATGTTCATTGAGTGAAAGTGAGAGGTGATTGTTCGTTTTGCTGATATTAAAAAAGAAGTTGAAGACTACAGAAACAAACCTAGCTAAAGGTAGCAAATGATTGTTCTTGCTAAAAGATATTTAGATAAAAAAAATGTTGTTTTTAAAAGCTTCTATTCTCTCAGCCATCTTTGGTCATGTACATTGCATGATGTTTCCATAGCAACAAGTCATTGTACATTGTGTGGTTAGTTTCCATAGCAACAAGTCATATAGTTATTTTAATATTCAATGATTTGATAGTGCTTAACGCCATTTTCAACAATATTTCAGTTATATCATGGCGTCAGTTTTATTGACAGGTCAGTGGTTTTCTCCGGTACTCCGGTTTCCTCCACCAATAAAACTGATTGCCACGATATAGCTGATATATTGTTGAAAGTGGTGTTAAACACCATAAACCAAACCAATTGCACATTCAGCAAAAGACAAAAAAAGTCATTGCCACATTTAGCAAGGCGGATTTGGATAAGCATTAACGAAAAAGCCTTACAAAGCCTTTGAAAACAGATCTTGAAATAACAATTAAAATCAACCACTAACATGTATCTGTAAATACAGATCTAATATGTTCACCCACAGGTCTAATATGTTCATAGCCAGGTCTGATATGTTCACACACAGGTCTGATATGCTCACAGCCAGGTCCAATATGTTCATAAACAGGCCTGATATATTCACAGACATATCAATGTTCACAGATATGTATGGTATTTTCAAGAACAGGTCTTACATATTCACACACAGGTCTGATATGCTCACAGCCAGGTCTGATATATCCTCACACAGGCCTGATATATTCATAGACATGTCAATGTTCACAGATAAGTATGATTTTGTCAAGGACAGGTCTTACATATTCACACACAGGTTTGATATGCTCACAGCCAGGTCCAATATGTTCACACAGGCCTGATATATTCACAGACATGTTGATATTAACAGATAAGTATGATATTTTCAAGGACATGTCTTAATTCACACACAAGTCTGAAATGCTCACAGCCAGGTCTGATATGATCACACACAGGTCTGATATGTTCACAGACATGTCGATGTTCACAGATACGTACGATATTTTCAAGGACAGGTCTTACATATTCACACACAGGTCTGATATGCTCACAGCCAGGTCTGATATGTTCACACACAGACCTGATATATTCACAGACATGTTGATGTTCACAGATAAGTATGATAATTTCAAGGACAGATCTAACATATTCACACACAGGTCTGATATGCTCACAGCCAGATCTGATATGTTCACCCATACAGTCCTGATATATTCACAGACATGTTGATATTCACAGATAAGAATGATATTTTCAAGGACAGGTCTTGCATATTCACACACAGGTCTGATATGCTCACACACAGGCCTGATATATTCACAGACATGTCGATGTTCACAGATAAGTATGATATTTTCAAGGACATGTCTTACATATTCACACACAAGTCTGATATGATCACAGCCAGGTCTGATATGTTCACACACAGGCCTGATATACTATATAGTGTTATTTGTTATTTCAGTTTGATGTTAAAAGACAAGTTCTGATTTGATCTTTATACAGTCATGATATTGTTGTTTTCTTTAAATCCACAGATATTTTTGATGGAGTTGTACTTCATGCTGAAGATGATAGAGATGCAGCTATAGAATTTATCACAAATATGGAAATGGAAAATCCAGATTTAGATATAGACATTACAATATATGAAAACCTTACGCCTGGAAAACCTTTATTTGACTTAACTACTGAGCTTTTCGATAGTTGCAGATTTTTATTTGTTTTTGTGACACCGAATTTTGACATCGCACCTCTTCAACGATTTTATGCTCAAATTGCCACTATTGAAACATTGATCGGCCAAGAAAAACAAAACAGACTTATTCCAGTGTTAACAGACAAAACTTGTAATGTCTCCTGGTTACGTCCAATTCAACCGTTAAGATATGACATATATTTAGAGGCTAAAAAATCACAACAAGGGCCTGATCAGAACTTTATTGAATGTTTTAAAAGGCTAATAACTGATGGCAAACGAAAATATCTTCTAAACTGATTTGGGGGAAGGTGCATCGTGGACGTGATCGTACGGTAGTTGGATTTATAGCTACCTATGTAATCAGTGTCTATCACCACTGAAGTTGTGAGTTAGAATCCTGCTCAGGCGAGGTGTACTCGATACAACATTATGTGATAAAGGTCGTCAGTGTCATGCGACAGATTGGTGGTTTTCTCCAGATACTCTGGTTTTCTCCACCAATAAAACTGACCGCCATGATATAACTGAAATATTGTTGAAAGAGGCATTAAACACCATAACGTAAACCAAACCATAGTGCTTAGCTAAAGAATAAATACCATTATTGACACAGAATTATCCATTAAAAGAAGATATATATCAGGGATGTTTTATTTCCAGTTATTTAACTGATTTCAGCTATTTTCCTCTTGACCATTTGATAGGGGGAGTAGATGGTTTCAGCTATTTATATTTGATTTCCAGTTATCTTATTTTCTAACCAGAATCATCCCTGATATACAATACATAATAACAGTCAACAGGATGTATATACAATACATAATAACAGTCAACAAGATTTATATACAATACATAATAACAGTCAACAAGATGTATATACAATACATAATAACAGTCAACAAGATTTATATACAATACATAATAGCAGTCAACAAGATTTATATACAATACATAATAACAGTCAACAAGATATATATACAATACATAATAACAGTCAACAAGATGTATATACAATACATAATAACAGTCAACAAGATTTATATACAATACATAATAACAGTTAACAAGATATATATACAATACATAATAACAGTCAACAAGATATATATACAATACATAATAACAGTCAACAAGATGTATATACAATACATAATAACAGTCAACAAGATATATATACAATACATAATAACAGTCAACAAGTTTTATATACAATACATAATAACAGTCAACAAGATGTATATACAATACATAATAACAGTCAACAAGATATATATACAATGCATAATAACAGTCAACAAGATATATATACAATACATAATAACAGTCAACAAGTTTTATATACAATACATAATAACAGTCAACAAGATGTATATACAATACATAATAACAGTCAACAAGATATATATGCAATACATAATAACAGTCAACAAGATTTATATACAATGCATAATAACAGTCAACAAGATTATATACAATACATAATAACAGTCAACAAGATGTATATACAATACATAATAACAGTCAACAAGATCTATATACAATACATAATAACAGTCAACAAGATATATATACAATACATAATAACAGTCAACAAGATTTATATACAATACATAATAACAGTCAAGAGTTATATACAATACATAATAACAATCAACAAGATGTATATATAATACATAATAACAGTCAACAAGATATATATACAATACATAATAACAGTCAACAAGATATATATACAATACATAATAACAGTCAACAAGATATATATACAATACATAATAACAGTCAACAAGTTATATATACAATACATTATAACAGTCAACAAGATGTATATACAATACATAATAACAGTCAACAAGATGTATATACAATACATAATAACAGTCAACAAGATTTATATACAATGCATAATAACAGTCAACAAGATATATATACAATACATAATAACAGTCAACAAGATGTATATACAATACATAATAACAGTCAACAAGATGTATATACAATACATAATAACAGTCAACAAGATTTATATACAATACATAATAACAGTCAACAAGATTTATATACAATGCATAATAACAGTCAACAAGATTTATATACAATACATAATAACAGTCAACAAGATTTATATACAATACATAATAACAGTCAACACGATTTATATACAATGCATAATAACAGTCAACAAGATGTATATACAATACATAATAACAGTCAACAAGATTTATATACAATACATAATAACAGTCAACACGATTTATATACAATACATAATAACAGTCAACAAGATTTATATACAATACATAATAACAGTCAACAAGATTTATATACAATACATAATAACAGTCAACAAGATGTATATACAATACATAATAACAGTCAACAAGATGTATATACAATGCATAATAACAGTCAACAAGATTTATATACAATACATAATAACAGTCAACAATATTTATATACAATGCATAATAACAGTCAACAAGATTTATATACAATACATAATAACAGTCAACAAAATGTATATACAATACATAATAACAGTCAACAAGATTTATATACAATATATAATAACAGTCAACAAGATGTATATACAATACATAATAACAGTCAACAAGATTTATATACAGTACATAATAACATAGTTAACAAGATTTATATACAATGCATAATAACAGTCAACAAGATGTATATACAATACATTATAACAGTCAACAAGATATATATACAATACGTAATAACAGTCAACAAGATTTATATACAATACATAATAACAGTCAACAAGATTTATATACAATGCATAATAACAGTCAACAAGATTTATATACAATACATAATAACAGTCAACAAAATGTATATACAATACATAATAACAGTCAACAAGATTTATATACAATATATAATAACAGTCAACAAGATGTATATACAATACATAATAACAGTCAACAAGATTTATATACAGTACATAATAACATAGTTAACAAGATTTATATACAATGCATAATAACAGTCAACAAGATGTATATACAATACATTATAACAGTCAACAAGATATATATACAATACGTAATAACAGTCAACAAGATTTATATACAATACATATTAACAGTCAACAAGATATATATACAATAATATAATAACAGTCAACAAGTTATATATACAATACATTATAACAGTCAACAAGATTTATATACAATACATAATAACAGTCAACAAGATGTATATACAATACATAATAACATAGTCAACAAGTTTTATATACAATACATAATAACAGTCAACAAGTTTTCAATTTGAAAATACAAGACAAATCTTTGTTCACATAAAACTATTTACATAAATACAAATATAAAATAATAAAAAAATAATAATGCTGTAATTAGTTTATGTATCTGGAGACAAAGTAATTTTGATTGTTAAAATATTGATGGATTTTATCCACATTCATGTAAGAGCTCAGGATCCACATATATTCAATTGTTTTCGTTGTTGAAATATTGATGCATTTTATCCACATATCCTGTATAAGCTAAGGGTCCACATACATTGTATATTCAATTGTTTTGAATGTTAAAATATTGATGCATTTTTTCCACATTTCATCAAGATCAAAATATATTCAATTGTTTTGATTTATTCTATTTTGTGACATTGAGAAAAAGTTCAGGAAATAAATCATATATTTAAATCATATTGTCTATCCATGAATTGTGTCATGTATTCCCTTACTTTTTGTTCATGTAGTCTAAATGAACACTTACAAAATTTGATTTGATTTTTGGTGTTTTAACGCCTCTTTCAACAATATTTCAGCTATATCATGACGACCAGTTTTAGTGATGGAAGATGCCGGAGTACCCGGAGAGAACACAGGCCATGGGCAAGCAACTGGTAAACTTTATCACTTGCGGCTACAAGTCGAGTGCACCCTATTTTGTAATTTACAAAGCCGGGGGCGAACCCACGCCGTATTGGTGATAGGCTTGTATGAGTTGTTAGGTAGTCCAACTACCTACCTCATTGAGCCAACTGGGCCCCCACTTACTAAATCTTAGTAATTAGTGAGACATAGAGTACATGCATTGCTTTCCAAATGAATCTTGGCTGGATCTGATTGGCCAAAGCATGCTTACTCCCCCTCCCCTCTCCCCCACCCCAAAGAAAACATAACTACTTCAAATGTTCACCTACAGAAGCCGTAATTCGAAGAGGGACAGACAATACAATTTCCTAAAGAGAAGGAGCAAAAAATGATGCACAAAAATCTACAAAACAAACTAACGATTGAGCAACACGAGTCCTGTTAATAATTAAATATCAAATGGAATAGATACAGATATAAACAATCAACAGACCTGCACAGTCTCTCTTCTAATCAAAAATCTTTAGCACTGATTGCATTCGTAAATGTAAGAAGAGTTTGAAGATACCAAAGGAATAGTTAGAATCGATATATTGAAGAACAGACGACACAATGACCAAAAGAAAAAGTACAAACAACGATATACAAAACATACACATAAGATATAGTAAGGGAACGACCATTTAACTTAAAGGGGGGGTTATGGTTTTTTTCTAAAAAAATATTCTGATTCCCAATGGTGCTGAAAAAAATATTCTGATTTTGGTGGAGGAAAAAAAAAATAATCTGATTCAGAGTTTTTGTCATATAACCTAATGTTAAATTCTGACAAAAAAAATAAATATTCTTACATTTGTGTTGTCCGAAAAAAAATTTCTGAACGAAACAAAAACCATAACCCCCCCCCCCCCCCCTTCAAGTTAAATGGTCGGTCTCTAAGACCAATCAAATCAAATCAAATCAAAATCAAAAGTTTTATTTAAAGTCGGTACATTTACAAGCAGTACAAACATAAGCTCTCATGAGCTTTTTAAACCGACATACATTTTAAGATATAAATTACAACACAATAAAACAATGTCATGCATTAAAACTACATATCAAGCTAAGATTAGATGCAAGCACATCTATGATTTGATCTCTGGGCCTCCACAGCCAGTGCACATGTGGCAAGCACCTCCCTGCACACTGACTGTCATAGGACCAGAAAACAGCATTAAAATAGATGCTGACAATTACAGCATATATTATGCATAAGCAAATATGTCATTGTCCCAAATAAGCACATAACACATTACACATAAAATAGCACATACATACATATAAAAATCACAAAAACACAAGTTATGGTTAAGCACACATTTAAACATAAAGCTAGCAGCACATACAATCAAAACCAAGCATAAGCACTAAATAAAGTGAAGCAGGAAGTTTAGTCATGTAAAAACAAGCGTAACTGTAAAGCAAAAATTAACTGGTTTTGCAGGCGAAACATTGGCATGAGCTGCCAGACCAAGAGCTTATCAGGATTTTAAACTGATTTAGAGAAGACTGTTTACGAAATTCATCTGGCAGCTCATTCCAAAGCTTAGTGCCCGCATACCTGAATGATTGTAAACCAGATGATGTTGTTCTGACTTGTGACAATTCTGCAATATTTTGGTACCTAAAAGAGGAAGAGTTGTTCTTTATGTGAATTAAATCTTGTAAATATACAGGACATTCTTTATTAATAACTTTAAACACTTCAATTGCCAAAGATCTAAATCATCATAGCTTGCCGAATAGTCTTCATAAATACATCTAAGTGCCCTTTCCTGAATTTTTTCAACCTTTTTTGTATTAACTTCCCCACAGAAATGCCAAACAACAGGACAATGATTAAAATTGGACATAATAAATGAATAATAAATTGTTAGTTTTCCAAGTTTTGCATGATGTTTTTCTATTCTTTACAGATGTTTGATATATGCTCATTGAAGTTTAATTTAAAATCTATAGTTACACCAACAAGTTTTACTTCAGTTTCACATTCAATTTCAATACCTTCCAAATTAAATTTCAAGTTTTTATCATGTGTTTTTTTACCTACTGCAATGGCCTGAAAATTTTCAGGGTTGGCTTTCATTTTATTTATAGAGAACCAGTTTATAAGTATCTTATTAAATTATAAGCGATGCATTTTCATATAGTAAAAATGTATAAAGATAAAGAGTCAAATATGTCAAGAATTTTTTTTTGTCAATGTGTGACGTAAAAATATTTTTGACATTTACGTCACCGAATATGGTACTGCTTTGACAACTATTTTACCTATTTTGTTCCTGTATTTAAATACTGTTACAGTGACAGCCGGAACCTTTGAACCGTAATGAGAGCGGGAGGTTTGGCGCCTTAAAATCTGATTCAACCCACCATTTCTTTAGAAATGCCTGTACCAAGTCAGGGTCATTACGGTTTTCACAGTTTTCCGGTTGTTTACTGATTTTGTCTGTTTATATAATTATGAGTTTTGACTTTCCCTTTGTAAGATTGTTCGGAGTTCGGTAATTTTGTTATTACCTTTATTTACTTTCTTCTTCCAAAGTTTTAATTAATTTGTTAATGTTTGTGTCTGCATATGAGACGGTATTGTCGTCTGCATAGTTATAAAGTTCACTGTTGTGAATAAAATAAAAGATATCATTTAAACAGATTTAAATAAGATAGGTGCCCTTTTATAAAACATTGTTTGCCAGTTACTAGAATGGGTTCCTACCTTGACACATTGTTTTCTATTATTTAAATAACTTTCAAAAAGATTTAATTATGATGGGGGCAACACCATAGGATTTTAATTTTAACAGAAGGAGATCGTGGGGTAGGCAGGCGGGGATAATGTCATTACTCCGACATTCAATACTCCGACAGCCATTACTCCGACAATCATTACTCCGACTCTTAATACTTCGACAGTGACCGATAGTCTTTGCAATTCTGGCGCTTTTAGCAATCCAAATGCAGTACGGGACTGCCCATTTAACTTGAAAGGGTCATGGTTTTTATCCGGAGTCGGAAGTTTTTTTCGTATGCAGCGCTATTGTTTTTAAAGCTATTCAGCGCGGCCCAACAAAATATTTTTTACAAAAGAAAATGTTATTTCATGTAGATCTAATAAAAAGGCTTTCTCTGATTAGTTTGTTTCTTCGATTCCCGTCATATTTTCCTCAAAAATCAGGATAGCAAAAATACATGGCCTACCTTTTCAAGATATCAAGTCGTCTCATAGTTGAGCGACACCTACCTACCATTGCATTAGATGCGTACGGAATTGGGTTTGTTGAAGAGACCCGTACTACCTGCGACCAAATACTGCGGGTGCATTGCAACAGTTTCAGACAGAAATTGCTTCACTCGCATTCGATCGAACTCATTGGGCTCGTAATTTTGTGTGTTTTTCCCATTTAGATTGTTGTCTGTGCTCCCCGGGTTTGCTGTACAAGGCCAAGATTGGATTTGGTTTTTTGTTGTTATTTTCCTTCACTTCTTTATTGACTCCGCACAGGACACTTGTAAACACACATAAAATTAACAAATGTGCCAAGTTTGGTAGTATTCTGTTGGGTGTTTCTCGAGAAGATGATGAAAATATTGTTTCCCATAGTGTTTCAATAAAATTTTGACCTTCACAAGTGGTCATTTTGAAATTCGTAAATGGCCTAAAAACTATCAAAACTTGTTAAGGACCTTCATAGAAACATTCACACCAAATTGCATTCAAATCCGTTTAGTGGTTCTCAAAGAAGAAGATTCCTGAAAATGCACCAATCAGAATCTCATGACAGCCATGTTTTTAGACAAATCCGAAACAAAGTAACACAACTTACATAAGACCTTTGGAACAACTGTGCCAAGTTTGGTTAACTTATGTAAAAGTGGTTCACAGGTAGAAGCTGGAAATCTTCGTTTTCTACAAATTTTCAATGCAAAGTTTGACTGGTGGTCATTTTGAATTTCCGATCGCATCAAAGTATCACTTGCTCTTAAGGTCCTTCATAGGAACATATGTGCCTAATTTCATTTAAATCCCGGCCTTTAGCGGCTCTAATCCACACAAGGCTCTAAAAAATCAACAAATCAGAATCTTCTTCGTCCTATACACGTCCATGCAATTTGGTCAAAAACATATGTCCTAAGCGACATCGCTAAGTAAACATTGACGCGCAGGAACACTGAAAACATAGTTCATCTAAATTTTCGACTATATCTTTTATTTTCGTCAATGAAATAAATATAATAATCAATTGCACGTCGTGAATATTGAATATATGATCACTCGTGCCGAAACGCATTCAGATTAAACTCGTGCGCGTAACAAGTTCCGCACACTCGTTTAATCTGATGCATTTTGCGGCACTCGTGATCATATTTTCAATATCCACTCCGTACAATAATCCTATAGTTGTTTTGAGTTGCGATTAGATAGGATATGATGATACAGTCCGGGATGCATGGTCGGAGTGAGTGTCGGAGTAATGACTGTCGGAGTTATGAGTGTCGGAGAAATAACTGTCGGAGTTATGAGTATCGGAGAAATAACTGTCGGAGTAATGACTGTCGGAGTAATGAGACGACCCCGGCAGGCGAACGCCTTAGATAAATCCATAAGTATTGCTGCTACAAATTTGTTCTGATCCAAAGCTTTTTACCAGTCTTCCATAATTTTTAATAAAGTGGTTTGACATCCATATCCTTTGCGAAAAGCAGACAAAAAATTGTGAAAATGAGAGTTAAAATATTCTACAAGCTGAGTTTCAATAGATCCCTCAAAATGTTTTGAAATCATGGGTAATATACTCACAGGTCTAGTTTCCTTTATCTAATGTGTTTGACTTTTTGTGTAAAGGTATTGCATGTGCTTCCTTTAGTTTATTAGGAAAAACAGAAAATTCAAAAGATTTATTTATCAATTTAGAAATTGGGTAGGACACTTCTGATTCAGATAGTTTTAAGATTTTAAGATTTTTGAAGAAATTCCATCTTTTCCGGTTGCCTTCTTTATATTTATCTTATTTATATGTTTTGCTACAAAATCAGAGTCAACTGCATTAAAACATATAGTTCCTTTATTTCAGTTTTGTTTTCTTCAGTTACTTTTATAAGCGAACCCCACTAAGAAATCGGGGATGAACTCCGGTGTAAATCCATTTCACTTCCTCAAATGTACCCCCCTGGAATTATTATTGTTCATTATTTTATGAACTTGGCATATTTCACTTTGAGTTGATCCGGGTTTTTTATTTTCATAGAAAAAGCTACTGACTTGCAAGTCTCTGAAAATCTTTAAGGGGCCGTCATGGCCGTGATCGTATGGTAGTTGGATAAACAACTACCTACATCTATGCAATCAGTGTCTATCACCACTGACGTTGTGAGTTCGAATCTCGCTGAGGACGAGGTGTACAACATTATGTGATAAAGTTTGTCAGTGACTTGTGACAGGTCGGTGATTTTCTCCGGGGACTCCGGTTTCCTCCTTCAATAAAACTTATCGCCACGATATAACTGAAATATTGTTGAAAGTGGCGTTAAACACAATCAAGCAAACTGAAAAACTTTATAACATAGGTGTGTCAAGTACACCTGACCATCAGCTGAAATCACTTTAAGGACCGGGCATTTTCTTATCGCTGGCCATGAGAGGGACAAATTATGTTTTAAGATCATTGCACCCTGGGCTTAGAAAATCGTTGGTGGCTCAGTGGTGGCGGCAACTGATTGCATAGATAGATGCAAGTCAAACTGTTATACAACCACTGACAGATGCATGTCATCCCTTCAATATATTGTATTTTCTGAAAATATTTCTTCAGTATTGTAGAGTGAGTTAGTGATTGTTGATTAACGCAAACTCAGCAATTGTTCATCAGCTATATCATGGCGACAAGAAGTTAATTTTCAATGAGATGATGATCGTGATGAGGTCCGCTTTGTACTAAACTAATACGCTTAGTTAAATTTGTATAGTGCTGGCTTACTGGAACAACAGTCCGCGGATAGACATGACGCTCTACTCGGACACATTATCCTGATTCTGAGCCAACCAGTCTTTGCTCTTTTTCCTTAATGCTGTGTGCTTAGCGGAGAAACAACAAATACCAATTTTATTGTCTTTGGTTTGATCCGATCGGGGCTCGAACCCATGATCTACTGCACTCGAGACAAGCACGCTAACCATACCACCCATACGGTTCAGTACGATAGAATATTTGATGCAAATATTTTACTTTAATATCAATCATGTCTGTCTAGAACTATGGAGGTCTAATAAAAAATGTAGATATTAAACTTAGTGCGCATGACACGTTTCTGGAATAACCTTCACTATATACGTACGTAATCAATGGAATCATTACTGAAACTGTGTACCACATGTATATTATATTATATCTAAATATTTATTTTTATTGGTTCGGGTTAAGATACCCAACTCTAGTGTTAAATGTTGCACTGACCTATGATCATAGGTTTCAGGCAATATTCCAGCGGATGCAGTTCACATTTCATACGTTATTCTACGGCTTGTGCCTAGTACAATGATTTCCTGGACATGGTTCAGCTGCTGACGCAAAAGCTACTCAAATAAGGCTACGTAGACTTAGGTTGAAGTCATTGCTACAAAAATTATACTGTCATCATCATGAACTGGTTGATTGTTGTGAAATAATCATTTCCATGGAATTTTACCGAGGCGGGGGGGTCTGGGGCGCAGTCCTCCAGAAGCTATCGACTTTTGACATTAGAATACATGAAGCTAGCTATGCGTTCATCCCCGTAAAATGTTAATTACGCTCCTTACACTCTTGACATGATTTAAGAGTTGATTTAATTTACACACCAATTATATTTATAAGATAAATGGATCAAACATAACCCTTGTTCAGACATATTGGTAGTTGATAGAGAGAGACTGTTACATTGACGACCGACGGATCAAGGTTAATGTACCAGTCAAAGATTCTCTCAATTTCTGCTGGTGTCATTGTTTCAATAGTCGGTTAATGGTTACGATTTAGCTACCGGTATATCTTAAGGCGTTTTGTTGATCCATTTTTTTTACCGAGGCCTCGGTTGCCTCGAAGGATGCTACGCCTTTGATTTCTCAATGTACTCGATACAAAATTATTTGATAAGGCTTGTCAATGACTTGCGGTAGATCGATAGGTTTTTTCCACAAATAAAACTTAAAAAAATATTGTTGAATTTGGCGTTAAGCACCATTATAATCATAACCCTATTCATTTCTCTAATAGCAGTGGACCTTTTACTATCACTGACCAGACATTTACCTGGCTTGACTGAATATCATGGCGGTTGTATTTCTGTGTCTTGTGTCCAATGTTGCCCGTGTCTTTAGATTATCCATTCGGTTTTCTCTATCGTTTATTTCCAGTTCGTTGTCTCTGTCTGTGCTATTTTCCCCATTTAGCCTGGTAGCCATGATATAACTGACAAATTACTGAAAATGCAATCGGATTACAATAATATCTCCTACTTCCACTTCTTTAGTATACAGCAAAACTTCATAATTAAAGATTTCTTTTCTGAAATGTCGTGACGTGGGAGATCTGAGGAAACCGTATTACAGGTAAATTGCAAGTGACCATATATATGTCATGACTTTTGTAATAAAAACGTAGATCATCAAATTGTGTGCACTCGACGCGTAACGCGTTTCTAGAATAACCTTCACCAGGTACACTCAAAATCAAAAGATGGGAAAGCTAATTAATTTTAAAATGTTTGGGAGCAATAAAGCCAAAACAGGATCGCCAAAATCGGCTAAGGTTACATATACATGGCTGAGGGAGGAGAATCTTTGTTTGTAAATTCAAATAACAAATATCTCTAATAAACCATGACAGTGTCGGAACACAAATGGTGCTTCCTAGACTATGAAAATGTTACAATTTAATACTAAACTGCTTTGCTTGCTACGAGCAATTCGATTGGTCGAAAAAGGGCATACTCCGTATTTATCATATCATTAGATATTCATGACACAGGAACACTCGCATGTGACCTGTAATGTTTTTGCAAGATCTCCTACGCCTCAATGTGCGAGTGAAGGGGAGCATTTGATATAGGTGTATTTTCACAGGTGACCTTATCCAATTTTGGTTATCTTGTTTAGATCCTTGGAATTTATTGCACCCAATCACTCTTAAAATTATTTGGAATTCCAATCTTTCGATTTTGAGCATACCTGATGAAGGTTATTCCAGAAACACGTCGTGCGCACTAATTTTGACATTTACGTTTTTATTTAAGCAGATTGCTGAAAGTGACAAGACAAATGTATTGTTTTATTTACTCTAAAAACATTAAATTCTTCCGCTCTCCTTATGATGGGTTAATACATATAATTATATTTTCTCTGTACTTATGCAATTTTGCTCATGAGGATAAATAAATATAAATAAATTATCAATTTATCATATAATGGAAAATGCAGCTGCATGGTCGGTGGATTTGTTAATGATTGTACTATATTTTTGTGAATGAATGAATCAATCAATAACTACCATAGTGTAGAATATAAAAGGTATAATAATTGTCAATTGACTCCAATTAAATGGATCAGTGAATTCAGATGTAAACTATTTTACCTGTCCACCCTAAATTAAAAATGCAGGTTCCAGTATCACACCCCTGATTTGTCCATGATCAATTGGAAGTAGGAAATTTATCATTTGAATTTTGCTTATTTTTTTATTTAGAGATTTTGATGAAAAGAATTAACAACAACAAAGATTCAAAAGACAAAGAATTTGCTTAATACTTCAGTGTTATTGGCTTTTTTGCAATATTTTCACAGAATACAAAAGAAAGTTTCAATTATATATAATATTCTAGACCAAATAAAACACATGCAACGTTTATAATAATAGTACTTTAGAAAAAAAAACGTCTTTCACAAACTGCAACGTTTGAAATACTTCGTTACTTGTGTGACCTTATAAAACATTTCATTTTCCAGTATTTAAAAAAAAAACTTCTTTCACAAACCGCAATGCTTGAAATACTTCGTTACTTGTGTGACGTTATAAAACATTTCATTTTCCCGTACACTAAAAAAATCCATATAGGAAATTAGATTGTGAAGCCCATGAAACCCTTGCATTGAATCAATTATATAAATCAATATCCCTAGAATTGAAAAAGTAAATGTATCGATAAAGAATGTGAAACTATAAACGAGGCAGTTGAAATTATAGAACGACACGAGGCAATTTTTGATAGTAGCGACAACACTGTCGTCAAAGAGCTCCGATCGAAAATGTTTGGTCAACATCCGGGATATTTTAAAGCGGTATTGTTAAAGCAGACACGGATAATTATCGTAAGTATTTATAAATATACTGTGTATATAATGTTTTAAATTATGATACTTTATGATTGTTATTATTATTAATTTCATTTTTTGTCCAAATATCATTTATTTTTGCAGTGTAAAATTAGATTTTTCTATAAGTTATAAGGAATTCGGCTTCAAAATCATTACAATCAACTGAAATATCGCTATATCTTGCATTTACGAATGAATTTAATGTTGCCCAAAAAGAAAAAAATATATTGATGAATGATTGATTTTACTTAAAAATACTATTGGGTTGATGAAAAGTCAATTAGTAACTAGTTATACCCTAAAACATGATGTCAACAGATGTTTTTGAAATCCGGCTTGGTCAAAATGTAAACATGTATACACACCGGTTGGGTCATTTATTAATAACCGGATTTGTCAGTATGTAAATACCACTGATCTTATTGTTATTGAACATTATATTGCAATTTAACAATACCGGGGTAGTAATGATTAGGAAATATCTCAAAGGCGATAAATACTGACCCATAGTATGAATATTCGCCATGGCTGCTAATTTCAGCTACTTTGTACAATAATTATTTCTATGTTAAATTGCTACTGTCGCATACACTTGATTTTTTTTATGCTTTTTGTGGCACTTGCATCATGGTTGGTGCTCAATACGCTACACTCACTTTAAGTAGCTGTCCAGGCGCATCAATTGCGTAGTGGGAGAATCTTTTTATAGCGCAATATTTTAATTTTATACTCGTTGATAACGAGGTAAGTCACTCTGTGGAAATAACTTCTGGATACGATATTTAAGTTTCTTCACAGTATAATGTTTACATTAACATTACAGATAAGCAAATTAACAAAGGCTGTAGTATTGAATTCCTTTCCGCACGGACGATTTTGGCAGTTTGTATACAAAGAAAATGTTAGGTGTACTCGATTAATGCAACGTTCGTTACAAGTTGTAATACGACAAATGTTCGTGCTTTGCTGATGCACAAAACTCTACAAAACAAACTAACGATCGAGCAACACGAGCCCTGTTAATAATTGAATTTCAAATGGAATACATACAGATATAAACAATCAAAAATCATTAATTTAGCACTGATTGCATTCGTAGATGTAAGAAGAGTTTGAAGATACCAAAGGAGTAGTTAGAATCCGTATATTGAATAACAGACAACACAATGACCAAAAGAACTAACAACTATCTACAAAAGATACACATAAGACCAATCAAATCAAATCAAATCAAAATCAAAAGTTTTATTTAAAGTCGGTACATTTACAAGCAGTACACAGGGGCGGATCCAGGGGGGGGGGAGGGGGTTGGGGCACGCGCATTGGAAAAAAATACGATATTTTTGGCGTAAAATCGTGATTTTTCACACGAATTACTCCAAAAATTTTCGCGCCTCCCTCTGCTTTGCGCAATTTTTTTAAGTGCGTCCCCTAGCTTGAAATCCTGGATCCACCCCTGGTACAAACATAAGCTCTCATGAGCTTTCTAAACCGACATGCATTTTAAGATATAAATTACAACACAATAAAACAATGTCATGCATTAAAACTACATATCAACCTAAGATTAGATGCAAGCACATCTATGATTTCTGGGCTCCCACAGTCAGTGCACATGTGGCAAGCGCCTCTCTGCACACTGACTGTCATAGGACCAGAAAACAGCATTGAAATAGATGCTGACAATTACAGCATATATTATACATAAGCAAAATACATAATCAAATATGTCATTGTCCCAAATAAGCACATAACACCTTACACATAAACAGCAAATTTCACATACATTAAGCATGCATACATATAAAAATCATAAAAACACAAGTTATGGTTAAGCATACATTTAAACATAAAGCTAGCAGCACATAAAATCAAAACCAAGCATAAGTCACTAAATAAAGTCAAGCAGGAAGTTTAGTCGTGCAAAAACAAGCGTAACTGTAAAGCAAAAATTAAACAGTCTTCTCTAAATCAGTTTAAAACCCTGATAAGCTCTTGGTCTGGCAACCCAGCAGTAATACGTTATTACTATTTTATATTTGTATTTATGTAAATATTTTTATGTGAACAAAGTTTTGTCTTGTATTTTCAAACTGAAAACTTGTTGACTATGTTATTATGTATTGTATATACATCTTGTTGACTGTTATTATGTATTGTATATAAAACTTGTTGATTATGTTATTATGTATTGTATATACATCTTGTTGACTGTTATTATGTATTGTATATAAATCTTGTTGACTGTTATTATGTATTGTATATAAATCTTGTTGACTGTTATTATGTATTGTATATACATCTTGTTGACTGTTATTATGTATTGTATATAGATCTTGTTGACTGTTATTATGTATTGTATATAAAACTTGTTGACTATGTTATTATGTATTGTATATATATAATATATATATATCAGGGATGATTCTGGATAGAAAATAAAATAACTGAAAATCAATGATAAATAGCTAAAACCATCTACACCCCTATCAAATGGTTCATTTTTGACCTGTTCTGACAGTGTCCAGCAACTTTCAGTAATTTCTCTCAAGAGGAAAATAGCTGAAATCAGTTAAATAACTGAAAAAAACCCATCCCTGATATATATCTTCTTTTAGTGGATAATTCTGTGTCAATAATGGTATTTGTTCTTTAACTAAGCACTATGGTTTACGTTATGGTGTTTAACGCCACTTTCAACAATATTTCAGTTATATTGTGGCGGTCAGTTTTATTGGTAGAGAAAACCAGAGTATCTGGAGAAAACCACCAACCTGTCGCATGACACTGACGACCTTTATCACATAATGTTGTATCGAGTACACCTTGCCTGAGCGGAATTCTAATGCACAATTTCAGGGTGATAGGCATTGATTACACAGGTAGTTATAAATTCAACCACCGTACGATCAAGACCACGATGCACTTTCCCCCATATCATATAATGTTTATCTTAATACCAAATCAGTTTACAATTTTTTTAAGATATTTTTGCCTGCCATCATCTATTACTTTTGTAAAACATTTAATAAAGTGGTAATCAGGGTCTTTTTTGTTTTCTATAGCCTCTAAATAGTAGTAATATTGTAACGCTTTAACTGTAGCTAACTCGGGGACATGACAAGTTCTGCCTGTTAATACTGGAATAAGTCTGTCTTTATTTCCTTTGAGGGTCAATGTTGCATTCGTGGCAATTTCAGATAAAAACCTTTGAACATCTGCTTTGACAAAATTCTGTGTCACAAAAACAAATAAATATCTACAACTATCAAAAATCTCAGCAGTTGATTGAAATGAGGATTTTCCAGGAAAAAGGTTGTCATATAATGTAATATTTAAATCTGGATTTTCTCTTTCCATATTTTTGATGAATTCTATTGCTGCATCTCTATCATCTTCAGCATGAAGTACAGCTCCATCATAAATATCTGTGGATTTAAAGAAAACAACAATATCATGACTGTATGAAGATCAAATCACGACTTGTCTTTTAACGTCAAACTGAAATAACAAATGACACAATATAGTATATTAGGCCTGTGTGTGAACATATCAGACCTGTATGTGAATATGTAAGACCTGTCCTTGAAAATATCATACTTATCTGTGAACATCGACATGTTTGTGAATATATCAGACCTGGCTGTGAGCATATCAGACCTGTGTGGGAGCATATCAGATTTGTTTGTGAGCATATCAGACTTTTTACATATCATAATCATATCTATCTGTGAGCAAATCAGATCTGTTTGTGAACATATAAGGAATGTATTCATATCGGCCCTTATCTGACCTGTCTGTGAACATATTAGACTTGTACATGAACATAGACTTGTCAGTGAATATGTCATTTCTGTCTGTAAATTTATCTGACCTGTCTGAACATATTACACTTGTGCATGAATATATCAGACCTGTCTATGAACATACATGTATTAGACTTGTGTGTGAACATATAAGGCATGTATTCATATCTGCCCTTATCTGACCTGTCTGTGAACATATCAACTGTCATATAAACTTGCCCATCCAT
The DNA here is from genome assembly GCA_963680875.1 of Bathymodiolus brooksi. Lineage (NCBI taxonomy): Eukaryota > Metazoa > Mollusca > Bivalvia > Mytilida > Modiolidae > Bathymodiolus > Bathymodiolus brooksi. The sequence goes on from OY804586.1 coordinate 42,919,017, forward strand.
CCACCCATGCTTGTATTGTCACTATGCTTGCTTTTTATGTTTGTCGCATCGCTTGCATTGATTATCTCATTAATTTATTCGGTGATCTTCTCTCTCAATCCAGTCGAACGAAACGTCAGCATCAATTTCTAATATTTGTCAATAAACAAAAATACTTCTGCTTGAGTTGTCTCCTATATAAGGGGCATCCGTAGTGTTGTTCAGAAGTGAATAATAGGACTATTCAGTGGTGAAAAATATGTTTGGTTCATACTGACGGGTATCTGCAACCAATGCACTTACAGTCAAACCTGCTTTAGTGACCACCTCTATTAAGCAATAACTTGTATAAAGTAACCTTATTTTTATTTCCCTTCAGTGTATTTCATATTAATTTAACCTATATTTAGCGATCACCTGTCTTATGTGACCAGGTTTGACTGTATAATATTCAAGAAGAGTTTGAAGATGCGTATATCGATCGATTGATTTATTGTGCTTAATGCCACTTTCAGCAATATTTTAGCTATATCATGACGACGAGTTTTAGTGGTGGAAGAAGCTGGAGTACTCAGAGAGAACCACCGATCATGGGCAAGCAACTGGTAAGCTTCATCACTTGAGGCTGCGAGTCGAGTGCACCCTTTTTAATAATTTACAAAGCCGGGCGCGAACCCACGTCATATTTGTGATAGGATAGTACATGTATGAGTTGCTAGGTAATCCAACTACCTAACTCATTGAGCCACCCAGGCCCTTGAATCAGATTATAAAGAGTGAGGTATAATAACTGTGTTTGTCTCATGTAACTTAAGAATGACTAAATCATACCTCTGTTATCTTCAAGGTCGTTGTTGACAATATGTGGTTCAGCATCAGTTTCAATACTACTTTGATGACCTTGACCGCTCTGGTCATTTCCTCTTGAAAGGTTATTTGAACTAGATTCTGGAGAATAACTCGTCATAGCTCCAGCTTGATGATCTGTAGGGTTAACCGAACTATATAAATTCTGAGGTTCTGAATTCCTCATTAAACCAACACTTGTTAAAACAGGAAGGTTATTCCTTTCTATATTGTTTGTCTTGATTCATTGTCTGAGAATGTAAATTTATCTGGTCGTTAAATAAATTTTCAATCTGACTACTCTGGTTTCCAGAAGATGGAGTAGATGTCAATGACCTAGTCTCTTGTAGAGGCTGCACCCCAACAATTACATCTGCAATAATATCCAATATTATAAAAAAAATGTTTTAAGATATACTGGTGTTGTTTAGCAATGCACAAGCTGTCGGGATTGATTGTGCTTTAATGCCACTTTCAGCAATATTTCAGCTATATCTGTTATCATGATGACCAGTTTTAGAGGTGGAAGAAGCAGAAGTACCCGGAGAGAACCATCAACCATGGACAAGCAACTGGTAAACTTTATCACTTGCGGCTGTGAGTCGAGTGCACCCTTTTTTGTAATATACAAAACGGAGTGCTAACCCATTCTGTATTAGTGATAGGCTTATATGAGTTGCTAGGTAATCCAACTACCTAACTCATTGAGCCACCCGGGTCCTAGTAGAAAATGGATGTAGATTCCATTGCTACAAGAACACAATCTACGGTGTAAAATGTGGCCCGTTCTAGTACCAGTACAGTTATATGACAGATTTATGAAAGGTATTCTATTGTTGTTTTGAATGGTTTTTGAAGGTTCAAATTTTTTACCCCCCCCTCCCCCACTTTCCACATAGTTAGTAATAGTTGCCGTCTTATTGCAGATATATATTTGTGGTTGATTTTAATTGTTATTTCAAGATCTGCTTTCAAATGTCTTGTAAGGCTTTTTCGTTAATGCTTATCTATATCTGCCTTGCTAAAATTGGTGATTACTTTTTTGAGGTCTTTTGTTGAATGTGCAATTGGTTTGGTTTATGGTGTTTAATGCCACTTTCAACAATATATCAGTTATATCGTGGCAATCAGTTTTATTGGTGGAGGAAACCGGAGTACCCAGAGAAAAACACTGACCTGTCAATAAAACTGACTGCCATGATATAACTGTAATATTGTTGAAAGTGGTGTTAAACACCATCAAATCATTCAATATTAAAAACACTACATGACTTGTTGTTATAGAAACTAACAGGTAAAACCAGGACAGGTATTTTCAGTATGTTTATAGGTGTAACTGTTGAACAGAATGAGATATGTTCATGATGTAAACTCCATGATAAAGAAGGGATTAAAGGCTTTAATTTGATATAAAGTTTTTAATTTTTTTTTACATTTGATGCCCTAAATCGTGGCAGGATTGTATTTTTCAATGGCGGAAATGACGATAATTTGTCCAAATTATTTGTTTTGATCAAGTATAACTCTTTTAAATCAAATGTCTGTCAAATAAATGTTACACCATTTTAAAGCTTATATCTCAAGGATTAATAATATGTAGTTTATTATTTTTGGATAAATACTTTTAGAGAAATCGTGGCAGAGCAGTTTTTTTCAATGGCAGAAATGACGATAATTTGCATCAAAATATTTGTTTTGATCACGTATAACTCTTTTAAATCAAATGTCTGTCAAATAAATGTTTCACCATTTTAAAGCTTATATCTCAAGGATTAATAATATGTATAGTTTATTATTTTTGGATGAATATTTTTTGAGAAATCGTGGCAGGACAGTGGACAATTCAGCTTCAAAATTGGACATTCAGTATGTCATTTCTTAAAAGTAAAAGCAAATTTCCGAAAATTGTGAGATGTGTGTCAAATTATTTTTATATCATTGTAAAGCTGGTATCATAAAGATTATAAATATATTTAGTTTATTAATTTAGGGTTTCTCAAAAAGTGTTTATCCAAAAATAATAAACTATGCATATCATTAATCCTTGAGATATAAGCTTTAAAATGGTGTAACATTTATTTGACAGACATTTGCCACCGAAGAAGCAAAGAATACTAAATTTGCCAGGACAAAAGACATTATTTAACTTTTCGTTTAGTAATAGTAAAGATGATAATAACAATCCAGTTGATACAAATACAAATACTGCCATTGACAAAAGTACCGATCATGGCGATGACATTAACCCGGGCATTGACCCTGAAAGTGAAACTCAAAATGAAAGTCAAATGTCAGAATCGAACAATGAAACTACTGAAACCGAAAGTGAAAGGTTCGAACACCGTAAATATAGACAGGTTTCGGAAAAACTTTGGCCCTGGCTTTACTTAAAAAGAAAATAAAATGTTTTGTAAAGTGTGTATGCAAACTGGTAAGAAAAATACAATGACCTTTTGCACAACTTTCAAAACCGAAAATTGCATGTAAAGAATGGCCCATTGGGTTTATGATATTGCAGGGGTTTCAAAGTGGGCCGGTACCCGGTACTTTTACCCGTCTGAGATCGAGTATAGTACCGGCAGAAATTACTGAACCCCCCCCAAAATTAGCGGTGGTCAAAACCACAAGTACAAAATAATGATCATGTCAATTGCTGAATTCTCGCATTCAAATCGAAAAACTGCGTTCAGCCACGACCAAGTTGACGGGATATTCCCTGTTTTAAAAATAACTTTACCTTAGAATCGTAAATAGCAGTTTGCGCATGCGGTAAATAGATAAGTTTTCGCCCCAATATCTTTTCATCCTTGTGTAAAACTCGGACCGGAACAAAGCTGACATCATTTCAAAATAAAAAATGACCGATTACAAATTATGTTCAAACACAAACTAGTGTAATCTCCAGTAATATAAGTATGCTCATTTATGTATTATGAATATATGACTACACAATATTTTGTGCGATTTTTTTTTATCCATTTAAAACCCAGGGTCGAATCATTTTGGGGCGTACTGTCTTGTTGCTTAACTCCATCCATATTGTTTAACTTCCGGTATAAAAACCTACATAGCTAATTTATTTACATATTTTGACGGGGCCCCACCGCGGTTGTTCACAGAAATGAAAGTGTGCTGAAAAGCATTTTTAAAAGGGGTTACCAGGAGATAAGGGATAGAAAATTACTAGGAATCTTGAAAAAGGACCGGACATGGCTCAAATACGAATTACATTGTAATGTCAAAACGCCGGCCCCACTTTTTTTCCAAAATAATTTAACTTTTGTGATTCAAATGTTAATAAATATCTTCCCGCGAATCGTTTTTGATTGAACATTTTTTTTTGCACTTAAGTCGTGAAAGTAACAATATATATTGTTTTTGTTTAATTATATTTGTATTGATATATTTATTAAAATTATAAATTTTATTAATGATGACTGCAAATTAAATTTATGTTACACTAATTATGACACTTATATGTCTTGATCTGTGCCAATGGTCTTTGATGAGTTTAATTACTGGTAATAAAGTAAAAAAAAACACACAAGCCAAGGTATTGTGAAAAAGAAAAGGACAAAGCCAACAAAAGAATTTTGAGAAGTTTAAGCTTTGATAACAATGGCTTGGTCAAGCCTAGCTGCGGAACCGTAGCTCTTTATGGTCCTTTTTTTTTTAAATATGGCGGACTATCTATGCATAATCTTGGCTGAAGTCTGTAAACTGAAATATTCAATAAAGAAATTGGGGAGGGGGGAGTTAATGGGATTTTTCTTTCAAAAACACTTAATGTTTTGCAGTCTCTGAAGTACATTTTTTGGTCCACAAAATGCTAGATTTCAGGAGCTTCTGGGGGGCAAAGCCCCCTGGACCCCTTACGGCCCTCAGGTGGGCCCCAGACCCCCCCCCTAATTTTTTAGGTACCTCCTAAAATTTAAGAAGTACCTCCTGTTATAAAAAACTTTGAAACCCCTGATATTGCCCATTAATTTTCTGAATGGCCCATTGAAATTTTGAGGAAGGGGCCATGGGCCCATTTAGTAAAAATCTTTCCCTATCACTGCTAAGGACTAAGTATGTACCAAGTTTAGTCAAAATCCATTGAAGGATCTTGATTCTAGAGTGTTCACAAGGATGTTATGCGGTAAAAATTTGACCCGGTGACCTTGACCTTTGACCTTGAAAATCAATAGGGTTCCAGACTCTCCTAAGGACTAAGTATGTACCAAGTTTGGTCAAAATCCATTAAAGGATGTTGATTCTAGACTGTTCACAAGGATGTTACGGTAAAAATTTGACCCCTTGACCTTGGAAATTAATATGGTTCCAGACTCTCCTAAGGACTATGTATGTACCAAGATTGGTCAAAATCCATTAAAGGATGTTGATTCTAGAGTGTTCACAAGGATGTTACACGGTAAAAAATTTAACCAGTGACCTTGACTCGTGTGTGAACATATCAACTGTCATATAAACTTGCCCATCCATCCACCCATGCTTGTATTGTCATTATGTTTGCTTTTTATGTTTGTCGCATCGCTTGCATTGATTATCTCATTAATTTATTTGGTGATCTTCTCTCTCAATCCAGTCGAACAAAACGTCAGCATCAATTTCGAATGTTTGTCAATAAACAAAAATACTTCTGCTTGAGTTGTCTCCTATATCAGGGACATCCGTAGTGTTGTTCACAAATGAATAATAGGACTATTCAGTGGTGAAAAATATGTTTGGTTCATACTGACGGGTATCTGCAACCAATGCACTTACAGTCAAACCTGCTTTAGTGACCACCTCCATTAAGCAATAACTTGTATTAAGTAACCTTATTTTTATTTCCCTTCACAGTGTATTTCATATTAATTTAACCTATATTTAGCGATCACCTGTCTTATGTGACCAGGTTTGACTGTATAATATTCAAGAAGAGTTTGAAGATGCGTATATCGATCGATTGATTTATTGTGCTTAATGCCACTTTCAGCAATATTTTAGCTATATCATGACGACGAGTTTTAGTGGTGGAAGAAGCTGGAGTACTCAGAGAGAACCACCGATCATGGGCAAGCAACTGGTAAGCTTCATCACTTGAGGCTGCGAGTCGAGTGCACCCTTTTTAATAATTTACAAAGCCGGGCGCGAACCCACGTCATATTTGTGATAGAGTTGTACGAGTTGCTAGGTAATCCAACTGAGCCACCAGGGCCCTAGAATCAGATTATAAAGAGTGATGTATAATAACTGTGTTTTTCTCATGTAACTTAAGAATGACTAAATCATACCTCTTTTATTTTCAAGGTCGTTGTTGACATTATATGGTTCAGCATCAATTTCAATACTACTTTGATGACCTTGACCGCTCTGGTTATTTGAACTGGATTCTGGAGAATAACTCGTCATAGCTCCAGCTTGATGATCTGTAGGGTCAACAGCAAGGTTATTCCTTTCTATATTGTTTGTCTGATTCATTGTCGGAGATTGTAAATTTATCTGGTCGTTAAATAAATTTTCAATCTGACTACTCTGGTTTCCAGAAGATGGAGTAGATGTCAATGAGCTAGTCTCTTGTAGAGGTTGCACCCCAACAATTACATCTGCAATAATATCCAATATTATAAAAAAAATGTTTTAAGATATACTGGTGTTGTTTAGCAATGCACAAGCTGTCGGGATTGATTGTGCTTTAATGCCACTTTCAGCAATATTTCAGCTATATCTGTTATCATGATGACCAGTTTTAGAGGTGGAAGAAGCAGAAGTACCCAGAGAGAACCATCAACCATGGACAAGCAACTGGTAAACTTTATCACTTGCGGCTGTGAGTCGAGTGCACCCTTTTTTGTAATATACAAAACGGAGTGCTAACCCATTCTGTATTAGTGATAGGCTTATATGAGTTGCTAGGTAATCCAACTACCTAACTCATTGAGCCACCCGGTCCTAGTAGAAAATGGATGTAGATTCCATTGCTATAAGAACACAATCTACGGTGTAAAATGTGGCCCGTTCTAGTACCAGTACAGTTATATGACAGATTTATGAAAGGTATTCTATTGTTGTTTTGAATGGTTTTTGAAGGTTCAAATTTTTTACCCCCCTCCCCTTTCCACATAGTTAGTAATAGTTGCAGTCTTATTGCAGATATATATTAGTGGTTGATTTTAATTGTTATTTCAAGATCTGCTTTCAAATGTCTTGTAAGGCTTTTTCGTTAATGCTTATCTATATCTGCCTTGCTAAATTTGGTGATTACTTTTTTTGGGGTCTTTTGTTGAATGTGCAATTGGTTTGGTTTATGGTGTTTAATGCCACTTTCAACAATATATCAGTTATATCATGGCAATCAGTTTTATTGGTGGAGGAAACCGGAGTACCCAGAGAAAAACACTGACCTGTCAATAAAACTGACTGCCATGATATAACTGTAATATTGTTGAAAGTGGTGTTAAACACCATCAAATCATTCAATATTAAAAACACTACATGACTTGTTGTTATAGAAACTAACAGGTAAAACCAGGACAGGTATTTTCAGTACGTTTATAGGTGTAACTGTTGAACAGAATGAGATATGTTCATGATGTAAACTCCATGATAAAGAAGGGATTAAAGGCTTTAATTTGATATAAAGTTTTTAATTTTTTTTTTACATTTGATGCCCTAAATCGTGGCAGGATTGTATTTTTCAATGGCGGAAATGACGATAATTTGTGCAAAATATTTGTTTTGATCAAGTATAACTCTTTTAAATCAAATGTCTGTCAAATAAATGTTACACCATTTTAAAACTTATATCTCAAGGATTAATAATATGTAGTTTATTATTTTTGGATAAATACTTTTAGAGAAATCGTGGCAGAACAGTTTTTTTCAATGGCAGAAATGACGATAATTTGCATCAAAATATTTGTTTTGATCACGTATAACTCTTTTAAATCAAATGTCTGTCAAATAAATGTTTCACCATTTTAAAGCTTATATCTCAAGGATTAATAATAATTATGTATAGTTTATTATTTTTGGATGAATACTTTTTGAGAAATCGTGGCAGGACAGTGGACAATTCAGCTTCAAAATCAGACATTCAGTCAGTATGTCATTTCTTAAAAGTAAAAGCAAATTTCCGAAAATTGTGAGATGTCTGTCAAATTATTTTTATATTATTGTAAAGCTGGTATCATAAAGATTATAATTATATTTAGTTTATTAATCTAGGGTTTCTCAAAAAGTGTTTATTCAAAAATAATAAACTATGCATATCATCATTAATCCTTGAGATATAAGCTTCAAAATGGTGTAACATTTATTTGACAGACATTTGCCCCCGAAGAAGCAAAGATTATTAAATTTGCCAGGACAAAAGACATTATTTAACTTTTCGCTTAGTAATAGTAAAGATGATAATAACAATCTAGTTGATACAAATACTGCCATTGACAAAAGTACCGATCATGGCGATGACATTAACCCGGGCATTGACCCTGAAAGTGAAACTCAAAATGAAAGTCAAATGTCAGAATCGAACAATAAAACTACTGAAACCGAAAGTGAAAGGTTCGAACACCGTAAATATAGACATGTTTCGAAAAAACTTTGGCCCTGGCTTTACTTAAAAGAAAATAAAATGTTTGTAAAGTGTGTATGCAAGCTGGCAAGAAAAATACAATGACCTTTTGCACAACTTTCAAAACCGAAAATTGCATGTAAAGAATGGGGTCAAGTCATTATTCCGACAGCCCATTTCTCCGACAGCCCATTACTCTGACAGCCCATTTCTCCGACAACCCATTATTCCGACAGCCCATTACTCCGACAATGACAAATATCTATATTAATTTTGTGATATTTTTAAAAACCTGGCCCTGGCGCCATAACACATGAGAATTTCCTTACATATGAGAAAATTCTCAACTGCCATGGTAACGTAGAAATGCTAACATATAATTGGCTGAGAATGAAAATTTCCATTAATCCAACAATGCACATTGTCAAATAGAAATACAACGAGTGCCACATACCCTCGGGTAAACGTTTTGGGTACTGTGCAATGGCGACAATCTGGATACAAAATGAGGATATGACATACTAAGGGTTCATTTATACTTCCCTAACGACGGTCGCCGGACGATCAGCCGATGGACGCGCAACAGTCGCAGGAATACATTCAAATATTTAAATGACCATTACACAATGTGTTTTCTACGGCATTTCTACACAAATTCCTATACATTTTAATAATAAACAACAGAAGGTGCAAATCGCGAGACAATCGTCCACAACTTCTACAGTGCAAAGAAATATGTAGAATAAAATAAGATAAGAAAAGAAGAATTACATTTGAAATATACCAAACAAAGTTACTCGGAGGTCACCCCTTGATCTGTAGTGTCAGTGGTCTTCAGATGACACGAAGTCGGTTTTAGCTCTCTTGCCAGCCATTTTTATTGTCTGTTCTTCGACCATTTGTCAGTCTGTTTACCATTCATTGACAGAACTATGTGAGATTATTTCATTGTCATCCCTTGGCGTCCGTCATCTATTAACTTTTCACATTTTCATCTTCTTTTTGAGAACCACTGAACAGAATCTAGCCAACCTTTACATAGATGTTCCCTATGAGGTCCAACACAAGAGGTTTCACATGTACTTGTCGTAAAAAATATTTCCGCCATGGGGCTTAAAAGATTCTAATTGGCATTCTCAAGGACAAGAAATTTGGTATATGATTGGTTAATTGATTTTTGGTGTTTTAGCCCCACTTTCAACAATATTTCAGCTATATCATGGTGACCAGTTTTAGTGGTGGAGGAAGCCGGAGTACCCGGAGAGAACCACCGACCCTGGGCAAGCAACTGGTAAACTTTATCACTTGCGGCTGCGAGTCGAGTGCACCCTTTTTGTAATTTACAAAGCCGGGCACGAACCCACGTCGTATTGGTGATAGGCTTGTATGAGTTGTTAGATCCAACGACCTAACTCATTGAGCCACCTGGGCCCCTAATTTGGTATATGTGTTGCAATCTACATGACTATGGTCTTTAACAAGTGGTGTTACGATTTGTATCATTTTTAATTTCAAAATGACCAAGCGAAGGTCAACGTTTACATTGAAACTCTATATGAAAGAACATTTTTATGTTTTTTTTTTTTAAAAGTGGTGTTTTTTTATGCCATTTTATGCCATTTTGAATTTCCAAATGAGTTTTCATTGAAAATCTATTAAGGATAGTCACTCAAAATTGTAAACAGAAACATATAGGTCCGTGTGCTTATTTCCGAGATATAAGACGTTAAAAATTTGACTTAACATGTGGACAGTTTTAAGTCTTAAAAACAAGGAAATTGTATCAAGAATTTAATAAAATTTTAAACAATGGTATTTTATTATCTAAAGAAGCTATTGCTGCAATAAAAAGTGGGAGTCATTGTGCAAAATATCTGTTGCTGCTTAAATGGATAGAACAAGAGGAGTTCGAAAATCTGAGAGAATTTCAAAAACATGAGGAGTGACCATCCTTAATGGGGGAAACAAATTCATTGATTTTCCCTCTGTTTCCCAAATTTGGAGCTGCCTTGAAATTATTGTACATAGAGCTATTTCCTCTTCACTGGATGTGATTGCCCTGTTCGGAATTGACCAAGAGCAACAAGACAAACTTGTGCAACCTTGTTTTGCAGCAATCAGATATGCAGAAGCTGCGTGCTCTTTTGGAACATTTGAGTTCATTCACATTTTATCGTCAGTTCGTGTACTTCGTCTGCAAGATTTGCTGTCAATTGTTTTGTCGATTGTTGTTTGTTTTCCTGGCCCTGATGTCATAAAGAAAATTCTTTGCTGAGCAAGATTATTGGCTGTCGGAAATATGGGCTGTCAGAATAATGGGTTGTCGGAGTAATGGGTTGTCGGCATAATGGGCTGTCGGAGTTATGGGCTGTCGGAATAATGCCACGCTTCCTAAAGAATGGTCCAATGGGTTTATGATATTGCCCATTAATTTTCTGAATGGCCCATTGAAATTTTGAGGAAGGGGCCATGAGTCCATTTAGTAAAAATCTTTCCCTATCACTGCTTAGGACTAAGTATGTACCAAGTTTGGTCAAAATCCATTGAAGGATCTTGATTCTAGAGTGTTCACAAGGATGTTATGCAGTAAAAATTTGACCCAGTGACCTTGACCTTTGAACTTGAAAATTAATAGGGTTCCAGACTCTCCTAAGGACTAACTATGTACCAAGTTTGGTCAAAATCGATTGAACGATGTTCATTCTAGAGTGTTCACAAGGATGTTACGGTAAAAATTTGACCCCTTGACCTTTGACCTTGAAAATTAATAGGGTTCCAGACTCTCCTAAGGACTATGTATGTACCAAGTTTGGTCAAAATCCATTGAAGGATGTTGATTCTAGAGTGTTCACAAGGATGTTGTGCAGTATACATTTGACCCGGTGACATTGACCTTTGACCTATGACCTTGACAATAAATAGGGTTCCAGACTCTCCTAAGGACTAAGTATGTACCAAGTTTGGTCAAAATCCATTGAAGGATGTTGATCCTAGAGTGTTCACAAGGGTGTTACGGAAGGACAGACGGTAGCGTTACTATATCCCTTCGCAACTTCGTCGGTGAGGGGATAATTACCCATGTACAGTTTCTATGCAGTACATGCAGACAACTAGTTCAATATATAGCCTGAGGCCTCTTGTATTCAGAATTATGTATGTATAAGAATTTACCTTTTGTCAACTTTTGTTTTGCATCTGCCATCTCTACTATTTTTTCAGCAAGGTCATCTATTTTCTACAAATAAATTTTAAAACTACAGCCAATCAAATCAGTTGGTTTTTTTTTAAAAGAAAAGGATTTCCATGCAAATTAATGATTTGAGGATAGGAACAGGGCCTTATTACCCAAGGGATTACCAACGATTAATATTATATCGATTAGTCGGATAGTATTTTTCATAAACATCCAACCTGTTCAATTCGGCTAATGGGAAAATTGATTGTTGTTAACTTATGGTGTACATTGTACATGTTGCTATGGAAACTACTGGATATAGATCCGTTATGGGAAAAACCCTCTGAATTGACCAACGGGTGATTAGTGGAGAGATCGGAACGTTATTACCCGTGTGTTAGACGATGGACATAGCAGGACTAATAAAACATCAACACACATGTACTTCCAGAAAGACATTTTTATCAATTAACGAAGATACAAAATTCAGGCAATAAAATCCACTATAATCGTCTCTTATTAATCCAAAACACCATTTTCGCTATGAAAACGAGTAAAAACGCATGTACTATCAGATCAGAGTGTACACACAGGCCTCTACATTAACATATTTTTCAACTTGTCCCTTTGGACAATTAACTAAAAAAAGTACTTGTCTGACTCAATCTTTTAGTTGTCCGAAAAAATTAATAAAGATTGCAAAAACTAGAGAATAATTATCCAGGGCTCCCACTACTTTCAAATTAGAGAGAGAAGAGACTTCTCTTTCAGAGAGCTCACAGGGAGAAGTGGGAGACAACAGAGAGAAGTGGGGAGACTTCTGGGAGAAGTCGATTGGGATTAATCGAAACATTGTTTCGCGACCCCTCTGACGTTACCCTTCCCAAATTTAGTAAATAGTTAAAGCTGCCTGAACTGATTTGTTCTGGTTTTTTTTATTCATAGCTACCTTAAGGACATATTTTCAATGTCACATTTTTATTTCTGTCTACCTTGATTGGAGTCTTGCATACCAGTGATTTTTAAATGTACCCCCACTTTTTTGGCTTTTGAAATATTACTGTGTTATGATCCAATACCACATAAATTGTAATAACTCATATTTGTGTTATATAAATCCTTGTTTCTGGTAAAAAAAAAATATACCTAGATACAACATATACCAGTATCTAGGTATCTTTTTTTTACCAGAAACAAGTGCCTGTGGTATAAATAAAGCAAAGTATTTTATTTAAATTCACAGAGAAATAAAAATGTTAATGGATCTTTTCAACTAGATCAGGAAAAAGCTTGTAATATTTGTCCATTTCAAATATTTCCCAAAAGCCTAAATCAAGTCCTCTATCGTATTTTGCACAAAAGACAAGTTTAAATTTGGCGCCAAATTGATATCCGATAATTTTGTGTCCGTTCCAGAGTGATTCTTGTTCTTATATTTCAAATATTGATATTTCCGTTCATTAAAGCATTTCTGAGATTGCGACTTTAATTTTGTCAATGTCCTTGAACTTCACATGGAGGAACGATATTTGATCTGGCGTTTCACTTTAGTTTTAATCAAAATAAATTATGGACAAATTGGAGATCAAACAGGGCTCTTTTATACAACAAACCCAGAATTTTATACCAGTGGAAATAGATTTGTCCGTCGTACCGGCACGCTTGGGAATCTCTGATTTTTTCACTTGTCCCGTCGGACAATCGTAATACAAGATCTACTTGTCCGACGTCAGTTTTCACTGGTACTGGACAATCGGACAAACGTTAATGTCAAGGCCTGACACATTACGCATACATATTGCTGTGTAAGCAAACTTTCCAAATTCGGAGCGTACTTGTACAGTCGTGTACATAACAATACATTTTTGTCTTTGAGAAATTCCCCGTAATTACTTCCCTTTATACTTTTCGAAGGAGAGAGCATATACATCCGAGGGGTACCGAATGCTTGCCTTTCTAAGCATTGATGTCAAAAGAGATCTGATTGGATGCTTATGATAAATCATCCAATCGAGGTCAATATTACAAATAAATGCAGTTTACGTAATAAGTAAGAACCAAAACGAAAGTAAATTTGGGAACACCTTCGTTGAAAATGAGCAAGAACATGAATAAAATGCGCTACGGAAAATTCTATACTTAAGTTCCTGACAGTTTCATCTGTGTCTAGTGACAGTATAGTTAAAGGAATCATTGATGACATTATCAACACGGCTGTGAAAACTGCTGAAGTCGACGAGCAAAAAACAAAATATTTACAACATTTTATTAATAAACATGACACAATCGTGTCAAATTAAACAGAGATATACATTTCACTTGCATCCTGCGTTTATTGAATAACACTTGTGTCAAACATAATTTTAAAAGTGTACATGTAAGCAATCGTTTCTGAAATAGAGAGTACAACAGTGCAACCCTTTGGACTTGAAAATTATCTGGAGCTCTGTACATGTATAAATTAATAGAGGAGTTTGAAGATGTACCAAAGTGGTACTCAAAATCCGTAAATCAAAAGAAGTAGACAACACACATATAATGGCCAAAAAAAAAAAGACAACTAGTACAAACAACGATCTACAGAACACTACACAGAAAACTAAACCCGAACCCCACTAAAAACAGAGACAAACTCAGGTGCCCTTGAAGGGTAAGCAGTTCCTGATCCAATAGGTGCCATTCCACTGTTCCGGGAATCCCAACTTAGATAGTCTAGTGATATTTTATACTAGTAGACTTAGAAACCCGACAATCAGCTATATTTTGGTGGGGTCGTGTACTGTGTTTCTCGTATTTTTAGTTTTGTTGTTTTTAAAATTTTTCTTCGTTCTGTGTCTTGAGCCAAATGTTGTTGCCTGTGTCTCTTGATTGGTCCTTCAGTTTACTTTAACGTTTATTAACTAATCTTACCTCTTCTAACCGTGTATCTTTGGCTATCTGTTCTGTATCTTTGGCTATCTGTTCTAACAAATTATTCTGGTAATGTAGACAAAGTTCTCCATCTAAGGATCGTTTTTCTAAATCCATCAAAATTTGCTTTTTTACAGGTTCATTCCCACAAACTTTGGCAATTTCCAGAATAGCCGCCTCGATTTTATTTTTATCAATTCTATATTCATGGTCAGTAATACTTCCTTGTTTTGCATGACCGTAGACGTTCCTCATTTGGTGCAACGTGTCTATATTTTCCTGCAATGAAGGACTTGTCGTAAACACATCACCACAAAATTTGATCAGTAAACATTTTACGAGTGTAATATCTAGGACATCTGTTGTCACATCTGGTTTAGCTAAGCAACAACAGAAATCAGCTTGTTTTCCAGGAACATGGCATGGACGTGCCACTCCATATTTATTCAGTAGTTTTTCGAGTTGTGGTGGATTCAAAACACGTTTATGCGGCAATCCACACCTTGGTGGGCTCTGACAACACCCTATCTTGTTAAAACACAGATGGTAAATATCATGTTGATGTAAATTGATGAAATCCTCAAATGACAGACTATTTCTGGTTAAATGTAGTTCCAATACATCTACAAGCGAGTCCTTAGCATGGTCAACTATTAAAATAATGTTTCTACAAAAGTTTTCTCGTTCTTTACCTGCCATTATATCCATTCCAACCTGCAATGTATCATACACACTGATTGTATATATTATATAATATAATTGAAAATGATTAAGAACAAGTATAGTCCGCTTGACTTCTATAAATCTTCAGAAAAAAATTCTTAAAAACCCAGTTTTCAAATCAACATTTTTTTTTCTAGATGTTTATTAATACAGTGTATATGATAATTAATTTCAACATTTTTAGTCCATTATTTAAAAAGTTACCCATTATATTTTCTAAAGTGTAAAAATATGGATGGAGTGAGTACAAATAGTGTAATAGCCAAGCCATGAAAACAATATAATAGACATGTGCTTTCAATGAATATTTCATTGTACCATTTGACATATTACACTTAATTATCAAAAGGTTACTCATTAACTGCCCATAGGTGATAGTCAATTGTTATTATGTACTTTGATATTTAATTGTCCTATGTCACATGGTACAGTCTGTTATTTGTACTCACTCCCTCCAGATTTTTACACTTTAGTAAATATAATTAACATAGAGACCTAATGGGTAACTTTTTTAATAATGGACCAAAAATCTTGAAATTAATTGTCAGAGTTCGTATATATATCATATATTAACAAACATCTAGAACAAAAATTGTTGATTTGAAAACTGGATTTTTAAGAATTTTTTTTGGAAGATTTATAGAAGTCAAACGGACTATATACATGTACACATATATATAGGAGAGGAGAGAACCAGTACAAAAAGGGATAACTCCATTTGTTAAATATAACTTGCATAATTTTTTCCTGTCTTATTTGGAAAGTTTTGTCCAGAAACACACTAAATACTGCATTAAAGTCTAAATCTTCATTACTCATGATACAAATTAAAAGATTTTCTAAATTAATGTTTCTCAGGTTTGGAAACTTTTGAAATAAATTATCTAACAATTCTAATCTTGGTGAATTATAAAGAGTGCACTCCAGTACAAAATGCAGTTCATTTTCTATTAAGTAATGTGAACAATGTTGACAGAGCCTTTCTGGGCAGAAGTTCAAGTTCATGTCTCCCAGTTTCTCTTCTCAAACTGTGGTTACTCAACCTGAATTTAGTTAAAATTCTTCTGTTGTTAGAATTGTTCATATTTAAGTAACTTTCATAATTAAAAGTAAATTTGAATTTAAAATATGTGCTAAGTTTCCCAGTATCTAGTAAATAACTGTTTCTTATGTCTAGCCATGTCTCAAGAAAGGACTTCTGGAGATATTTCTTCAAATACAATTTAGATTTATTAATTTTTTGCAAATAGATAGGTTAATATTCAGTTTTTCACTGAAAAAAAGTAAATTGGTATACCATGAATTATTTGTTTGGTTATTGCTAAATTTATACTCATTGTAAGCTCTGCTCTGCTCAATAGGTCAGATGGGGAGTGCTCAAGTCTATACCAGTACATAAATAATTGTTTTAACAAGTCTATATACGGTACATGTATAATGGGTATCTCCCAAGTTCTGAAAGGACTGTTATGTTTGTACAGAGTTTAGTAACACCTAGAATGTGTTTACAATATTTTAAATTAAGCTTTTCCATTTCCCATTCTGTGAAAATATCAAACAGGAGAAGAGTTTTTCTCTTTTTCGTGATGTTAAAAACTATTTTAGGAATTAAAAACTCTGATAATCTACATGTATATTTACCATACATGTACATGTACGCATACATGGTTAAAATAGCTTAAATATAATCTTCGAACAATTCACCTTGAATCTATTTTAGCAATTAAACATTCCAATAGTCTATATCTAAAAAATAATGACGTGGTCGAAATATTAATTTATTTAAAAATTTTTAACAGGTTATGCAATATAACCTGGTTTGGGGCAGATTATGCTTAATAAACCGCGAAGCAGTTTATGAAAAGCGTAAACTGTTCCAAACCAAGTTATAATAATAATCTTTATTGCATATAAAACCCTTTTGGGTATAGCAATACAAACATAAACTAACATTAAACAGACAATGTATATATACATGTATAAACAAATACAACAAGATATGATTATAATCTAACGATTATGAAGTCTCCCAAACCGGCCACTGACAACCGGTTTAAAAAATAAATTAAAAGCTACCTTGAATTTTTGTGGTATTGTGTCAGCCAATTTGAAAATGGAGAACGGTAGAAATTTTTCGATATCAGGAATCATTTCGGGACATCATAATCTACCCACATATGAAATGTCGTTGAAATCGGACAATGTTGAATTTTTGCGGTATTGTGGTGGCCATTTTGAAAATGGCAACCGGTAGAAATTGTTCGATGTCAGGAATCAATTCGGCACATCATAATCTACCCACATATCAAATGGCGTTGAAATCGGACAATGTTGAATTTTTGCGGTATTGTGGTGGCCATTTTGAAAATGGCAACCGGTAGAAATTGTTCGATGTCAGGAATCAATTCGGCACATCATAATCTACCCACATATCAAATGGCGTTGAAATCGGACAATGTTGAATTTGTGCGGTATTGTGGTGGCCATTTTGAAAATGGCGACCGGTAGAAATTTTTCTCAATGTCGGGAATCAATTCAGGACATCATTATCTATCCACATATCAAATTTTGATGATATCGGACAATGTTGAATTTTTGCGGTATTGTGGTGGCCATTTTGAAAATGGCGACCAGTAGAAATTGTTCAATGTCGGGAATCAATTCGGGACATCATTATCTACCGACATATCAAATTTTGATGATATCGGACAATGTTGAATTTTTGAGATATTGTGGTGGCCATTTTGAAAATGGCGACCGGTAGAAATTATTCAATGTCGGGAATCAATTTGGGACATCATTATCTACCCACATATCAAATTTTGATGATATCGAACAATGTTGAATTTTTACCGCCCATTTTTTATACCGTATTTTGGCAGCCATTTTAAAAATAGCAGACATCTCGAAATTTTTAAAACGCAGAATTGCTCCTCTAATAGTGACCTATCACTACGTCAAATTGTATGTCTCTATCATTATACAGTTAGAAGTTATCAACATTAATGTACGAAATTTCAACTTTCCCATAGGATTCTATAGTAACCCCCATCCCCTTTGAACCCCTCAAAATATGACTTTGACCCCCTTTACCACAAAGCTGAAAACTTTAGGACCAACTAGAAACATATATCTATAACTCCACCAAGTTTCATGAAATTCTGTCCAGTAGTTCCTGAGATCTGCCGTGGACAAGTACATGGTCCGCAGAAAGAAAGGAAAAAAAGAAGAATAATAATAATAAAAATAAAAATAATAATAAGAAACGGAGCAAAAACAATCAATAATAATAATAATAATAATAACTACCACCGTTTGATAAAAACAATATTATGTTTTGTATGTTCTGACCAACGTGAACCTCATATTCGCGCTTCTAATGATCGCTTTATAAAGTTACAAACAGTCACACTGGGCAAAATTTCTTTATCAGGATTAAGAATAATTTTTAACTTCTCAAGGGAATCTATACATGCCAACCCTCTCGAGACTAAAAGTGGTAGGGGGGGGGAGGTCTTTTTCAGAAGGATGCAAAATGGTGCATTCTGCTGCATTTTGGATATAAAATCTGTGTAGTCAAAACTTTAAATATAGTATGAAAAACCCATGAAAAAATGGAAATTAGCATTTTACATATATACCGGTATATTTGTCAGAGTTTTAATAACACAGACTGTGACCATGAAATACAATTAAAAGATTACTTCTTGTAATCTAATCAAAATAGATGTATGTCATTTCTAAGATACAATAAGCATGACATGTTTCAATAGTTAAGAGCCTGATACAGTATGTTACAGATTTACAACGTGCTAAGAGGTCACCAGTTGGTTTCCATTCATGACAGTTTGTGCCCTTGAACACATTTATTTTGCTTGTAAGAAGTCCGCAAAGAGTGTTTCTGACGCCATGAAAATGTAGTGCTTCAAAACTTTATTTTAAATACTGTTTCTGATTGGTTTAATGATAAAGAATTGGAATCTCTACCCAGAGATGTCGGTCCTTACACTCACTCCAATCTCTGTCAACACCTGATGCCAAGAATATTGGTAAAATCCGTTTATTAAAGGGTAACTTGATATAAACCGATTATAATGACCCTACACATGTATTGTAAAATATGTAAAGAATACCATATAACTAATATTTGAGAAGCTTCTTTGTTTATTTTCAAATGAAGATAAAGGATTATTTTTTATACGGTGATCAGTCATACAGCGCATTCTGGTTCCTTGTTGTAATAGCTTCTATAGTTGCTGAACATTACACTGGTAATATTTTATAACTAGAGGCTCAGTGGGCTGAGCCTGTGTCACTCACCTTTCATTCTGCTTTGAGGAAACTTAATACAGAACCTTCCATAGGTGTTTCCCACCAAATTTCTGTTCATTTTGGCATAGCAGTTTCAGAGAAGAAGATTTTTAGAAATTGACCAATCTAAAACAAGAATTGCCTGTGGCAGCCATGTTTGTTAATGGATCAAAACGAAATGAGCAATCTCTATAGAGGACCTTTCATAGATGCTTCTTATCAAGATTCATATCATTTGGCCAAGTGGCTTCAGAGGAAAAGTTGTTTTAGAAATCGACCAATAAGAAACAAGAATTGCCTGTGATGGCCATGTTTGCTAACGGATCAAAACAGAATGAGCAATTATCCCAGAGGACCTTCCATAGATGCTTCCTACCATGTTTCAGTCCATTTGGTCAAGCTGCTTCAGAGTAGAAGATTTTTAGAAATTGACCAATCAGAAACATAAATTGCATGTGGTGGCCATGTTTGTTAATGATCGGGACAAAATGAGCAATCCTTATAGAGAACCTTCCATAGATGCTTCCTACCAAGTTTCTGTTCATTTGGCAAAGCGGTTTCAGAGAAGAAGATTTTTAGAAATCGACCAATTAGAAACAAGAATTGCCTGTGGCAGCCATATTTGTTAATGGATCGGGACGAAATGAGCAGTCTTTATAGAAGACCTCCCATAGATGCATCCTACCAAGTTTCAGTTCATTTGGCAAAGCGGTTTCAGAGGAGAAGATTTTTTAGAAATCATCCAATCAGAACCAAGAATTGTCTATGGTGGCCATATTTGTTAACGGATCGGGACGAAATGAGCAATCACAACAGAGGACTTTCCATAGATGTTTCCTACCAAGTTTCGGTTTATTTGGCCAAACGGTTTCAGAGGAGAAGAATCAAATTTTTTCAATAGTTTTCTATTTTTTACTGAGTTTTTTCATTAATTTTCAAGTTTGAGAAGCGGTAACGGCCATGTTTGATGCAGTCAGGGTCATCATTCATGGTCTGAAAGAGAATTATATATGCATTGTTCCTTTATAGTTTGGTAGCAACATTGGCTCTTTACAATATTTAAAGAATCAAAGATAGCAGCCATTTTTCATAAGCGACCAGGGTTAGCAACCATAAGTCTGAAAGTGGATCATATATGCATCATTTCCATAAAGTTTGGTGGCAACTGGCTTTTTACCGGATTTTAAAATATGTTTTTTGACAATAGATTTGTAATTTCCTATTTTTTGTAACAGTGACGGCCACGTTGGGTGACAGCCTGAGGTCTTCAATCAAAATTTTGAAAGAAGACCACATATGCATTCTTTCCATATGGTTTGATTGCATTTGATTCTTTACAGGATTTTAAAATAATTTTTTAATGAATTTTTTCACTAATTTTCTATTTATAGTGGCCGCCATGTTTGTTAACGGATCAGGACAAAATGATCAATCTTTATAGAGGACCTTCCATAGATGCTTCCTACCAAGTTTCAATCCATTTGGCAAAGCGGTTTCAGAGGATAAGATTTTTTTTAGTCTACCAATCAGAAACAAGAATTGCTTGTGGTGGCCATGTTTGTCAATGGATCAGGACGAAATGAACAATCTTTATAGAGGACCTTCCATAGATGCTTCCTACCAGGTTTCAATTCATTTGGCAAAGCGGTTTCAGATCAGAAGATTTAAAAAAATCGACCAATCAGAAACAAGAATTGCTTGTGGTGGCCATGTTTGTTAACGCATCAGGACGAAATGATCAATCTTTATAGAGGACCTTCCATAGATGCTTCCTACCAAGTTTCAGTTTATTTGGCATAGCGATTTCAGAGGAGAATTTTTTTTAAAATCTACCAATCAAAAACGAGAATTGCCTGTGGCGGCCATGTTTGTTAACAGATCGGGACGAAATGAGCATTCTTCATATAGAGGACCTTCCATAGATGCTTCCTACCAAGTTTCGGTTCATTTGGCAAAGCGGTTTCAGAGGATAAGATTTTTTTAAATCTACCAATCAGAAACAAGAATTGATTGTTGTGGCCATGTTTTTATTAATGGATCAGGACGAAATGAGCAATCTTTATAGAGGACCTTCCATAGATGCTTCCTATCAGGTTTCAGTTCATTTGGCAAAGCGGTTTCAGATCAGAAGATTTTTAAAAATCGACCAATGAGAAACAAGAATTGCCTGTGGTGGCCATGTTTGTTAACCCATCAGGACGAAATGAGCAAATTTTATAGAGGACCTTCCATAGATGCTTCCTACCAAGTTTCAGTTAATTTGGCAAAGCGGTTTCAGAGGGGATTTTTTTTTTAAATCTACCAATCAGAAACGAGAATTGCCTGTGGTGGCCATGTTTGTTAACAGATCGGGACAAAATGGGCAATCTTTATAGAGAACCTTCCATAGATGTTTCAGTTCATTTGGCAAAGCGGTTTCAGAGGAGAAGATTTCAAAAAATCGACCAATCAGAAACAAGAATTGTCTGTGGCAGCCACGTTTGTTAACGGATCAGGACGAAATGAGCAATCTTTATAGAGGACCTTCTATAGATGCTTTCTACAAAGTTTCAGATCAATTGTCTTTGCAGTTTCAGAGGAGAAGATTAAAATGTGAAAAGTTAACGGATGACGGACGCCAAGTGATGGCAAAAGCTCACATTGGCAAGGTGAGCTAAAAATATGATTTAGGTCGGAAACAAATTTCAACTCATTTTAACATATAATAAAAGTTATTTCTATCATTTTCCCCTGTTGACATAATTTATTTCACAAAAATAAATGCGTGTTGACATCAAAGGGAGATAATTCGGCGGAAAAATTACATAATCCAACTTCCGATTTTAGCATCTTTGATTGTTTATGTAAAGCAAAATAATGTCCTATGAAATAATGTCCATTAGGACAACATTTCATAGATTTGTAATATGAAATGTAGTCCTAGTTTATGAAAAATTGTCACTGTTGAGACAATATTCCACATGATATTTTGTCCCTGTTTGGACGACACTTCATGGATATTCACTATGAAATTTAGTCTTTAAAAGGGAGATAATTTATAGACAAAATTTCATGTATGATTATCATGAAATTTTGTCCTTTCAAAGGAAATGATATTCAAGTCATTAAGATGTTTTATTATACCTTTGAATACTTATTACAATAAAGTTTCTAAATGATTGAATGCTAATTTAAGTACAAATAATGAAGGGTCAGGAGTATTTTATAAACACCTTTTGGATTATATGAGTGAAAAAAAGGGCAGGAAGATATAACGATAAAAAATGTTGATTAATTTGTATGATATATTTACATTTCATTACTAAATATTTTTCGCATTCCATATTTTGTTGTATTTATTTCTATATTGTGCCATTTAAGTTTGGTAACATTTAATATTCAGAATTTCTCAGATGGAGTTTATTTAAAAGATTTCTTTAGTACATTTTCTCATTGGGTAAAGTTTTCCATTTGTACACATCATTTTACATGAAATATTGTCCACTGAATGGACAAAATTCTATAGCAGCTGACAATATTTCATAGTGAAATATTGCCCCGGACAAAATTTCATAATAAAATCTAATGAAATTTTGTCCATGGATGATATTTCCTTTGAGGACAATATTTTATGATACATTTACACTACAGACTGAGAGCTATTATTGGTAATTAATCATAAATGGTCAATATATTACTTCATTAACAATATATGATATAAATATACAGGTATAACAAAACAAAAAGACAAATATTTAATGGCCGACAAAAAATTACGAATACACTGAAAACTGAAGATTGAGCAACAAAAACACCACTAAAACTCCGGACCGACATGAACTCAGATACTCCACGAGTCTGCAGTTGAACTTCACTAATCCCACTTCGTGGGGAAAGGAGATGGGGGCAATCGCCCTCCCCACTTTGAAAAGTAGAGGGTGGCAAAACTAATTTACCCCCCCCCCCCTTTTTTTCTCATTAAAGTGAAGAAAAACAATTTTTTTTTACTTTATTTATATATGGAAACATATACTGTCCAGTTAGCTAAGGGTATAAGGATTAAAAAATGTATTTGGATAAGAGTATGCTATGAAACCATAGTGACGATTTTCATGCCGTTTTGTTTTGGTTCATGTAGCTTACCTCACAGTCACTTGAAGTTTAAAAAAAAAAATCCAAAAAATTCAGAAAAATTTTGGTCATCTATAGTTTTTCTTATTTTTGAAACTTCAAGTGACTGTGCTTACCTCAGCAGTTTGGAGGCCTACACTGGTGTCTTTGAAAAGGAAAATTACTTGGCTTTCGACTGGTGGAAACATTTTATAATTATGTAAATATTAAGGCGTTTCAAAGTTTTTCGGACGCACCTAGCCCCTGTGTATTTATGTGCACAGATTAAAACGGATAAAAAGAGTTTGGGTAATGCACTCACTATCTATTTAGTCCATTCGTTAAAATCTAAAAAATCTCTTTCCACAAAGTGTTGACGTTTAAAACGATATATAATGGGTATCACAGTTCATTTAATAAACTGAGAAAGGATAGCTGCGGAACCACAGGGGCTAGGTGCGTCCGAAAAGAAAAAAAAACATCAGATTGTTTTAAAAGCAAGAAACAGGCACATTTCAGTTAGCTCTTTTGTTCACAGGCGCATGGGGCATGGATTTCGTTTCTTCCTTCCCCCTTTTCTCTACTACCCCCCCCTTTTTTCAAAATTTTCGTAATCAATCGTTTTTCTTCATTTGACAATATCAGTAGACGTCATACATCATGAATAATACGTGTATTCTGTGTCCACAGTTTTTCGACTGATACAGTATAAGAGAGAAGGTAAGCAACTCCATTTTCATATTTCGCGCCATATCGCTCACCTCAGTTGAGAAACTCCTGTGTTTATTACACTTTTTACCTTGTCTACATATGGCACTGTCGTATCAAACTGTTTCTAAGACACTTACCTAATTGCCCATGTTCGAATTTCAGTCTGTACGTCGATCTTTTCCAAGAAATCTCGCCGAGAATAGCGAAGCAGCTTCGTTTCTAGGTCAAACTACATCATATTAGACGGAAGTGCAAGAACGATAACCCTGGGTTTTTTACGAATGGAATATCTGCCATGAAAAACCCAGATGCGCTCTGAATATTTTCCCCAGAATTTTTTGGCGGAAAATATAAATCGCGGAAAAAACAACAGCAGACGGATTATTTCGTAAAAATGGCACATTGAAATAATTTCATGGTAAATAACTGTTAACACATGGGAGAAATTCAAACTGAGGAATAGATGATTGAATGGTTAGAACTGAAGTCAAAATTTCAATGAAAAAGAAATATTCAGCTTGCCTCTACTTCAAATTATTAAAATCAAACAAATACATATATACAACTCAAAAAAAATAAAAAATAAAAAAATAAATAAAAAAAACAAAGGAAGAAGAAGCTGAGAACAGCTATTGAATGGGACTATGCCATTTTACCCCCTTCCTCAATAAAAGGGCTCCCAACTGATAAAAAAGTGTAAGGGAGCCAGAGGGGCCATTTAACTAAGGGGGCTATTTCTTTTTCAGGGGTAAAAAATAAATAACTTGTGTAACTATTTGAACGTGAAATAATAATTCGTGAACTTCATTTTTCACCTATTTAACATCCTCGCGAAGAAAGCGAAAATTAAATACCCACCAAAATAACCACTTATACGGTAAAATAGGATTTGTTTCCCCTGTATTTCAACACTGATTTCTGTCACTGCTGAAAAGTGGAAATACACAAGTTATTTATTCTTTACCCCTGTAAGACAGATTATTGTTTTTTAAAATCAGTGACATGAAATGAAAAAGAAATAGCCCCCTTAGTTAAATGGTCTCTCCGGCTCCCTTACACATTGTTATCAGTTGGAGTCCTTTTATTGAGGCACTGGAAGGGGGTAAAATGCCATAGTTACATTCGATAGCTGTTCTCAGCTTCTTCTTACATTGTTTTTTTTTATTTATTTATTTTATTTTTTTAGCTGTATATGTATTTGTTTGGGTATGATTTTAATAATTTGAAGTAGAGGCAAGTTGAATATTTCTTTTTCATTGAAATTTTGACTTCAGTTCTAACCATTCAATCATATCTATTCCTCAGTTTGAATTTCTCCCAGAGAAATTCTTTGTATATGTTAACAGTTATTTACCATGAAATTATTTCAATGTGCCATTTTTACGAAATAATCCGTCTGCTGTTGTTTTTTCCGCGATTTATATTTTCCGCCAAAAAATTCTGGGGAAAATATTCAGAGCGCATCTGGGTTTTTCATTGCAGGTATTCCATTCGCAAAAAACCCAGGGTTATCGTTCTTGCACTTCTGTCTAATATGATGTAGTTTGACCTAGAAACGAAGCTGCTTCGCTATTCTCGGCGAGATTTCTTGGAAAAGATCGACATACGGACTGAAATTCGAACATGGGCAATTAGGTAAGTGTCTTAGAAACAGTTTGATACGACAGTGCCATATGTAGACAAGGTAAAAAGTGTAAAAAATATGAAAATGGAGTTGCTTACCTCCTCTCTTATACTGTATCGGTCGAAAAACTCTGGACACAGAATACACGTATTATTCATGATGTATGACGTCTACTGATATTGTCAAATGAAGAAAAAAACAAATGATTATGAAAATTTTGAAAAACGAATGATTTATATGAACATTTTGAAAAAAGGGGGGGGGGGGGGGGGGGGGGGTAGTAGAGAAAAGGGGGAGGAGGAAAGGAAATCCTTGCCCCATGCGCCTGTGCTTTTGTTTACAAGTACGATCAGTGACCCCATGACAGATACATGAAAGGAAGAGCCGGTGTCTGAGAGGCAGATGACATAGCTCAATTTTATATAGCCCTTCCAGGGGTTGACGTAACCGCTGGCCCGTGGCCAGTATATTTACGGTCGGGCCACAGGCGCTTGTGTAGAGTCAAAAATATGCTCGCTATGTACCTAAAATACCACAAGGCCGGACTCACTCCTACTACC
The DNA here is from genome assembly GCA_963680875.1 of Bathymodiolus brooksi. Lineage (NCBI taxonomy): Eukaryota > Metazoa > Mollusca > Bivalvia > Mytilida > Modiolidae > Bathymodiolus > Bathymodiolus brooksi. The sequence continues at coordinate 42,945,506 of OY804586.1, forward strand.
CCTGTCACTTCAATCGCTATTTCCCCTGTCAAAATGTCGATAGGACGCAAATCGCTTACTAATTTGCGTAGTGAAATGATTTTTCTTCAAGGAAAACCCGTTTTTTATATCTTCCTACCATCTACACCCCCATACTGACAGATAATCCTCAGATTTTGTTGACAATGGACACCTAAGTGGCAGCAAAGCGAAAGTAGGTCACGTGCGACATATTTCCGCCTTTCGATCGTTCTCGGGTTTTATCATTGCCTTGCGAAACATACCTGAGAAGTTCAGAAAGAAAAGTTCGGGAAACGTAATTATATATCAGTATTGTTACTGTATAATTATAATGTTTTTCAAATACAATTATTTCCTATGCCTTATTTTTAGTATTATTTGCATACCAAGAAGCACTGAAGTTTTCATTCATTTTGTCAGTCATATTTTGGCGCCTTGTAATGTTTCTAGTGTTTAGTAATTATATTTGATAAAACCCGAGAACGACCGAAAGGCAGAAATATGTCGCACGTGACCTACTTTCGCTTTGCTGCCACTTAGGTGTCCATTGTCAACAAAATCTGAGGATTATCTGTCAGTATGGGGGTGTAGATGGTAGGAAGATATAAAAAACGGGTTTTCCTTGAAGAAAAATCATTTCACTACGCAAATTTGTAGGCGATTTGCGTCCTATCGACATTTTGACAGAGGAAATAGCGATTGAAGTGACAGGGGTAGTAGGAGTGAGTCCGGCCTTGTGGTATTTTAGGTACATAGCGAGCATATTTTTGACTCTACACAAGCGCCTGTGGTCGGGCCAGTCAAACTGAACAAAGATCGGCCCGCTGGGCCAGTTGATATTCTCGGGCCACTTGGGCCAGCAACTTTCGTTACTTCCGTGTCATTCAATATCGACTGATAACAGACTAATGAAATTTCCAGATAAAACGTTAAAATTCAACTTCAATCACTCGCCGAAAGCTATAAATAGCCTAATCACACAATCAGCATGTGTTTACCTTGATCTGTTACCGCACGTTAAACGAATATTGACAGAAATATATGCTGGGAACCAGTACTTCATAATTCAATAATTTTCAAAATCACGATTATTTATTTATAAAACTGAAAGATTAAATCGGTATTTTCTATAGTAAGCAATTTTAAATATTTAATATAAATAAGAAATAAACCCAAATAAACCAAACAACAATAATAAATCATCACGTGAACATCTAGTCCGAGATTCCTCTGTCGTCCGACGACATTATATATTATTGCTAGAGCCGTCGAACGTCAGAGCGCAATATATATGGAAAACAGCGGATTTGCTTCTCCAACTCTGGGTCAGCACATTTCCACGTTTCGTGGCTATCGGATTTTATTTTCTATCAGAAACCCTTATATAAATCGCTTCACCAATCATTTTTCTATTCATTCATAACCATCTTACCCTCAGAAAGTGGGGTTACACTCCATTACAGCACGATTTTGCCTTAGATCCTATGATTTCGACATTTGTCTTCCATTTTTCAAACATTTGTCACGTGACTACGAGAAAATTACGATTACCGCAATGTATCATGGGAGATGATTTGCATATAAACAAACAAACAAATATTGTTATTGCCAATCATAGGCACCTGTTAAGGCAGAACAATTAACATAAAATTTAATACAGTTGATTATATTGATTGGTAATGATTTTAACAGCAAATTTAGTGAATTACAGATAACCATAAGAAAGAAAAAAAAATGTAGTACCTTGTCCAAAAACAAAAAGGGGGAACGTAACACATGCTCTTTCCGAAGCCCGTTGGTAACACTCTGCCATTGAATCTTTTCTTTCCAACACATTCTGTATTATTTCCTTCTGCTCTGCTTTGATCTGTAGATGGACTGTTTGTCCTGCAGAATACGCTTAAATGTATCGTCTTCCATGTGATTTGAATGTTGTTTACGTATGCAAATAATGCTCCAAATAATTTGGCACGCTGCATTAATTAGCTCCCATCATGCAATGCGTTGCTGTCATCATTCATTTAGTATCGCGAGATCACGTGTGTAGATTCGAAAATGGAAATCAAATGGCGGAATAATAGGATCTAAGGCAAAATCGTGCTGTAATGGAGTGTAACACCACTTTCTGAGGGTAAGATGGTTATGAATGAATAGAAAAATGATTGGTGAAGCGATTTATATAAGGATTTCTGATAGTTAATAAAATCCGATAGCCACGAAACGTAGAAATGTGCCGACCCAGAGCTGGTGAGCCGTATATATATTGCGCTCTGACGTTCGACGGCTCTAGCAATAATATATAATGTCGTCGGACGACAGAGGAATCTCGGACTAGTGAACATCTTACCTGTAAAAAAAAATGGCGGATACACAATAACATAACGCTAATCGTGACTTCATTTAATATGAAAAATCTATTATTATGAACTAGTAACAGGTATGGACTCAGTCAGTAGATCATGCCGATATCAGCAAGAGTGATATTGGCAACAATCGCTGCATCAGCTGGGCAAAACGGAAAATTTTCCAAAGTCGGGACTGTGTTTGTTTATTTATTATCTAACTTCTGGTTTGATAATACATGTAATCTTCTAATAGTCGTTATATGAAGGATTTTTACCCAAAGAACATGGTCGTTAGTCGCGTTAGACAGTGGGTCGTTATATAATGGTCGAATGCACGGGAAAACGCTGGGGATGAATAAATAAGATTGGCTAAAAAAGGAAGCCGTTATACAGAGGGGGTCGCTGAGACTTCTAAGTTCTTCTTCTTCTTTATATTTCTGGCTGTCCTTCACTACTGAAGATTATTGGCCGAGCGCCGTATTAAATTTAGTTAATACATAAGTTAACATATATACAATAAACAATGAATCAAAGGTTAAAACTATATACTTTTGATAACAAGTTTGACTATCTATATGTAGATTGTTTGATTATCTTCTAACCATACCTGTTAATTGTAATGCATTAAAAACACTACATGTATGGGAAAATGTCATGAACTTTACACTTGTTTAAAGCAAGTACAACATTCATTCATAGAATACAAAAACTATATGTACATGTTTAAATCACTGACAGTCAATTTAATTATTTGCAGATGCCACTAGTGGAGCAGGAACTGCTTATCCTTCCGGAGAAAATGAGTTCACCCAAGGTTTTAATGGGGGTTCATATTGCTCGATCTTTAGTTTCTTGGGAGGGGGGGGGGGCAAATCCCCCCTTTCATATCGGTCCGCTTCGTGGACCGATATTTCTCGGGCCAGTGGAATTTTGAAGGGGCCAGTTGTTCAAAAATTTTACTGGCCCATTAGGCCAGTTAATTTTTTTTCTTAAGTCGACCCCTGCCTTCTGGATTTTTTTTCAGCTACTTTATAAATGAAGTAAATTTTTAGCATTACAAAAAGTATGGTTCAGTATGTAGGTTCACTGTTTTAGCTACTTACGTCTTTAAAAGCAAACTTTAACATGTTTTTACAGATGTCACGTTGTAGTCCTGTTTACGTTCCATAAATAGAAACCGGAAGACACGTCAAAAATAATGCGTGCGCTGTGGAAATCAAAATAAAATGGATGATACGAAAACACATGACATACCAAACCTAGCCCCTGTGTGCGGAACCGTATACGTAGCCCTTTATGGTCCTTTTTATTTTAATTTTTTTGGGGTATGGTCCACAAAAAATTTGAAATAAAATAAAATGGACTATAAAGGGTTACGGTTCCGCAGCTAGATACAATAACGTAAACCTCAGTCCGCTTTTGCTCCCAGCTAGGCCACAAGCGGAATGAGGGTTACGTTATCGTATCTATTCCGCAGCTAGAGAAAGGATGGCTTGTTATAAGCTGGTATTTTCCTAGTCCGAGATTCCTCTGTCGTTTAACGGCATTTATAAAGTTGCTGTAGCTGTAGCCGTTCAACTTTATAAATGCCGTTAAACGACAGAGTCAGAGGAATCTCGGACTAGTATTTTCCGTGACAGGTTAAAAATTAGAAATGTCCACTTTTGTCTACCCCTCAACTGTATCAATACGTTTTGTTAGTTTGGGGGTAAGTTTTGATGGCAAATTCATACCGAGATCTTATGTCCATTCGAAAATCACCTACCTTGCTATATATCAATATTCTATCTTCCTGGTCGCCGCGCCCCCTTTCTTCTTTATCTCGGCACAGTAATATGTTGAGTGGGTCAATCACCAAATATTACAAAAGTAGTCTATTTTAAAGAAAAAAAGTTCCTTTCGTTTGGTTGTATATTTTGAAAAATATTAAATGTAATGGCATAACTATAATTCGTAATTGAAGGTCAATATAAAAGGATCAATGTGAGCCCAAATTTGGTTGCATTTAGTTGTATTTTAATAATTTATGGAGGTCTTGATGCATGACTTAAAAATAAAGAATTTTCGAGAATGGCATTACTATTTTTAGAGTAGGAGATGTCCCAGAGCATGACATTTCAATGTAAGATTTTAAAAATCCCATGATATTTTGACAGAACGTAGAGGAATCATATATGACATGTATTTTATTTGGTCACCAAACATTAGAAATAATTTATTTCTAGTAAGTAAATAAGTAAGTAAGTAATGAATTTATTTCAAGAGAGTAACACAGTTATCAACAATAAGCTAATATTCCCTGGCCTGTGGCTCTTAAAACAATAATATTCGCCCTTGCCCTGCTTCCATCGATTTCTTCTTCTATTAATTTGCAAATCACCTCTGGTGTATTATCGCAAATGACACCTCCAGGGTCCGTTCGCCCTGATTATTAAAAGTATTTGAATGAACATAAAGGATATAATTTAATTTAAAATAAAGAAGTAATGATATATCAGAAAAATATTAATTTAAAGAAAGAATACGAGCTTTTGGAAATTAATTAAATTATTTTCAAGCAATTATTACGTATATTGTTTGAAATGCTTAATTGAAATTAATGATTGTCGATTTCATAATTACAATTATTGATTGGGCCGATTATTGTATATCTTTGATCTCTTTATTTTCATTCAATGATGGCTTTGTTTCTGTAATTATGCACTTGTAAGCTTGGTATGAGTAAAACAACGTTAAAACCAATTGCAAACACAAAAGAATTATATACCTCTCAGCTTGTGTTCTTTGGTCTCATGTGTTTTGACCATACATATACTGACACCGTGTGAAAGCAAACATAAGGGGGGGGGGTGCTTAAACCAAGGGGTGCACGTTTTTTCTATGTTGTTTTTACCAGTCACAGAAAGAAAAGTGAGTATGAATTATAAATAAAACAATGTTATATACCAGGGAACTCAGCAGGAAATGGGCTTTCATTTGGTAATTTTCTGGGTTCTCTGGAGCATCCTGGTTTTGCAAACACTTCGACAATTTGCTCATTTTTTCTCATTTTGGGCGGTCGAGTCGAAATTATCATCAATTTCTGTCAAATGTGATACCTACTCTAACCTGACAGAACACAAATTATAGTATAATTGACGATTCTTCACAGTGAAATCCCCCACATAATCATAAACTTCTCCATTTAGCGTCTATGCATCGATATATTCGAACAGCCCCCCGCAAGTAAACATGAGTGTCCCCCCCCCTAGTTAAATATCCATCATCGATGCAAACAGGATATGAATCTCGCGAGATTTAACATAGATTGTATGTAAGTATGTAACTCGAATAATACTTTGCCCTCTATCGGCACTATCGCAAAGCGTAATATAACGACTGGATTATTCGGGTTAGTACATGTAAGTATGTTGCGTGGCGAGAACAAGTGAGATTACCCATAGTGCAATTTGTTGACGATAAGCTAGTCAATCAAAATACCAGGATAGTGTGGGTATCTCTACGCTTGTCCCTCAATCTAGTCAAACTTCGCCAGGATAGGGTGGGTATCTCTACGCTTGTCCCTCAATCTAGTCAAACTAAATACCAGGATAGTGTGGGTATCTCTAAGCTAGTCAATCAAAATATCAGGATAGTGTAGGTATCTCTACGCTTGTCCCTCAATCTAGTCAAACTTCGCCAGGATAGGGTGGGTATCTCTACGCTTGTCCCTCAATCTAGTCAAACTAAATATCAGGATAGTGTGGGTATCTCTAAGCTAGTCAATCAAAATACCAGGATAGTGTGGGTATCTCTACGCTTGTCCCTCAATCTAATCAAAATAAATACCAGGATAGTGTGGGTATCTCTACGCTTGTGCCTCAATCACATATTTCGATGCAATTAGAATCAGTAAACATGGAAAACAGTGTGAGACAAACAAGAACTCGTATAGCAACTCAGATATATACCCCATCAGAAACTCTACCGGTTATACAAAATTATAGGCTGAATGTAAGGAAAGCAGCGGAAAAACTTATTGATGCCACCTCTAGACCATATGATTGTAAAATTGACATAAAACATGAGAATATTATTATAGAATTCAGTGCAGGAGCTCTCTTGTTATTTATGGACTGTTTCAACAACCACTTTAACACTAGCCCACAGTTAAAACTAGTACATACAAACAAGTTTGATGAATCCCAGGAAAAATTAGTGGAAAGATCTATATCAGTGGCACTAGCCTCTAAGCCTAGGCAACAATTGTATAGAATAAACATCTATCATACAACATGCAAGATCGAAGTAAACGGGCGTCACATGTACCAGTTTTTAGATGAATTGAAAGTAATAGGAGAAGCCATGAAGGACATACCAAATTTAAAACAGATAAATGATGTCATAAGAAACAAATGCCAAGAATTCTTAAGCAAACAGAATGTACAAACAGCAGAAACAATACTCCCACAACCAGCAAATGGAGCAAAAGCCCTAACTGACAAAGGCCATACTCAATGTCTGAAATGTAGAAAACAGTGCTTAACCAGTTGCACCTTTTGTACCGCAGGAAAGCACTGGATACATTTTCATTGTGATAAGCTCAAAAAAGATGAGATAGCACAAGTTATAGCTAGCCCAGTAGATAACAAGTTAACAGGAGCCACAAATGCAAAATTGGGACATGAAATTGTAAATATACAGGATACTAACATTTTAGATTTTAACAAATTAAGAGGCGAAAGAGAAAATGAGGATAGGGAACAACAATTAGCAGATAGTAACGGTGCAGCAGAAAAAAATACAGAAAGCTATTTTTTAGACCAGGCCAGTCATCTAATGGAAAAGGGATAGTAAAAGGTGAACACAGCAACATGTACATAACATTGCCACATTCAACTGTAAAAATATTTTAAATAGTTCAAATTGTATTAAAACATTGCAAAAACTGGCACATGTAATTTGTCTACAAGAACATTGGCTATTCAACTTCGAACAGAACTTGGCAGAAAAAATTACCAGTAATCTCAAATTTAAAATAAAATCTGTAGATGATAAAAATCCAATTCCATCCACTCAAAAACCAAGAAGTTATGGGGGTACTGCAATTGCTTGGAAGAAAGATATTGACCATCTTATTGACGACAATATAGAAGATGGGAATGAACGTATTGTTTGTATAAGGATAAAAGTAAAACCAACACCAATACTTATTGTATCAGTCTACATGCCATGCAGAGGGAATCGATCCGGGGATGAGGAATATAAGGAATGCCTGGATATTTTATTTGAAATAACTAGGAAATATCATATAGATCATAGAATCATTCTAAGCGGAGACTGGAATTGTGATTTGACGGGAAAGGTCTCTCCAAGACAGAAAAAAACTAGAAGCATTCCTACAAGAATGTGGATACCTCCATAAAGCAACAGGGCATACCTTCACGCATCCAAATGGTCATGATTGTTCCACAATAGACTACATATTTCTGCATCAACAGTTTGATAAAGAAATGACAGAAGTCATTAAACTAGACTTATTACCCGATAACACCTCGGATCACTACCCATTAATCACACAACTGGTCGCTAGCCTAGATATTAAGGAAACCATGAAGGAAAAACCAGGATTTACTAGGACAAACTGGGAAAAAGTAGACAAAGATGAGTATCAGCAGACTTTGAAAGCCAAATTAGAAAAAATCTCCTTTGAGCAAAACCATGAACATACTGACACCCAAACACTCATGGATATATTAATAGAGGCTAGCCAAGAAGTAGCCCCGAAACGTACCAAGCGTAAAGCTAAACATATGAATATCTGGAATGACGAAATAGCGATTGCTTTAAAAAATAACAAGAAAGCATTATATGAATGGAAATTAAATGGCAAACCGCAATACGGACCATTTAAAGATCAGAAAAAGAGTACTAAAGCGAAACTGAGAGGAGCCCAGAGGCGTGAAATTGCCCTCCAAAGGAATATGAATATGGAAGAAATCATGAATGCCCAATTCAGAGATAGTAAGACATTTTACAAACTTGTAAACTCCTACAGAAAAAGACCGTCAGTTCAGATAGAAGAACTCATTGTTGGTGACGAGACATATACAACCCCCGAGAACATCCTAGAAGGCTGGAAAAAACACTGAGACACTAGCAACACCAGCAGAAAATGATACTAAAAACTACACCAATACTGAATTCGACTTAGATCTTATATATGAAATATGCACAGATATGAATAGAGAACTTACTTTCTCTGAAAAAGAATTAGAGGAAGCAATTAGATCCTTAAATTCAAAGAAGGCCCCAGATGTATATGGCCTAACAGCAGATCATCTTAAGTACGGAGGCAGTACACTTGTCAATTACCTAACTGAGCTTCTAAATAACATCTGCAAGGTTGACAGCACCCCAGACCTTATCAAATTAGGAATATTATCACCAGTGTTCAAGCGAAAAGGATAAAAAAATGAGGCTAAAAATTACAGAGGAATAACAGTACTTCCGGTAATAGGCAAATGTTTAGAATTTCTATTACGTAATAGAATAAGAGAAATTGTAGATGAACTACAAAATAGGCTACAGAGAGGTTTTACCCCGAAGGTCGCTCTACTGTACTGTGCCTTAATCTTATATGAATGTAGCCTAGAAGCACTAGACAAGAAAATCCCCATCCATGTCGCTTTCCTGGATGCAAAGGCCGCATTCGATGTTGTAGGTCACACAAGTCTGTACAGGAAGTTGTTCCTATCGGGAGTAAGAGGAAAATTGTGACTCCTCACATACCATCTGAGTCAGGGAGCAGAAACAGCAGTAAAATGGAAAGGTACTACAATGGATCCATTCGCCGTCTCACAAGGCGTGCGCCAGGGAGGTGTTCTTAGCACCGATTTATATAAGCTATACATAAATCCACTGCTAGACCAAATAGAGGACAGCGGTATAGGTATGCAGATAGGAACAATTCCCTGCTCGGCACCAACATGTGCAGATGACGTCTCATTAATAGCAGATAGCGAAAAAAATCTCCAAATCTTAATTGACACGGTAGTAAACTACAGTAAACAAGAAAATTATAAATTACAACCTGCAAAGAGTGCAGTAATGTCTTTCAATACAAATATGGAAAACCCTGGTTATAACTATACTATCAACAATGAATCCATACAAAAGCCAGATACTATAGTTCATCTAGGGATCACTCATCACAGAAACTATAGGAAAACAACATCTACACAAATCCAACAAAATATGGAAAAATCCAGGCGCACATTGTATAGTCTCTTGGGAGCTGGGTTACATGGGAAGAATGGACTAAACCCAACAGCTTGTTTACATCTATTGCAAGTCTACGTAATTCCTATTCTGACATATGGGCTAGAAATATTACTTCCATCTAGAACTGAGCTTCAAACTTTGGAAATATTTTATCGAAAAATACTAAAGCAGATACTTTCAATCCCAACAAATACAGCAGCTCCAGCCGTTTACATCCTGGCAGGTGTGATACCGATATAAAGCCGGATACATAAACTAGCTCTAGGCATGTACGCCAATATATGTAGGACATCAAATTCAATTGAAAGGGAAATAGCAGAAAGACAACTAGGAATGAAAGCAATAAATGATAATAGCTGGTTTTCAAAACTTAAACAAATATTAGCTATATATGAACTCCCGTCAAGTCACAATATCCTGGATCTACCACCTAAAAAAAACGCCTGGAAAAAAATGGTCAACAAAGCAGTGAATGAATACTGGATTGACCATATTAAGAAAATGTCAACCTATTTCAAGAGCTTAGATTATTTGAATGCCTCCAATTATTCCAATGGAAAAGCACATGCAGCCCTGGCTAGTGTCCAAACGTCAGCTAGAGATATAGCAAGACTTCCTGTCAAACTGCGTCTCATGACAGGAACCTACTATCTGCAGAGCAACAAGGCAGCATTTAACCAAAATAGGATTGATCCAACCTGCCTGGTATGCCAGATGGAATCAGAAACATTAGAACACTTTCTACTTGATTGTAATGTCCTAGCTGAAACACGTGAGCCATATATCTCAGAGCTCAATGTTCTAATAAAAGAATGTCATCCCTGTGTTGAATGTAATACTACTAATACATTTATACTCAATTTACGTAGCATTCTAGATCCTAGCACGGTGTGTTGTGGTTGTGACTGTAACTGCTTGAAAACCTTATATACCTTTGAGCATGTAATCCGTAGATTATGCTTTGCATTAAATACTAAAAGAAACAACATATTAAAGACACTACCTAATAATAGGCGTAAAGGTCTTTAAGGGCAGCCACCCCATGCTTTTCTTACAAAAGCATTTTAGATTTTAAACTGTACAGCAATAATTAAGTGATATATGAACTGAATCATACTCAGATTTGTGAGGTGGTCCTATATAGGACGGAAATACTACCAAGACAAGACAAGACAAGACAATGGAGAATTTACTAACATCATTAGCGAACATTTAGAGCCTCTGTGTAGGTTCCTATGCTTTAAACTTTATACTAAGCGCTATGAACTTTTAGGCTTGACGTCAAAGAAGATGAGGAAGGGTGGTAGTGCGAAGACATGAACTGTGAATGGGGGTCTTGGGTTGATCGCACTCTGGTAGGTCCCTACATTAATTTTATCTGAAGTGACATTTTAGATTTTAAAATCGTCTAAGTATATTCCGCAATAATTTTAAACGACCTAAATAGTGCATAGTGTACAGTAACACTTAAGTTTTATTATTGTGCATGTGTGTATATAATACATTTTTTATGGAAGTGGATTTACAACACTGATTCGTTTTAATTATTGGATTTTATGTGAAACCGTACTTCCCGGTCAAGGAGATGTGTCTAGATTGACAGAATAAGAAAACTTTATTTGAATTCGGTTTTTGCATAACAATAAACACAAGCTCTCAGGAGCTTTTTACCGAATATACATAGTAGCACAAGATACATACAAATATTAACATAGTCACATAAACACACATATAAAGCACATACAGTTAGCAAATGCAACATAAAAAGCACAAAAATAAAAGACATACTAAAACATGCTGAAACAATATCAAGCAAACATAAAATAACTAAGCAGCATTAAAACTTGGAAAAAGCAATAGAAATAAAACAGAAAGCTGAATATGTTATCTGCATGCAGAACAACGACATTGTTGATTTTACAGATACAGATAAGGTTTGTCAGTGACTTGCGGTAGATCGGTGTTTTTTTTTCCACCAATAAAACTTAAAAAATATCATTGAATTTGGCATGAAACACCATTATAACCATAACCCTATTCATTTCTCTAATAGCAATGATCCTTTTCCCTTTTACTATCACTGACCAGACATTTACCTGGCTTGACTGAGTATCACGGTGATTTTATTTCTGTGTCTTGTGTCCAATGTTGCCCGTGTCTTTGAATTATCCATTCGGTTTTCTCTATCGTTTATTTCCAGTTCGTTGAATTATCTCTGTATGTGCTGTTTTCCCTATTTAGCCTGGTAGCCATGATATAACTGACATATTGCTGAAAATGCAATCGGGTTACAATAATATCTCCTACTTCTTCTTTTCTGAAATGTCGTGACGTGGGAGATCTGAGGAAACCCTATTACAGGTAAATTGTAAGTGACCACATGTCTGTTGTCATGACCCAGCTAGCACACTACGTATTCACAACGTTGCAGTTTGGTTGCTGTTTGGTCAGGTCCCTTTCTTACGTGAAAATTACGTTGCCACAACGTATTTTAGATACGTGATGTACAAGTCGTTGTGACAACGTATTTTATTAAAAATAATATTAAGGCAATATTCAGTATCGAAATCATACTCTTTAAAATTATCTGTGACAAGATTATACAGACATATATTCCTTCTTGTGTAATGTTATTACCTTTTAAGGTTTCAACAACAAGCTGGTTAATAATTTTATAGCATTTATTTTAGAAAGACTGAGTTTAATAAATAATAATAAATAAAGATTTTTTGGCGTAAAATGGTGATTTTTCACACGAAATACCCCTAAAATTTTCGCGCCTTCCTCCGCTCGGCGCAATTTTTTTAAGTGCGCCCCCCCCCCCCCCCTAACTTGAAATCCTGGATCCGCCCCTGAAATACACAACTGAATTAATTTCTTTCGAAATACAATGCTTTAATAGATAGTACCTTTGTAGAAAAATTATTTAAGTTTGTGTTTAAATCATGGCGATATGAAAAACATGCTTCAAAAAGTTATTTCAAAATTACTACTATAAACTACATATCTTTCTGCTTTCCTTGATGAAATAATGATTAAAATCGGACGTGAATTGATTTCAAGATAATATTTTGAAAAACTGTAGTTTTATATGAAATATATAAGGTACATTGGAAGCGTGTGAATACTTTTGTCCATTGTCTGTATCTCCAAGATTTAATTACTGGCAATAAAATTATCATATCCAAAAATTAGAAGTACCTTTCCTACAATGCGGAAATTCAGTGTGTCCGTCAACGATTCGACAATAGAAAGTTATTGCTATTTCCGGAGTTTGAATTTGCTACCAAAATTCAAATCATTTTGATGTTTTGTGACAATTTTAACAATTTCTTTGATGTCCCGAATATACAACAACCTCGAGTTTAGAAGCTAGAAATATAAGGTTAGTCAATAGAATTACATCTATGAATGAGCAATCCAAATTGATTTAAGAAAATACTGTGTTGACGCCAAATGTCATTCAGAATTTCAATCATTGTTAAATTTTGTGTCGAGCTCCCTGAGCCTCATTGGCCTCAATTGCATGTATTACAGACATTTTTACATAGACTCTTAAGATCAGATGAAGGTTAGAGGCATCCGATTTTCATTTTGTCCAGGAACTAATGTCTATGCATGCATGTTTTTTTAGTTGTTTTGCTTTGTGATGTCATGTAATATGTGCTTGTAAAGTTATTTTATACTTGTATGTGCTTTTTATGTAATAGTCGATTCAAAAGCTCACTAGAGCTTATGTTATGTGTTATAGATATTTCGACTTTAAATAAAACTTATTTGAACTTCGAACATTTGATTTTTATTTCATTTATTAATTCAGCTTGATTTAACTTAAATTTTAAGCCAAAGGTATCATTTTCAAGTTCAGAAAATAACATGCATGCAATTAGAAATTATATCTTTAATGTAGATCATATGAAAATTGCAGACTTCCTTATGTTGTCCCCATTATAGTAATTTGTACTTACTATTACTAGCTTTGCTTTGCAACTCTAAGTCTGTTTATTCTCTCAGTTATATATACGTCTGGTATGTTTTGGGTTCAGTTCAGTTCTGGTCAGCACGGTCAGTTTCTCGTGCATCATGGGTGCTCTTCGGAACCCCTCGGCCCCCATCCCCCACGATTCACTACACTCTTCCCCGTTTTATCTTAAAGGACCCCGGACTGCAGCCACTGAGAAACCCCCAGAAACAAGGGGCCATCCTGGATGCAATGACAACTCCAAAAATTACCCTAGGGCTCACAAGAGGCGGATAAAGCCTCCACAAGCCCTAAGCTTCCGATATCCATAGGACAGCGTTTCTAGGAGTCACCAGACTGTGTCCCCCCTACATCCACAATGCACCAACTATCTATTCTAATTAAAAAAAACCTTATCGTCATTATCCATAATATCCTTCCCCCCAAGTATTATTAAATAATAAATATATGTCGCGATGGGTGGACCTTACCTTCCCCTTTTCCCCCAAACACTGTCATTATGCCCCCTGCTTCCCCAATATTTCCCCCTCTGCACTATACCTTCTCCCGGGGATGCCTGTGACACCCCGAGCAGACAAAATCTCCCATGGCCTTTGCCTCTTCCTGCGTTACCTTTACACATTTACCATGATACCATTCTTTGCACTCCTCGCACCTGATCATGAACTCCCCAGTATATGGCTTCCGACAAACACAATAAAGCTTATCTCTATACCCCCGTTGATCTTTGACACCCCCCTTCTCCTTGGTATATCATGTGCCCTTAATGATTTGTTGACTCAATTTTTGGGCCCACTCTGGAACCTCGCGGTCTTGACATAACTTCAACCTATCGTGGTTAGCGATGATTATCCCCCGCTTTAACTTTATTTTATAGAGATAGGGGGTCAACTTTTCAATTACCTGGGGCCTTTCCACGAGGGACTCAATTTTCGAGTTTTTCCTTTAACTGTGGCAATATCCAACTGATACACCAAATCCCCCAGTTTTAACTCTCTGACCCTTACTTTGACATCGTAATCTCTTTTCATTCGTTTTTGGGACTATTTGAGAGTCTCCCTAGCCACCCTGTGAGCCCCTTCAATAGCTGTTTGCAACTCTCCTACATATTGGTCTCCTTCTGGCTGTCCGGTGGTCCCCGGACTCCCGAACATCAGTTCCGCCGGCAACCCAATTTCTCTACACAACATCATCATATTGGGTGTGTACCCTGTGCTTCTATTTACAGAGGACCTTAATGCCCCTGCCAACTGTGGTAAGTATTGATCCCAGCTCCGCTGATTTTTTCCAATGAAACACCGCACCGCCGCCATCAGTGTACGATTGCATCGCTCTACTTGTCCGTTCGCCGAGGGACGGTAAGGGGTAGTTCTCGATTTATGTATGTGAAGTAATTCACACATTTCCCTGAACAAAGAGGACTCAAAATTCCTCCCCTGATCAGTGAACACTTGGAACGGGCACCCAAATCTAGAAAAGAACTGATTCACCGCGGCTCTTGCCGTTTCCTCTGCACTCTGAGAAGGCAAGGGGATGCACTCTACCCACTTGGTAAATTGGTCAACCATCATCAAGATGTGTTCATTTCCTCTCTCCGTGCGAGGTAGGGGCCCAATGAAGTCTAAATGGACCCGTTCCATTGGCGATCCCGAATGATAGGATAACATTGGGTGTCTAGCTGAGACCGTTGCCTTTTTATTTTGGTTACACTCCATACACCCTCTCACATATGCCGACACATCTTTACTTATCCCCCTCCAATAATACCTAGACTTCACTTTCTCGATTGTTCTTTCTATGCCCTGATGTCCAGCTAATGGAGGATCGTGACAAAGCTTCACAATTTGTTCCCTGTACATCTTTGGGACCACCCTCCTTGCTGACTTCCCCTCATCCCCTTTTCCAAGACAAAAACTTCCCTGTTTATCCAATAATATTTGCTTCTAGAGACCCCTATAAACAATTCTCCTTCAGTGGGCTCCTCCCCTGTCTCCCTCCACCTGACCACCCAGGCTAATTCGGGGTCCACCCGTTGCTGTTCCTTCATTTCGTCCTCACCTGGGCCTTGAAAACTAATGCCCTCTGCCTCTCGAACTATTTGGACTCCCTTGATACATCTAAGTCTATTTCCCGCTTCCCCCGTAGAGATCCAGATCTCCGCCACCCTAGGTCCCATTTCTTCTTCCTCCTGGTCTTGACCCTTACTCACGGGTTGCCCCCAAGGTTTATTTGCCAAGGGAACCACGTCATCTACATCCTGGTCAAAACCGGACCAGTTTAAATGGGCCCTAACAGTAGGGACACCCCCCACAGGGCAAATCCTGTAATTTCACTCTTAGATTGAAGTCTGAACATGGTTCCCCCCCCAGGGATCCTTGACAAGGCATCTGCATTCGTATGTTTCTTCCCAGGCCTATGCTGGATTTCCATATTGAACTGACTCAGTTCTTCTAACCATCTAGCCAGTTGCCCCTGTGGCTCCTTAAAATTCATCAGCCAGGTCAGACTATTATGGTCTGTCCTGACTGTGAAATGCCTACCCAACAAGTAATGCCTAAACTGTCGAGAGAACCTAATAATTGCTAATAATTCCTTTCGAGTGGTGCAGTATTTTTGTTGCTCCGGAGTCAAGGTAAGACTCCTGTACGCTACTGCCCTCTCTTCCCCTTCTTGTATTTGAATCAATTCAGCCCCCACCGATTTATCGGATGCATCCGTATCCAGTATAAAGGGATCAGTCATGTTAGGCAGGGCTAGAACTGGTGCTCTCACCATTGCATCCCTCAACTCCTCAAATGCCCTTTCCTGTTCATCTCCCCATTGATATGTACGTTTCCCTGTTAGGGCCTGAAGGGGAAACGCCATTTGAGTATATTCTTCAATAAAGGCCCTATGGTAATTGGTGAACCCCAAAAACCTCTCCACCTCCTTTTTATTCTTAGGCCTTGGCCAGTTTTTTATATCTTTGATATATCCTGGCCCAATGTATATTCCTCTAGGTCCCACTACTCTACCCAGGAACTCCACTTCCTTTTGAAACAGTTCACATTTTTTGGGCTTCAATTTTAGCCCATACTCCCTAAACCTAACCAATACAGCCCTTAGGTTTGCCAAGTGCCCCTCGAAATCCTTCCCCAGGACCAGGATATCGTCCAGGAAAGCCAGAACCACTTTCCAATTCAAACCCCTCAGCACCAGGTTGATGACTCTCGTATAAGTGGCTGGTGAGTTACATAACCCAAAAGCCATTCTAGCGAACTCAAACAACCCGTATTTAGTAATAAATGCCGTTTTGGAGCAGTCTTCAGGTTTGATTTTCACCTGCCAATATGCTGAATTGGCATCCAGTTTGGAATACCATACATTTCCGGCTAAAGTGTCAAGACACTCGTCCACTAGGGGCAATGGGAACACATTCTTAATGGTGAGAGCATCTAAGGCCCTGTAATCCACACACCACCGTACTGACCCACATCGTTTCCGGATAAGAACCGGAGCCGATGCCCACTAAGACACTGATGGCCGGATCACCCCTGCACTCAACATTTTCTTTAATTGGGCCTCTTCTTCTCCTGCAAACCCTAATGGGGTACGCCTGATTCTTTGCTTAACTGGGCGATTGGTCCCAGTATCAATCCCATGCTGGATTGTATTAAATTTCCCTAAGTCAAACTCACTTTTAGCAAACACATCTTCAAACTCGCATAATAACTCACTAAGCTGTGTCTGCTCCTGCTCATTCAGCTCCCCTTTGGATTTATCAAAGAGATTAGTCAAATGCTCGGGAATTTCCCTTTTTCCATTCTCTGGACCCCCCTTTTACGCAACTTCTACCTTTTGTACTCCGATAGTCTCTACGTTCAAACACACCTCTTCTGCATAGGCCAAAACTTCCCCCTTCTCTACTTCTACATAGTGATCGGATATGTTAATCAGACAAAGCACTGGGTTATCACCCCCATTGTGCAATGTTCGAGGTATTAATAGCTCACCCTTGGTGGCTGCCTTTACTATATACTCCCCTGCCATAGACTCACTCAGCTGTGCCCCCACTCTCATGACTGAATTAGGGGGTACCTTACACCCCTTGGCTAGGAACACCCCCGCCTCTTTCTCATTGACTAAAGGGCTTCCTGTTCCCAAACTCATGGGTATAACATCCCCTGCGATCTGTAGTTCCTTTTCTTTGAGATGTAGGGACACCCCATTAGCCTCTAAAAAGTCTAAACCCAGTAACATATCCTCCTCTATTGGGGCCACGTAAATTTCTACTGTGAATAGATGTGTCCCTAGGACTACTTGAAAAGGGCCAGCAATATACCCATTCATCTGCATTCCCTTCCCTGCGGTGTTCATAACCACTTCTTTACGGATGGGTGGGGCAGGGTCCAATGATTTGTAGAATTCCTCGGACACCAGTGTTACCTGTGCTGCTGTATCTACTACCGCTTGTAACTGCATGCCTTGTACCTCTACTGGGACCCTAAACATTACCCCATTGGACAGCTTGAGCACCGTTACTGCTCCGTCCTCTTCCTCGTCCGTAACACAAATCCCTATATTATCCTCTCCCCCCTTTTCCTCCTCCTCTATGGACTCGTCCGTGTCCCTCTTATCCCTATTGTTTTCCTCCCCTTTTGACTCCTCACTCGAGGACTCATTATCCCGACTCGCACCTTCAGATTTGACCTGTCCCTCTGGACTACTAGACTCCAGAGGGTCGTCCCTGACTTCCCTATTGTTTTCTTCTCCTTCTGACTCCTCACTTGAGAACTCGTACCCTTGACTCGCACCTTCAAATTTTACCCGTCCCTCCGGACTACTAGAATCCGGAGGGTCGTCCTCTACTTCCCTATTGTTTTCCTCTCCTTCTGACTCCTCACTTGAGAACTCGTACCCCTGACTCGCACCTTCACATTTTACCCGTCCCTCCGGAGGGTCCCCCACTTCCCTATTTACCCGTAGGAGACTATCCTGCTGATTCCCCTCCTCCATATTCCATATTTCCTCCATCTTTTACTTCTTTGAGACCATGTATATTGGCAATAAGGGGTTGACTCAAGCCTCGCGAGTTGCCCCTTTGGAGTTTAAAGCCTCCTTATTCTCATGAAATGACACTCGTTTCTCCCCTAACGGAGACTCCAACTTTGGGCACTCCCTCTTGAAGTGTCCCATGACCCCACAGTGGAAGCATCCCTGTTTGTCCCCCTTTCTTGGGGATGGACTTCTTGATTGTGCCCTATACCTATCTATTCGATTTCTCTTCACCTCCTCCATAATGGCTGCCATTTGAGTGGAAAGTGCCGCTATGTTGGACCTTATCTCACTCATTTCCTTCCCCTGTGCTGACAGTACTTCCCCCATTTTTCTCTCCAAACCCTTATCTGCAACTCGATCAGTCGCTATTGCGCACACCCTGGATTCTCCCCCGCAGCGAGGCCCCGGAGATACTTGTTTAACCTCCCTTCGAGGATTTAGCCCAAGGGTGGTCCCATATATAGCTTGAGAGTTATGCTGGAACCACCTCATTCTGTAAATAGCCTCCTCTATGTTTTTAGGTCGGATATTTGAGGCATAACTCCCGGCCTCTTTATCTGCTGCCCCTTGGCATAGCCTCACCACTGCTTGTTGATACATATGAGTTTCGGGCAAATCTCTAAATGCTCGAGTTGCTAGGGATAAGACCCGATCCGCCCAGTCCTCCAGGAGTTCATCCGGAGTCTGACGGGCATTATTAAATTGGACCTGGGCCGTTTCGGGGAGTTCCCGGAAACCAAACCTTTTTTCTAATTTCCGTATTAGCTCCATATATACCATTTCCTGGTTGCACTCAACCAGGAGGGCATAATATTCACTTGCCTTCCCATCCAGGCACCAGCATAACTGGTCCCTGCATTCCCCCTCTGTCCACTCACTAACTTCCGCATACCGGGAAAATTTAGCGTTGAATGCTTTCCAATTTGATTTCCCATCAAACTTTAGGGACATCGGCAAACTAACACTCTTCCCCCTTCCCCTTTGACCTCTCTCCCCTTCATACTCCTCCCTTCTTGCATACCCGCTAGGATTTTCGGGGTCTCTTCTGGGGGGACACCCAGGCCTGTTCCCACTACTCGGTACCCTAGGAATAGATGGGTTTCTTCCTCCTGGGCCTTCAATGTCTTCCCCACTTGGGCAGTAATGCCCCCTTTCCCTTTCCCTATCAACTCTACGTTGAACTATTCTAGGGACTTCATTTTCCCTTCCTAGGGTATGTCTTGTTCTACCTCTCCTTTCCCTCAACAAGGGATTAGTATTTTCCCTACTCCACCCCCCTCCGGTGTTCCTCGGAGGGGAATAGCGGCCCCCCCTGTCTTTGCAAACACTTTCTCTATTAGCCGGGGCTACAGTTCGTATGTTGGCACTCTTACTTCAGCCCCCCCCCCCCCCCCCCCCCCCCACTGGCTAAAACCCCACTATGAAAAAGGCCTGGTTCTCTAGGGAACGCATAACCCACACGAATATCCGAGTCTCTTATATGCACGTTTTGCATATACGCCCGATCCCTCTCATCGCTGCTCGAATCCAAATCGTCCCGTCGCGATCGACGAATTGATGGCGGCGGATTTTGTCCCGGAGCTGATGTATATTTAACTCCCCATGGGGTTTGTCTTTCCATGAAAGTACTTTCCATCTCACTATAATCATCATCCAATCTCTCAGATAAATTGGCCTGTTGCCACCAATCCCTTTCCTGTTTATTATAATATGATCTTTCCCCTGTTAACGGGACTTTATCAAATGAACCCATTTCCTTCCCCCTTCCTTTAACTTGGCCCTGTCCTGCCCCATCCCACTTCCCTATTAACTTGTCTACACTCCTAACCCTTTCTCTATGTCGATTATATGGGGATCCCATTCCTTCTTTATTTTCAAAAGAGGTAAAATCCAAACTACTGTATCCAGTAACGGTTGTGTTATCCTAAGATATGGAACCTGATTTAGGTCATCCAATTCCAGATCGCCCTTAGCCTCTCTTAATTCCAAAATTTTATCGGCCACTTTTGCCCCTATCCCTGGTACTGACATCAGCTCCTCGATGGAACAATTGTTAATGAAAACACGCGGCATTGTTAATAAAAATAAACAACAAAAACACGTGGCTCTTTATTATTTGGTGTATGCGTGTATGTACAATTTATAGCGGACCAGATTTGTACACTGGGCCGCTTTTGTCTACTTTTGTTTAAAATCGATAATGTCAAACAAAAAAAATTTAATTTTTTATTGTGGGCACCGGACTTACAACTTATTTTTAACCAGCTCTTATTTAAAGATGGCTTCTAGAAACAAGCTGCTTCCGGTTTGGGGTTCACATTGCTGAAACACGTGCTGGGGTTTACACGTGAGTGGGAAAGGGGTACTTTTTTTATCACGGGGAAAAAAAATCTAAAGATTTCCAATCTTGTCTGCCAATCCTACCTGCGTATCTTCCCTTGAAATTTACTAACGGACAATTTCCCCTGAAAATACCAGGTCCTATCAGCTCTACAACATTAGAACAAAACAAAAAAATTTTTTTTTTTTTTTTTACACGTGGTGGGGTCTACACGTGGGTGGGAAAGGGGTACTTCTTTGAATGGGCAAAAAATCTAAAGATTTCCAATCTTGTCTGCCAATCCTACCTGCGTATCTTCCCTTGAAATTTCCTAACGGACAATTTCCCCTGAAAATGCCAGGTCGTATCAGCCAGGCAAAACTGAAATCAACGAAAAAAAATTGCCCCCTAAAAAAAAAATTCAAAATTGTCTGCCAATCCTACCTGCGTATCTTCCCTTGAAATTTCCTAACGGACAATTTCCCCTGAAAATACCAGGTCCTATCAGCCAGGCAAAACTGAAACCAATGGAAAAAAAAAATTGCCCCCTAAAAAAAAAAAAAAAAATCAAATGGCGGAGTTGCGATTTTACTTAAAAATCGCTTTTGGTTAATTTAATAACCTTTCTCGTGAATAGGATTTGACTTGTAGTCGCAGCGCCAATATAGTAATTTGTACTACTTACTATTACTAGCTTTGCTTTGCAACTCTAAGTCTGTTTATTCTCTCAGTTATATATACGTCTGGTATGTTTTGGGTTCAGTTCAGTTCTGGTCAGCGTGGTCAGTTTCTCGTGCATCATGGGTGCTCTTCGGAACCCCTCGGCCCCCATCCCCTACGATTCACTACATCATCTTAGATATGCAATTTATCAAATGGCACCTCATTTCTGGCTATACTACATTTGTATTAGGAGGCAGAGGGCAGTAGCCTTTCTTTTTTTTTATTGTTAAGACAGTATGATGATATATATAAATGAGACTGAATAAAATAACTTAAATTTCTTCTTTATAATTTCAGATCTGGTTCATTTCTGTAAAAGTGGTAAACAAGTACAATTGGATTTGAGGTTATAAGCTGTTATAGGCACATGTATACAAATGTAACTGATCATGACCATGTGACTTTTCAACATAGCAAACCAGTCGAAATAATTCCTGCCCTCATGTAATATTGGAAACCACAGATGTCACCTGCGTCATGTCCTGTAATGTCAGACCGATCAACACATAGCTATAGCTAGACAACAGCAAATTTCACCATCATCTAATCAGAGGTAATCAATTTCATGTTCTTCTAGCCAGACAAGTCAACAACATTATATTTTACTATCAAATAATCTAGTCCTGAGGCAATTTTATAGGGATTAAACTCTATCAGATCACGAAAGCTACATGTACCATGATGAACCAGAAATTAGACTTCATGCACAAAGGACATATTGATATACATGTATATAAAACTAATGAAAGTAAGTTAAATAATGATACATTATTTGTAAATGCATACACTTATACCAATAGAGCTCCTCCCATATTTACAGTGTGTGGCTATTACAGAAACAAAGGGTTCTTTAGATGAACTTGTTACATTTAATTACATGTACACAATCTACTTCAAATACAGAACATTTCTTAAGAAGAGATTTACATGTATGTTAGATATCATGAGTTACAGTTGACTATAAAATCAAAATAAACAAATTTTAAAAAGGTCAACCTATCTGATAGAGATCCCACCCTAAAGACAAATTAATATACAGTACCTGTAATGAAATTTTGAGAAATCAATTAATAAGGAATATAGTTATGTAATAAAAACTGCAGAAAAAATGCCTAAAATTCCAAAGAGTAAATAAATATGATCCTTTGTCAGAGCCTTGTAACATGGACTTAATTTTTTGGTTCATTTCTTCTTTTCTTTTTAAAGTTTTCTATATTAAGTGTAGAAATAATAAAAGTATAATAAATGAAGATACATTTTTTTTTGTAATATTGGTCAGTAGAGAAGTACTGGGCATGGGTGATTATGCAGCTTAATTGCTATTTAATTAGATCACACCACTGATTGATCGATATAAATTTCCTCCCCACTGATTGCTTATATGTGCTTTTGTAATTTTCGTAATTTCTCCTTAATGAAATGAGATCATGAAAAACATTTTACATGATATGTTTATATCAACAACAAATATCAAAAACTGCAAGATAAGTGCTGTCTTAAATCAATTTTTAATATAGAGATATAAGTTTGTTGCATATTAAGTGTAAGTTCCTTTCCGAGTCTAATTTTTTACATACTGTAATGCTTCTTCTAAAATTAAGTTTTAATTCTGATAATATTGTAGTCTTGCAATAGATCTAAATGTTTGAACTGCACTTTTTTTGTACTATTTCTCTTCCAATTCTCCTCTGTTCCCATGGTGTTTTTTTTTTTTTTTTACATAAATGGAGGTGTATCTTTTCTAGATTTGTCCTATCAATAAAATTTAACACAACTATATGTTTGGTCACTGTTTTTGGATTTCTTTCTTTAGCTCTGTAATATATATCCATGCAATATATTTCCGAGTTATATTCAATTAATTATAGGTTTTACAATGTGTCTTCACTTACAGTCGCAAATATCTGTTTACCTAACTCCGCTAATCTCATGCGTCGCTAGGTAAACACATTTTGCGACCGTAAAACAGACGATTTACATCCACAAAGCTTAAAATACAATACAGTTATCTCCTAAATATAATAATTTCAAGCTTCTGATCATGATCAAAATAGTTACTAAAAATTCTTTCACCCCTAAAGTTGTTCGATTTAGCTGAAAATATTAATATCATATTATTTTTTTCAGAACCAATCCACCAATGAAGGGAGCTTTCCAGATGCTTGATGGAGAAAAAAAACTTTATAGTTTAAGGAAACCTTTCATTGTTCATTTAACTTTGTTGTTTTTTATATCTTACATTTTTTTGCTGACCAAATGTTAGAATTTGTATGTGGTTTTTTTTTGTATGCAAGTTTTGTGATTTATATCAGTATCAGTATGGTTGAGATAATGTGGGTTAGAGTTAATTATAAGGTTATGTTTATAATGGTAGAGGAAACCGGACGTACCCAGGATAGTATGATATAATATAATGTTGAATGAAAGTTGATTGGTTGAATGAGAATCATGATTTGTATGCCAGTATATAAATTGAAATTTAACATTTAAAGTACAAATGTATTTGATTTTTTTTCAGATTTATATAATTGTGTGTATTTATACAAGTTTCATGTTTTTCTTATTGGATTTATCATGTTAAACGGATAATTAATAGATAGAGTTAGGGTTATGCCATATGGTGTTTAACACCACTTTCGACGATATTTAATTTATATCATGGCGGTCAGTTTTATTGGTTGAAAAACCGGAGTACCCAGAGAAAATCACTGACCTGCCGTAAGTCACTGACAAACTTTATCACATAATGTTGTATCAAGTACACCTCGTCTAAGCGGATTGGAACTCACAACATTAGTGGTGATGTGCACTGATTGCATAGGTAGTTATAAATCCAACTACCATACAATCACGACTGCCCCCATATTTAGCAATATATAGGGGGATATAGAAATAGCGACTGTCCGCCGTCACACTTTCTTGTTTATGCGATAACTTAGTAAACATGGATGGATTTGAATAATTTTTTGCATGTGGCTTGTAATTATCATTATCTTGGATGGGTTTTTACATGGTAATATTTGAAGCAAGGGTTTTGGGGAGAAATCATAGTTTTTGGTTGGTTGAAAAATCACCAATTTTGAGAATTGTGTCTTGTTTATGCGATAACTTTAGTAAACATGGATAGATTTGAATAATTTTTTGCATGGGGCTTGTAATTATCATTATCTTGGATGGGTTCTTACATGGAAATATTTGAAGCAAGGGTTTTGGGAGAAAATCTATATTTACATCAGAGGTTTACAGTGTTCAAAGTGGAGTACTTCCTGTATATTATTCAGGTCATGCTGCAATATACTCCATCCTTCAATAAAGTATGTTATACATTAAGACTGTAAGGCTGCTTTCTATAAATATATAAAACTAAATATTATGCAAGTGCGAGGGGATACGTCGTGCATTTATGCGCTAGGCAGTTCTTTTATTTCTTTAAGAAAGAAAGAAAAATTAGGGTTATATTTTTTCTCTGTAGGGGATGCGATATATTGGTTTTGATATTTTTATTTTGAATTGCTAAGCTCTAAAGATTATTGTTCTTTGTTATATTTTTATATACAATTAACAAGAATATTTTGGGGTTACAGCTTTTTCAGGATTGGGATGTGTACACTGGTAGATCTTACTATGAAGCTTACGCTTCAGGGCCCCTTATATCCCGGAAACAACTTTTTTAATGAACTAACTTTTCAACAAAATTAATGGAGTTTTTTTAAGTCTTTGTTATTAAATAAGGCTATTTTAATAATAGAATCATAAGTCAATGAATGGGTTAAAGTACTTAATATTGACCTTAGAATATGTTCCAATTTCATATGGCCTCAAAATGTCCCTGTAATTAGTAAAATTTCCAAACTTGTATGGGGGGTTTCAGCACTTGAATCCCAAGCTGTATGGGCTCCTTGACTTAGCCAGAATCTATTCATAGCCTACATTTTGGCAGTTGGATCCTCGAATCCTTCGTTGGTGCACAGCTTAATAGTTTGACAGCTCAGTCCTTATGTTAGAACCAATCGGAACCACAAACAGACATATGAATTCTTAATTCAGGCTGCACTCATCTGGCTTGTGCATTCAAACACCAAAAATCAAGACTATCACCTCTTTATCCTAACGATCCCCCTCTAATGACCTTCCTCTCTAGTAATTTAAAGAATGAACAAATTCTTTTTTCTGTGTATTGATGTTGGGTGGTGTGATCTTGGTTCCTACAAATTTTTCTTCGTTTTTGGTAATTTTCTATTATATCTTTTTTAGTGTTTAATGTTAAACTAAAGAATAGATGTATAAGTCAAGTTTGGTCCATAGTTAGCAGGCCTAAGCAGGGTGATATTTGTATATGTATACATGTATTTCTGCTGTTTCCTTAGCTAGCAACTAGTGCTTCAGTTCCCATATTTATTGAGATATTTCTGTTTTCTAGCATAAAATGCTTATAACCCAGTACAGCAATTTAAATAAAAATCTGAGATATAGTGGTTAAATTAAAAAAAAAACAATTATCAGGATCTCCCATGGAACAACACCATTGAAGAAGATACCTTCCGTTACCCAGACCTCTTTGCAGGTGGGAAAGGGATCAATGTTTGGCCCATTGTCAAGGACTCCACCCAAACACCCTGTTCATGGCCCTTTTGACCTTGTTGGTTATTCTTGCTGGCTGCAAAAGGACCCACATAATAGTTCAGGGAGATTAAAATGTATGTCCTCCACTGGATGTGTACCTATTCATTACTTCTAGAGATGTTATTAGCTCACCTGGCCTTTAGGCCATGTGAGCTATTGTCATCACTTTTCGTCCGTCGTCCGTCCGTCAACATTTCACATTTTAATCTTCTCCTCAGAAATCACTGGACCAATTGCAACCAAAATTTGGTGGAATGGTCCTTGGATGGCCCCCTTTCAAAATTGTGTCCGGTGATCCAGACTTCCAACCAAGATGGCCGCCAAGCTAAAAATAGAAAAAGGGGGGATGCAATTTTAATTGTCCATTGCTGCTTTAGTATAAGTCAAAATGAGCTCAAATTTTAACTGCAGCTACATGGCAAGGAGTAGTTTAACATATATTCCGGGTTTTTCTGTGAAATTTTTCTTTCAGCCGATATATACCGATTATGCAAATTAGGCATATTTTGATAAAAGATCACATTTAAATCTTCTCCTCTGAAACCGCTGAACCAAATTAAACCAAACCTGGCAGGGATGGTCCCTGGGTGGGTCCCTTTCAAAATTGTGTCCGACAGCCCCGCCCTCCATTCAAGATGGCCGCTGTTACTAAAAATAGAAATTTCTTCAAATGGCCAAAACTGCCCTATTTTAAGCCAGAATGTGCCCAAATTTGAACTGTATAAGCATAATGATGAGCTTTTTAGCATATATTACATGATTTTTTAATAACTTTGAACTTTTGTCGATTTTGACCGATTATGCAAATTAGAAAAAAGGGGGGATGAAATTTAAAAAAAATCTTCTCCTCGGAAACTACTGAGCCAATATCAACCAAACTTTGCTGAAATGATTCTTGGATGGCCCCCTTCCAAAATTGTGTCCGTTGATCCCGACTTCCAACCAAGATGGCCGCCAAGCTAAAAATAGAAAAAAGGGGGGATGAAATTTTAATTGTCCATTGCTGCTTTAGTGTAAGTCAAAATGAGTGCAAATTTTAACTGCAGCTACATGGCAAGGAGTAGTTTAACCTTTATTCCGTATTTTTCTGTGAAATTTTTCTTTCAGCCGATTTATACCGATTATGCAAATTAGGCATATTTTGATGAAAGATCACATTTAAATCTTCTCCTCTGAAGCCGCTGAACCAAATTAAACCAAACCTGGCAGGGATGGTCCCTGGGTGGGTCCCTTTCAAAATTGTGTCTGACAGCCCCGCCCTCCATTCAAGATGGCTGCTGTTACTAAAAATAGAAATTTCTTCAAATGGCCAATACTGCTCTATTTTAAGCCAGAATGTGCCCAAATTTGAACTGTATAAGCATAATGATGAGCTTTTTAGCATATATTACAGGATTTTTTATGAACTTTGAACTTTTGCCGATTTTGACCGATTATGCAAATTAGAAAAAAGGGGGGATGAAATTTAAAAAAAATCTTCTCCTCTGAAACTACTGAGCCAATCTCAACCAAACTTTGCTGAAGTGATTCTTGGGTGGTCCCCTTCCAAAATTGTGTCCGGTGATCCCAACTTCCAACCAAGATGGCCGCCAAGCTCAAAATAAAAAAAAGTGGGGATGAAATTTTTATTGTCCATTGCTGCTTTAGTGTAAGTCAAAATGAACTGAAATTTTAACTGCAGCTACATGGCAAGAAGAAGTTTAGCCTATATTCCGGGTTTTTCTCTGAAATTTTTCTTTCAGCCGATATATACCGATTATGCAAATTAGGCATATTTTGATAAAAGATCACATTTAAATCTTCTCCTCTGAAACCGCTGAACCAAATTAAACCAAACCTGGCAGGGATGGTCCCTGGGTGGGTCCCTTTCAAAATTGTGTCCGACAGCCCCGCCCTCCATTCAAGATGGCCGCTGTTACTAAAAATAGAAATTTCTTCAAATGGCCAAAACTGCCCTATTTTAAGCCAGAATGTGCCCAAATTTGAACTGTATAAGCATAATGATGAGCTTTTTAGCATATATTACATGATTTTTTAATAACTTTGAACTTTTGTCGATTTTGACCGATTATGCAAATTAGAAAAAAGGGGGGATGAAATTTAAAAAAAATCTTCTCCTCGGAAACTACTGAGCCAATATCAACCAAACTTTGCTGAAATGATTCTTGGATGGCCCCCTTCCAAAATTGTGTCCGTTGATCCCGACTTCCAACCAAGATGGCCGCCAAGCTAAAAATAGAAAAAAGGGGGGATGAAATTTTAATTGTCCATTGCTGCTTTAGTGTAAGTCAAAATGAGTGCAAATTTTAACTGCAGCTACATGGCAAGGAGTAGTTTAACCTTTATTCCGTATTTTTCTGTGAAATTTTTCTTTCAGCCGATTTATACCGATTATGCAAATTAGGCATATTTTGATGAAAGATCACATTTAAATCTTCTCCTCTGAAGCCGCTGAACCAAATTAAACCAAACCTGGCAGGGATGGTCCCTGGGTGGGTCCCTTTCAAAATTGTGTCTGACAGCCCCGCCCTCCATTCAAGATGGCTGCTGTTACTAAAAATAGAAATTTCTTCAAATGGCCAATACTGCTCTATTTTAAGCCAGAATGTGCCCAAATTTGAACTGTATAAGCATAATGATGAGCTTTTTAGCATATATTACAGGATTTTTTATGAACTTTGAACTTTTGCCGATTTTGACCGATTATGCAAATTAGAAAAAAGGGGGGATGAAATTTAAAAAAAATCTTCTCCTCTGAAACTACTGAGCCAATCTCAACCAAACTTTGCTGAAGTGATTCTTGGGTGGTCCCCTTCCAAAATTGTGTCCGGTGATCCCAACTTCCAACCAAGATGGCCGCCAAGCTCAAAATAAAAAAAAGTGGGGATGAAATTTTTATTGTCCATTGCTGCTTTAGTGTAAGTCAAAATGAACTGAAATTTTAACTGCAGCTACATGGCAAGAAGAAGTTTAGCCTATATTCCGGGTTTTTCTCTGAAATTTTTCTTTCAGCCGATATATACCGATTATGCAAATTAGGCATATTTTGATAAAGATCACATTTAAATCTTCTCCTCTGAAACCGCTGAACCAAATTAAACCAAACCTGGCAGGGATGGTCCCTGGGTGGTTCCCTTTCAAAATTGTGTCCGACAGCCCCCCCTCCATTCAAGATGGCTGCTGTTACTAAAAATAGAAATTTCTTCAATTGTCAATTATGCTTTAGTATAAGTCAAAATGAGCTCAAATTTAAACTGCAGCTACATGGCAAGGAGTAGTTTAGCATATGTTCGGGTTTTTTTTTTGAAATTTTTCTTTCAGCCGATTTATACTGATTATGCAAATTAGGCATATTTTGATAAAAGATCACATTTAAATCTTCTCTGAAACCGCTGAACCAAATTTGTGTCTGGTGGTCCCGCCCTCTGACCAAGATGGCTGCACAGCTGTACTTAGTTTAACATAGGACCCTATGGGAAATTCACATAAAAACCATCTTGTCTGGAACCAGTAGCTCAATTAAAACCAAACTTTGATGGAATAGTCATTGGATGGTCCTCTTCCAAAATGGTGTCCGGCAGTTGCGCTCTCCCGCCAAGATGGCCACCACAGTGCAGTTGCGTTGTTATTGAAAGCAGCTTTGATCCAGGTGAGCGATTACAGGCTCCTGGGAGCCTCTGGTCTATATACATCTTTAATTTTGTCAAATGCAACATTCACAAGATAAAGATTTTTAGTACATTTATTATACATGTTTTTTTAATCTGATATATTTATTATTACCGGACATATTTATATTTGTATAATAATTGCATCTAAACATTTTGGTATCTTTAAAATAGATTATGATGGGAGGAGTCTGAGAGTAGAAAGAGTGTTTCATCATCTGTAAAAATTGCAATAATTTAGATTAATAAATGTTTAGAACTTTATATTTTATTAGTTAACTCAAAAAAATTAAGAACATGGGGTGGAAATAAGAACATCACAAAAGGTCCTTAAATACACAAAACAATAATGTAGTTGGTAGTTGCATGGTGTAACGGTCTTAATGTGATTATAGTTACCCTATTATCCAAATTACGTTGTCACAATGCTTCGACAACGTAATTTTGCTATAAAAGTCCTTTTAGGGTTGTATATTGTAGTTGTATAACTATAAAGAGATGGTTGTAGTTGCGTCGTCTAAAGGTCTTTAGGTTTGTTGTAGGTACGTTGTGTAAAGATCCCTAGGTGGTCGTAGTTACTTTGTGTTAGGATCCATAGGTGGTCGTAGTTACGTTGTGTAAAGGTCCCTAGGTGGTTGTAGTTACGTTGTCGAAAGGTCCCTATGTGGTTGTAATTACGTAATGTAAAGGTCCTTTGGTGGTTATAATTACGTCGTATAAAGGTCTTATGATGGTTGGTAGTTACGTTGTGTAAACGTCCTTACATGGTCATGGTTGTCGTTTGGTTGTAGAATGGTCTTTTACTACGTAGTACCACAACGTGGTATTTACGTCTAGGGGAGTCTACAAATCGGCGTAGTTAAAACGTAAAATTATTACGTTGTAACAACGAAAACGTTACGTTGTCACAACGTTTTGACAACGTAATTTGGCTAGTAGGGGACTTGTCGACCAATGCAATAAAAACGTAGATATCAAATTGTGTGCACTCCACGCGTTTCTAGAATAACCTTCACCATGGGTACGCTCAAAATCGAAAGATGGGAAACCTAAATAATTTTAAAATGCTTGCGAGCAATAAAGCCAAAGGGTCTGAACAGGATCACTTACATATGCCCAAGGGAGGAGAATCTTTGTTGTTTGTAAATTCAAAGAACAAATATCTCTAATATAATAAACCATAACACAAATGGTGCTTCCTAGACTATGAAAATGTTACAATTTAATACTAAACTGCTTTGCTTGTTACGAGCAATCCGATTGGTCGAAAAAGGGCATACTCCGTATTGATCATATCATTAGATATTAATGACACAGGAACACTCGGATGTGACCCGTAATGTCTCCCATGCCTCAATGTGCCAATGAAGAGGATCATTTGATATAGGTGTGATTTCACGACAATTTTGACTATCCTGTTTAGGCCCTTGTTTTTTTTTATTGCACTCAATCACTCTTAAATTATTTGGAATTCCAATCTTTTGATTTTGAGCATACCTGATGAAGGTTATTCCAGAAACAGGTTGTGTGCACTAATTTTGACATCTACGTTTTTATCTAATCAGATTGCTGAAAGTGACAATAAAAACCGCCATAATCCCAATCCTTATTTTCTAAACGAGCTCGCGTCTTATTACTATATGCCTCTAGCTGGTTTTAATTCACATGCCTTTATTGACAGATGACATTTGTCGAAGAGGTTGTGACCCGTCATGTATTTTTAAGATCTCACACGGTACTATTTACCTTTACGGAGCACCTGAGTTCACCACCGGCTTTCAGTGGAGTTCGTTAGTTTTATGTGTATGTTTTGTAGATCGTTGTTTATTCTTTTGCACTTTATCTTTTGGTCATTGTGTTGTCTTCTTCTTCGATATACGGATTCTGATTGCCCCTTTGGTATCTTCAAACTCTTCTTGTTACTTTCCTCATTGTACATTTCTTATTATTCGGAACAACCTTTCGTGGACTATAGTGGGTAATGCGAGTCTGGAGAGTACAACGCTAATGGCAAGTTAAAGACCTCTAGTGTAAATTTCGAAAAAAAAGAGCAGCCTCCACAAGGGGTTAAAAACAGACCTTACCCAACTCTACATTGGATTATTCAATAAAATGAAAACAAAACAATACCACACCTAGTATCAAAATCGTAGAAAGGGACAAATTCGATACTGAGCTACCACGTGATCTATCATACAGTCTAAAAGTCAGCGCTTTAATCGTTTACCTAATAAAATGAAAAACAAAAAATACAACACTGTTGGAACAGTTCCACAATCCAATAGAAAGAAGCAACAGTGATACCCCTAACACACAAATACATTACCGCTCACTTTTCTGATTTGGTACGGGTACTTCCATAAAAAAAAGTGGCGGAGGTTGAAGCGAGGAAGGTTTAATAGCAACTATGTTTTCCATTGCTGGTAACCTTTTTTCAAGAGCGTTGTTCAGTGAGAGTAAACAAATGTAGTAAGTGGGTACAAGTTCCCCTGTTTGGACAGAACAATTCTATGCAATCGGCGGAAGAAACAAAACAGAAATTCACTGGAATTCAAATTTGCAATTAATCTAAATTTTATTTCTTATCATTAAAAATTTATGGAATTGACAGCATATATCATAATTATGTACTTAAATTAAAATCATTTTCATTAAAAATAAGTTAGAAGATGCATAATACACATCAGTGAAAAAAGAAATACACAATCATAGCATAAATTAGATGGAATAATGTTTTATTATTTATTTCTTCAAATAAATTTGACCATCGTTTACTGTGACTTGATATCCGGTGTTTGGCGGGGAATATGGCGGCGGGAGACACTTCTTGATGTCTTCATGGCTTTGACCAATTTTCGTTCTGTAAAACAAAGAAGTTATTCAATTTTTAAAATTTGTCAATAAGCCCATTGATGATACGACCAGTGAAATCTCTGTTGGTCTCACAGTATATGTAGCCCAGAGGCCTACACAGTCGTAATCCGGCGCTGTGTAGACATGTTAATAAATAAAATGGATTTTTGTTAACCTGATATGCCGTGACAACCTGCCTTTTCGTAATGTGACCAAAATGATATTTTCACGGGTTGTCCTTTCCTTTTAAAATATCTTAAGGATGAAAACAAATGTGTCTGGTTTTAATGATACTAAATTCCAAGTCAAGACACGTCTTCAATCGATGCTATGCATCTTTACCTTTTCCGAGATGGAGTTTCTTGACGCCTATAGAGGCCACCATTTAAAACATGGATTCAGCAATTATCTGACCCCTCTAACAACAACAAAAATCCGAGGGGTCACGAGTACCAGACTAACTTGATTTTACATAATACCGTTTTGCTTTGAAGACGAACACTACAGTTCCAACTACTCCAAGAAGGCATCCGCATCCGCATCCAATAAAAATATATGGTAAATCAGGTGATTTGTTGTGGCTTGGTTTATGGGGACCTTAAATGAAATAAAATAAAAACAGATGCACACTCATAAATAATGTTTTTTTTTATCGATTTGCATACTAGTTTTATGTTTATTTATGTTGTTAGTCCTGATATCCTGTTTGAAATCATGCGACCATTAAATTGCTACAAATATTTGATCTCGAAGGTTTTACATTCCTGTTGATATACATTATAATTCATTTTGGAGCTTGAGGAATTTTCCATTTTAATGCTTTAATAATAAAAAATAACTAGATTTCATTGTAATAGAATAACCAGAACACCACTCGGTCATTTCTAAATGTTCTAACTGTGTAATTTGTGTTTGGTTTTCATTTTAATGCTTTAATAATAAAACATAACTAGATTTCATTGTAATAGAAAAACCAGAACACCACTCGGTCATTTCTAAATGTTCTAACTGTGTAATTTGTGTTTGGTTTTCATTTTAATGCTTGCGCTTTATGGGTTATGCCACCACGTTTGTTCAATTTCCGTAGTTGCTAACAACTAATTTGAAGCACCGTCTGGGAGTACATAGTACTTACTTGATCCTTCTTTTATACATCCTCTATCTCCTATAAATAGATCATAATTTAAATGTATACTTAATGAAAGTAAATATAGATTGTACATTAAATATACTGATGAGAAAAAAATATACCTCAGAAATATGTTGTTGACCTACATTCACACACTAGCTCGAAACTGACGTTTACTACCACAATTAGAGATGTCGCAATACTTGGACACATTATACTGATTTCAAGCCAACCACCTGCCCCTTAATGTTGCGTGCATATCAGAGAGGCAGCAAATGCCAATTTCATAGTCATTGGTTCGACCCGACCGGTGTTCAAACCCACGATCATCCGCACCCGAGGCGCGAACGCTAACCATTACACCACTGAGGCAGTTAGGTGCAAAAGTGAATTTGTTCATGAACCTAATAAAATTGAACAAAGTCATATAGCTATACACGACGGGTGCCATTAGTGGAGCAGGGACTTTGTACTTTTCCGGTGTTTAGTGGGGTTCGTGTGATCGTTGTTTGTTCCTTTGTCCTGTTTCTTTCGGTCATTGCGTTGTCTGACCTTCTTCGATTTACGGATTCTGATTACTGCTTTGGTATTTTCAAACTCTTCATACACTTTGTGAAATGTTTGATGCATATTCGTTAAAATAATGGTTTCACGGTATGAAAATTAGGAATATCAAGAGGTGAAATACATAAAAAATATTTACCGAAGCAGTATGCCTGGTCGCATAATTCCATGTACGGAAGGTAATACACATTGTAAGTAAAACAGTTTCTAATTTTGATGTCAAACGTAGTCTTACAGCATTCACCTAAGCCTGATCCTCTTACGCATGCTTTCCGGACAACAGCACCGTCAGCAAAAGAAGGAAGACTGCCTGTTGAATATAGCAATTAACATGCATATCAATTCAATTTCCATTAATCTTAGAAACTAGATTCAATGACATCATGAAGATACCAAAGGGCTATCCGGAAGCTGTAAATCGAAGAAGGCCAGACAATGCAATCACCAAACGAACAAAGAAGAATCTAGAAAACATTACACAGAGATAACTAAACAATGAACAACACGAAAAACAAGGTGTAAACTAGTAACACCGATCATGGTACCCTTACCTTGCTACCAACACTGTGAATGAGGAATGGACCGGATTGTGATTCCTTGATTGATTTTAATATCCGTTTTGCTAAAATGTTTCAACTTAGCATAGGGTAAAATGGCAGATCCCACCTATTTGAACCTCCACAAAACATCCTTATAAGACGATGTACACAAATCAAAGTGGAAAACACGCTTAGATATATCAGTCTGGTAAAGTGTCATAATATTTCTGGTGTTTGAGGATTCCTGCGATTACATTCAAGAGGAAGAAATAAGGGTTAGGGTTATGGTGTTTAACGCCACTTTCAACAATATTTCAGTTATATCGTGATGGTCAGTTTTATGGGTGGAGGAAATAGGAGTACCCGCAGAAAACCAATGAACTGCCGGAAGTCAATGACAAACTTTAAAACATAATGTTGTATCTCGCCTGAACGGGATTCGAACTCGCACCATTAGTGGTGACGTGCACTGATTACAAAGGTAGTGATAAATCCAACCACCATATAATCAAGGTCTTGACGGGCCCCAGAAGAAATAAGAAATAACAGTAAGAAGAAGACACATTAAAAACAATAAGTCTCCATATATCACTAGGGAGACTTTATGACATTATTTTCAGAATAACATTTAAGCTTGTACAATGTGAACAGTTATCATTGTATATTGTATAACATGCTCTTGACTAAATGTGTAACATGCCAGGTGTCTATATAAGAGACAGGAATGCCTTGAACTTCGCAAACAGTTGGCTTAATCCACTGTTTTCGGTTGGCTCTGTGTTGCCCAATTTGTTAGTTTTCTATGTTGTATGTTTTGCTTTGTTTTCGTTCTGCGTTTTTCGTCGTGTGTCCAATGTTGCTCGTGTCTCCTGATTATTATGTCTCCCCTTCGAACGAAGGGAAACATATTGTTTTAGTCTTATTATTTCTTCCGCTTCTTCTCAGCGAAGCTTGTCCGGACCATAACTGTTTTGTCTTTCGAGATAGGTCAATGATATTTGGTATGTGGGTGCATGACCATAAGGCAGTGTGTCGCGTACCGCACTGATCTTCGTTGGACCTTGACCGTTGTATATTTCTTGTCAAGATAAAGAAATACGTACCGTTTAGCCAGATAGGTTCTTCTGTTCCACAAACATATGGGCTTACACATGATGTCGGCATATCGTGGAACATGTCATTGTCGATTGGCTTGTACCATGTGGGTTCTAATGTTCGATCACACAGCAATCCTGAATCCTTTACCTCTACCGCTGAGCACTGTATTCCTCTTTGCGACATTGATGGTAGCGTAACAGCATACATACATGGATCAGAAGGTGGTAACGTTGGGATAGGTGTTGTCTCTGGATCTAAATGGGATATACTGAAGATAATAATTATTTCCGGAAGCAAATCAAGTTTGAAAACAGTTGTCAAATAATAATACAAAATGTACTATGTTCACAGCACATAAAATAATTGGTTTAGTTTGGTTTTATGCTGTTTAACGTCATTTTCAACAATAGTTCAGCTATATCGTTGCGGTTAGTTTTATTGGTGGAGGAAATCGGAGGATCCGGAGAAAACCAACCACCTGTCGGAAGTCACTGACAAACTTTATCATATATTGTTCTACACTTCGCCCTGATTGAGATTCTAAAATATAATAGCCGAAATACTGATATGAACAACAAAAACGCAACTAAAAGGATTTTGTTAAATATTCTGATATGTTTGTAGCAAAATTGTTTATTCAAATATTGTTTTGCCATTAATAATCAATTATTTTTCGTCTAAAGTGTATATCATGGAAATTGCAAGAATAAGCATCTACCAAGAAAAGGAAGAGTTTGACAATATCAAAGGAGTAATCAGAATTCGTAAATCAAAGAAGAACAGACAACATAATGGCCAAAGATCGAGTAACACGAACACCACTAAAAGTCGAGGGTGAACACAGGTGCTCCGGAAGGGCGAGTAGTTTCTGCTCCACAATATCTGTCTTCAAATTGTTAAGTGCATAGAGGAATATTCCATTTTAATGCTTTAATAATAAAACATAACAGATTTCATTGTAATAGAATAACCAGAACACCACTCGGTCATTTCTAAATGTTCTAACTGTGTAATTTGTGTTTGGTTTTCATTTTAATGCTTTAATAATAAAACATAACTAGATTTCATTGTAATAGAATAACCAGAACACCACTCGGTCATTTCTAACTGTTCTAACTGTGTAATTTGTGTTTGGTTTTCATTTTAATGCTTGCGCTTTATGGGTTTATGCCACCACGTTTGTTCAATTTCCGTAGTTGCTAACAACTAATTTGAAAACGATTCTTGTTATGAAGCACCGTCTGGGAGTCCATAGTACTTACTTGATCCTTCTTTTATACATCCTCTATCTCCTATAAATAGATCATAATTTAAATGTATACTTAATGAAAGTAAATATAGATTGTACATTAAATATACTGATGAGAAAAAAATATACCTCAGAAATATGTTGTTGACCTACATTCACACACTAGCTCGAAACTGACGTTTACTACCACAATTAGAGATGTCGCAATACTTGGACACATTATACTGATTTCAAGCCAACCACCTGCCCCTTAATGTTGCGTGCATATCAGAGAGGCAGCAAATGCCAATTTCATAGTCATTGGTTCGATCCGACCGGTGTTCAAACCCACGATCATCCGCACCCGAGGCGCGAACGCTAACCATTACACCACTGAGGCAGTTAGGTGCAAAAGTGAATTTGTTCTTGAACCTAATAAAATTGAACAAAGTCATATAGCTATACACGACGGGTGCCATTAGTGGAGCAGGGACTTTGTACTTTTCCGGTGTTTAGTGGGGTTCGTGTGATCGTTGTTTGTTCCTTTGTCCTGTTTCTTTCGGTCATTGCGTTGTCTGACCTTCTTCGATTTACGGATTCTGATTACCGCTTTGGTATTTTCAAACTCTTCATACACTTTGTGAAACGTTTGATGCATATTCGTTAAAATAATGGTTTCACAGTATGAAAATTAGGAATATCAAGAGGTGAAATACATAAAAAAATATTTACCGAAGCAATATGCCTGGTCGCATAATTCCATGTACGGAAGGTAATACACATTGTAAGTAAAACAGTTTCTAATTTTGATG
The DNA here is from genome assembly GCA_963680875.1 of Bathymodiolus brooksi. Taxonomy (NCBI): domain Eukaryota; kingdom Metazoa; phylum Mollusca; class Bivalvia; order Mytilida; family Modiolidae; genus Bathymodiolus; species Bathymodiolus brooksi. Next base: position 42,983,690 of record OY804586.1, read on the forward strand.
TCAAACGTAGTCTTACAACATTCACCTAAGCCTGATCCTCTTACGCATGCTTTCCGGACAACAGCACCGTCAGCAAAAGAAGGAAGACTGCCTGTTGAATATAGCAATTAACATGCATATCAATTCAATTTTCATTAATCTTAGAAACTAGATACAATGTCATCATGAAGATACCAAAGGGTTAACCGGAAGCTGTAAATCGAAGAAGGCCAGACAATGCAATCACCAAACGAACAAAGAAGAATCTAGAAAACATTACACAGAGATAACTAAACAATGAACAACACGAAAAACAAGATGTAAACTAGTAACACCGATCATGGTACCCTTGCCTTGCTACCAACACTGTGAATGAGGAATGGACCGGATTGTGATTCCTTTATTGATTGTAATATCCGTTTTGCTAAAATGTTTCAACTTAGCATAGGGTAAAATGGCAGATCCCACCTATTTGAACCTCCACAAAACATCCTTATAAGACGATGTACACAAATCAAAGTGGAAAACACGCTTAGATATATCAGTCTGGTAAAGTGTCATAATATTTCTGGTGTTTGAGGATTCCTGCGATTACATTCAAGAGGAAGAAATAAGGGTTAGGGTTATGGTGTTTAACGCCACTTTCAACAATATTTCAGTTATATCGTGATGGTCAGTTTTATGGGTGGAGGAAATAGGAGTACCCGCAGAAAACCAATGAACTGCCGCAAGTCAATGACAAACTTTAAAACATAATGTTGTATCTCGCCTGAACGGGATTCGAACTCGCACCATTAGTGGTGACGTGCACTGATTACAAAGGTAGTGCTAAATCCAACCACCATATAATCAAGGTCTTGGCGGGCCCCAGAAGAAATAAGAAATAACAGTAAGAAGAAGACACATTAAAAACAATAAGTCTCCATATATCACTAGGGAGACTTTATGACATTATTTTCAGAATAACATTTAAGCTTGTACAATGTGAACAGTTATCATTGTATATTGTATAACATGCTCTTGACTAAATGTGTAACATGCCAGGTGTCTATACAAGAGACAGGAATGCCTTGACCTTCGCAAACAGTTGGCTTAATCCACTGTTTTCGGTTGGCTCTGTGTTGCCCAATTTGTTAGTTTTCTATGTTGTATGTTTTGCTTTGTTTTCGTTCTGCGTTTTTCGTCGTGTGTCCAATGTTGCTCGTGTCTCCTGATTATTATGTCTCCCCTTCGAACGAAGGGAAACATATTGTTTTAGTCTTATTATTTCTTCCGCTTCTTCTCAGCGAAGCTTGTCCGGACCATAACTGTTTTGTCTTTCGAGATAGGTCAATGATATTTGGTATGTGGGTGCATGACCATAAGGCAGTGTGTCGCGTACCGCACTGACCTTCGTTGGACCTTGACCGTTGTATATTTCTTGTCAAGATAAAGAAATACGTACCGTTTAGCCAGATAGGTTCTTCTGTTCCACAAACATATGGGCTTACACATGATGTCGGCATATCGTGGAACATGTCATTGTCGATTGGCTTGTACCATGTGGGTTCTAATGTACGATCACACAGCAATCCTGAATCCTTTACCTCTACCGCTGAGCACTGTATTCCTCTTTGCGACATTGATGGTAGCGTAACAGCATACATACATGGATCAGAAGGTGGTAACGTTGGGATAGGTGTTGTCTCTGGATCTAAATAGGATATACTGAAGATAATAATTATTTCCGGAAGCAAGTCAAGTTTGAAAACAGTTGTCAAATAATAATACAAAATGTACTATGTTCACAGCACATAAAATAATTGGTTTAGTTTGGTTTTATGCTGTTTAACGCCACTTTCAACAATATTTCAGTTATATCGTGGCGGTCAGTTTTATTGGTGGAGGAAACCGGAGGATCCGGAGAAAACCACCGACCTGTCGCAAGTCGCTGACAAACTTTATCACATAATAATTACATTACTTCAGTTTTTCATTGAAATGTTACAATATGATTGGTTATGAAGTGGTTTACATGATTATAAAAGAGATGTTTTACATCCCAATAAAACTCAAACCCGAACTTGCACGTTCCTCCATGACGACGTCAGATGTAAACAATCAATAGGTAGTAATTTCCAACAGCAAATAATCTAACACAAATAAAATTCACAACGAAAAATTCAACTATATTAAATTTTGGTGTGATTTAAATGAAATTATAAGAATTGAATGAATTTTTTTGTAGTTTTATAGGCGTGTCAAAGCATGGACCGAGGCACATCTTTTGTATGAAGCGTTAGCACGCTTCATACAAAATGTGCTTCGGTCCACGCTTTCACATGCCTATAAAACTACAAAAAAAATGCATTCAATACTTAAATGTTCTACACTTCGCCCTGATCGATATTCTAATTTACAACAGTGGTGATAGGCCCCTTAAGAAACAAGGTAAAATACAAATATAATATGCATGAGAGGGGAGAACCTTAGCTTTGATAATAATTACATCACTTAGGAACTGTAGATTTCGATAGAATATATAGCTAATAGCCGAAACATTGACTACTGGGCAGATATGAACAACACGAACGCAACTAAAAGGATTTTGTTAAATATTCTGATATGTTCGTAGCAAAATTGTTTATTCAAATATTGTTTTGCCGTTAATAATCAATTAATGTTCGTCTAATGTGTATATCATGGAAATTGCAAGAATAAGCATCTACCAAGGAAGAGTTTGAAGATATCAAAGGAGTAATCAGAATTCGTAAATCAAAGAAGAACAGACAACACAATGGCCAAAGATCGAGTAACACGAACACCACTAAAAGTCGAGGGTGAACACAGGTGCTCTGGAAGGGCGAGTAGTTTCTGCTCCACAATATATGTCTTCAAATTGTTAAGTGCATAGAGATTCACCTAAGACCAGAGATGGTCAATCAGTTCACTATAACTTTTCAGGCTTCCGCCCTCTAATAACACTGGTATTCACGATACTTTGTCGAATAAAATTACGTTTTCAAACAGCTTATTAAGCCGATTTATTTATATATGTACTGGATCTGTTACCAATTGGTTTTGAAGATTTTTTTCCTTCTCAAATAGGGGTCATAATGTTGTACCAAATACATCTCACCGGTGCGGAATTCGAACTCACAATGTTGGTGGTGATAGGTACTGATAGCATAGGTGGTAATAAATCCAACTGCCATACGATCACGGCCACGACGGCCCTTTGACTGAGAAAATATATGACGATGTAGTTGTTATAATTCATATCCGTCAAGAGTAACATGTCGGGTGTTACTAGTGGAACATGAACTACTTATCCTCGTGAAGCCATTGAGTTCAATTCCTTTGGGGGAAGGGGGGTGGTCGTGTTGCTCAGTCATTCGTTTTCCGCGTAGCGTTTTTTAGATCATCATTTATTCGTTTACTCTTTTTCTTTTGGCCATAGTATTGTCAGTGTTCGTCGACTTATGTCTGATTACTCCTTTGAGATCTTCAAGCTTTTCATACACGTAAAATACTTACTGTGAACAGTAGTTGTAGAAATAGCTTTAGACTCACATGTATGATTTCCTGTAACAAACAATTATAGTACATGTAATTAAACCGGATTTGCGAGACAGAATTATGTCGCTTGTCTTATAGTCTTGTATTTCCTTGTGCACAGGGCCGCCAAGAGAATTTTTTGGCCCCATGGCAAAAGGAAACTTGCCCCCTCCTCCAATTCTCCAAATAATGATACTCAAGCTAACTCCACCACAGCGTGTCATAAGCAAGGAATCAGTACAACAAAAATGAATTGATGAATTGTGATATAGAAAACTTGTTTATTTGTCATCTGCCCCGAGGCACCGCCCGGCTGAACCCCTCCTTTCAGTGAGCCTGCTTGTGCCTTAAACAATGTTGTAGGAGTTGCCAATTAGAGATGCACGTTTAGCACTCTCCCCCTATAAAATCCACACTAAAAAGCCCAGTTTGCCCCTGCGAAACCCTAGAAATCATTACAATTTAAATGTTAGGTGCCAAACTTCAGTTAGTATGCAAGAAAATGTACAAATTGGGTTGGTCTCAGACATGAATGACAAAAATGAATTGATGAATTGTGATATAGAAAACAACTTTCTACTTGTTTATTTGTCATATGCCCCGGGGCACCGCCGGCTGACCCCCCTCTCAGTGGGCCTGCTTGTGCCTTAAACAATGTTGTAGGAGTTGCCAATTAGAGATGCACGTTTAGCACTCTCCCCCAATAAAACCCACACTAAAAAGCCCAGTTTGCCCCTGCGAAACCCTAGAAATCATTACAATTTAAATGTTAGGTGCCAAACTTCAGAAAATGTACAAATTGGGTTGGTCCCAGACATATGATCTATGAGAGTATGTTCCACATTGAGAATCAAATCCCAGTTTGTCTAGGAAAATTTAGATATAACAAAGATAAAGTAGTAGTTGCACAACTCCAGTTAACATTAAAAAAAAGATTGAAATTAAATTGGTGTCTGTTTGATTGATTTGTAAAGACATAATTTTTATGCGGAAATAAGACATGAGCCTTCAAACAAATAACTGAAGATAAAGACGAACCGAACATTTGTTTTTTTTACAGCAATCGTTATGGACTTCACAACACGGAACAAACAAAAGACAATATGTTAGATATGAAAATCCATGTTTGGCTCTGGTAAACATAGACAAGGTATTAATCCATATGGTATCTTTCAAATGATCTATGAACCACTATGCTATATCTACTGTGGTAATGAAATATAACAATTAAAAATAAGGAAAAGGTAATATTTTGATTTTGTAAAAAACCACGACGCACCTACAGTGAAATTATTAGTAAACGTGAGGTTCTAATTTTTGCTGATTTCATGGTTCACTTAAATCACGAAAATAAAAAACCAACGAAATACAGTTTTCTCATTGATGGTTGCCTGTGATGTTTTGAAACCTCGAATTCAAGAACCCTTTTGTAGAAACCACGAAAATTTGTGCCAACGACTAAAGTACTTTCACAGTATATTTCATTTGTCATAATCTATATTTCATTTGCTATACATATATATATTGAAATGAAATAAATTGAGGTAAAGCAAAACAAATGTTTTCATATTTTTGTTTCTAATCACAAGAATATTTTTAATAATGCTGCCACATCTTTTTAGATAATATGAAAGAAATTCCTACACATTATATCTTTCTAGCTAGTAGTCAAAAGAATTCATTGCACCTGCTATGGTACTGTTCATGTTTATGTTGTCATTCATTTGTGTGATATTATGTGATCTTTCTCAGTGGAAGCTAATTTATGCAGGGTTTTTTTCTATATCTTTTTTTTATGCATTGCCGTTGGAAATCCAATTATCAAGAGGAGATGGTTCATTAACCGGTTTAACCCCTCCACAGTTTGTGCCTATATCGTGGTATTTTTCTATGTTCAATGAGTTGATGTAGAGGTGATTGTTCGTTTTGTTGATAATGGAGGAATTGTTGATCATCATTGCTTAGACTTCCTCAACAGTGAGGTATTTATACAAAACTCATAATCCTTACAATAATTACATGTATGCTTACCAAAACAGTATCCCCTAAAGCACAGATCTACATAAGGTAAATTATAAACAAAAAACCCACTGCATTTCTTGATTTGAATAAAAAAAGAGGAGAGACATGTATCGTTGTTTAGGAATCCTCTGATACATCCTGTGACATTTGAAATATTTCCTTCAACGGATGGATGCTGTCCTAAAATAGAACAAAAGACAAATGAGAAGAATTTACAATTAGACACTAACCAATTTGTTTTATTTAAGTATGGTTGTGTGAATGTGGGACTGGGATTGAGAGAGATAAAATTTGTTTCCTGTTTTGCCAAAATCCGTTGTCAATGCTTCAATATTCCCTCGTTTCCTGATATGACCTATGTAAATTTTGAGAAAAAAAATATTACGCTTCGATTTGTAGATGGAAAAAATATGTCCCAACAAAATTCCACCTGGTAGATCTAATTAAAATTGCACATCCTATTCTATACAGCTTTATAACCGATATATCAGATAGGAAAGATCTATTATTTTTACTAGATTTTCCACCTCTCCACCCATTCAGAGAAGAAAAGTTGGCCCCCTAATAGAAATCGGAGCCAACAGTTTACATTTAATTCATTAGACATATCTTAATGTCAATTCTACATTTAAATATCTAAAAATCGTACAGCTTTCAGTCAACTCAAAACAGGAATTGAAAACAATGTACAAGTATTATAAGATGTAGCCATTCGTCGTGGAGAAGCATTAGTTATGAAGATCTTATCTTTAAATCATTGCAAAACTAATTTCAACATTTGGATAATACACTTTCAAATATGAACTAATAAACATGTAGTAAACAATCTGATACTCCCTATACTAAAAATGTACACCTTGTTAGTTGAAACAAACTTATAAAAAATATCATCTTCCAATTATCGAAAAGTTGAAAACCAACCTTAAACCATTTAACTAGAAATATTGCGGTATAAATGATTTGTAATATGAAGTCATGTAATATCACATCTAGGTCTATTTTAGACAATTAATGTAGGAGGCAGAGCATGACTTTCAGGAAACGGTATATCTAAATAAGATTTAGATAAAAATTTGTTGTTGAAAAGATATAATCAGCACGTCTATTTTTGTCAACAATATTTGCAGGAAATGGGTTAAATACCAATTAATAGAAACAGTCAGGGCACGACGACCATCGTCCCTATGTATTATATGTATTTAAACTTTAATTTAACGTCCTTTGAAAAATGAAAAAGTGCGAGTTAATTAAGAATACCTACCACTGATCCATATTGGTGATTCCGTTCCACATGCAAATGATTTCGGGTGCTGATTTGGCATTTGCAGGTATTCACCATTTAAAACGGCAGCATACCACCCTGGGTCAAATCCATTTCTGTCACATATTAGTGACGAAGATGTTGCAATACAGTCCGTTCCTCTATTTTCAACATTATTGATTAGCTTTGGTGAAAGACAGGGATCTGTTGTCAACACGCCTATAACAATTCCGAGGTCAGATTACAGATAATTGTTAAAGTACATACCACGATGATGGATCATTATGATACGACCACACCTCCTTCTACCCTAGGAAAAAAAACCAAGAAAAAAAAAACACAAAACAAAAACCCACAAAAAAAAAGGAAAAAAAAAAGAAAAAAAAGAAAAGACATAACAAGGTGCAAACCAGAGGCTCCCAGGAGCCTGTAATCGCTCACCTGGATCAAAGCTGCTTTCAATAACAACGCAACTGCACTGTGGTAGCCATCTTGGTGGGGGAGCGCAACTGCCGGACACAATTTTGGAAGAGGACCATCTAATGACTATTCCATCAAAGTTTGGTTCTAATTGAGCTACTAGTTCCAGACAAGATGGTTTTTATGTCAATTTTCCATAGGGTCCTATGTTAAACTTTTTCCATAGGGTCCTATGTTAAACTAAGTACAGCTGTGCAGCCATCTTGGTCAGAGGGAGGGACCACCAGAAACAATTTTGGAAGAGGACCATCCAATGACTATTTTATCAAAGTTTGGTTCCAATTAAGCAACTGGTTCCAGACAAGAAGATTTTTATGTGAATTTCCCATAGGTTCCTATGTTAAACTAAGTTCGGCTGTGGGGGCCATCTTGGTCGAAGAGCCGAACCGCCTGACACATTTTTGGAAAAGAACCATTCAATGACTATTTCATCAAGATTTAGTTCTTATTGAGCAAATGGTTTCAAACAAGAAGATTTTTATGGGAATTTCCCATAGGGTCCTATGTTAAATTAAGGTCGGCGGTGGTGGCCATCTTGGTCGGAGGTCTGAAATGCCAGACATAATTTTGGAAGGGGACCACCCAAAGATCATTTCAGCAAAGTTTGGTTGAGATTGGCTTGGTACTTTCAGAGGAGAAGATTTTTTTTTAATTTCATCCCCCCTTTTTTCTATTTTGAGCTTGGCGGCCATCTTGGTTGGAAGTCGGGATCAACGGACACAATTCTGGAAGGGGACCATCCAAGAATCATTTCAGCAAAGTTTGGTTGATATTGGCTCAGTAGTTTCCGAGGAGAAGATTTTTTTTAAATTTCATCCCCCCCTTTTTTCTAATTTGCATAATCGGTCAAATTCGGCAAAAGTTCAAAGTTCATAAAAAATCCTGTAATATATGCTAAAAAGATCATCATTATGCTTACACAGTTCAAATTTGGGCACATTCTGGCTTAAAATAGAGCAGTTTTGAACATTTGAAGAAATTTCTATTTTTAGTAACAGCGGCCATCTTGAATGGAGGGCGGGGCTGTCGGACACAATTTTGAAAGGGACCCACCCAGGGACCATCCCTGCCAGGTTTGGTTTAATTTGGTTCAGCGGTTTCAGAGGAGAAGATTTAAATGTGATCTTTTATCAAAATATGCGTAATTTGCATAATCGGTATATATCGGCTGAAAGAAAAATTTCACAGAAAAACCCGGAATCTATGTTAAACTATTCCTTGCCATGTAGCTGCAGTTAAAATTTCAGCTCATTTTGACTTACACTAAAGCAGCAATGGACAATTAAAATTTCATCCCCCTTTTTCTATTTTTAGCTTGGCGGCCATCTTGGTTGGAAGTCGGGATCAACGGACACAATTTTGGAAGGGGGCCATCCAAGAATCATTTCAGCAAAATTTGGTTGATATTGGCTCAGTAGTTTCCGAGGAGAAGATTTTTTTTAAATTTCATCCCCCCTTTTTTCTAATTTGCATAAACGGTCAAAATCGGCAAAAGTTCAAAGTTCATAAAAAATCCTGTAATATATGCTTAAAAGCTCATCATTATGCTTACACAGTTCAAATTTGGGCACATTCTGGCTTAAAATAGAGCAGTTTTGGCCATTTGAAGAAATTTATATTCTTAGCAACAGCGGCCATCTTGAATGGAGGGCGGGGCTGTCGGACACAATTTTGAAAGAGACCCACCCAGGTACCATCCCTGCCAGGTTTGGTTTAATTTGGTTCAGCGGTTTCAGAGGAGAAGATTTAAATGTGATCTTTTATCAAAATATGCCTAATTTGCATAATCGGTATATATCGGCTGAAAGAAAAATTTCACAGAAAAACCGGAATATATGTTAAACTATTCCTTGCCATGTAGCTGCAGTTAAAATTTCAGCTCATTTTGACTTACACTAAAGCAGCAATGGACAATTAAAATTTCATCCCCCCTTTTTCTATTTTTAGCTTGGCGGCCATCTTGGTTGGAAGTCGGGATCAACGGACACAATTTTGGAAGGGGGCCATCCAAGAATCATTTCAGCAAAATTTGGTTGATATTGGCTCAGTAGTTTCCGAGGAGAAGATTTTTTTTAAATTTCATCCCCCCTTTTTTCTAATTTGCATAAACGGTCAAAATCGGCAAAAGTTCAAAGTTCATAAAAAATCCTGTAATATATGCTTAAAAGCTCATCATTATGCTTACACAGTTCAAATTTGGGCACATTCTGGATTAAAATAGAGCAGTTTTGGCCATTTGAAGAAATTTCTATTTTTAGCAACAGCGGCCATCTTGAATGGAGGGCGGGGCTGTCGGACACAATTTTGAAAGAGACCCACCCAGGTACCATCCCTGCCAGGTTTGGTTTAATTTGGTTCAGCGGTTTCAGAGGAGAAGATTTAAATGTGATCTTTTATCAAAATATGCCTAATTTGCATAATCGGTATATATCGGCTGAAAGAAAAATTTCACAGAAAAACCGGAATATATGTTAAACTATTCCTTGCCATGTAGCTGCAGTTAAAATTTCAGCTCATTTTGACTTACACTAAAGCAGCAATGGACAATTAAAATTTCATCCCCCCTTTTTCTATTTTTAGCTTGGCGGCCATCTTGGTTGAAAGGCGGGATCACCGGACACAATTTTGAAAGGGGGGCCATCCAAGGACTATTCCACCAAAGTTTGGTTGCAATTGGCCCAGTGGTTTCTGGGGAGAAGATTAAAATGTGAAATGTTGACGAACGGACGACGGACAACGGACGACAGACGACGGACGACGGACGACGGACGACAGACGACGGACGAAAAGTGATGACAAAGGCCAGGTGAGCTAAAAATCAAGTCCCTTAAATATTCGTCAACAATGTTTGGGTTAATACCAATCCATTTTCTGTATTTAAAATATTTGATTAAAGGTGGAAACTGATGATATATGCTGTATTTCTAAAATTCACAAAAACTTCACGCATATATATAGCACATAACAGACTACTAATATCAAACACATTGTCATTTGGAATATTATTCCACAATTTACGCAGCCATTCTACGATAAAACCGTGAATTAAAGGAAATCATTGACAACACATGAGAAATTACCTCATCAATTTATAGTATTGAATCATTGCTTAACATATTTTGTAAACCATACAACCAACCAACGTTAATCAACCATTCCAGTCGGTCATAAACGCTGCATAAGACGACCAATTACAGAATGGTGTACCCCCATTTGCCCTGCCACCCTTCAATTGCTAAAATCTGCCTTTGACTTGCCAACAGATTGCCACCTCTCTGCTAAAGTAAATTATCGCCTAACCATAATTTAGCGATGAAAACACTTCATACTAAAAACTATGCAACCTCAACGTGCAAACACACTGCGTAATTAAGTTTTATTAATGGAACACGACTTTTTTTTAAATCGATCGATGACGGGTTACACATTTAATTCACGCTTTGTGTACAGATTTTCTCTACAGTCATCACATTTAAAAATAATAATTTTCAAAAAAGATATTTATGAAACAAATTAAGTGGCGCTTAACTTTTGTTATACATTTTGTATGTACATTTCATACCTATATGTTTCCCTAGTTATATTATTTTTTATATAATCATCAACAATATTCGATTGGGAATATAACCGCATCGGTGTTGTAAATTATGGTTAGCGTGCTAGCCGCGAGTGCGGGAGATCGTGGGTTCGAGCCCAGATCGGGTCAAACCAAATGTCAAACCAAAGACTATTACATTGGTATTTGTTGCTTCTCCGCGAAGCACGCAACATTAAGAAGAAAGAGCAGACTGGTTTTCTTGGAATCAGGATAATGTGTCCTAGTGAGGCAACATTTCTATCCACGGACTGTTGTTTCAGTGAGCTAGCACTATAAAGATCCAACTAAGCGTGTTGGTCTAGTACAAGGCGGACCTCATCATCATTTCATTGAAAATTAACTTGTTCTTGGCATGATATAGTTGAAAAACTGTTGAGTTGGCGCTAAACAACAATCACTCACTTCGATTATGAATATTGCAGGAAAATAGACATTCATACAGATCGAATATATATGAATCAATTACAGAGTGAATTCATTTCGAAATAATTTATGTTGCTTATTAATACCTACAGAATTGCATTGACTGAACGAAAAGATTAAATCATACACTTACCTGTACCTGTCTTGAAAATGGTGATTATTACAACAATTTCGTAGATTTGCATGATTTCATGTACATTTGTTAGGATATCATCGGCTTCAGAATGCACTTGTCTGAAGAGGAAAAAACATATATTGGAATGGAACAAAAATATTCCATCATAAAATTCCCTCAAGGCTTATTTACTTCTTTGTTCGAAATATTTTATTTGTTCAGTGGCAGCTATAAAATGTGTCGCTCACCTTTCATTTTGGTTTGAGGAAACTTAATACAGAACCTTCCATAGGTGCTTCCCACCAAATTTCGGTTCATTTTGTTAAAGCAGTTTCAGAGAAGAAGATTTTTAGAAATCGACCAATCTAAAACAAGAATTGCCTGTGGCAGCCATATTTGTAAATGGATCGAGATGAAATTAGTAAGCTTTATAGAGGACCTCCCATAGATGCATCCTACCCAGATTCGGTTGATTTGGCAAAGCGGTTTCAGAGGAGAAGACTTTTAAAAATAGGTCAATCAGTAACAAGAATTGCCTGTGGCGGCCATGTTTGTCAACGGATCGGGACAAAATAAGCAATCACAACAGAGGACTTTCCATAGTTGCTTCCTAACAAGTTTCGGATCATTTGGCGAAACTCTTTCAGAGGATAAGAATCTAAAAAATCAGCCAATTAGAAACAAGAATCGCCTGTGGCGGCCATGTTTGCCAACGGATTGGGACATTATGAGCATTCTTTATAGAGGACTTTCCATAGATGCTTCCTACCAATTTTCGGATCATTTGGCCAAGCGGTTTCAGAGAGGAAGATTTTTAGAAACCGACCAATCAGAAAAAAGAATTGCCTGTGGCAGCCATGTTTGTTAATGGATCGGGACGAAATGAGCAATCGTTATAGAGGACCTTCCATAGATGGTTCCTACCAAGTTTCAGTTCATTTGGCTGAGGGGTTTTAGAGGCATATATCTGTAATTCAATTCTGATATCTGTATACAGATAACTGCATTTTGAATAAATATATCTATATTTAACAAGAGTTATCTTTCTTTTAACGAAAAAAAAAGCTTAAAAAAAATACACCAATCAGAAACAAGAATTGCCTGTGGCGGCCACGTTTGTTAATCGATCGGGACGAAATGAGCAATCTTTATAGAGAACCTTCCATAGATGCTTCCTACCAAGTTTCGGTTCATTTGGCAAAGCGGTTTCAGAGGAGAAGATTTTTTAAAATAGGCCAATCACGAAGAAGAATTGCCTGTGGCGGCCATGTTTGTTAATCGATCGGGACAACATGAGCAATCTTTATAGAGGACCTTCCATAGATGCTTCCTACCAAGTTTCAGTTCATTTGGCTGAGGGGTTTCAGAGGAGAAGATTAAAATGTGAAAAGTTAACGGACGACAGACGATGGACGCCTTGAGTGATGGCAAAAGCTCACATTGCCTTTGGCAAGGTGAGCTAATAAATATATGGAGTGTAAATATTTTGTTAAGCATTATCTACAGACAAGAGCCATTTTTAATTTCGAAAGCAATAAAAGTAAAATGAATTATAAATTAACAATATTTACACCAAATATAATATACATGTAAGTTAAAATATGACATCCTCAAACGATATTAAATACTTAGATGTTATAATTTATTGGAATAACCTTTATCAGGTATAATCATATTACCATGATTGGAAGCCAAATAACTTAGAAGTCTTTGGGAGCAAGTAAACAAAAGGGCAATAAACACGATAGCTACATTTAGCTCAAGTTCCAGGTGCGATTCTGCATGTAATCCCCGAATATGAACATATTAACCTTCGATCTTGATCGGTTTGAAAGCGTAACAATTCCGAAAGGTGTCTTTGTAAAAAGCACGATAAATCATAAGACAGCTACAATGTTTATTCGTGTATATTCAATATATTCTAATAACAATCTTTATTCTCATAAACAGTCTTCGAAATTAGACTTTCGAATTTACTGGCCCGAAAACTTCAAAATTAGAATATTTATATAGATTCTATTGAACAAATTTGGCAAAAGTCACTGGTCCGAATCAATTTTCATTGGCCGTGGGCCACTGGACCACTGCTAAAGTCGATGACTGCATAAACCATCGTAATACATTGGTATAGAGATACAATATATACAGAAAATAAATAAAAACAATAAATACAATAATAACAATAGTAATTACCCAGGAGGTAGTAATATATTCTGAATATGATCTGAAAAGGTGTACTAAAGCTAAAACCAAAGCTTATTTAGAATAAACTTTGCTGACTGTAAATCTCTTGCTATAAATGTAGTGATTAACAATTAGGGATACTAGGTATAACTAGTAAATGGTTTACAGCAATATTGGGTGCAATAAAATTATCATTTGTGAAAAAAAAGTTCCATGTGCCTGAGGGAGATGCACCTCAGTTTTAAATATATATATATTAATTAGGAACTATGATTTTCAAACATAGATATTTCTAATAAACCATGTCATCCACGTATTGGCCTATAAGCACAACACCATTGATTTGTCATAATGCCGTAATGATCGTTTTAAAAAAAAATATACTAAGTCTTACTATTTCCTTTCTATCTCTTAAATTCAGATTGTAGTTTGTTGTACTACACCTTAGAACTAAGAATTGAAGAAAAGATTGAAGATACCAAAGGAGTAATTAGAAGCCGAAAGTCGAAGGACAGACTCGGTACAACCTTATAACCTAAATATTGTTAAAAGTGGCGTTAATTAAACAATATAACTCTAACCATATGATAATTATGATTTGATAATTTGATTTATTGTGTTTAACGCCACTTTCAGCAATATTTCAGCTATATCATGGCGACCTATTGTTGTGATGGAAGAAACCGGAGTACCCGGAGAGGACCATCGACTGGTAAACTTTATCATTTACGGCTGGAAGTCGAGTGCACCTTTTTCGTAATTTACAAAGTCGAGCGCGAACCCACGCCGTATTGGTCTTAGGCTTGTATGAGTTGTTTGGTAATCCAACTACCTCTATATATATATATATATATAGCTAACTCATTGAGCCATCCGGGCATGATAATTATGAATGTTTCTTTTGTGGATATATGAATAGTTGAATGTCATTTTTTTTTTATTGTGGCCTTGAAAGTGGAAAAAATAGAGAGTAAATAAATATAAATGATTCTTATCTTAATTTGGAAAGGAAAAGATTACACTGTATGTATGTTCACAAAGATGTATCAATTTGAACAGCGGTGATCTTAACAAACTACACTGTTATGTCATTAGAAGCCGGCAACCGGCGAAAATCTCCTATAATTTCAGCTGTCGCCGCCGGTAACTTTCTTATTGGCAGGATTGTAAAAGGAAGGAAAATCGTGTATGCATAAAATCCTAACTTTAAATTATTTTCTTTGAAAGATATATGATGTATATATCACTCATTTACAGGCCATCGACATCGTGGAATTGTTTCATGTCCAACTATTTTCCTCAGTAGAAGCCAGTACGAGTTATCTTGCATGTAACTTTGTTTTCAATGTTTTCAGTGTTTTCTTTTGTCAAGCTTTTATCTTGTATGGATAATGCTACGTCTTATCAGACGGCCTGCTGTGGTGTGATAGATAATGTCGCCATCCTTCACTGATTAAATATGATCAGTTATGCGTATTATCATGACACGTTTGTTAATTAAATCTTCGTGATCATCACGAATAAAACCTTGTATAACTTGTATAAGAAGAGTTTTTTTACTGTGTTATTTTAGAAGAAAATATTAATCATCATCTTTCTTGGAGTTGTATTTAATTATGCTAAATCAAAATACACACACACATATATATAGAGAGAGCCTGGTCAAATACGTCGTCTCAGTTATCGATTACAATGTTTCTTTATTTCGGACAGCGTCAAGGTCAAATTATGCAATGATAGATTACACAATGCTACAGTCTGCTTCTATCGTTATTTTTAGGAATGGAATTTTCCACTGGTCAGTAAAGCGTATTAATCTTATTCTCTAGATTTCCATATATATGGCTCTGCTTTCATCGCTATTTTTAGGAATGATTTTATCCAATCATAGGTCGTCAAATAGATGCAACATCGTACAACATATATTACACTGCACACATGATACATGTTACAGTATAATTGTATGCAATATTTTTGCCAGTTTCCATTTTCATTTGAAATAAGTAATCCTTCAAAATAGCTGCAGCTGCTTTATTTTGTTTTATTGTTCTTTCGGCATTTAATTTTAAACGTTTTTCTTCAATTTCAGCTTCTGTTGTAGCAAATCTGCCGTCATCGTTATTTTTAGGAATGATTTTATCCAATCATAGGTCGTCAGAGAAATGCAACATCGTACAATACAATTTGTACTATAATTTACCAATCAATACAATTAGCTTCTTGGCAAACACATGTGCGTACTTGACAAATTAACATAACAAATAATAAGACTTAAAATAGAACCATGTAATATACTCCTTTTAAACCATATAGTCGTGTATATAAATAATTGTTCATACAAACGACAGGGTATTTTATTTAAACCTAATAAATAATCAAAGTAGATCGAGATCAAATAAAAAGAACAGGATATCTGTCAGACTGTGTAAATCCCGTGTCCTTCTTTCATTGTACATATCCCGGATGCATGCAAGATATGTAACAATTCATAATTCTATTATTTCTCATATGAATCAAATGTTGGAGAAACTAATGGGTAAACAAGCTGATGACACATTTAATGAACACTTCCAACCCAATGAAATCCCCAAGGCTATTAAAACACTTAAAACGAAAATCAGTTGCTGGAGACTTAATATCAAATGAAATGATCAAGTATGGCTTTCCAGTTTTAATTGAACCAGTTTTAAAACTTTTTAATCTGATCTTTGAAAAAGGAGACTTCTCCAAATTATGGAATGAAAGTTATATCACCCTCCTACATAAAAAGGGGAAGGAAAAAATCTGACCCTGCAAACTACAGAGGGATCTCACTAACCTCCAATCTTGGAAAGTTATTTAATAAAGTTTTATATGCAAGAATTTTGAAATTTCTCAACTTAAATAAAAATTATTCATGAAAACCAAATAGGCTTTAAAGAAGAATCCAGGACTACTGATCACATCTTTACTCTATAATCCATTATTGAAAACTATTAATCTTAAAAAAAGAAAGTGTTTGCAGCATTCATTGATCTAAGAAAAGCATTTGACACTTTCTGGCACAAAGGGCTTTTTTGATGTGTTATTGAAACATAATTTTCCACATAAAATTTTCAAATTGATACATTCTATGTATCAGGACACCCATTGTAAAATCAAGTTCAAAACTGGTATCAGTAGAGACTTTGTTTCTACATGTGGAGTAAAATAAGGGGATGTTTTGAGCCCCATATTATTTAATCTATATATTAACAGCATAGTAGATGACCTTGAAAAGGCAAAAACTGACCCAGTTATAGTTGGTGATGTACAGGTCAACTCTCTTCTCTATGCAGATAACATCATACTGTTGTCAAGTACACAGGAAGGACTACAAAATTCTTTAAATGTAATAAGTAATTTTTGCTCTTCTTGGAAACTGGATGTAAACCAAGAGAAATCAAAGACCATGATATTTAATTCAAATGGTAAAACATACATGAATAGTTTTAACTTAAAAGAAAAACACCTGGAAACAGTGAAATCATACTGTTATCTAGGAGTGACAATTAAATATACAGATAATCTTAGCATTTCCAGTAAATTACTAATTGAAAAGGGTAGAAAAGCTTGGTTTAAAATAAAAAAAGACTGTTGGTTTAAATAACCCCTGTAATCTCCTTGAAAAACTTTTTGATACTTTAGTAGTCCGAATAATTTTGTATGGTTGCGAAATTTGGGGGGTTGACCACTGTTTTAAAGATAGTGAACCATTTGAACACCTACATATTAAGTTTATTTAAGAAATATTAGGTGTCCATTGCAAGGCAACTAATGCTGCTTGCTTAGCAGAATTAAACAGATACTCTTTAAGAGGTAGGATACAATTAGCAACAATTAATTTTTTTAAGATATTTAAATGCAAATACTGTAACTCACTTGTTAACAAAGTATATAGTAGTACTGGAAAAAAAGTAAATGGTTAATAAATACTGTAAAGGTTGGGTAAATAAATTAGGATTTGGACACCTGAATTTCCATACTAATCATATTGCATTTTACTTGACAAATATAAAGCAACGAATCCATGACCATGCAATTCAAAACCTTAATTGCTCAATTAGAGAATGTTCGAAACTAGAATTTTTTCAAAATGTGTTTAAAATTAATGAAAGACCTGCATACACTGATATATGTAAATTTAAAGAGGATAGGTCTACTCTATTCAAATTTAGAATTAGTGTACTCTCTTGAAATTGAGATGGGCAGGTACTATAATATTCCACGTGAAAAATCGTGTTTGCTTATCATGCAAAGCGGGTAAAGTAGAAGATGAATTACATCTTTTCCTTGACTGCCCATCTTATACACATTTAAGGCAAGACTTTTTTGGAAAAAATAAAAAGTATCTTAGGTGAAGTAAATCAAAAAGTTTTCAATAAAAGTCGAACGATAGCCCTACTGAACAGCAATTCATCAAAACTTTTCAATATCATTGACAATTTTATGAATAAAAGAATGTCCAAGAGAAATTCATCATAGTCAACAAATAAAATGAGTACATTTTCACTCTAAATATATATTTATATATGTACATATGCAAGCTGATGCCACTGTCGCTCCCACATGTATTGGTATTATATATATTTTACATGTATATCTTTCTTTATGTGTCATAACCATATATTGTTAATGTGTTAGTACCAATAAATATTGTCTACTGTCTATTGAAATTTATGTAAATATTTTTTGTAAATACCCACGCATGCAACAGTACGTAATCTTCAACGTCTTGAATGTATATCTAAAGAAGAAGTCTGTGTAAATTCTGTGTTCTTCTTTCATTGTACATATCCCGGATGCACTCTAGATATGTAACATTGTTGATGTCTTAGATAAAAAGGTCACAACTTTGCAAAGCACATCCTAGTATCATAAATTAAGACCAAATTATGACAATGCCGTCTTTTGAGGTATAATTCCTAATTGGATAAATATTTCACTGCATACCAGCTTTTTAATTATCTTTCTTTATGATGGTTACTTTATGAAGCATTAATATTATGAAATTAAAAGACGCTTCTTTCTTAATTATAATTTATTCTTTTTTGATGAGCAACAATAAAGTACGGAGCCGGTTAACTGACATGCTAAATATTTTTATGACGTTACACGAAATAGTATTTCGCATAAACTAAATTAAAAAAATATCTATAAACGATATAAAAAAAATTCTCATGTCAGAAAACGGGATCCGTAAACTATTTCGCATAAACGAAATTAAAATTCTCATGTCAGTTATTGGGCTCCACAATAAAGCAACATATTAATATGCATTTTAGCTTTTTTCTATTTCCTTTCATATGAATTTGAAATATAAATATTTGGTGCGGACAGCAGAATCATGAACGCTCAACGATGGAAACTGGCAAAGCAGCAGCATAACAAACCTGGATATTGCCGATGGTATATAGTTGCCTGCAAATTCAATAGGCCATGTGAGGTAGAAATCATTAAATTAGTCCTGCGTTCAACAATATCGGAACTGTATAGCGAATTCCGTTCACGAAAATTATAAAACCGAATTTTCCTTTTATTAGGGGGGGGGGGGGGGGGAAATTTACGTTCACAATTTTGTGCTTATCATTGACTGTATGGAATTAATATTGATATAGTGTCTGTGTTCAATATAATATGTAAGTATGTGTTGCGTCGGTAGAAAAAAAAGTCACAGTATATTTTTCCCACATTTACTATATCCGGAAAGTCACAGTATGCACAATCAGTGATTTTGTCCATACCTAGGTTATGGTGTTTATCGCCACTTAAAAAAAAAATTCGGTGATATGGTGGCTTTTTGTTTTATCATTCCAATATATTTCAAATTTGGTTTCATTCTGATGAATAATAACATTTGATCGGCACATACCGTTCACACTTATTACCCAACTTGGTATATATCTGAAACTTTTGGTAATTTTATATGCTGAGTGATGATACTGTACTCATGGCAAAATCATCAGCTGATCTTCAAAATCAACTAAATTCATTCCAAAATTATTGTTCTATCTGGAAGCTTAAAGTGAATACAGATAAAAGTAAAGTTATGATTTTTTCCAGAGGTAAACTCCTAAGGAATCTTAATTTTTCATTAAAATGGAGAAAAACTAGAAATAGTCAATATTTTTAATTAATTAGGAATAGAATTATCCAGGACTGGTAACTTTAAAAGAGCAAAGCAATATATAGCTGGCAAAGCTACTGTTGCTTTTACGAAGTATTAAAAATGGGCAACATTTAAAAAAAATATATATAAAAAGGTAAAACAGATTGTTGGCATAGGTTGAATAGGTTAATTGTTATATAAACATGACTAGTCATTTTTAAATAGTGTAAAATCGGGGAGGGGGGAGGGGAGAGATGTCAATGTACTCCAAGTCCCCAATTAATTTTTAATGTAAGGTTGTCTTGTTTTTGTGTGAGTATTGAGTGAATAAGCTAAGTAGGTATTTAAAATCATTATATCAGCACGTATATTTAATATCAAACTTTATAAAAATAATTAGGATATTATAAGCACATATATTTTAACATCAATCTCCATGAAAATAAAATAGGATATTATATGCATATATATTTTTATATCATACTTCATGAAAATAAATTAGGATATTATAAGCACAGCTATCTTTTTTTTTATCATACTTCAAATTATCGTATAAATAATTAGCTTGGACTGAACTGAATTATCTTATGATTAATTAGCTTGGAGTGAGCAATTAAAAAATACTCTTCAAAATTATGATAATTCTAAATTTATAAATAAATATTATTAAAAACTTTTGAATTTAGATTTTAAGAAAATTGCTTAATTGCATATCATATAATATTTTTAATTCATACATTTTAGAAAGATTGTTTATTTAAATTATTCTAAAATTTTACATTTTCATCTTTTTTATTTACAGATTTTTGTTTAATTTTACCAGATTTTTATTTTAATATATATAAATTTTTACAAAAGTTTAATTTTTTTTTCTTCAAGTTGTTAAATTTTAACAAACTTATTCTTATATTTTTAGATTGTTTTTTGTTTATTTTTTGTTTTTTTTTATAATGAATTTCACTTTTGAGACCTTTTAACAAAAGTTTAATTTTTTTTCTTCAAGTTGTTAAATTTTAACAGACTTATTCGCATATTTTTAGATTGTTTTTTGTTCATTTTGTTTTCTATAATACATTTCACTTTTGAGACCTGCATTTTTAAATTTACTTACCTGCAACTGTCATTAATTGTTATATAAACAGCTGTAATATAATGTTTGTTGGCATACCTTGAATATGATATTTCAAAATATTGGCATAGGTTGAAGACACCGATGTGAGGTATGGGGTTTCAGTAATAATATATAATTGAAAAGGTACATTTAAAATTCTGTAAATTACTACTTCATTAAAAATCATCTACACCATCATACATGAATGATGATATATGGTGAACTTGGGAGATATTCTTTGGAAATAGACATAAAAAGTAGAATTATATCATTCTGGGCTAAATTGCTACATCTGTCTGGAAAAGAGTTAAAATTGTCAAAAATAATTTATAATTTATGTTATTGTATGTCAATCAAAAACGTGGAACATTTTAGTGGTTAGATAATGTTAAAAAAATTCTAAATGAATGTGGATTCGCATATATTTGGAACACACAAACCTTTGTTGATCCACACTGGCTTCCACTTACAATTATTAGAAACCTACAAGATCAGTGAACAATATTGGCATTTTTTTTTAGATGATACATCAAAAGCTATAAATTACAGATTGTTTTAAGATTATTTTGGCATGGAAGTATACTTTGATTATTTTAGATAACAAAAATGTTGTAGAGTTATGCAGCTTTAGAACAGCAAATCATAAATTACCTATTGAAATTGGAAGATGGAATAACACTAATAGAAATAACAGAATTTGTGGGCACTGTAATAAAAATGACCTCGGTGATGAATTTCACAATATTTTAAATTGCCCATTCTTTGAACAAGATTGAAACATCTATATACCAAAGTATTACTGCAGTAGGCCAAATGTTTTAAAATATAAATTACTGTTATCTTCCAAAAAGAAATCAGAATTGATAAAACTAAGCAAATTCATTAATCAGATAAAAAAAATTGTATGTACTCCGACTTAACGTAATGAATTGTTCATCTGTGTACATTTCTTCATTACTTACGTACATGTACTTAGTATAACATGCTATTGTATATGGTATATATTGTACATATGTATTTCTCTATACCTTGTCAAATTATGATGGGTTTATTGAGAATAAAAGATATATATACCAATATTAATTTGAGCTTTGAACTTTGCAAATTGATAACTGGTAAACAAATAGGGACCCCTCAGCTTCCCAAAGCGCAATTATTTATTTCCCCCATAATTTCTCCAATTTTGTCGATTTCCCAACTTCTTAAATTATTTTATTTTTCGACTATTAGTTATTTAGATTGTTGGGAGAAAATAGATAATTTATTTACTGATGGAAATCGAGAGAAAATCATATCGAGTCGGCTTTTTTTTTGCAACGTTAAGTAAGTATGGATAAGAAGTGCCAAACGAACGTCGGAAGTGTGTAAATATTACACAAACAGGTACATGCTTTGAGATTTAAAATTTGTTTTTCTTTCTTTCTTTTAAAGAACTGGCGACCGTTTCACTAAAGGTCGCAAGTCGGAAACGTAGACGTAAATGCACTCTTAAGAGTTATGACCGTTTCACTAATAAATAGGATGTATGACTTGCGATAAAAAGTGATCGCAAAGTTAAGAGTGTTGGTAGGTACTCGTAAGTCGTAAATTGTAAGCCCGGCTAATTTCGCTTTCTAAACTAATATATATATGCGCCAGGGATATTTCCCGGAATTCTTTCAAAATGATATAAACTGTTAATATCTTCCCGGCATTAGGAAACCAGATATTTTCGTGGTAGCTCATCTCAAAATACTTTCAGCTCCCTATAAGCGCTCTCGCCAACATTAAATTTTTCTAAAATAAATAACAAATCTTTAATTTTTTGTCTTTCTTCTTCAGGCCGACGGATTGAAATCGATATTAACAGTCTTCCCATCAAATGTATTTTATGATGATGGCTGATTAAATTGAATTGATGTGGTTTTAGACAGCGACTTTCTCAATAAGAAATTGCGCCCTTAAGAAAAATGTATATTAGAGTTTTGGGTAATTCTCTTATTATTTACTTACTTTTTAAAATTGTTTGTCATGTATTATATCTGTCAGTTGTAATATACAGGACATAGCCAATTACTGATTATACAGGAAGAGCACCTACTGTGAAGCCATCTATTTTGAGAAGCCATTCAATGAAAATAACAATCCAACCATATTGTTACATAATAAGATAAGAATTAGATAAGAAATTAAAATTTATAGAAGGCAAGTGTGTTTTTTTAGTGAACATTAATTAACACATTAAGTCACATTTCATTTATTTAACCTAACTTGGGTCAGTTATCAATTAAAAAGACAAAAATAGTTTTTAAAAAATCTGTCTAATAAGTATTTACCTAAATAACGATATTGTGATTGGTATTTCTTAATAAATTGTATTAAAAATCATTCTAATTTATGAATTATTCAACTTTCTGTTTGCATATTTATTTTCAATAAAAATTCTTTATTATTTCATCCCATTTTCCTTAATTTAACTTGTGCATATCCATATTTATACAATCTTATGTTAACAACAAGTTACATGTGTTGACCATATATATACTATTATTATCCACAATAAATTCAGGAAACAGAGATGAAATAATAAAGAAATTGTGCAAATTGTTTATATATTTTAGTTTCCAACTACCAGGTTAACAATTCTATCAACTTCCTATTGTTCTTATCAATAATTAACTGTACTTACATTATTATTGTCTGCACACAAAGTAAATCCAGCTATATAGAATTAAATCCATCTTTTTAATATACACTATAATTATCCTATTCAACACATCAAAACCATGCTGCTGTGACGGTTAGGTATTTAATAAATAGGGCGACACATAAGTGGGGTACACTGAAGGGTAAGAAATCATAGGTAAAATAAGATTGTTGAAATACTTTTGAAAAAAAATGGCAAAAATTGATATATTTGCAAATATAGTGAATATCTGAGTGTGCATGGTGTAATGATAGATTTGTTTCTTTTGTTCCCCTCACATCTCTTTTTTACAAAATAAAATGTTACTTTTTTATAATGGCCTACAGATGAAGTGAAAAAAAACCCAGATAACACTCGTAACCCTCAAATCTATTTTCTATTCCTGTAAATTTTCATATCTAGAACTTGAACCGAATGAAACTGATGGAATATCTAAATTTATTAAATCTTAATTAAATAAAAATGAATCTTGGGTTACATTGTTTTGTATATGTTTTGTGAATCTGGGGAAAGCTAGTCTACTCAGGGCCGTCTTAACAGCAGGGCATAGCAGTACACCGAGACAGCTACCTATACAACCATTCGCAGGAATATAAATGTAAATGTCGATTAAATTAAATATATAGTTATTGTATAGGTACTTCCAAAACAATCAGTGTTTAAACATTAAAAAACATGCCGCACACAGCATACACAGATTAGCATATGATTATGATCCTTATGCTCATGGGGCCCCCGGGCAACTGCTCAGCGTACCCATGCGTTAATATGGCACTGAGTCTACTGATACATTTTTAGTATATCTGTATATCTACAAATATATGGTTCAATGTTATGTATGTAATATTGTTTTCATTATGTGTGTATGCTAGGTTAAATAAACTTGAAGAAAGGGGCAATGAAATACAGCGGTACATGTAGCTTTACACCAAGTTTTTTCCCCATTAAATAGTAGCAAGATAATTTGTATTTCAGTTCTGCAAACATATAAACAAAATAACATAAAAGCTGTATCAATCTCCATGGGCTTTTGAACCAACAAAATAAACTATGAATAGTTAAAAGCTTTTAGACACCAGCAATAGGGACCATTCACTGCTTCTCCTATTTGGTGACGCTGCTGTTCCATAAGTGGCTACATATGCGTTTGAATCACAAAAACGCTTGTATCTAACGTTAACCTAATGACGGAACTGAATTATAAAACTTTGACAGTGCAAACATTGAAGGTTTAACTAGTACAGCGTGGGGTGGTATTACCTGTTAGAAGTATAGATTTAGTTGACGACTATATGTAAAATAAAAGTATAAGTCTTTAAGTCGTAAGAAAAGACTTTTATTATGAACATATTAAGAAATACAACGGACGTTTACAAGCCATATTGGCATGTATCTTGGTGTAGCCTATACAAGGTGTACATGATGTTTGGTTACTCACACTGCAATACTGATGAACTTCATTTCAACATTTTAAAGTACCTGCATTTTGGGAAATACTACCTCTAAGTGAACAAAATAAAATGATAAAGACACCGTCTCCAAATACAAAATTTTGAATCATGAATATATCTAGGTCTATCTATATTTAAGCAATCTTCAAATCTAAATCACACTCTTTAAAATTATTTGGTACACAATTATGCATATAATATATTCCTTCTTTGTGTAGTGTTATTAACTGTTAAAGATTCGACAACAAGCGGATTAATCATAGCATTTATTTTGGAAAGATTTTGAGCAGATGTATTATGAAAGGCATTGATATATACTTATGATAAATAGTTAAATAAAGAAAATTTGCTGTTTCTTACTATTTTAAATTATTTTCGACAGATTTTGGTAGCACTCAACTATTTTGTACAATCAGACTGGCGGACCATGGTACAAAACCTGGAACTGCCATACAATGTAAAACTAAAGGCTCAAGTTGTCACCGACAGAGTTCCTCCGGATTTTAAGTGTGATTCGTGCTGCTCAATCTTCAGTTTTCTGTGTATTTTTTTTTAGACCACTGTTTATCATTTTTTCCTTTTTCGATTGGCCATTGCATTGCATTCCGATAACTCTTTTGGCATCTACAAAAAAACTTTTCTTATTTGTTGACATATTCACGCACCACTATACTATCCCAATTATCAAATTTATTTCATTATAGTATATATGCCACATTATTTTTTGTGGGTTTATTCCATTCTAATGCAGGTAAAAACGTTATTTATAACTTTAGTTTGCTGCATGTTATTGAAATGAACAGTCAAACGATTTGAATTACAAATTCAGAAATGCTACGAAATAATCGGGAATTTGCATAAAACCCAGCGTTCTATACAATAAAGAAAAAATATAAATAAAATGTAAACGTACGGACTACTGGGTTTGGTGTTTAACACCACTTTCAACAAATTTCA
Organism: Bathymodiolus brooksi; assembly: GCA_963680875.1. Taxonomy (NCBI): domain Eukaryota; kingdom Metazoa; phylum Mollusca; class Bivalvia; order Mytilida; family Modiolidae; genus Bathymodiolus; species Bathymodiolus brooksi. Next base: position 43,009,621 of record OY804586.1, read on the forward strand.
ATTATATCGTGGGTGTCAGTTTTATTGGTGGAGGAAAACGGTGTGCACAGAGAAAAACACGGATCTGCCACAAATCACTGGGAAACTTTATAACATAATGTTGTATCGCCTGGACGAGATTCGAACTCATAACGTTATTGGTGATAGGTACTGATTGCATAGGTAGTTACCAAACGATCACGTCCACGAAGACCCCTAACGGACTACTGAGTTAAATAGTGTAGGGAAGGTCAATTAAGATTTCCTTTCCTTAAACTGGATATATCATACAGATAAAGAATATTTTTTGTTGGAAAATTTTGGAAAATAATCATCAATGTGTTCCCTTTGGATTGTTTATTATAAACATACATTTATTATTGCTATTAATTTTTTTTATCATTAGCCGTTTTGGGATTTATTTTGAATAAGCTCCCCTTTAAATGATATGAAGTACCAACTATGTTATTTGAAAAGGTGTCTAGATCGAGATTGAACAAAAATTCTGCTTCAGAGTGCATTTTTTTTTCAGTTACAAAAATGTAGCATCGAAATCTTTTTATAAGAGTTAAATACACCCTTTTCTCCTAATGCTAATGTAAGAAATGAAATGTGATACACGTATACACGTTAGGAATTTATATCCCTGTCGTTCTGTAGTCAACTGTTCAAGCGAAATGGTTTTAAGTATAAGATACAGTACTATTAAAAAAAAAAGAAGCGGCCCGTATTGAATATCCCGCAATACGTACAACTTCTTTTGTTTCAATAGTAGTTTATCGACAGAGGGAACAGCGTGTTTTTTTTACATTTCCCACTATTCTGTCACGGAAATTAATCCTTTCCACGATGGTCCCTTCGCGGAAAACACGACGGAACAGGTAAACTGATATTTTTCATCCGCGGTGGTATCATCGTGGAAGGGATTAACTTTTATTATACGTGTGTTTTTTCCACGATATAGCGTGGAAATCATCGTGGAAAAGATTAATATATGTGTTTTGAACACGATATAGCGTGGACACCATCGTGGAAGAGATTAATATATGTGTTTTGAACACGATATAGCGTGGAAATCATCGTGGAAAAGATTAATATATGTGTTTTGAACACGATATATAGGGTGGACACCATCGTGGAGGAGATTAATATATGTGTGGTGAACACGACATATTAATCTTTTCCACGATGATTCCCACGCTATATCGTGGAACATATTTTTAAAAGGTTTAACATTAATATTTATTTGGAATGTATAAGCTTCCTAAAATTATATACACGCGATTCTTTACAGTCTGCATTGTCATATATGTCACAATGAAGCGTAGAAATTAATTATGGGACAAACAGATAATTATTTGTACAGAATATATGATTTTGTTCATCATAAATGGTATTGTCCATTAATTTACCGAAGTGTATGAAAATTGGGCTTTTCAAATATAGAGTTCTATTCCTTATTTTGTAAGCTTATATAAAAAGGGAAACGTTTTACGTTTTCTTGTCAATTTGGCGTAGTATAATATAAAAAAAATTGTAGCGGTGATCGTCGGGTGTAAGTCCATTTGAATTGGTAAGGAGACCCTTTACGTTTACACTATACCAGTACACTTACAGACAATAACAATGTATATGGAGAGAATGTAGGGAAAAAAGTCACGGAAAAAAGTCATGGATGAAAAGTCACAGGAAAAGAAGTCACAAGAAAAAAGTCACAGGAAAAAAAGTCACATATATAATGTCATCTTTAAGATAATTAAAGTTTTTTGTAAAAATTATTTCAATGCCTTAATCTTTAATTTGTTTATACTGTAATTAATATATTCTTCCTGAATAGAGACCCAGTTGTTTATTTAGTACATGTATTTAATTCATAAATGACTCAAGCCATAATGATTTAAATGGAAAGGGATAATTTATAAAAAGAAGCCACTTGATTGCTATTGTCATAATGTTTATACACAGACACATATAGGTCATTTGTAATAGTTAAGAATACAATTATGAAAGAAATTGTTGAACATCAACATATGGTGAAACCATACCTGGTGTATTCCATGCCCTAGTCAATTCAGAGCAAAATGTATGGTTTCTTTCACTTTTTGTATAAAATGAAACAGTTAACTTTCACTATCATTAAACGAAAATGGAGATTATACCAAGCAACAGAGGTGGTTCCAAGCTGTGTTACCAGGTATACACGTATACCAAACATGCTACCAGGAAGACCAATCAGTGGTGGAAGTGTGCTAAACGGTCAAGCATAGGATGCAGAGGAAACCTTAGCACTACACTTCAGAATGAAAATCCAGCTCCTGGGCAGCCACACAATCACGCTCCCAGTGATACAAGCATCAAGTACTCAAAAACCAGGAATTCCATGAAAGACCTGACAACCAACACCAGAGACAAACCCAGACAGATCTTTGCCCAAGTTGTGTCCCAGTGTGACCAAGCCTTGCTGCCCCGTGAAGAAAACCCCAAATGCACAATTCGATACCAGCGTCCAACTCCTCCAGTCCCAGCCACCTATGCAGATGTCAGATTGCCCGAGGAGTACACAACAACAACCAACAGTTCCTGCAATACGACAACGGCCAGAATGCAGAAAACAGAATGTTAGTCTTCTACTCACCAGAGAGTTTGGAAAGATTAGCCAATGTCCAGACCTTCTTCATCTTCATGGAAGGTACCTTCTCTGTACCTCCGCACCCATTTAAACAGCTATACACCATCCGGGATCCATTCAAAGATGTAACAGGCACTGCAGTATATGCGTTCCTGCCAAATAAATGTCAAGATACTTACAGGGAACTCTTCCAGTCTATTGTTTAAACTGCCATGCCAGCAACCTACATTTCAATGTCCAGACTTTGAAGATGCAGTTCTTCGTGCAGTTACAGCTGTATTTGATCGCCACATCCACCACCAGGGCTGTTTCTACCACCTGACACAAGCATCATGGCGACAGATACAGCAGCTTGGTTTGGTGCCTCTCTACAAGAACGACGACGACTTCAGAGTGCTCTGTGGTATGATGGATGGTCTTGCCTTTTTACCGGTACCTGATTTGACCAATGGTATTCATCTGCTTAGAACACTATGCCTCATGACCCACCAGAGGCAGCTGAGCTTCTAGATTACTTTGATTCAACTTACATCAGTGGTAGACTTAGACAGCAGAATCCAGCACAAAATCAAGCAGTCCGTCTGGTCTTAACACGTAGCCCACCTATGTTTCCACCAGCCATTTGGAACGTACATGATGCCACAGTCAACGGTGATGACAGAACCAACAACATGTGCGAGGGCTGGAACAACAATTTCTTCAGCCTGGTAGGACATGCCCATCCGTCTATATGGCGTGTCATCGAGTGGTGTCAAGAGGACGAAGCTACTGTCCGTACTATTATCCAGCAAGATGCGTCGGTAATCCACCAGCTAAGCGTACTCAACAGAGACATGTTCAGCTCCAGGAGCGCTTACAGAACCTAGGCAGAGACCTCACTACTGGCCAGAAGACCATTGCCGAGTACTTGTGTGGAGTTAGGTGGAACATCAGACTCAATCACCAATATTAGTGCTTAAGAGACAATTGACATTATGAACATTTACAATTTTAAATTGGAAATATTCAATGTTTGTATGTTCATCATTATATCGTTATGATTTGATATATTTCATATGTTATTTGTTATATGACTTATAAATGCTCCAATCATTGGTGTGATTAATTAAATGTAAATGCTAATTCATTGTTTTTTTATATTATTTTCTAATTAGAAAGAGTTAGATGGGTGAATATCAATGAGTCAAAGTTTGGTTCTCATATATCAAGGTCTCATTAAGAATCATTCCTTTATAATTAGAAGGAGTTGGGATTGAATAAATAGACATCAAGCGAATTTGGTTCTCAATCAAGGTCTTGAATAAATATCAAAACAAAAACAAGACAAAAAAACACACAAACAAATAAAGAAAAAACAAAATAAAACGTCAAAAACAAAAACAAAGCAAAAATAATTATACACCACACTGACGTTTCGGGGTATAGTAAATGTGGAAAAAATTTATTGCGACTTTTTTCCTGTGACATTTTTTCTACCGACGCAACACATACTTACGATATTATATTGAACACAGACACTTTATCAATATTAATTCCATACAGTCAATGATAAGCAATAAATCGTGAACGTAAAATTTTCCCCCAAAAAGGGAAAACAATTCGGTTTATTATTTTCGTGAACGGATTTCGCTATACAGTTGCGATGTTGTTGAACGCAGGCCTAATTTAGTGATTTCTACCTCACATGGCTTATTGAATTTGCAGGCAACTATGCCATCGGCAATATCCAGGTTTGTTATGCTGATGCTCCGCCAGCACCAACTATTTATATTTGAAATTCATATGAAAGGAAAAAAAGAAACATAGAAAAGCTAAATGCGTATTAATATGTTGCTTTATTGTGGAGCCCAGTAACTGACATGAGAGTTTTAATTTTGTTTATACGAAATAGTTTACGGAGCCCGTTTTCTGACATGAGAATTTTTTTTTATTTCGTTTATAGAATTTGTTTTAATTTAGTTTATGCGAAATACTATTTCGTATAACGTCATAAAAATATTTATCGTGTCAGTTAACGGGATCTGTACTTTATTGTTGCTCATCAAAAAAGAATAAATTCTAATTAAGAAAGAAGCGTCTTTTAATTTCATAATATTAATGTTTTAAAAGATTCAGATTCAATATTTTATTAAAGTCTCACCACTTGTAATACATATAATACATAATCATCACAATATATACATTAAAGCAGAAGTTTTATAGATAAAATACAAGTGCCATTCTATAAAGAATTATGAGAGACTATATAAATTTCAATAAATCAAAACTTTAAATCATGTCTATAAAGCATTTCAGTTCTGTAAAAACTTAACTATCAATCAAGAATATAAAAAACTATTTCTTCTACCTAAAATATTAAAAAGAAACCATCATAAAGAAAGATGATTAAAAAGTTGGCATGCGGTGAAATATTTATTCAATTACGAATTATACCTCATAATTTGGTCTTAATTTATGGTACTAGGATGTGCTTTGCAAAGCTTTGATCTTTTTATCTAAGACATCAGCATATATGGCTTGCATCCGGGATATGTACAATGAAAGATGAACACAGGATTTACACAGACATCCTGTACTTTGTATTTGATCTTGATCTACTTTATTAGGTTTAAATAAAATACCTTTTCTTTTGTATGAACAATTATTTATATACACGACTATATGGTTTAAAAGGAATATATTACTTGGTTCTATTTTAAGCTTTTCTTATTATTTGCTATGTTAATTTGTCAAGTACACACATGTGCTTACCAAGAAGCTAATTGTATTGATTGATAAATTAAAAAGTAATATTTTTTTTATTAGAATAACGAAAAATCCAAATATCTTTTAAACTATAGATTTTTGAACAGCAAAATAAACGAGAGTTTTATTATCCCCTCGCCAACGAAGTTGCGAAGGGATATAGTAACGCTGCCGTCCGTCCGTCCGTCCGTCCTTCCGTAACATCCTTGTGAACACTCTAGAATCAATCTCCTTCAATGGATTTTGATCAAACTTGGTACATACTTAGTCCTTAAGAGAATCTGGAACCCTATTGATTTTCAATGTCATAGGTCAAAGGTCAAGGTCACCGGGTCAAATTTTTACCATGTGACATCCTTGTGAACACTAGAATCAACATCATTCAATGGATTTTCACCAAACTTGGTACATACTTAGTCCTTATGGGAGTCTGGAACCCTATTGATTTTCAAGGTCAAAGGTCAAGGGGTCAAATTTTACCGCATAACATCATTGTGAACACTCTAGAATCAACATCTTTCAATGGATTTCGACCAAACTTGGTACATACATAGTCCTTAAGAGAATCTGGAACCCTTTTGATTTTCAAGGTCAAAGGTCAAGGTCACAGGGTCAAATTGTTAGGCGAGGGCATACGCCACGCTTTGCATTGCCCTTGTTTAGAATTAGAAGTGCTAACTAAATATGTTACAGTAATGCTTCTTATTGTTTTGGCTGAGGCTGCACTCAGATGAAATTTTATATTTTGGTCCTATTTTGTTGTCATTTTTCGGGTGGGAATAGATGTACTTTATAGAAGAGCCATCCGTACGTCATGTATCTTACCTGTAAAATCTTTCTCTCAGCCACGTGTACTTTAGACTAACCTGACAAGCATTTCTCTCATAAATTATTGTTATATTTTGCATTTTTTGTAAAATGGGTAAAAACTCTGACTTATCTTCGGAATGCCAAAAATTTGTAAAAAAGTTGTTTGCCTTCTATAGTAAGGAAAAGCCAACGAAGAAGCCAATTGTCTCATTTGATAGGGTATATCAAAAGACATCTAAAGCTTTGGGTGTGTCTTACACTTCAGTGCACCGTATTATAAATTGTAAGAGGCCTTGTAAGTCAAATAGACCAAAGAAAGAGCTGATTGTTTTGACGACTTTGATCATTGTGTTATTAAAATAACAATCCACGGTTTATATTCACGGAAAATTGCTCCGACCGTCTCAATAATACATAAGGAAATAAAAGATTCTATTAAAATATCAAAGTCTAAGCTTACTCTAACTCTCATTGATCTTGGATATACTTATAAAAAATAGGTGATAATCGAAGAGTTCTGTACGATCAAGTGTTTATTATTAATTATAGGTGTAATGGTGTAATTATCTGAGAAAGATCAAATCTTTTAGGGAAGCAGGGTATGATATCGTGTACATGGATGAAACATGGGTTAACCAAAATCACTGCACAGATTATATGTGGCTTCCGAATGATGGGTCTGATGCCCCAAAAATACCCTCGGGTAAAGGCAAACGTTTGATTGTTTTGCATGCAGGTACGCGAAGTGAGGATTGACGGCTGCGATTTAGTGTTTCTGGCCAAATCAAAGGATGGTGACCATCACAAGGAGATGAATAGTGTTGTCTTTCTTGAGTGGTTTGAAAATCAATTGATGGCTGCTCCGACAAATCCTAGCCTGGTTGTGTTAGATAATGCAAGTTATCACAATGTTAAAACAGAAGATACGGTGTGCCCAAATTTTAGTCAGAAAAAGCTGTTCTCCAAAATTATCTTACACAACACAACATTCCTTTTTCTGCTACTGATACCAAAAAAGTATTATATGAAAAAATAAAGCAAATAAAGATCCCAGTAGTTTATAAAACAGATAAAATTGCTAATTTACACGGACATGAAGTATAAAGAACCCCCGTTCGACACTGTGAACTTAACCCGATAGAATTAATATGGGCGCAAGTCAAAGGTTTCGTGGCTAAAAATAATACCACCTTCCGATTAAAAGATGTTAAAGAACTCACGTACGCCGCTTTCGGAAAAATTACAAAAGATGTGTGGACAAAAGCAGAAGAACATGTGGTCAAAATTGAAAAAGAATACTGCAAAGAAAACTGTATAGATAAAAGTGTCATATAACCTATTATCATTGATTTTTGTGATGATGACTCGGATGACGATACGGGTTGAAGTATAATCATATTAAGTATAATAGACAGAGAAAAAATGTAAAAATCGAATAAATGTCACGTTAAAGCCAATGTCGAAAATATTTGGAACATGTGTCTGCCAATTCATTAAGGCTTAAGAACAGTTGTAACTGTTGAAACTATCTGGGGTCAGATGAATTATTTAACTTATATTGATTATAGCACATAAATAATACACAAAACCACTTGACACAAAAAAAAAGGAAAGATAAACAGGGACAGTTCATAATCCAACCGAAAACCAAACACAAAACGGGCCTCGTATTCATGAAAAGTCAAAACAAAGAAACACAAAGGTCGAAACTTTGGATTACTGTTTTGGATAAGCATTTTGAAGTGGAATAGGTTAAATATATATTTCCAAACTTTTAGCTCACGTTTGAGTTGAAAGATATAACTTGGTTTAGTAGAATAGTTACGTAAAACAATTGCAAGTATCAATGATTCATCTATAATTTTTGCAGTTTTTATGTATTTTTTACCAATGTTAAATTGAATGTTTGGTAAAAAAATAGCTAAAAAATTACAGTGCTCAATGTCATAATCTACCCCCCTCTAAAAAAATAAATCCTCCAATTGATCTCTGAGGTTCTATAATTTAAAAATGTACTAATTTTACGAGCATTTTTTAATTAGGAAGTTGCACAATCTCAAAACTCATTTTTCGTTCCGTTTCTTACATGTATATAAATTAAAAATGTCATACAGAATCGAACAAAACGACAATGATATATTCTTCATATTATATGATATATGAAGACTTAATTTTTTCACTATTAAAGACAGAAGTGCTATATATTTAGTGAAAAAATAAAAATAATGAAAAATGTCACAGTCCAAGCAATTTTTACAGGTAAAATATTTTACAAGTAAAAATAAATCCGTGTAGGAGATGGTGACGGGCACTACGTAGAACAATGGAATCTTTCGGGTGACCGTCGAGTGTCTATTGTCCTCAGGGATTTAAACCCACGGCCGCAGGCTGTTCTCTTTAATAGACTTATTCCCTCCGTATTTCATAAAACTTTGTCAAAATATACACACAAAAACTCCTTTAAAATGCGATTTTTCTATGAGCAGAGCCAAATACGTTCACATTCTGGTCTGCAAACTTCCAAAATAAATTAGCACCCTTGATTCTCTACACAACTCTCGTTTACATTTCTACTTTAAAATCTACGATTTAAAAGATATTTCAAATTTTCGCTATTCTAATCAAAAAATTATTACTTTAGTACAAATTGTAATATCATACGACTGTTTTTTTTTCTTCAATTGAACTCAAAGCTATTGTCAAGTAAATTACGGGATAGATATTCGAGAGTCCGATCTCTGTTCGGATCACAGCAAAAAATATACAATTTGTCTTTATATTTGTCGGCTAAACATATGGTACTTAGGAGTGAACGTATGGTAGTTGTGTTTTCAGGCTATTGGCATTTGCTCGCTTCATTTGATTAATGTTTCCATTAAAATAAATGCAGATAGCAATTTCTCTCTTCAACAACAACAACAACAACAACAACAACAACAACAAATACTTTATTTACTCAGACACAATAGTGTACAAGAGTTCATAGCATGATATTATACAATTACATGGGCGGAAGGAGTAAATAACAGAGTACATGTATATACAATCACATCTGACACTTCACTAAACAATTGATTTCTATAAACAAGCAATGGATTTCACCACATGGTTTGTTTTTTGAGAAAAATGCTGATAAAATAGGATTACATGTATATAGATTCAAAAAAGGTAAGTTATTAAGTTTTATATCATAAACTGACACCAATTTACATTACATCTAAAACTCTCATAATATTTTTGATGAAATAACACATATTACGATACAACATACCATTGCAGTATAATAACATGTCTATCATTTTATTTTCGGACGGGTTTACTGTATAATATCTTCGAACATATTTATGTCTCAATGCGGTGATTTGAGGATGTTTGCACATAAAAAGAAAATGAAATTCATTTCCAACATGAACCTGACAAAAACGACATATTCTTTCATGCTGAGGTTATTTGCCCATCTTCCAATTTCAAATGGGAATTTAACATTTGAGCACCTGAATTTGCTCATATATATTCTCTGATTTATTTAGTCTCAAAAGATATGGTTCGAGCTTGAATTCATTTTTAAATGATCCATAGAATTTAGCCCTTGTAGAATTATTCATTTGAGGGAACCATGTCTGTATAAATTGATCAAATAATTTTGTTTTACAATAGACTTTAATAAATCTTTTTTAATATGTATTTGATCATTCCAAATAAAGCTCAATCCAATTTCATCAAAAATTGACTTTATATACTTGATCCACTTAAAATCTGCTTGACTACTCTCGTGTATTTTCAGCATAAGTTTGTACAATACGCTCGACAATTTTCCACTATTGTCTATAAGACTATTCCAAAACATTATCATTCTTAATTCTATCACAATATCCATAGGAAATCGACCCATTTCTCCATAAACCATATAGTTCGGTGTGTTATTTCTCAGATTAAGTATTTTTTCAAAAATTGAAGATATAATTTTTCCATTCCCTGTTTATTTTCAAACCCCCATATTTCACAAGAGTAGACAAGAATTGGAGCAATAAGAGAATCAAATAACTTTAACTGCAAGTCAATTGGAATTGTTAAATTACGCAACTTATAATACAATGCATAAAATGCTTTATTTGAAAATTCCAAGACCTGCGTGCACCTCTTTAGATGGGGATCCACCTTCCTGTGAAGTTTAGTAAAGATCGGATAATCAGTCTCTGAGAATTTGGTCGGAGAAGTTCAAGGATAGAAAAAGAAGAGGAATAATAATAATAATAATAATATTAACTAGGTTTGATTGTGTTTGGATGCAAACACAGAAGTCCATAAACGACCCCCATATCAGAATTCAGGGCACCAACCAATTGCTCGCTTCATAATACTCATAGATATCAATTTTCATTGAAATCGGAGACCATTGACAAAATGGCCAACATAGCAAACCAACGATGGATATCAATTCGCAACATCATAATCTACTTGGAAATCAAATTTCTTCCAAATCGGAGGATTTTTGTATTTTGGTGGCCATTTTGGATTCAAAATGGCCACCATAGCAACCAACGATGGCTATAAATTCGCACCATCATAATCTATTTGGAAACCAAATTTCGTCCAAATCGGATGATTTTTGTATTTTTGCAGCCATTTTGGAATCAAAATGGCCGCCATAGCAAACCAACGATGGATATCAATTCGCAACATCATAATCTGCTTGGAAACCTAATTTCGCTCCAATCAGAGGATTTTTTATTTTGGCGGCCATTTTGGATTCAAAATGGCCGCCATAGCAAACCAACGATGGATATCAATTCGAAACATCATAATCTACTTGGAAACAAAATTTCTCCCAAATCGGAGGATCATTGTACTTTGGCGGCCATTTTGGATTCAAAATGGCCACCATAGCAAACCAAAATGGTCGCCATATGGTGCAGCATGTCTTACTTCCTATAAATATCCATTTCCATTGAAATATTTTCATTTTTGAATTTTTAACAATTTATTTTGATTTTATATTGGCGGCCATTTTGAAATGGCGGCCATTTTGAAAATTTTAAAAATAAAGAGCACAATTTTGAGTGATGATCTATTTTTGTGTCAAGTTTCAAAAGAATCCGCTGTACGTAGTGAATTTAACAATTTTTCACCTTGGTTACCATGGCAATGGCTGCCATTTTGACTTTTTTCAACCCCGCAAGAGCTGTCACACACTACGGTGGATATTCCTACAAAATTGCACGAAGTTTGATGAAAGGAATCCAACAATTTCTTAAATCCCCTTTTTTTTGTTTCCATGGCAACTACGGTAAAGTTTGTTCAACCGATTCCGATTTTTTTGGCTTATCTCGTTTCACTAGATGTGGATGTTGTTCCTATCAAGTTTCATCAATTTCTGTTTGGCGAGTAACCTGCTATGATCATTTTTGTGTTTTTAAAATTTTTAAGCATTTTGGCCGTTTCCATGGCAACGGCAGCCATTTGGAAAAAATCAACACTTAAAGACACAACTTCACATGGCATATGATATTCCTACAAGGTTTCATAAAGTTTGATAAAGGCATCTCCGAGAAAAGGGACGGACAAAATTGTGCGGAAAGTGGAATAATAAGAATAATAATAATAACTAGAATTGCCATTGCAAAGCAATAGCGGACATCACCCCACCACATTATTTAGGTACCTCGGTTTCCATGGTAACGCCATTTTGAATTTTATCAACACGCCAAAAGTTTCCACACACTACGGTGAATATTCCTACGATGTTTCATGAAGTTTGATGAAAGAAATCAAAACAAAATTTTAATCCACCCTTTTTTTATTTCCATGGCAACTGCGGCAAAGTTTGTCCTACCGATGCCAATTTTTTTGGCTTATCTCGTTCCACTAGATGTTGATGTGACAGGAAACATTACTGCGAAACTTTGTGAAGTTTGGAATGAATTTAACATGTTTTGGACCTTGATTACCATGGCAACGGCCGCCATTTTGAATTTGTTCAACCCCCCAAAAGCTGCCACACACTACGATGGATATTCCTAAAAAGTTTAATGAAGTTTGATGAAAGGAATCCAATTTTTTTTAAATCCCCCCCTTTTTTGTTTCCATGGCAACTGCGGCAAAGTTTGTCCAACCGATTCCGAATTTTTTGGCTTATCTCGTTCCACTAGATGTTCGGCGAGTAACCTGCTATGATCATTTTTGTGTTTTTCAATTTTTTTAGCATTTTGGCCGTTTCCATGGCAACGGCAGCCATTTTGAAAAAAAATCAACCCTTCACAGCACACCTTCACATGGCATATGATATTCTTACAAGGTTTCATAAAGTTAGATCAAGGAATCTCCAAGAAATTGAGCGGACAAAAATGTGTGGAAGAATAATAATAAGAATAAGAATAATAATAGTGAAAAAGAAACGTAGAATAGCAATACATCACCCGTCGGGGTGATGTAATAAGAAACGGAGCAAAGACAATATGTCTCCCAAACAAAGTTTGGGGGACATTATTATATATTTTAGACAAACCGCCTATCCCTGATATGCTCAACATTTCGTAGCAAATCAGGTAACCTCAAGGAACGTTGCGAAATTAGCAATATTTCATGAAATACTAAATTTGGACTGTCAAGCTACCGAAAGACACATAATAATGTGAAAAAATTAGATAAAGTTTTGTAGCAATCAGATATATTACAAACTATCCAAGTACCGTAGCATATCTGATATATTTTTTTCCATTTGGTTTGACAATTTCTGAGAATAGTAAAAAATAAATATGGATAACAGATGACAGACACAGTCATGATAATACATCATTTAGTCTTTTTGGGCCAGTTGAACTAAAAATCAGTAAGCTTTCTTAATTTCAAATTTTTCAAACATCATAAAAATATTCAAATACATTGTTATTTCAAGCACATTTTTTTACGTTATAATAAGAAGAAGATGGGTCATGAAGATCAATCTGTTTCATCAATATATCAATATGTACATGTATAACAGGTTTAGCATCTTACCTTGATGCCCATTTATCATACCCTTAATATCAGGGGCGGATCCAAGGGGGGCGCACCCGGCGCGCGGCCCCCCTAAAATTGGAAAAAAATAAGATTTTTTGGCGTAAAATCGTGATTTTTCACACGAAATACCCAAACAAAATTTGCGCCTCCCTCCGCTCGGCGCAATTTGTTTTAAGTGCGCCCCCCTAACTTGAAATCCTGGATCCGCCCCTGAATATATCACCAAGATGATTGAATGCATAACAATGAACTTAGCTCAGTGCAGAGAGAGTTAATATGATACTCAGCAACGGAACTACATTTGTAAATCCAATGAAAATGCTGAATATTGACCATCTTCTAAAATTATTATTAATGTAAGATGCTGTATACATTGTATATGCCTACAAAATATATTGTCAAAACATACAATGATTAAATAACACTTAAGTTTATTTGACCTGTCTATTAGTACTCAAAATCACACAATTGTAGGATAAATTCATTCTACAATCGGGTTTTATATAAACATCTTTTTTTAGAATTAACACTAACAGTACACTGTACAATGTATGCATAATCTTCTAAGAAAAAAACTTAATACCGGTATCAATGCTTATACAATTTGATCGGTGCAATTTTTAATTATGCAAAGGTTTAATTTTACTGAACATGTTTTGGCATAACTAAATAAACTACAATATGTATATTAAAAAGGAATTGAGCATCTGTCTTAATATATGTCTCAATAAAAATTTCTTTGATCAAAATGTGATAGTGTAGCACAACCAGATCACCCACCTTTAATTAAAAATTGGATTTAAATTACAATGTACATAATTAAGTTTCATTTCAGGTTTTGGTTTCATGGTTTTATGTAATAACTGTATGGACCATGATCTGTTAGTTGGTAAAAAGACAAACTGGATTTAGAGAATAACTAACTGGTATCAGATCAGTTTTCGCCCGTTGTTTATTTGATCAAATCTGTTATGTGCAAATGAATTTTGACCAAAAAAAAATTCAGGAGCTTAAATGTTTATGAAATTGAAGTCATCCTCCCCAGTAACTTGACAGATTTGTTTGAGGAAAAATAAACCTCTGAAAAGGGATGTTATTCTCTGATAATACATACATATTTTTTGGTTGTCGATTATTAGTATGCATTGATAATTGGTCCTACACAAGATGTCAGAATGGACAATTTGCCTTTCCAAGCCAACGTGTTACGGAGATTGTATGTTACTTGTAAAGAAAACAAATGTAAATTCTAAAAATAAACAGGACCCCAACCTATCAAGATATTTTTTGTATAAAGATTCAAACGTTTTTTAATGGTTTTCATCATTATAGTCCTTATATTGATTATTTCTCTATAAATTGTGTTCCACAACTTGCAAAAAAGGGGGTGGTGGTGTCTGATTCACCTGTGCTTGTGGCAAAAATAGATACTGCATGCAAATCAAACATCTCGATCTTAAAAAAAAAGATCACGAAAATGTTGGTATTGACATGATAGAGTTCTAGGCTTATGTATCTTATTTTGATCCTCCATGTGCTTTCTTCAAGTTCGGTAGGTATAGTATACGACCCCCTTTTTCAGTATACGTGTGCTTCAGGAGATTGTCATTAGTAATTTAAACTAAGGTTTACCTCTCAGCATCATTTGTCTGCAACTGACGATGTATACATTTTCCTTTTGCTGTGAAATTATGCTACATAAGTATCATATTGATAGTAAACAGGTGCGTGTGTATCATTCTCGTATTTCTCAACAAACAAGCATTTTGGCGATGGCGATTTCCAAATATGGGCATTGAAGGGGTGGAGCTTCGCAAGACTGACAAGCGCCAAAAATCATATATTGCAAGCGACGTATTCAAAAAAATTATATATTCACATTCTGGATAGTCAATAAATATATATGTTAATCTTACTGTCACAAAACGAACAAGGAATAAGTGCATTAGATCTGCAAAAATACATTTTTCCTTCGGGCAGTTCATCCATGAAGAGTACATTTCCATGGATGCAACGTCATTAAGTAAACTATTACAAAGAGGAGCAACTGTATGAAACAAACCGACGTGAAACAGCCTTAACACACCCGCGTTCACAAACTCAAACAATGTGTTAATAGTCGACCTAAGTCTGTATTTAAAGACCAAGAAGCTGTTAAGTGTCTTTCCTCCCTTCATGACAAATATGTTATCGTTCCTGCGGACAAGGCTTCCAACAATATCGTGTTTGTATGTAAATCATATTACTTTGAATGCCTAATCAAGGAATTAGGCATAGATAACAACACCTCTAGTAATACCACATACAAACCTACTTCGATTGACAAGATGAAATCCTAGCTAACCACAGATCATTCATGACCTCTTTAAACATTCCCTCTGGTAAAGAGTCTGAGGATTTACCCTATTTATATTGGATACCTAAACTCCATAAGACACCATACAAAGAAAGGTACATAGCGGGAACAACTTGTTCGACGAAAGAATTGTCTATTCACCTGACAAAGATTCTGTTTGCAGTAAAAGAGGGACAACAGAAATATTGTGAAACTGTTTACTCGCGTAGTGGATTTTGAAAAACTCTAAAGATCTTTTGGATAACCTTAAATCAAGATCTTTCTCTCATGTATCCTCCATCAAAACTTTTGATTTTTCAACTCTATATACCACCCTACCGCATGACAAATTAAAAACCCGCTTAAAAGAAACAATTCACAAAGCTTTCAGTCATAGAAACAATGGCTCAAAATTTGTTGTGTTGGGTTACAATTCCACATATTTTTTAAACAAAATTCAAAAAGGTAAAACATGCTACTCCGAGGAACAAGTAATCAGTATACTGGAGTTCCTCATCAATAACATATTTGTCTCCTTTGGAGGGACACTGTTTCAGCAGGTCGTCTGCATACGAATTATGCCTCTCTTCTAGCCGATTTATTTTTATACTCATATGAGTCGGAGTTTCTTCAAAAGCTTGTAAAAAATAAGAAGATTCGTGAGGCTAGCGCCTTTAATTTCACATACAGGTATATTGATGACGTTTTATCTATCAATAATCCTAGATTTGCAGAATTTTAATCCATTGATATATCCTCCAGAGCTGGCAGTTAAAGAGACCACAGATACAGCTTCGTCCGCATCATTTTTGGACTTATACCTCGAATTTGACGACAGTGGTCAAATCACTACTAAAGTTTATGATAAACGGGACGACTTCAATTTTAAAATCATAAATTTTCCAAATATGTGCAGCAATATACCAGCTTCTCCTGTATATGGTGTTTACATCTCACAATTGATTCGCTATGCAAGGGCCAGTAGCAATTATTCTGATTTCCGGAAACGTCATCTTCATCTGAGAAACAGGCTACTGGACCAGGGCTATGAAAAGATTCGTCTTATTCGATCTCTTAGAAAGTTTATTTTCCGATAGCAAGATCTTGTTGAAATAAATTCCGTCTCTGCAGAAAAGATTATAAACGATGGATTTTCATATAGTGAAAATGTATAAAGATAAAGAAGTCAACAAAAATGTCAAAACTATTTTTTTTATCAATGTTTGACGTAAAAGTGTCTTTGACATTTACTTCACTGAGTTTGGTGCTGTTTTGACAACTCTTTTACCTGTTTTGTTCAAGTGTTGTTATAAATGCTGTTATAGTGACAGCCGGAAACTTTGAGCCGTAATGAAAGCGGGAGGTTTGGCGCTTTAAAATCTGATTCAACCCACCATTTCTTTAGAAATGCCTGTACCATGTCAGGGTCATTACGGTTTTCACAGTTTTCCGGTTGTTGACTGATTTTGTCTGTCTATATACTTATGAATATTTACTTCCCTTTTGTAAGATTGTTCGGAGTTCGGTAATTTTGTTATTACCCTTATTTATTTTATATCAAAACCATCAAATATTATTTATATTTCATTTATTTTTAATATCTTACATATAATTATATACCAGTATATAATTATTAGGGCGAAAGTGAATTTGGGCGAACGGACCCGGAACCGTGGTGTATAGGTATATAGGTACATGGGGAAAAAACTTATCTGGCCCCTCTGCGAGGGGTCACCCTATAAATCGTCAACATTTTAATAATAATCTGCCGTTTTAACACAAATCTAATTGTGGAAGTAATTATTGCTGAAAAGAAAACAATATAAGACGTTTCGATTATCTGTATCTGTAATAACAGTATTATACTGGAAATTAACTCAGTCACTGAGCAAAAGTTTTCCGCACTAGGTTCTTGTTAGTCGTGCGAAATTGCAGCTTTGAAGCCTTCTACAGTTTTGCTGCTCACGGCACTTTCTGTTAGCGTGTTCCAATCTTTCACAGTTCTTGGGAAGAAAGAATGTTTATATATCTCTGTGCAATCGTAGCTACTCGGCCATTCTCGCTACACTGCAAATAACCTCGTATGCATTAGGCATATAAATCTCACTACTTTTCACATGTCAGTTACATGAAAGTTTAATAAAGTTATATTTTAAGCAATTTTCTATATTTCAATTAAAGTTTTAATTAGTTTTGCATGATTAGATTTTACTTAGTATGTCTTCCATATTGGATTTTTGTGGACTATATTTTTGTGCGGCTTAACTTAACTTAACTTCCGGCAAACAATTTAAGAAGAATTTCTACTATGTAGGTTATTTGCAGGGTAGCGAGAATAGCCGAGTAGTTACGATTGTATATCTGTGGTGGCTGAAAGTATTTTGATTTGTTTACTGTTGGATGTTCTTGATGGACGTTGGTTATATTCAATATTATCAGCGGGTATGGCTACCAGGTCATTGACTATTTTGAAAAGAAGGACAAGCCTTTGTTCTTTTATCCTTTAATTTAGTGGCTTCCAGCCGAGTTCGTTCATCATTGCGGTGACACTACTGGTTCGTTTGTAGGACTTCCAGTCAAATCGGCCCTAGGTGAAATCGTCCTCAGTCAAATCGGCCCCAGTCAAATCGGCCTCAAAATGAAAGTCAAATCGGCCACATATTTCAAATTGAATATAAAAAAAATGTATTAATATGAATTAATATTTTTGATTAAAAGATTAATGTATAATCTTATTTTTATTGATGAACGTGTTCTTTTTTAAAAGAAAGAAATTAATTAATGGTTAATTTATGATCTAATTAAGTGATAGTAATTTACATAAAACGTGATTGGCGACAATTATTAAAAACCAACTTTGTATTGATTAGGCACATTCTTTCTCTATTGTCTATAAACACTCCGGGTATTCGGGCACATGAAACCGTAGCTGGCACTAAGAAGGCGGATGCTGATAAAAAAAAACAAAAACAGAGTAGGTATATGTAAACGTTGTTTTCTTAGACATAGCAAATGTTTGCAATGAAATAATTTCACACAATAACTGTGCATAAAATAAAGTCTTTACAGTCAAATTTTTATCGTGATAAAGTAAATAGTAAATCGGCAACGTGATTGTTTTATCGACCTACAACTTGTGTTTAAAATTCACTTTAAAGCATTCTCGAAAATTCCTCATAGCCAATGGTTTATAGACATTTTGGGTACGTCAATTTTCCCATTAAGAACCGCAGCAATAAAGAAAAAGAACCAAGTCTATCCGCGAACTGTTGTTTCAGTGAGCTAGCAGGGGCGGATCCAGAGGGGGACGCACCCGGCGCGCGCCCCCCTAAAATTGGAAAAAATAAGATTTTTTGGCGTAAAATCGTGATTTTTCACACGAAATACCCCAAAAATTTTCGCGGCTTCCTCCGCAATTGGAAAAAATATGATTTTTTTGAGTAAAATCGTGATTTTTCACACGAAATACCCCAACAATTTTCGCGCCTCCCTCCGATCGGTGCAATTTTTTTAAGAGTGCCCCCCTAACTTGAAATCCTGGATCCGCCCCTGGCTAGCACAATACAAATCCAACTAAGCGTGGTGGTCTACTACAAAAAGCGGACCTTATCACATCTCATTGAAAATTAACTTGTTGGCTTTTTTTTAAATACCATTTTTTTGGGACACAATCGTGCTACAATGTCGAAATCTGACGTTACCGTATTAAGACACATTGCCGTGCGTAACTAACGTCAATACATATTAAACTCACTAAACATAAATAAATTCCCTTATGAAAGAGTGATTGATATGCAATATCAGATATCTGTATTTCTTTTAATTATATATATATATATATAACATATTATACGATTTGACCTGGGGCCGATTTGACTTGGGGCCGATTTGATTGGGGACGATTTGACCTGGGGCCGATTTGACTTGGGGCCGATTTTTTTGGGGCCGATTTGACCTGTTGCCTTTTGTAGTCACTATAGATGAATCTGGCTGCCCTGCGCTGTACGTTCTCTATGCGGTCAATGTCTTTTTGTAGGTGTGGGTCCCACACTGTACTTAAATAGTCGAACAGCGAGCGCACGAAGGAGATATGGGCTGTTTCTTTGAATTTTCGGTTGCAATGTTTGAGGTTCCTTCTGATGAATCCAAGGGTGGAATTAGCTTTATTACAGGTTTTATTGATATACGTTGACCATTTTAAGTTTTTACTGATGATAACACCAAGGTATGGATTTTCCTGCACATGTTCCAAAATATGGTTGTTGAGAATGTAGTGTATAGTTAGTGGATTTCTACTTCTGTGAATAGACATAATGTAGCATTTAGTGACATTAAAACGCATCCCCCATTTTGTTGCCCATCTCTCTAGTGAATGAAGGTCGGTTTGAAGTTGTTGTTGGTTCAGTTGTGTTTTGATCGATCTATATAGTAAGCAGTCGTCTGCAAAGAGTCTGACCTGGGATCTTACACATAGTGGAAGGTCATTGATGCGATACAAGAAAAGAAGAGGGGCAAGGACGGTTCCTTGGGGTACTCCAGATTCTACTGAGCATGATGATGAAGGCTCTCCTTCGACTATTACTCTTTGTTGACGCTGTGTAAGAATATTTTCGATCCATTTGTTTATTTTCCCGTCAATTCCATAATTATTTAATTTGTGTAATAATATTTTGTGTGGTACAGTGTCAAATGCTTTACTGAAGTCCAGAATAACTAGGTCGGTCTGTTTCTTGGCATCAAATGATTTAACAATATCATGCATTGCTATAATTAGCTGGGATTCACATGAATGACCGCTTCGGAAAGATGTTAAGATGTTAGGATTCTGTTGTTTTCTAGATGTTTAAGTATATGCCTACAGATTATGTGTTCGAGAAGCTTGCAACATACACATGTTAATGACATTGGTCGATAATTTGAGGCTGTGCGTTTATCGCCTTTTTTAAATATCGGTGTTATGTTTGCATTTCTCCAGTCAGATGGTAGTTCGCCTGTTGTTAAGCTGAGTTATTTAAAACGATACATTTTAGCAAATATTATCATTGTTCTTCTTTTCGACTTTTCTGATATTTTTTTTCTGGTGTATAGGTAACGAAGTGAAATCGCTAAACGTATGAATATTATCCGGAGTTAATTATTGTGCCTAGACACCACTGCGATAACGTGGTTCTGCTATTTATGTCGTTTTAAATACTACCTATAGTAGAATTATGTATTTAATCATCACTTTGACTATAGAAATAAATAATAATAATAATAAAAACGATATATTTTATCAAATATTATCATTGTTCTTCTTTTCCCAATCGCAGCGATGTTAGTAGCGTAGATGATGACTGAAAAGATGCATGAATTCGGAGTTTAATGTACCGAAATAACATATGGATAAAACTATGTTCATTCGATAGAAAAATGTCTACATTTTTAAATTAAGTGGGTCGTAAACAAATCGTAAGACAACTTTTCTTGGAAATTTTGGTTTTCCGAAGGTACCCAACTGGTACATAGTTGACCAGGTGAAAATAAAATTTCATATCTATAACACGTGATCGTTTATCGATAACAGAGATATATTACACAATTAAACAGACATTTAATTGTATCAATAGATGAAAAAGAACAGTTAATTCTCGTCTGATTTAATATAACTAGCCTCTCAAAATACCCCTTATTTTGGTGGAAATTTATTTTGTGTTTTCCGTACATTTTTAGTATTGATAAAGTAACGTTACATTAGTCCAAAAATTCATGCCAAATTTCATATCATAGATACTTGCAGATACGCAGAAAAATGCTATTTTTTGTTTGTTTCCTCTCTCATGTAATGCCTTTTATACGCGGAAATTTGATACGCCGTTTCCGATTCTATAAATATAGTTCGACTGATCTTCGAGTCATTAAATAGCACGTTGTCTTCTTTGAATGAAATGGCTTAGTTTCTGATTTATTTCATTTTTAAGTGTTCGGCTTTTCGCACACTGTTTACTGAGGTTTTTAGACTTCATTTGGCGTTGTTTTTGTCGTTTCTTTGTCGATAATTAGTGTATTTTGTTGATTAGTAATTAGGTTATTGTAGTACCAGAATTTAACCGGACATACACGTTCATATTCCGTATGATGGCATCGTTCGGTAGTCCTTTGAAACTTTCTCCTTCTAGTCCAAAAAGGAGAAAAGAAACGTTGAACTGGAATCAATGCATTATATGTCAATGTTCCAATGCATAACCTGTGATTTGTATGCGAGATGTAGGCAAAGATAGTTTTGCAAGATCGATGGAAATTAGAAGAGATGAGGTGTATTCTCGTATTTTGCAAGAAATGTCCACAATGGACAATTTTATATCACGTAAAATTAAAGTTGTTTCTCACCGTAATTGCTATAGAAAATATACAAGTAAACAAAACCGCAGTGTTTTGAAAACAGATCAGATAAATTTTTACAAGTACTGAACAAGTTTCAACTATGTCACAAACAAATGTTGTAACACGCTCCCAGTACGAGCCCATTCAGTGGGATTTTTGTTTCATTTGTTAAAATAAAACATTCAGAAAGATTTTAAAGTGCATAAAATTGCATCCGGTGAGCGTGTGAACAAGTTGATGGAGTGCGCATTGAGTCAAAATGATGATAGACTGGTTCGCGTGTTGAATTGTGACGATTTTGTTCTAAAATGAGTTTATCACAACGGGTGCATGACCAAATATCTCTTAAAGAGTTCCCGAAAAACGAACAGAAACAGGATTCTGATCTTTCTAGTAACGAAATCGCCTTCCAGAATTTAATTCATGAAATCAACGATGATTTAGTCGTTCACACAAAGTTTTTTGGATGACACAATTACTTGAAAAATACAAAGCATATCTACCCGCAGAAACAGGTACCTACTCATCTGCCAAGTTACAAAACAGGCTAGTTAAACATTATGCTGGTTCTATAGTTATACATGCTCAGCGGGGCCAAGGAATGTCAAATCTTGTCTTCAGTGACAAGCTTTCCTTAAGCGATGCTATTGCCGCTGCAGGTAAATACAAGTCCAAATTTAAAGCCTCTGAGTTGGAAAATGATTTTCAAGTTGATGTTGAAGGTATTTCTGATGAAAAGTTTTTACAATCTGCTGTAGGTATCTTAAGACGTGATATTGAGAAGCTGAAAATCTCAGTTGAAGACTATCCAAAAAGCCAAACTACGAGCAGATTACTCTAATCTCAATAAATTCAGAGTTCGACTTGCAACAAAAAAAGAAGCAAGCCTGGCCAAGTTACCCCCATGCGAAGCGACATTCCATCAGCATGTACTAAGAGCATCTTTGCAGACCTATATCTGGAAATCCTCACAAAAAGCGCAGTTAGGTCTCCTTTAATGTTCGGATGGGAAGACAAGGGTGGTCTGGTACCTGTCTTCTTCGGGGACAAATGTCATCAGACTTCCTGCAGGATCTCGTGTGCAGTTGCAAAGGAAAATCAATGTGTTCCAGTAGCTGTGTTTGTTTTGAACAGATTCTGTCGTGCACAGATCTGTGTCCCTGTTATCGTAGCGACATGTGTAAAAGTGCCATAACAAAGAATGCTACCTTACTGTAAGACGATGGTCATGATGTCTGAAGTTTAGTAGATTTTCACAAGGCTTTGTTGTTGTTGACAAAATTATCTGCCATGTAATGTCGTGACAAATCCACAAGTCATTTTGTAGTTAGATAGCGAAGTTGTTCTGTCATTTGATTTGAACCAGGATAGTCCTATTTATACTGACTAATATAAATGTGTTGCTATCGACTTGTATGCTTATTTTGGTGTTTTATGACCTCTTTAGGTTATACAGCATTCGTTGTAACGAACGCGGAGCAAAATCATTGATTAAGAATACCACACAGTCATATCAGTGACAGGAACAAGAACAATGATGTTTATGTACTAGTGAAGGACGCCCACCCCCCTTTTTCTATACGCCAGAGAATTTTTTATTTGTGAAATAGAAGTTAGATTTGGTTTTAAAAAATAGTATCAATGTTATCATCAACTATTTAAAGCACATTCAGGTCAAGAAGTTTCCATACAAAGGTCGAGGTCAGGTCCCTATTGGCGACATTAAAAATGTGAAGGAAACTGACTATGTCATCAAAACCTACAAAAAACACATTTGTTTCACAACTAAACCTTAAAGTCTATATAAAAGACTTAATAGTGTATACCAAATTTTGCAAAAACGATAATTGCATCCCTTTGTGGGAACTGAATTCAAGGGGAGCAACCCAAAAGTTATAACTCATATATTTTCTTAAAATTTTGGGTAGAACAATTATCTCCCTCTTTAAGTAAATGCAACCAGTTCCCGTTTTTACGACCCGACTATCTGGATAGAGTATGAATTCTTCTTTCCAATGATATATAATTTAGGTATATGTTCGGTGGGTACATTAAAGTAAAAAAATTCGTTCCCCGTCTACCACACTATGTGCAGATCGACATAAAGAGAAGAAGTCATAATCTACGTCTTACATAGTTTTAAGTGTAATTTACATGAAAATCTGGATTTAATAATCATTTTCTGTACTTTATTACACAATTTGTTTTATTTAAAACGATATATTTTAGCAAATATTATCATTGTTCTTCTTTCCACAATCGCGGCGATTTGCAGATTTACATGAAGAGAAGAGGTCATAATCTACGTTTTACATAGCTTTAAATGTTATTTACATAAAAATTTGGATTTAATAATCATTTTCTGTACTTTATTACAAAAAAAAAATATTTAAAACGATATATTTTAGCAAATATTATCATTGTTCTTCTTTTCCCAATCGCGGCGATTTGCAGATCGACATGAACAGAAGAAGTCATAATCTACGTTTTACATAGTTTTAGGTGTACATAATAATCATTTTCTTTACTTTATTACAAAAAAATAATTTATTTAAAGAACGAAGATAAAAACGATTTTATGTATTTGTCACTATCAGAACATTTTGTATAGAACGACAAAAAAACTTTTTTGAATAATCGGCACTATTAAGAAATATGAATATTTATCTATATAATGACGATAAAAACGATTTTATGTATTCGTCACTATCAGAAAATTCTGTATTGAACGACAATAAAGCTTTTTTAAATAATCGGTACTATTATGACCGTTAGAATATACGAGACATGAAGGCGCCCAAGTCAACAGGTCAATTAATCTTGACAGTTGAATGTATTCATCTTGTGTACTGATTGCATGAACAAAAGTTTCAAAATTGATAACTGACAAGCAATGTGTTTATTATTTCATTATTTCTTGCCTTTTTTTTTTTTTTTTTTTTTTTATTAATTTTCATTCATTTAGTTAAACTTTTTTTTAGGGGAACTCGAAAAGCCGAAATACAGAGGAAGATAACTCTGTTCTTCCCGAACCGGAAATTTTCATTACTTACAATTATTAAATTGATTAGTTCACTGTGCAAATAATTTGTAATAAACAAGTAACAGTTCATTTCAAATATATTCCTCTCCAGAATTTAAGTGTGTTAAAATCATACTTGTTGTATTTTATTAGAAAATTATAATAAATATTTAAATAGTTTCATTTTAATTTCGGGGAAATTTGAATTTATCCTTTTTTTTGTCAATTTACATCATGTATATCTTATTTTTATTAAAGATATTCATCTGCAGAATTACTTGTAATTTATTAGAAAATTATAATGAAATATTCAAAGTTTTAATTTGATTTCAGGAACATTTTTTTATTTTTCTGTTTTGGTCAATTTACAAAACCTATAACTTACTTTTTATTAAAGATATTTATCTGTAATAATATAAATGAATAAATAAATAATATATGAATAATTATGAAAAAAGTAAATAAATATTTAAATGTAAAAGGTAGACACTGAAATAAAAAAAAAATTAAAAAATATTCAATACTTTATTTTGGGAAATTTCATCAATCATTTGAAATATATTCCTGGATCTTCAAGAAAATGGGGGGGGGGGGGGGGGGTGCCCACCCTCACATTGTTCATAGCCTTGACGTGGCGTGAGGGCTCCACCAATTACTAAGATAAAACTAATTTTATCTTGTATTCATGGTGATCTAATATGAATAAATCATTAAATATTCACAATAGGAATGATAATGCAATCTTTTATCATTTCCCATTTACGCGATCTTGGATATAACGAGTTGCATCTATATTATAAAATGTAATCGTCGATCTTTTATGATGTCTTTAACTTTTATTTCAACTATATATGAGTTATTTCACCATTTTCTATCCATTGCAAGTTCATTTATATATATTAAATTCTAGTGAGGTAAAAAAAAATATGTATTAATATAAATTATTATGATTTATACGTTTTAAGTGTAAAAATACACGGTTTTCCAATAAAAATCTCGTATTAAAAGAAAAGATTTCCGGTTCGGGAAGAACAGAGTTATCTACCTTTGTACTTCGAGTTACACATTTTACCGACCTTGATATCAGAAAAACTGCACCTTTAAACTTTTTGAATATGTTTCGACATCTTATTATAATCTATGTGTTTCAAGTATATAAAAATACACAATAAATGAAAAAGTTTTTGCAAAACATCGTAAGATTAAAGAAGATATCAACAATAAAAGATGTCCGGTTCGGGTTACACATTTTACCGACCTTGAAATCAGAAAACTACACCTTTCAACTTTTTGAATATATTTCGACATCTTATTATAATCTATGTGTTTCAAGTATATAAAAATACACAATAAATGAAAAAGATTTTGAAAAACATCGTAAAATTAAAGAAGATATCAACAATAAAAGATTTCCGATTCGGGACATTTCCGTCAATTTCCGGTTCGGGTTTGGGTTCGGGTTACACTTTTCACCAACCACCGTTACTTATACACCAGAAAAACAAAAATATCAGAAAAGTCGAAAAGAAGAACAATGATAACATTTGCTAAAATATATCGTTTTAAATATTTTTTTTTGTAATAATGTAAAAAAAATGATGATTAAATCCAGATTTTCATGTAAATAACACTTAAAACTATGTAAAACGTAGATTATGACTTCTTCTGTTCATGTCGATCTGCAAATCGCCGCGATCGGGAAAAGAAGAACAATGATAATATTTGCTAAAATATATCGTTTTAGACAATTTGTTTTTGTAATAAAGTACAGAAAATGATGATTAAATCCAGATTTTCATGTAAATAACACTTAAAACCATGTAAAACGTAGATTATGACTTCTTTTCTTCATGACGATCTGCAAATCGCCGCGATTGGGAAGAGAAGAACAATGATAATATTTGTTAAAATATATCGTTTTAAATATATTTTTCGTGTAATAAAGTAAAAAAAAATGATTATTAAATCTAGATTTTCGTATAGATAACACTTAAAACTAAGTAAAACGTAGATTAAGACTTCTTTTCTTCATGTCGATCTGCAAATCGCCGCGATTGGGAAAAGAAGAACAATGATAATATTTGCTAAAATATATCTTTTTAAATAATGTTTTGTTGTAATAAAGTAGAGAAAATGATTATTAAATCCAGATTTTCATGTAAATAACACTTAAAACTGTTTAAATAAGGGTAATAACAAAATTACCGAACTCCGAACAATCTTACAAAGGGAAAGTCAAAACTCATAATTATATAAACAGACAAAATCAGTCAACAACCGGAAAACTGTGAAAACCGTAATGACCCTGACTTGGTACAGGCATTTCTAAAGAAATGGTGGGTTGAATCAGCACATGGCTGCGATTGGGAAAAGAGGAACAATGATAATATTAGCAAAACTATATCGTTATTATTATTATTATTATTTATTTCTATAGTCAAAATGATGATTAAATACATAATTCTACTATAGGTAGCATTTAAAATGACATAAATAGAAGAACCACGTTATCGCAGTGGTGTCTGGCCACAATAGTTAACCCCGGATAATATTTTTACGTTTACCGATTTCACTTCGTTACTTATACGGGTACCCTACTTATACACCAGAAAAACAAAAATATCAGAAAAGTCGAAAAGAAGAACAATGATAATATTTGCTAAAATATATCGTTATAAATATTTTGTATTGTAATAATGTAAAGAAAATGATGATTAAATCCAGATTTTCATGTAAATAACACTTAAAACAATGTAAAACGGACAATCTTTTTTTGTAATAAAGTACAGAAAATGATTATTAAATCTAGATTTTCATATCAATAACAATTAAAACTATGTAAATCGTATGTTATGGCTTCTTTTCCTCATGAAGGTGTCATGTGGACCTGCAAATCGCCGCGATTGGGAATAGAAGAACAGTGATAATATTTGCTAGACTGTATAGTTTTTCTTAATTTTTTATTATTTTTGTATTCAAAATGATTATTAAATGCATAATATTGTTATAAATAACACATAAAACAACACAAATAGTAGTTTTGGGTTCTTTTCTTCATTATTCTTCATTATTCTTCAATTAGACTCACCGGATTCAAGTACATTGTTTACATAACTCCAGTGAGCTTGTCTTACAGCTTTTTGCATTGCACGCTTTTGAAGCCTGCATTTGTGATTATTTCTACGTATAAATAAACGAGGTCTTTTTTAGAAATACAATGTTCATGACCGACGAAAATGTCAACATTTTCAAAATAGGATCACGTGACCCGTGGTTTTCACCAGAGACGCCATTGATGGGTTTGCGTTCCGACTGCACCATACAATAACTAGAGGAGATCCCATACATGCTGTTAATCCAAATTTGCCACATTTGTTCGCTCTCTTTTCTGGTCCCTTTTGGTAACTTTTTGACTCTTTTTTTTTTTATCTCAGAATCATAATAACTACAAAACATTTTGACCACTGGAATGAAATTGCGTATAATATTCTTACTACATAACACTTCGAGTTCCCGTTGTACAGGAAGGTAGAAGAAACACTATATTGTTCATGTATATGATAGAAACCTGTGCTTTGTTTTGAAATTTTAGAGAAAACGTTAATGTTCTGAAGAATTCTCTGTTGAAAATGTCAAATTTTGTCTGTTTTGACTTTCCCTTTGTTAGATTGTTCGGAGTTCGATAATTTTGTTATTACCCTTATTCATTGATTGAAAACTTACTAAATATTAAAACCTATACTGTCATATTTGGTATGAAATTTCTTATTTGTAGTGCAACAAATCAGACAAATTTAAAATCCAAAAAATAGATAAAATGGTAGAAAAACGTCAAAGAAATTCCTACCTGTCATTCCGTGTGAAGTAGATATGATCTGAGTTCCCGATAGCATCTGCTGTCCAGATAGCCGGTTGTAGGATGTGGTTTGTGTATATTACACTTATTACGTTTACAATTTAGTTATACAATAAACTTTCATTTAAACTTCCTGATCATTTTAAAACCACTGATTGGCTAATACATGCATATATATATCTATTCATAAGAATTTCAACAATTATAGACCGAGACCATGTATATGCACATGCAGGAACTCTTCGTACTTCTTTGTATATACGGTATGTATTCTTCCTTGTTCAGAGAATTGGGAGAGGGAAATTGTCCCCTAGATTTACACATCATACATTGAGTTAGGGTTAGGGTTATGATATTTAACGCCAGTTTTTACAATATTTCAATGATATCGTCGCACTCAGCGTAATTGGTGGAGGGAACCGGAGTCCCTGAGAAAACCACCGACCTCCTGTAAATCACTGATAAACTTTTATCACATAATGTATTGAGCACTCCTCGCCATGAGTGGGATTCTAACTCACAACTTTAGTGGTGATTGACACTGGTTGCATAGATAGTTGTAAATCCAACTACCGTATGATCACGACTACAACCGCCCTTATTATACTGTTACGGTCATACTTTGTGCTATTTCCCTTGCTAATTAAAATTAATGTCTTTTTGAGAATGTTGAAGGTTCAAGTACAGTTATCAGTAAATATTTTGATAACTCGGTAAAAGTCGTTAAATGTCTGGATGTGGCGACTTTCTCACATATATTTCATTTAGAAATGTCAGAATTAATTTCCTGTGTTGAAATTCATACATGCATGCATGCCTTTTTATGTTTGATACTCTGTGTAGCTAGTAGTTCTGTAGTTAGTCTTCAAGTAATAAACATGTGAAAATATATACAGTATATGTTTGTGTTGGTGCCCCTTATTCAAGAGATCCATATTGGATTTTGTGCTTGGACTCTGATATGGTGTATTTATCTAATAGCTAGTTCCCCGTGTTGCACACAACACCCCAAACTACAACAACGCAACACTTGGCGCAGAATCTCGGGTTTGGAATTACATAATGTATTTGAACTCTTATGGAAACGAGATTACAATCTAAGAAGGAAGCTCTTCAAATGGCGGATTCAGAAAAAGAAACTGAACTTTCCGATTTAACAACAGCGTTGCAAGGACTAGTTGACAATCTCGCACAACAAGACCAAAGGACGGTTAATATTACAAAAGTTACAGGTCAGACATTTAAACCTGACAAATTTGTGCCATCGCTTACGGAATCGATAAAAACTTGGATTTCCAAATTCCAGAGCTGGATAGAAATAAACAAATTCGACGATTTAGGATTAATTAAACATTCTCTTCGTCTCCTGTTGACGGAAGTAGATATACCCTGGCTTGACAATCTAACCATCAATAAACAAAAGGACATGCTTGATGCTTTTGTGCAATATTATCAAGCCAAACAACCAACATGGATTATTGAACAAACTTTGTGGAACAAAACCATGCAAACCGGAGAAGATCTTGAACAATACACCTCAACAATCCAAAGTTTAGCAAATAGACTTAATAAAAGTGACCAAGAAAAAACCGCAGCATTTGTCCGAGGACTTCCTCCACACCTCCGGATGCCTATTGTCCAGAAAGATCCGAAATCATTTGAGGAGGCCACAAGATGTGCGCGACTTTCGCAATAAGCCTTGATGATCGGAATTTCCCCGCTAATTCTATTTCCAACGAAATGAAAGCTTACATGGAAAAACAGCAATCCGTGATTGACCGACTAATGGAGATGATGGCGACCATGAAGAAAGAGACCAGTGATCCGTAAGTGTGCGCAACTAGTGAAAATTCTGCAAAAGTTACATGCCAGTTTTGTGACAAATCGGGACATACGGCAAAGCAGTGCTTCCGAATTCGTAATAAAACTGCGAACGTGAAGGCCACAAACAAGCACAGTGCCGTTCTAAGCGAAAAAAACTAACTAAGCCTAGTTGTATCCGGGCTACGGCTGGGCGCGTTGGAAATGTACAAAGCCCTACTGACAAACTTACAAGTGTAAATTTATTAGGGAATTATATTCCTATAAAGGTAGGACATTTACGCCATAATGCGATGCTGGATTCTGGTGCTGATATAAATGTTATTAGTGAACAATTAGTTAGAAATTTGTCATGTAGAAAGTTAAAATCTGACAAGAAATTTAATACAGCTGTTGACAATCAGCGTGTATCAATTTATTTTTTTATTTTTGTAAATATTGAAATAGGAGGTCACAGGTTCAATGTAAAATTTTATGTTGTATCTGATTTACACCCTAATGTTATATTAGGCTTAGAATTTTTGAAAGGTCAAAACATTGTACTTGATTTCAAAAATAAGAAGTTGCATTTTGACCCTAGACGTCAGCTAGTCTTAGAAAATGAAATCAATGTACCGCCTAAGAGCGAGATAATTGTTGTTGTCAAATTAAAGGGTGAATCATTACCTAATGATGTAATTGGTTTGACCTCAGCTTCACCTAATTTGTTATCTACAGGTCTAATGACCGTCAAATCAATCAGTAAAGTAGATAACAATAGAGTATTGTTTGGTATTGGTAATTTTACAGATGACAGTATTAAATTATCAAAAGATTGTAATGTAGGAAAATATGTGTGTTTATCAAAGCATGATGAACTGTATAATTTAAATACTGATACTTCTCAAGAGAGTACTAATAGAATTTGTAGTGCCAAATATAATGTGATTAATGTTAGAGATCAAATAGACAGTTCTTTAGGTGAAGGTCAAATTAATGATTTACAAAATCTGATAAATGAGTATGAAGATGTTTTTGTTGGAAAAGACGGAAAATTAGGAAAGTGTTCATTGTTGAAACATGAAATAGAAGTTTCAGAAGGAACTAGACCCGTGCGTCAGCGAGCTTACAAGATTGGCCCTAAACAAAAAGAAATTTTGGAAAATATGGTTAAAGATATGATTGATCAATATATTATTGAGGAGTCTTGTAGTCCATGGGGCGCAACTTGTATGCTCGTTGCCAAGCGGAATAACAATGGGTATCGTTTTGTTGTGGATTTTGCTTATTAAATACCAAGATTATTTTGGGAGCCCACCCGCTACCGACTACCACATAAACTCTTGAAAGCTTAGGGAGTAATGCCCTGCCTATTTCTCTTTAGAGTGGTTTTTATCAACTGGAAATTGACCCCACCTCTCGTCCGCTCACCGCATGGCGTTGTCATTTAGGTCTTTTCCAGTTTAAACGCTTACCCATGGGACTCAAAAATAGCCCCTTAACTTTTCAACGGGTGATGGAAGCAGTACTTAGAGGGCTCAATTGGAAATTTTCCTTGGTTTATTTGGATGACATAATTGTTTTCAGCAAAACATTTTCTGATCATGTATCCGACCTAAGACACATTTTTGACAGGCTAAGAACAAGCAGGTGAAACCCAGACACATGTATCCAGGGTGTTGAATGTTTCCCAGAGTAACATATCTCGCCTTTGGGATAGGTACCAACAGCAAGGCTCAACACATGACCGCCCACGGTCAGGACGACCAAGAGTGACACCACCTGCTCAGGATCGTCATATACGGTTACGTCATTTGCGGGAAAGGTTCACAACAGCGACATCTACTGCAGCAGCAATTCCTGGACAGCGTAGAATTTCATACCAGACAGTCCGTAAACGCCTACGTGAAGCCGGAATAAGAGCAAGACGTCCCGTTAAAGCTGTTGTTTTGACCCGCTGACGCCGTCAAGTCCGACTTCAATGGGTTCGGACACATAGAGTATGGCCACAACAACGCTGGAGAACAGTTTGGTTCAGCGACGAGTCGCGGTTCCTGTTGAAACGAGGCGATGGAAGAGCTAAGGTATATCGACGACGAAATGAGCGCTTTGCCAATAACTGTATTCAGGAAGTCGACAGATTTGGAGGTGGGAGTGTAATGATGTGGGCTGCAATATCGCATACTGG
This sequence comes from Bathymodiolus brooksi, assembly GCA_963680875.1. Lineage (NCBI taxonomy): Eukaryota > Metazoa > Mollusca > Bivalvia > Mytilida > Modiolidae > Bathymodiolus > Bathymodiolus brooksi. The sequence continues at coordinate 43,042,347 of OY804586.1, forward strand.
AAAGACAGCGTTGGTGCACATTCCAGGGAATTTGACAGCCCAGCGTTATTGTGATGAAATCCTGCAGCCGCATGTTCTACCGTTAATGCAGCAGAACGGCGCAAGATTTCAACATGACAATACCCGACCCCACACTGGAAGAATTACAACCGCATTACTCACGAATTCTAACGTTGCAGTGCTTCCTTGGCCGTTCAAATCTCCCGATCTCAATCCAATTGAGCATCTTTGGGACGACTTAGACAGACGCGTTCGCCAAAGACAACCACATCCTCAATCTTTACAACAACTGGTGAATGCGTTGCAAGATGAGTGGAACAACATCCTGCAACAAGCGATTCGAACTCTGATTTCGTCAATGGGCCGGCGCTGTCAGGCTGTTATTGATTCCCGTGGTGGACATACGAGATATTGAACTGTAGTGACCTTGAACTTTAAATGTGCAATGAATTTAACAAGAAAATGAACATTTTAATTGTGTTTGTAGTTCTGATTTCTTGATTGATTAATTAGACATTGCTTTACTTGAAATTTGTTTGTTTCTATATCGCCCTAAAATTTCACTATGCGTTTCTTTTTTTGAAGAGTATAGTAGGAATATATAAATCCTTGTTCTTATCAAAAAATTATTACTTTAGTTAAAAACGTTCGGTGGTGTATTTAAAATTCGTAACATTCAAGTCCTTTGTTATATTATAATAAAAGTGTTCGGTGATAGTCATAAAAGTGGTCTAGAATGGGTGAAAACTAAATATATTCCTTCATTTTATGATTAAATGTGTTCGGTGGTACTCCAGACAGTGTTCAGTTGACTGCACATAACGCGCGTGCCATTAAAATGATCAATTATTCCGTACTAAACCTATTTCCATTCTTCAAACATCGAATTTTAAATTAAAATTTACTATTTTATACGATAAAGGAGTTCGATGGTAGTAAAAATGTGTTCGGTGGTACTAGTTAGGTGTTTGGTGGTGTTCAGTGGTAAAAAAACACATCGGTGTGTAGATTGCTCTGGGTTGTAGCTTTCTCTGGTGAATATACCTAAAATAAATGAGAAATTGCTACTCAATTTGTCCTTATATTATCTGCAGAAATATATTACAAAAATGGTTTCCCTTTATAATAGTAGTCGGTACACAAATAAGTAGAGTATCATACAGACAATAGTATTAATTTGGGTAAACGGACAGAAAATTACAGGACATAAAGTCACAATTTAATAGGACAAAAAGTCACAATTAATATTTTGGGTTAAATAATGTTATAACAATAAAATGTCACAATATACATTTAATATGTATGTGGGACAATAAAAGTGACTTTTTAAAAATTATTGTTAGCAAAGGCACTCGTGGCACGGAAATACCACCCTCTTTCTGAGTAAATGTACTTATTTATTTTCATTTTTTTTTTTTATTATTTCATCTCTGTTTCCGGAATTTATTGTGGATAATAATAGTATATATAGGGTCAACACATGTAACTTGTTGTTAACATAAAATTGTATAAATATGGATATGCACAAGTTAATAAGGGTAATAACAAAATTACCGAACTCCGAACAATCTTACAAAGGGAAAGTCAAAACTCATAATTACAGTTGACTCTCGTTATCTCGAATTCGATGGGACCATGGAAAAAATTCGAGTCAACCGTAGTTCGACTCAAGAGGAGCTATGAAAATACTGGAAGTGTAGTTGGTTTAACGACGAAAGGGAGACAACTCTAGCAAAATTTTGAAGAGCTAAAACCAGCATCGCATGTCTCGATTCTCGGAACGATTTAAAACTTATTCGATGTTTTTGTTGCTGTTTTTTTTCTGTTAAATTCTTTGAATCTTGTGGAATGACTGATAACTGCTAGATATCTTTTTTTGTGTGTATGATTATGTTTATCTGTTGTGTTGCATTGATTTAATAAAGTGTAAAATAAAACTTTTCTCGACCGAAAATAACACCAATTCTGAGAAATAGCATGATTTCCCCTTTTATTACAACAGTTAATTAAGAGTAACATTTTTTTCAAATCTCTTAAAATTGAGAAATTATACATCTTTAATGAAAATTAATTTCCGACAAATAAATCAATAGATAAAACGCTTCCGTTGTGTACTTTTCATAATCATTGATGTATGCCGACCCAAGCGCACTTATTATAAATCGATAATTTGTTATTGTACACATTTAACCTGTGTCATAATAGATTATACCAGGCCAATTCAAATATTATCACTAATTAATTTGACAGATTGTTAAAATAAACATGTGAAATAGCCTAAGGTAAAAATGTCAAAGTCAATGACCGGATGTTTCACCTGTGATCCGATTTTAATCCCAAGGTAATACACATGTTTTGACAGATAAATTTGACTTAACGAATTTAAATAATATGGTTTTCTACATCTCGGGACCAAAACTTTTATTCGAGACATCCGAAATTTCGACTCATCCGAATTCGACTCAACAGGAGTCAAATTATATATATTGATACACAACGAAGTTCGGGACTTCGATTAAAATTCGACTCAACCGGAAATTCGAGTCAACCGAGTTCGAGACAACGAGAGTCAACTGTTTATAAACAGACAAAATCAGTCAACAACTGGAAAACTGTGAAAACCGTAATGACCCTGACTTGGTACAGGCATTTCTAAAGAAATGGTCAGTTGAATCAGATTTTAAAGCGTCAAACCTCCCGCTTTCATTACGGTTCAAAGGTTCCGGCTGTCACTATAACAGTATTTAAATACAGGAACAAAATAGGTAAAATAGTTGTCAAAGCAGTACCATATTCAGCGAAGTAAATGTCAAAAATATTTTTTCGTCATACATTGATAAAAAAATATGCTTGACATTTTTCTTGACTTCTTTATCTTTATACATTTTCACTATATGAAAATGCATCGCTTATAATCGTTTCTGCAGAGACGGAATATATTTCGACAAGATCTTGGTATCGGAATATAAACTTTTTAAGAGATCGAATAAGGCGAATCTTTTAATAGCCCTGGTCCAGTAGCCTGTTTCTCAGATGAAGATGACGTTTCCGGAAATCAGAATAATTGCTACTGGCCCTTGCATAGCGAATCAATTGCGAAATGTATACACCATATGCAAGAGAAGCTGGTATATTGCTGCACATATTTGGAAAATTTATGATTTTAAAATTGAAGTCGTCCCGTTTATCATAAATTTTAGTACTCAATTGACCACTGTCGTCAAGTTCGAGGTATAAGTCCAAAAATGATGCGGACGAAGCTGTATCGGTTGTCTCGTTAACATCCAGCTCTGGAGGATATTTCAATAGAAGAAATTCTGCAAATCTAGAATTATTGATAGATAAAACGTCATCAATATACCTGTATGTGAAATTAAAGGCTCTAGCCTCATGAATCTTCTTATCTTTTATAAGCTTTTGAAGAAACTCCGACTCATATGAGTATAAAAATAAATCGGCTAGAAGAGGGGCACAATTCGTACCCATTGGTATGCCGACGACCTGCTGAAACAGTGTCCCTCCAAAGGAGACAAATATGTTATCGATGAAGAACTCCAGCATACTGATCACTTGTTCCTCGGAGTAGCATGTTTTACCTTTTGAATTTTGTTTGAAAAATATGTGGAATTGTAGCCTAACACAACAAATTTTGAGCCATAGTTTCTATGACTAAAAGCTTTATGAATTGTGTTGATGGAGGATACCGGAGAGAAAGATCTTGATTTCAGGTTATCCAAAAGATATTTAGAGTTTTTGAAAATCCACATGTGATTTATGCCACTACGCGAGTAAACAGTTTCACAATATTTCTGTTGTCCCTCTTTTACTGCAGACAGAATCTTTGTCAGGTGAATAGACAATTCTTTCGTCGAACAAGTTGATGATCCCGCTATGTACCTTTCTTTGTATGGTGTCTTATGGAGTTTAGGTATCCAATATAAATAGGGTAAATCCTCAGACTCTTTACCAGAGGGAATGTTTAAAGAGGTCATGAATGATCTGTGGTTAGCTAGGATTTCATCTTTGTCGAACGAAGTTGGTTTGTATGTGGTATTACTAGAGGTGTTGCTATTTATGCCTAATTCCTTGATTAGGCATTCGAAGTAATATGATTTACATACAAACACGATATTGTTGGAAGCCTTGTCCGCAGGAACGATAACATATTTGTCATGAAGAGAGGAAAGACACTTAACAGCTTCTTGGTCTTTAAATACAGACTTAGGTCGACTATTAAATTAAGGAAAATGGGATGAAATAATAAAGAAATTTTATTGAAAATAAATATGTAAACAGAAAGTTGATTAGTTAATAAATTAAAATGATTTTTAATACAATTTATTAAGAAATACCAATCACAATATCCTTATTTAGGTAAATACTTATTAGACAGATTTAAAAAAAAACTATATTGTCTTTTTAATTGATAACCGACCCAAGTTAGGCTAAATAAATGAAATGTGACTTAATGAGTTAATTAATTTTCACTAAAAACAAACCTGCCTTCTATAAATTTTAATTTCTTATCTAATTCTTATCTTATTATGTAACAATATGGTCAGGTTGTTATTTTCATTGAATGGCTTCTCAAAATAGATTGCTTCACAGTAGGTGCTCTTCCTGTATAATCAGTAATTGCTTACATCCTGTATATTACAACTGACAGATATAATACATGACAAACAATTTTAATCAGCCAGCATCATCATAAAATACATTTGATGGGCAAACTGTTAAAGTCGATTTCAATCCGTCGTCTGGCAAATCGAGATTTGCATGAAGAAGATAGACAACAAATTAAAGATTTGTTATTTATTTTAGAAAGATTAATGTTAGAGCTTATAGGGAACTGACAGTATTTTGTGATGGGCTACCACGAACATATCTGGTTTCGCAATGCTGGGAAGATATTAACAGTTTATATCATTTTGAAAGAATTCTGGGAAAAATCACTGGCGGATATATTAGTCTAAAAAGCGAAATTATTCGGGCTTACGATTTACGACTTATGAGTACCTACCAACACTCTTAACTTTGCGATCACTTTTTATCGTAAGTCATAAATCCCATTAATTAGTGAAACGGTCATAGCTCTTAAGAGTGCATTTACGTCTACGTTTCCGACTTACCACCTTTAGTGAAACGGTCGCCAGTTCTTTAAAAGAAAGAAAGAAAAACAAATTTAAAATCTCAAAACATGTACCTGTTTGTGTAATATTTAAACACTTCTGATGTTCGTTTGGCATTTCTTATCCATACTTACCTAAAGTTACAAAAATAAAAAGCCGACTCGATATGATTTTCTCTCGATTTCCATCAGTAAATAAATTATCTATTTTCTCCCAACAATCTAAATAACTAACAGTCGAAAAATAAAATAATTGAAGAAGTTGGAAAATCGACAAAAATGGAAAAATTAGAGAAATTATGGGGGAAATACATACTTGCGCTTTGTGAAGCTGAGGGGTCCCTATTTGTTTACCAGTTATCAAATTGCAAAGTTATAAAAAAAAAGGAAAACAATTCGGTTTATTATTTTCGTGAACGGATTTCGATATACAGTTGCGATATTGTTGAACGCAGGACTAATTTAATGATATCTACCTCACATGGCTTATTGAATTTGCAGGCAACTACCATCGGCCATATCCAGGTTTGTTATGCTGCTGAAATTAAAAAAAAAGCTAAATGCATATTAATATATTGCTTTATTGTGGAGCCCACCCAGTCACTGACATGAGAATTTTAATTTCGTTTATACGAAATAGTTTACGGAGCCTGTTTTCTGACATGAGAATTTTTGTTATTTCGCATATGGATATTTTTTTAACTTAGTTTATGCGAAATACTATTTAAAAATAAACCATCGTAAAGAAAGATAATTAAAAAGTTGGCATGCGGTGAAATATTTATCCAATTACGAATTATACCTCAAAAGACGCATTGTTATAATTTGGTCTTAATTTATGATACTAGGATGTGCTTTACAAAGTGTTGACCTTTTTATCTAAGACATCAGCAATGTTACATATATGGGATGCATCCAGGATATGTACAATGAAAGAAGAACACAGGATTTACACAGACACCTGTTCTTTGTATTTGATCTCGATCTACTTTGATTATTTATTAGGTTTAAATAAAATACCTTGTCTTTTGTATGAACAATTATTTATATACACAATTATATGGTTTAAAAGGAATATATTACTTAGTTGTATTTTAAGCTTTTCTTATTATTTTTTATGTTAATTTGTCAAGTACACACATGTGTTTACCAAGAAGCTAATTGTATTGATTGGTAAATTAGTACAAATTGTAATATCATACGACTGTTTTTCCCCAATTGAATTCAAAGCTATTGTCAATTAAATTATGGGATAGATATTCGTGAGTCCAATCTCTGGTTGGATCACAGCAAACATTATACAATTTGTCTTTATATTTCTCGGCCAAGCATATGGGACTTAGGAGTGATCATATGGTAGTTGGGTTTACAGGCTATTGGCATTTGCTCGCTACATTTGCTTAATGTTTGCATTAAAAAAAAATGCAGATAGCAATTCTTCTCTTCAAAAATGGGCTTACGATTTACGACTTATGAGTACCTACCAACACTCTAAACTTTGCGATCACTTTTTATCGTAAGTCATAAATCCTATTTATTAGTGAAACGGTCATAACTCTTAAGAGTACATTTACGTCTACGTTTCCGACTTACGACCTTTAGTGAAACGGTCGCAAGTTCTTTAAAAGAAAGAAAGAAAAACAAATTTTATATCTCAAAACATGTACCTGTTTGTGTAATATTTACACACTTCCGACGTTCGTTTTGCCACTTCTTATCCATTCTTACCTAAAGTTACAAAGATAAAAAGCCCACTCGATATGATTTTCTCTCGATTTTCATCAGTAAATAATTATTTATTTTTTCCCAACTATCTACATAACTAATAGTCGAAAAAAAAATTGAAGAAGTTGGGAAATCGACAAAAATGGAAAAATTAGAGAAATTATGGGGGAAATACATACTTGCGCTTTGTGAAGCTGAGGGGTCCCTATTTGTTTACCAGTTAACAAATTGCAAAGTTCAAAGATCAAATTAATATTGGTCCTGGTTATTAGGTAATAAGTGTGAACGATATGTGCCGATCAATTGTTATTATTTATGAGAATGAAACCAAATTTGAAATATATTGGAATGATAAAACAGAAAGCCACTATATCACCCAACTTTTTTTGAAAGTGGCGATGAACACCATAACCTGGATATGGACAAAGTCACTCATTATACATACTGTGACTTTCCGGGGTATAGTAAATGTGGAAAAAATATATTGTCACTTTTTTTCCTGGAATTTTTTTTCTACCAACGCAACACATACATACGATATTATATTGAACACAGACACTATATCAATATTAATTCCATACAGTTAATGATAAGCAAAAAATCGTGAATTTAAAATTTTCAAAATAAAAAGGAAAACAATTCGGTTTATTATTTTCGTGAACGGATTTCGCTATACAGTTGCGATATTGTTGAACGCAGGACTAATTTAATGATATCTATCTCACATGGCTTATTGAATTTGCAGGCAACTATATCATCGGCAATATCCAGGTGTGTTATGCTGCTGATCTGTCAGTGTCCATCGTTGAGCGTTCATGATTCTGCTGTCCGCACCAAATATTTATATTTCAAATTCATATGAAAGGAAATTAAAAAAACTAAATGCATATTAATATGTTGCTTTATTGTGGAGCTCAGTCACTGACATGATAATTTTAATTTCGTTTATACGAAATAGTTTACGGAGTTCGTTTTCTCAAATGAGAATTTGTTGTTATTTCGTTTATGGATATTTTTTTAATTTAGTTTATGCGAAATACTATTTCGTGTAACGTCATAAAAATATTTATCATGTCAGTTAACGGGCCCCGTACTTTATTGTTACTCATCAAAAAAGAATAAATTCTAATGAAGAAAGAAGCGTCTTTTAATTTCATAATATTAATGTTTTAAAAAGAAACCATCATAAAGAAAGATAATTAAAAAGTTGGCATGCGATGAAATATTTATCCAATTACGAATTATACCTCAAAAGACGGTATTGTCATAATTTGGTCTTAATTTATGATACTAGGATGTGCTTTGCGAAGTGTTGACCTTTTTATCTAAGACATCAGCAATGTTACACATCAGGCATGCATCCAGGATATGTACAATGAAAGAAGAACACAGGATTTACACAGACACCTGTTCTTTGTATTTAATCTCGATCTACTTTGATTATTTATTAGGCTTAAATAAAATACCTTATCTTTTGCATGAACAATTATTTATATACACAATTATATGGTTTTAAAGGAATATATTACTTAGTTGTATTTTAAGCTTTTCTTATTATTTTTTATGTTAATTTGTCAAGTACACACATGTGTTTACCAAGAAGCTAATTGTATTGATTGGTAAATTAGTACGAATTGTAATATCATACGACTGTTTTTTCCCAATTGAATTCAAAGCTATTGTCAATTAAATTACGGGATAGATATTCGTGAGTCCGATCTCTGGTCGGATCACAGCAAACATTATACAATTTGTCTTTATATTTCTCGGCCAAGCATATGGTACTTAGGAGTGATCGCATGGTAGTTGGGTTTACAGGCTATTGGCATTTGCTCGCTACATTTGCTTAATGTTTGCATTAAAAAAAATGCAGATAGCAATTCTTTTCTTCAAAAATGGGCTTACGATTTACGACTTACGAGTACCTACCAACACTCTTAACTTTGCGAACACTTTTTATCGTAAGTCATAAGTCCTATTTATTAGTGAAACGGTCATAACTCTTAAGAGTGCATTTACGTTTACGTTTCCGACTTACGACCTTTAGTGAAACGGTCGCAAGTTCTTTAAAAGAAAGAAAGAAAAAAAAAATTTATATCTCAAAACATGTACCTGTTTGTGTAATATTTACACACTTCTGACGTTCGTTTTGCCACTTCTTATCAATTTTTACCTAAAGCTACAAAAATTAAAAGCCCACTCGATATGATTTTCTCTCGAATTTCATCAGTAAATAAATTATTTATTTTCTCCCAACTATCTAAATAACTAATAGTCGAAAAAAAAGATTGAAGAAGTTGGGAAATCGACAAAAATGGAAAAATTAGAGAAATTATGGGGGAAATACATACTTGCGTTTTGTGAAGCTGAGGGGTCCCTATTTGTTTACCAGTTAACAAATTGCAAAGTTCAAAGATCAAATTAATATTGGTCCTGGTTATTAGGTAATAAGTGTGAACGATATGTGCCGATCAAATGTTATTATTTATGAGAATGAAACCAAATTTGAAATATATTGGAATGATAAAACAGAAAGCCACCATATCACCCAACTTTTTTTTGAAAGTGTCGATAAACACCATAACCTGGATATGGACAAAGTCACTCATTATACATACTGTGACTTTCCGGGGCATAGTAAATGTGGAAAAAATATATTGTCACTTTTTTTCCTGTGATTTTGTTTTCTACCGACGCAACACATACATACGATATTATATTGAACACAAACACTATATCAATATTAATTCCATACAGTCAATGATAACCAAAAAATCGTGAACTTAAAATTTTCCAAAAAAAAAAGGAAAACAATTCGGTTTATTATTTTCGTGAACGGATTTCGCTATGCAGTTGCGATATTGTTGAAAGCAGGACTAATTTAATGATTTCTACCTCACATGGCTTATTGAATTTGCAGGCAACTATATCATCGGCAATATCCAGGTGTGTTATGCTGCTGATCTGTCAGTGTCCATCGTCGAGCGTTCATGATTCTGCTGTCTGCACCAAATATTTATATTTGAAATTCATATGAAAAGAAATTAAAAAAAGCTAAATGCATATTAATATGTTGCTTTATTGTGGAGCTGAGTCACTGACATGATAATTTTAATTTCGTTTATACGAAATAGTTTACGGAGTTCGTTTTCTCACATGATAATTTTTTGTTATTTCGTTTATGGATATTTTTTTAATTTAGTTTATGCGAAATACTATTTCGTGTAACGTCATAAAAATATTTATCATGTCAGTTAACGGGCCCCGTACTTTATTGTTACTCATCAAAAAAGAATAAATTCTAATGAAGAAAGAAGCGTCTTTTAATTTCATAATATTAATGTTTTAAAAAGAAACCATCATAAAGAAAGATAATTAAAAAGTTGGCATGCGATGAAATATTTATCCAATTACGAATTATACCTCAAAAGACGGTATTGTCATAATTTGGTCTTAATTTATGATACTAGGATGTGCTTTGCAAAGTTATGACCTTTTTATCTAAGACATCAGCAATGTTACATATCAGGCATGCATCTAGTATATGTATAATGAAAGAAGAGCACAGGATTTACACAGACATCCTGTTCTTTGTATTTGATCTCGATCTACTTTGATTATTTATTAGTTTTAAATAAAATACCTTGTCTTTTGTATGAACAATTATTTATATACACGACTATATGGTTTAAAAGGAATATATTACTTAGTTGTATTTTAAGCTTTTCTTATTATTTGTTATGTTAATATGTCAAGTACGCACATGTGTTTACCAAGAAGCTAATTGTATTGATTATTAAATTAGTACAAATTGTAATATCATACCACTGTTTTTTTTCCAATTGAATTCAAAGCTATTGTCAATTAAATTACGGGATAGATATTCGTGAGTCCGATCTCTGGTCGGATCACAGCAAACATTATACAATTTGTTTTTACATTTCTCGGCTAAGCATATGGTACTTAGGAGTGATCATATGGTAGTTGGGTTTACAGGCTATTGGCATTTCCTCGCTATATTTGATTAATAGCAATTCTTCTCTTCAAAAATGGGCTTACGATTTACGACTTACGAGTACCTACCAACACTCTTAATTTTGCGATCACTTTTTAGCTCACCTGCCATAGGCCATGTGAGCTTTTGTCATGGGTAAGCGTCCGTCGTCCGTCCATCCGCTATTTTTCCACATTTAAATCTTCTTCTCTGAAACCGCTGAACAGATTTCAACCAAACTTGCCGGAAATGTTCATTGGATGGTCCTCTACCAGATTTGTGTTTTTGGTGCTGATTTGAAATCCAACATGGCTGCCAGGGTTCATAATGTGTTCTCATTGGCTGAAATTTTAAAAATCTTCTTGTCAGAAACCACCAAGCCAATTGAATTGTGACTTTGCAGGAATGATCATTGGGTGGTCCTGTTCGAAACATGTGAATCGTTTGCCGATCGGAAATTCAAGATGGCCGCCATGACTCGACTTAGTTTAACATTGGACCCTATGGGAATTTCACATTTTCATATTTTTTTCTGAAACCACAAAACAGATTTGAACCAAACTTGGCAGAAATGTTCATTGCATGGTCATATACAAGATTCTTGCTTTTGGCGCTGATCAGAAATCCAACATGGCTGCCAGGGCCCATAATGTGTTCTGATTGGTCGAAATTTTAAAAATCTTCTTGTTAGAAACCACTAAGCCAATTGAATTGTGACTTTGCAGGAATGATCATTGGGTGGTCCTATATTAAACATGTGAATCGTTTGCCGATCGGAAATTCAAGATGGCTGCCATGACTCGACTTAATTTAACATTGGACCCTATGGGAATTTCACATTTTCATCTTTTTTTCTGAAACCACAAAACAGATTTGAACCAAACTTGGCAGAAATGTTCATTGGATGGTCATATACAAGATTTTGTTTTTGGCGCTGATCGGAAATCCAACATGGCTGCCAGGGCCCATAATGTGTTCTGATTGGTCGAAATTTTAAAAATCTTCTTGTTAGAAACCACTAAGCCAATTGAATTGTGACTTTGCAGGAATGATCATTGGGTGGTCCTCTACTAAACTTGTGTTTGGCACTTCTTATCCATACTTACCTAAAGTTACAAAAATAAAAAGGCGAATCGATATGATTTTCTCTCAATTTCCATAATGACAAATAAAAGTAAAGAAATTGCATATTTTTCATTGTTTCTACAGGTTTTGTTTGGTTGTATTTATCCGGATATGTGTATTGCATACAGCTTTGGTTTTGTTTGGTTGAATTTCTCCGGACATGTGTATTGCATACACTTTGGTTTTGTCTTCTTTGGTAGTTTGTATATACAAGTTATACAAGGTTTTATTCATGAAGATTTAATTAACAAACATGTCAGGATGATACCCGTAACTGATAATATTTAATCAGTGAAGGATGGCGACATTATCTATCACACCACAGCAGGCCGTCTGATAAGACGTAGTATTATCCATACAAGATAAAAACTTGACAAAAGAAAACACTGAAAACATGCGAGATAACTCGTACTGGCTTCTACTGAGGAAAATAGTTGGAAATGAAACAAATCCATGGTGTCGATGGCCTGTAAATGAGTGATATATACATCATATGTCTTTCAAAGAAAATAATTTAAAGTTAGAATTTTATGCATACACGATTTTCCTTCATTTTACAATCTTGCCAATAAGAAAGTGACCGGCGGCGACAGCTGAATTTACCGGAGATTTTCGCCGGTTTCCGGCTTCTAATGACATCCCTGACATCTCAAGTTGTATCACCACCTTTGCGAACTACTGGAATGAACATTGCATTTTCCATATATGAAGCAGGGGGTGACTTTTTACCGAAATATACCCAAATACACCATACAATCGTATTTATTGTATTAGTTAAAGGTTCTATATGAATTACATTTTAATCAAACAATTCAAATTTCATAACTTTGTCACAAGAGTAATCAAAATGATCAATTTTACAACTATTATAAACATCGATACAACATGTACCCAAACACACTCAAAATTCATATTCAACCCACCATTTCTTTAGAAATGCCTGTACCAAGTCAGGGTCATTACGGTTTTCACAGTTTTCCGGTTGTTGACTGATTTTGTCTGTTTATATAATTATGGGTTTTGACTTTCCCTTTGTAAGATTGTTCGGAGTTCGGTAATTTTGTTATTACCCTTATGTGCTACTTACATACACCAAATATATTTCTTCCAACACTCTTTTTGTTATTTTATTTATTTATCTTATTCCTTTTCTTCTTTTTTAATATGAATAAAAATATATATGAAAACGGGAAATCATCAGTATGCTCCTTTTTGTCGGTGATTAGACATACCACTTGCTCACATAGCAATTGGGACCTAAATCAACTGCATAAGTTTTAAAAAGACTAGAATTGTTTTCAGTATCAGAATTTCTGTAAAAATATATCAGACTTTTGAAAGGCGAAATTTTAATGTATACAAACTTCCAGTTATTGGAAAAGAGAATATGTCCTCTCTGTAATATAGAACCAGAGGACGAAACACATTTCATTTTAAAATGTCCCAAATTGAATGAGTGTCGTAAAGAATTATTTTCTAAATATAAGTTCAGTGGTTCCTTAATTTAATGATATGGATGAGTTCCAAAAATTTAAATTCATATTGAGTAGAGATGATCTTGATATATGTAAAATATGTATTTTAGGTGTGAATAAATTGCATTCTATCAATCAAGATCTGAAAGGGAAGTTATAACTTAATTATTATGCAAAATTATTATTACAGTATCGTCACGGTATGTGTTTTCGTGCGTCATCTGTTTTCATTTTATCCATTTTATTTTGATTTCCACAGCGCACGCATTATTTTTGACGTGTCTTCCGGTTTCTATTTATGGAACATAAACAAGACTACAGCGTGACATCTGTAAAAGATGTTAAAGTTTGCTTTTAAAGACGTAAGTACCAAGAACAGTGAACCTACCTACTGAACCATACTTTTTGTAATGCTAAAAAATTACTTCATTTATAAAGTAGTTGGAAAAAAATCCAGAAGGGCTATCTAAAATTTAACTATGTCATCTGCCTCTCAGACACCTGCTCTTCCTGTCATGTAACTGTCATGGGGTCACTCTCGTACTTGTAAACAAAAGAGCTGACTGAAATGTGCCTGTTTCTTATATAAAATACATGTCACTTTGCAGTGCATTGTGGTTTCAGCACTAAAAAAAACATCAAAAGTAAACACAATTTTGAAAGTAGTAAAAACCTGACTATTGTGTTGAAATTCATGAAAAATTAACGATAGCGGAGCTAATAAATCATTAATTATTCATAAAACATCTAAAAATAATAGAAATAATATAATTTGAAGCTGTATTTGAGTATATTTGGGTGTATTTGGGTAAAAAGTCACGCAGCATGAAGCACCTATTTAATATGACCCGACCGGAGGGCAATATTTGTATTTGAGTCGTCCCACATAATTAGCGGATTCGCGTAGAGGAGTAACGTAGGTATCATTTTTAAAAAAATGTGATAATAACAAGCCGTAAATCAATGAAGGTCAGAAAACACACAGATCAAAAGCTAAAGGGCAAAACGACACACAATAGTCTACAAAACACTGCACAAAAAGTAAACATTGAACATGAACAACGCGAACCCCACATGGGGAGAGGGGGTCAATTCATGTACTCCGGAAGGCTATTTTTTACCACATGCTGCAACTGTCGTGTTACTCTGTTTTCAAATCTGATGATTAGCAATGAATGAGGAAAGGACAGGATTGTGTTTACGACAACACTGAACAGGACATATCTTTGTCATTTGTCAATCATTTTTCCTATCGCATATTTAATGGCAGTATTTATAAAAATTAATAAGAGTTATAATAAGAAAGAAAACATACAAATTGTAAGCACGTAACGGTGTAGATACGATAACGTAACCCTCATTCCGCTTGTGCTCCAGTTAGGGTTACGAATCGGTCCCATTTAACGTATGGGAGCAAATTAAAATTTTAGTTAAGTGAATATTTCAACTTTCTTTTTGCATATCTGGTCATAACTTATTATTCCCTACATTTTTTAAGTAATGACGATATGAAATAAGTGTTACAATACCTGTTTCTACCTTCACGATCGATTTAGTTTTCGAAAATTGTTTCTTGTCCGCCATGGCACCTTGCATATACTTTCGTGATGGGCGGAGCCTATCCATATATGGATCTGAATGCCAAATATGAAAAACATTACTACGATGTTTTACTACGATTGATCCAAATAAGGATATCTCCAAAACGAGGCAAGTGCACGTGAAATAGCAACTTGTAAACAAAATGTCGGACAGAAAGAAGATTTCATGCATTCAAATTTTTAGATGGATATAAGTCTACCATGGATTGATGCAGCGTTTATTTAACACCTCAACGTTTACCTAAATAAATTTATCTTTCACCCCCGTTAATTTTTCCAACCACTTACAACGAATTAGGACAAAAAACCGGCCGGTGTGAATACCTCCGGGCGCTGCTCCCATACGTTGAATGGGACCGATTCGTAACCCTCTCTGGGAGCAAAAGCGGACTGAGGGTTACGTTATCGTATTTAGTATCGGTGGTGTAACGGTTAGCGTGCTCGCCTCGAGTGCAGTAGGTCGTGGGTTCGAGTTCCGGTCGAGTCAATCAAAGACTACGAAATTGATATTTGCTGCTTCTCCGGTAAGCACGCAGCATTGAGGAGAAAGATCAAAGACTGGTTGGCTAGGAATCAAGATAATGTGTCCGAGTGGGGCGACATGTCTATGTATCCACGGACTGTTGTTTCAGTGAGCTAGCACTATAAAAGTCCAACTAAGCATGTTGGTCTAGTGTAAAGCGGACATCATCATCTCATTGACAAATTGCTGATTTGGCGATAAACAACAATCACTCACTCACAAACATGTTTATGTGCTTTTATTATTAATAGCTGTGTGTTTAGTGTGAAGTGAAATACATGTAATTATTTCATTTACCTACATTTTTTGTATATGAAGATCAAGTCATTTATATTTTAGGTATGGGGGCTCAGGATCCTTGCACTGACAATCAAATCTTAAATGATCCAACTAGATCTGCTGGATATGCTCTTGGAACTTCAGAAGATGAGCAATGTGACCGACTTTTAAGCGAGGGTTGGTATAGGCTGGAAGGTGATGGCAATTTAACGACTGAGTGTCCTGCAGTTTTACAATGCGGGTCAACTGGACCGATTTGGTTAAACGGTAAATTTTCGATTTGATTTCAGATGACAATAATAAGGCTGAATTTTATATTTATGTATTCGTATGAATCAAATATGATAAATGATAATTTAATCAATGCATTTTCCTTATGAAATATATAGGAACTTGTAATTGTAAAATACGAACGGGTTAGGCCTAACATCGAATGAAAAATGATTCCCAAACAAGACCAATAAAAACACGAAAAGTGTTTATAAACCATTCGGATTAGACGATTACGCATAACCGGAACAACGTTATAAATGTCAAAGGATATCTTTCAAGTTGATTGCGTCAATATCTAAGCAATTCAGCAGAATATTTTTCAGTTTTCCTTGAAGTAAACTTTTAAGCTTTATTTTGTATATAAACCAAATAATTGTGTCATACACGTGCACAATGCATTAATATAAAGCATGATATGCGTGGAACCATTTTGCCATTTTGACATCATTGAAGCATTTCGAATCGCCGATACGACAAGGAATTATTCAATTTTAATTCAACTACAATGTTAATTTAGCATATTAAAAAAAGTACTACTACTACAACTACATGTACTACTAATAATAGGGTTAGGTTTATGGTGTTTACCGCCAATTTCAACAATATTTCAGTTATATCGTGGAGGTCATTTTTATTGGTGGAGGAAACCAGAGTACCTGCAGAAAACCACCGACATGCCGCAAGCCACTGACACACTTTATTACATAATATTGTATTAATAGTAATAATAATAATAATGATAGGCTTGGGGTTTAGTCTTTAATGCCACCTTCAACAATATTTCAGCTATTTCATAGCGATCAGTTTCATTGGTGGAGGAAATTGATTACCCTGCAGCAAGTCACTAACAAACTTTATCATACACTGTTGTATCGAGTACACCTTGCCATGATCATGATTCAAGCTCACAATGTAAGTGGTGATAGACACTGATTACATAGGTAGTTGTTAATCCAGCAACCATGCAATCACGACCATAAAGACCTTAATAATAATAATAATGATAATAATAATATTTATTATTATTATTATGTTTATTACTTTTGAATTTAAAGGCATACAGGCTGACAGAATTGGTTTTTTTTTATTATTAAAAGTTGCCAATATTCCATGTTTTATACTGATTGTAGTTGAAATTTTTCATAATATCACACGTAAATAGCCTAGAACGAAGGAAATACGTCGCTGTTTGATTCTCTTGTATCCAGTAAAATTTCAATGTTGACACGTGCAATATTCAAACGACCTGACGGTGAACTCATTCGGGAAAGCATTTGCGCATGTGCGAATTTGTTAAATTGTTTGTTGATTGAAGAACACATGCTCAAATTGAATCGTGGAAGCACAAAAACGTTGAAGGATTCTATACGAAAAGACACAAAAAGGAGGATTTAGCAAGCTTTGTGTAAAAATTAAAAAAAGATGTTATACCGACCTACTCCATTTTTCAACACGTATACGGTAAGCATAATTTAGTATCTCTTTACGGTCGAATCGTATTTTGACAGTAGAATTGCATGGTAGTTTTTTTATGTATTCTTTTTTTCAGGGGAAAATGCTAGGTGATATCTCTTTTAAATTAGAGACTAAAATAATGAACTTCATGTCTGTTTTGTTTTCTAAAAAAAATATAATGAAGTCAACTTAAGTGTTGTCAATAATATGCAATGCAATTTGTTTACAATTTTCCCTTTATCGGGCCGCTTTGCAGAGTTTGGGTTTGTCTTTATTGATTTCATCACGCATTTCCGATTTTAAGTGTCATTCTTACTAAATACCATTATATAATATTAACTGATTACCCTGGGATCCAATTTCATAGATATATTTCTTAAATTATATTAATTCTAACGAATATACATGCAACATGCTTCATGGTTATATATAGCAGTTATCAGTGTCCGGTAAACTTCGGAAAAGCAGCCGACTTATAATTAGGTGTGTTAATGGCGATTTCACCAACAGACATTCAAATTCTTTTCACTAATTACGACGCTATAGCATATTTTTCAAAACCTGGCTTTTTGTTCAGAACATTTTATTAGTATAAAATATCGAATATTGGCAACTTTTAATATAAACATAAAAAATTAATTCTGACAGCCTGTGTGCCTTTAACATATCAGTATTGTAATAAAGACCAAACAGTAGCAGAACTACAATAGAAGTTCATAATCCTGGCGTAATATGGAAAAAAGCAAAGCATTCTCTTATTGAATGTCATTTTACACACACATACATCATGAAACTATGATGATGCTGTAACATTATTAAAATCTTCAAATCTATCCTATATTAATTGAGGTGGTCGTGATCGTATGGTAGTTAGATTTATAACTACCATTACAATCAGTACTCGATACAACATTATGTGATAATGTTTGTCAATGGCTTGCGACAGGTCGTTGGTTTTCTCCACCAATAAAACTGGTCGCACAATATAACTGAAATAGTGTTCATCTTTCGCAGTTGCTGAATTCCAGAATTATAATCGGAACAATATAAGTTTTGTAGAAGCAACCCGATTGATTGATTGGTGTTTAACGCTATTTGTAACAGTATTTCAGTTATATCGCGGCATCAACAAAGTTTATGCAACTATAAGACGATGAGAAATAAGATATATTTGTGTATAAAATTCGTAGAAACCAAGAACGTCATTACAATTTGATATTACAAAAATATGAGAATTACTATTGTGATGTTATATGCATTTCAGGAACACTCCCTACGGTTTTGAATAACACAGTGACATTAACAGTATGCCAGAGAGGGTTCATTGAATGTTGTGAATTTACATGGAACATGGCAGTAAGAAACTGTGGATCATTCAATGTATTTCGACTAACACCAACTCCAACTTGTCCGGGAAGATATTGCATCGGTAATATATAGGTCATAGTATCAACACAACGTAAAACAAGTGAAGTGGGTTAGGGTAATGATTAGGGTTTTGGTGTTTAACGCCACTTTCAACAATATTTCAGCTATATCGTGGTGGTCAGTTTTACTGGTGGAGAAAACCGGAGTACACAGAGAAAATCACCGACCTGCCGCAAGTCACTGACAAACCTTATCACATAATGTTATATCGAATACACCTTGCCTGAGCGACTTCATTACTGGTGATATGCATGGTTAGTTAATACGATCACGACCATGACGTCCCCTTCCGTAATATATACGCCATAGTATCAACACAACCTATAATAATTGAAGTGGGGAATAATGGTTTCTTTTTATTTATATAAGTTACCTTGATATATCATTTTTACTAACACTTTACATTATATCATCATAGCTGTTCTTCTCAAGAACAGTAAACGTTCGACCATAATATTTGAATATATAAGTATGATGTTAAAATTGGCAAACAATTATATTAAGTTCACTGTTTTTGAATATTATATTATCCTGAATTCAGACTGCATTGACTGGATAAATTGTTGTTATATGCGGTCACTGACCAATATATAACTTTTCTGGTGATAAATAGATAGCTACTTATCCGCTCCTTGCAAGGACATTAAACATAGCATTCGGTCGTTTAGTACATAGAGTATATATACATTTGTTTCTCATTGAACTATTGTAGCGGTGGTGGGTTTGCAACTGCGATAGATGTATATATTATTGCTTATGTTGAAGGTTAATTCTTTATAATTAGTGGTGTTGGACATGCGATTAATAGTGCTTTTATGTTACATTTAACTGGCAACGTACAATATTGGTGTTGGACACACGCTTATAGTGCTTTTAAATTACTTTCAACGGCAATTTACAGTATATATAATCGTTAACCGTTACACACAGCAGATTATTTATAGTGGTTCTCCGGACATTAGAGGGAATTATTCCACAAGAAAAAGAAGGTACCTGATTCATGTTGAGCAACGGTAAGAAATGGTAACAGTATATTTCAACAGGGAACACCATGAAAAACTTGTGTTGTCTATCTTTCGATTTACGGTTTCGGATTACACCTTTGATATTTCCAAACATTTCTTGTCCTTTTTCTTTTGGTCATTACATTGTCTGTTCTTCTTTGATTTACAGCTTCTGATTACACCTTTGATATTTCCAAACTTTTCTTGTCCTTTTTCTTTTGGTCATTATATTGTCTGTTCTTCTTTGATTTACAGCTTCTGATTACACCTTTGATATTTCCAAACTTTTCTTGTCCTTTTTCTTTTGGTCATTACATTGTCTGTTCTTCTTTGATTTACAGCTTTTGATTACACCTTTGATATTTCCAAACTTTTCTTGTCCTTTTTCTTTTGGTCATTACATTGTCTGTTCTTCTTTGATTTACAGCTTCTGATTACACCTTTGATATTTCCAAACTTTTCTTGTCCTTCTTCTTTTGGTCATTATATTGTCTGTTCTTCTTCGATTTACGGCTTCTGATTACACCTTAGATATTTCCAAACTTTTCTTGTCCTTTTTAGCTCACCTTGGCAAAGGCAATGTGAGCTTTTGCCCTCACTTGGCGTCCGTCGTCCGTCGTCTGTCGTCCGTTATCTTTTCACATTTTAATCTTCTCCTCTGAAACCCCTCAGCCAAATGAACTGAAACTTGGTAGGAAACATCTATGGAAAGTCCTTTATTAAGATTGCACATTTGTTCCGATCCATTAACAAACATGGCCGCCACAGGCAATTCTTGTTTCTGATTGGCCGATTTTTAAAAATCTTCTCCTCTGAAACTGCTTGGCCAAATGAACCGAAACTTGGTAGGAAGCATCTATGGAAGGTCCTCTATAAGATTGCTCATTTCGTCCCGATCCATTAACAAACATGACCGCCACAGACAATTCTTTTTTCTGATTTTCCGATTTAAAAAAAATCTTCTCCTCTGAAACCACTTGTCCAAATGAACCGAAACTTGGTAGGAAGCATCTATGGAAGGTCCGCTATAAAGATTGCTAATTTTGTCCCGATTAATTAACAAACATGGCCGCCACAAGCAATTCTTGTTTCAGATTGGTTGATTTCTAAAATATCTTCTGTGAAAAGAAAGATAACTCTTGTTTAAATATAGATATCTGTTTTCAAAATGCATTTATCTCTATACAGATTTAAAAAAATCTTCTCTGAAACCGCTTGGCCAGATGAAGCGAAGCTTGGTAGGAAGCATCTATGGAAGGTCCTCTGTAAAGATTGCTCATTTCGTCCCGATCCGTTAACAAGCATGGACGCCACTGGCGACTCTTGTTTCTGACTGGCTGATTCTTAAAATTCACCTCCCCTGAAACCGCTTGGCCAAATGAACCGACACTTGGTAGGAAGCATCTATGGGCAGTTCTCTATAAAGAGTGCTAATTTCTTCCCGATCCATGTACAAACTTTTCTTGTCCTTTTTCTTTTGGTCATTATATTGTTTGTTCTTCAATTTACAGCTTCTGATTACACCTTTGATATTTCTAAACTTTTCTTGTCCTTTATCTTTTGCAATTGTCTGTTCTTCGTCGATTTACAGCTTCTGCTTACCCATATGGTTTCTTCAAACTTTTCTATACATCTTTTCGTTAGATAATGTTTTTGATTCTATTCCAGAATAATTTCAAATGAAGACATTACATTGATATATCGTAGCTATTATTTTAAACAGTATGTATTTTATTATTTAAAAAATGTTTATTTTTTATTTTTAACAGGTCAGACATAACACGAGGAATTGCTTGTGCTTAGTTCTTCAACTCTTGTGGTAAACGAATTACGGGAATAAATAATGTTTAGCTTTTCGTTTCGAACCCTCGTACAAAATAAAAAAAATGGTATCCCTTGCAATATTGAAACATATTTGCTACTGCAGTTTTATATATATTTAAGATCTAAATATGAATAGTTTCAGAAGGACAGCCTGCTCCATGTCAACCCGGATGGGGATCTGAAGATGGATATGAACCTTGCAGTCGTAAGTTCTAATTTGCCTATAGAATAATACGATTCATCATTTAACAATTAAGATAAACATTAAACATTATGCATAATCTATAAAATGAGTATGTATAGGGTCGACACATGAAAGTTGCTGTAAACATAAGATTGCATATGAATATTGACACGAAGAAGTTAAATTAAGGAAAAAGAGATGAAATAATCAAAAGAAATTTTATTGAAAATAAATATGTTAACACAAAAGTAACAAAGAGGGTCGTAATGCCAAGCCACGAGCGCCTCTGTACACAAGAACAAAAGAACATACTGTAGATTGTCAAAAATAATCCACTGCCCGAACAATAATGTGACGTCAGAGAAATCTATTAAACTTGCCGTTGATCAGTCATTAATGCATTCATTATAAGGTTATAAACACACATTCTTATGAAAACGTTGTATGCACCTAGGTTAAATTCATTTCCCAAATCACACACACATCATGTTATACCGTATAACCGGTAATTTCTGCGGCAATCTAATTTCTGCGGTATTCTGCGGTCAACTCCAGACCGCAGAAATTAAAATCGCAGGATATTATGTAAAATAAATGTTTAATGTCCCGTACAAAATACGTTTTCAAACTCTAACTCCGATTCCGCCGTAAGTGTCAAATATTTAATTAGTCGTAAATACTATATCCAGATAAACAAAACCTGGTACTATAGAAATGTTTACACAACAATTAAAGGTTATTTGGCTGTGGCATGATGATTTTTACCTGTTAATTACAATTACTCCAGATCAAGAAATATGATTGTACCAAGCTGACACCGCCTGATTAAATGTTTACAATCATAATATAGTTTATTAAAGCAATATTTAAAGTTGTTATTTCATAAATTAACATTAGTTTTTTTTATTTTTTGTTTTAATTGTTGTAGTAGCTTCGATCACAGTCAACATCTAAATTCTTATATATATATATTATAACACCCCAACATCTAAATTTTCACTATTATATATATATATATATATATATATAAACATCTGAAAAAGTAGCCAACGTATGAATCTACGAGATGTCGGATCGGAAACAAGTGTTAACGATACTGTGCAAACAAACAAAAATGATAAATAAACGTCTAAAATGTTAGTACAACGATATCAAAAAAAGATGTTAAAATGTAACAAAAATAACTATAAGTCTACAAAAAGACTATAATTATAATGAAATCGACGGATATTTCGCTTGACCGACAAGCTTCATCAGCGTCTGTAATCCGATTTGAATTATCGGATTACAGACGCTGATGAAGCTTGTCGGTCAAGCGAAATATCCGTCGATTTCATTATAATTATAGTCTTTTTGTAGACTTATAGTTATTTTTGTTACATTTTAACATCTTTTTTTGATATCGTTGTGCTAACATTTTAGACGTTTATATATATATATATATATATATATATATATTATATCACTATTTTTCTCTATTTATGACTAAAATGCATACGACTGTGCTTCAATTGAATAATATCAAACTGCGCGATCTCAGGATTCATCTAAAAACGAAACACATAGAAATGTACTGGTAGTAGAATTCCGGTTAACCTGAGTTTTTATGTTTACATTATACTAAAAGAATTGAATACAATTGCTTCTAATCATAATTCTTTTTAAAAATTGTTATATGATAAAGTATGAAAATTCGACATTAAAAATATATATCCGAAATATATCAAAGTGTATACCGATATCGATCCAACTGTTGACTTCGTATTTTCTGTCAACAAAATAGATCGCGAAAACAGTGAAAAATTAGTTTCTCAAGACAAATTTGAAGTTAACCAAATACGTATTCAGAAGTTGTTTTGTAGATCATTGTTTTTTTTTAGTTTTTTTCCCCTTTTTTTCTCTTCGTCATTATATTGTCTGTCTTTCTTAGATTAACGGCTTCCGATTACCCCTTTAGTATCTTCAAACTTTTGTTGGAGATACTCAAAGAAAAATCTTTCCAAGGAAAATGATAATACATTCCGATTCCTACGAATTATAATTTCAAAATCAGAATGCGTTTTAAGTAAGTAAAACGGAAAAAACCAAGACAGTCGAGATACGGACAAGCAATATTCAGCGTTGAAGTTAACAAGAACATTAGTAGGATTAAATTAAGACAATGAAAAATACTTCATCAACCAATTACATAACACAAATGGTGTATTCAAACCTTCCGAGTTTGGAGTAGCATTGAGTGTTGGATGAGAACCAGACACTTCCGGAAGTATGTGGTATTTTTGTTAGATACACTAGGCCAGGAAACCAATGTGTCACTCGTTGGAGGAAGGTCGCAAGTTTCCCTATTTATTTGTTTGTGATATCTTTGTTGGAAACGGTGACGAAACATTATGTCGCCCTACTCATATAACCTACCCTCGGAAATGGAGATCTAGAAAAAAACCATTCTCTTTGAAGATGGTCCATTACTGATATGTAGTCTTGTTGATCAAGAACTCATCAACAGCTTACTATATATTAAGAACTATGATCTATTTAATGGCACGGGTTGGGAACAACTGATGAAATAATTTAGATATTGGTCTACAGATACTCTTACAGGGCACATTTCCCGATCCACGCATGCCAGTGTTTATCGGTGACAAATTTTTATGTTATGTGTACACATTAATGATCGAATTGTTGTAAATACAGAAATGTTTGAAGATACCAAATTGGGTGATAAGATTTGGATATCTTTGGCCTTGGGGAAGATTGAATTTGATTCAAATGTTGCTTCAATAACACTGAGAGTTGGGATAAAATATCATTGGATGCTATAATAATGGACATACATGACTATTCAAAATATAGTTGCCTTTCTTTTTCAGTTGTCAACATAACATTTGAAGCTACGCCTGTTGTTATACCATATATTCCAACATATAACTATTCTTCTCCTCAAAATGAGTTGGCATTTGAATGTCGCGCTAGCATGCCCTCTGCAAATCAAAGTTATTTATTTGACATTCAATGGTCGATTGAAGGGGAAGTAGTAGCTGACAAAACACAGATGAATTTCTCATCACTTAGAGAACAAGGGACACTTCACCGGCGTGATTGGGATTCTGAAAGGTCCAAAATAATTGGAATACGTGTATGTATACTTAACTGTTATAGTTTGATTATCGTCGGAAACACACGAATGACCACAATCCGATACTCTCTGATCATTTTCGGAAACACACGAATGACCACACTCCAATATTTTCCACTCATAACCCTGAGGCCAATTGAAGCAAAAGCTATTTTGCACATTCTTGATTTGGTTAATGCAATTTTTTCGGACAGTGTAACTTGATCAGGAAATTTAGTTTGTATTGTCCGATATTTTTTCATCTCATATTTTTATCTTTATATTAATAAACAAATATTATGAAATAAATGGTCAGAGGTACCTTGAGCATTGTGACATTATAGAGACAGACTGCAAAGTATGACAAATTCATTTAATTACATACTAGATGTCCATTAAATACAGTAGTAGCCAGGTGAATAAAAAAGAAAAAAACAACAGTTATTTCACAGCGTTGCATTACAATCGAAAATATCATTTAGTGTCGTACAATTAAAGAAATTACGTTCGAAATGTCTTATTGACACAAATAAAAGTGCACAAAATATGATATAAATGAGGGGCAGTTGTGGTCGTGTGGTATTTGGATTTATAACTACCTGTGCAATCAGTGCATATCACCACTAACATTGTGAGTTCGAACCCCGTTCATGGCGAGGTGTACTCAATACAACATTATGTGATAAAGTTTGTCAGTGACTTGCGACAGGTCGGTGGTTTTCTCCGGTTATGGTGTTGACGAACACGACCACGACAGCCTCTCGATAGATGAGGAATTTTCGGCTATGCTGGTACTCGGGAACAATGTGTTTATTTTGGGATTTTAAGCAAGTTTATTAAAAGGTTCTGGGGTAGTCGTAGTTGCGATCGTATGGCGGTTGGATTTATAACTGCATAAGCAATCAGTTTCTATCAACACTAACGTTGTGAGTTCGAACCCCGCTCATGGCGAGGTATACTCGATACAACATTACTTGATTCAGTCTGTCAGGGACTTGAGACAGGGTACGCCTATTAATAGGTTCCCAATAACTGCATATGTATTTATGAATGGGTATGGTTCTCTTGTTGAGGGTATATGTAAATGGGTATATTTGTCAAATGCCAACAACACCACCATAATTACCCGCCTTGAATTATTCTTGCATCCAGCATATCCAAAAATGATATTCTTTATTATTTTAATTTTTGCTTTCGTCGGAATAAGAAACAGAATATCAATCTTCGATAATAACCGTGATTTCGTTAGATGTATTTACAATGAACCAATAACATCATATGTGAGTGAGTGATTGTTGTTTAGCACCAACTGGATTTTTATAGTGCTAGTTCACTGAAACAACAGTCCGCAGGTAGACATGTCGCTCCACTCGGACACATTATTCTGATCCCGAGCCAACCAGTCTTTGCTCTTTTTCCTTAATGCTGCGTGCTTAGCGGAGAAGCAACACATGCCAATTTTATAGTCTTTGGTTTGACCGTATCGGGACTCGAACTCACGATCTACCGCACTCTTGTGTGAGGACGCTAATCATTACACCACTAATGCGGCTTAGACGTATTTACAATGAGTCAACAACATCATACGTTTAATGCCTAGCTAGGTTCTAATTTTGTTCTCGAATTGCGACATGGGTTTAATTCATTTATCTAAAATGTCACCATCACAATTTGATAAAAGAACGAATAGATCATTTGCGCATTCCCAACTTTTAAAATTAAGATATTAAAATAATACGTTTTACATGAGTTAATTAATACAAACGTTCATGCAAAGTTAATTTGAAAATAGCATATATTTTCACCATATAAATCTGTACAAAATTTGAATATCATAATAATGTCCGAATTTTCTATATGCTACAGAATTATCTTCTGGCTTCTTGCAAGATCTATATATCTACAAATATTGAGGAAATTATGCAAACATTTGTTATACTTTCTATTGCTTTTGCTACACCGGGTACCATTTTGGCCGTTGTAAGGAAAATAACTCGTGTGAAAAAAAAATAAAAACGAAAAATGTTTTTAAATATGAAGAATAATTATTAGGAAAAGTACACCCTCAATTTCTGGATATGCCAATGCTACCAGTTTCTCTTGATTGTCCATTCTTGATTGTCCCTTTGGTTTTCTCTAATGTTTATAAAATACTTAATATAAAACTATTTTAACTTTTTAGGTAATATGTGCGATGAGAGCTCGATCATTTGCAAATGCGGCACCAACTACATATATCAAAAGTGTTGAATTTTTTGCAGGTGTAATGGTATGGTATATTTGTTTCTATAAATTACAAATATGTACATGTAAGAAAATATAGGTCTATAAATTAATTGAGATTCGATAAAATGTCCATTTGTCGTAACCAGAATCCGATCCTTTCCTGACGTCACAATCATGTCCTATTCTCATTCCTGACTTATCACTGTGTCTGTAACAAGAATAACATGACGGGTACCACTAATGGAACACTCTTGATTTCTATATCATGGCGAAACCAATTTACATTTTAATGAAATGATGATGATAATGATGATGATAATGATGATGTCCGCTTTATACCACACCAATACGCTAATTTGGATTTTTATAATGCGAGCTCACTGCAACAACAGACTGCGGATAGACATGTCGCTCCACTCGCATACATTATTCTGATTCTGAGCTAACCAATCTTTCGTCTTACTCATTAGTGCAATGTACTTAGCGGAGAAACAACAAAATATCTGTCTTATAGTCTTTGGTTTGACCCGACCAGCGCTCGAACCCAAGATCTACCGCATTCGAAGCGAAGACGTTAATCATAACACCACTAATGCCGTTTTGAAGGTAGGAAGACATGTCAAAATATATTTACTAGACAACATATCATGCTCATAAAGATATTAGTTTGCAACAATGCAACACCCATAATAAAAACGTGGCCATCTAATTTAGAGCACACGACACGTTTCTGTAAAAACGAAAAGTTTGAAGATACAAAAGAGGTTATCAGAATCCATATTACGAAGGACTGACAACACAATGGTCAAACAAAAAAGAACTTAAAGACAAACAATTGTCAACAAAGCACTATACACAAAACTAAAAATTGAGCAACACGAGCCCCACTCATGTGGTCCGGAAGTGTCAGCAGGTCCTGCTGGACATTCGGCACCCGTCGTGTACTCTCATAATACGATTCTTAGTAAAAGGTAAAGTACCAAAAATGTACGAAACAGTACAAGAATTAACAATAGTGTAGACAGAACAAACTGATTGAATCAAAAGTAAAAAAAATATTAAAGTATTAAATCCGACAGAAAAGATAAAACTAGTGTTTAACAGGAATCAAGACACGACACACAAACTCCAACGATAAACGATTTTAAATCTTTAAGTTTGTGTTCAAGTGGTGTTCAATAGGTTTACCTTTGTTCGTACAGATTGTGATTGTGTATATCATTCTATCAGATTGGTATTTAAGCTTTATCCTATATTATAACTAGGTTGAATCTACAACAATTAATGTTCAAAGTGGAAGCTCAGCAAACATAAGAGTAAAATCTACTGTTCCAATAGCATGCAAAGAAATATCAACACGAGTATTTTGTGATGTCAGAATGGAATTGTTCAGTTTCACAGACCAATTTATTAACAACGGACCCGCACACTGTAATCAATCACTCACGAATAATGTTAAGCCTTCAGCATGTGGACTTGACTTTGATGGAACAAAATGGAATCAGTACCAAACGATAACAGTTTCAGCTTTAACCGATCAGACATCGAGACCTTCGTACAAGGCAGCAGTGAAACTCAGAGCAAAGTCTTCGAGAGATACATTATGGAAAAACTATTATCTACCAGATATTACGGTAAATCAGTTTATTTCAAGTATGAAAAATCATATACAGTCAAACCTGTATATAAAGGCCACTCATGGGAACCTGAAAATGTGGTCTTTATGAGCATATACCCTATATATAAAAGTTAGAATTATATGCACTACCTATTAATGGGAAAACTAATATTGACCTTTATTGACAGTGAGTTAAATAGAAGTGTCCTTTCAGGCAGATTTTACTGTAGTTTGCCTATCACCTTTATAGTTGTGAGTTCAAGTTCCGTGTATTCCGATTTACTCAATCAACAAAACTTACCACCACTGAAATTTTTTTCGAAAGTGGTGTTTAAGACCCATAACTCATACCCAAACTTGTAGAAACATTAGTTAAATGACGTCCATTTATCACAGCTTTGGGTTATAATGTCTAAAATCGAAAAATTCAGAAATTTAGCACTGATTGAACTAACTATATATAAATTCAAATCATATCAATATCTTTAGTCTAAGTTGTTACACATTACTGGCAGTGATTGTCAAATAGTTACTACCTTCAATTGTAAAATATATACTGTCAGTTATTATTAAATTGCTACTACCAGCAATTGTCAATATAATTACTGCCATATAGTTACAACCAGTAATTTTCAAATAGTTACTGACAGTAATCATCTAATCCTTACAAATAGTAAATGTGAATATCTACTGCCAGTAAATGTTAATTATTTACTGCCAGTTGCTGTCAAATAGTTACTACCAGAAATTTTCAAATAGCTACTGACAGTAATTTTCACAATTTACTGCCACTTATTGCTAAGGGCTATTCCATTTAAGTCTACCTGGGAGGGGGAACGCCATTTTTCTATTTTTCTATTGGTTGTGGGAGTGAAACCATATTTTTTTATGCTTAGGGGGGGGGGGTGGGGGGGGGGGGTGGTCTCTTGAAAATAAATTATGTTGGGAGGGGGAGGATCCAATGACTAGAAAATTCAGTGGATTTTTTGGTGTATTTATCTTGACTTCCCTTTGCCTTAATCTCGCTGGCTTTTCACAGAAATAAAAAGATATATCCGTTTTGTTGTCTTGAGAGATCGCGCCATTTTGCCAGAATTTGCTCCAAAACAGTAGTGAGTTATCTTTCGGAAGTGGAGTTATCTACCCCTAAAGATGGGAAACTCCATCTGGCTAACTCGAATAATACTGCGCCCTCTATCGGCACTATCGCTGGGATGAGGGCTTGCACGCTCTTAATGGTACAAATCCGTCAGCTGCTGTCTTGTTCAGCCCACCAATCAAATATCAGATATTAGCGCGTATGCGCATTAGTGACTTCCTGTACTTCCGTGTGTAAATATTGACAAAACAAACACGGAGAATGATTGTGCACGTGCCTTTGCATATTTAGAAAACAAATACACCTTTATTCTCATAATTATGATTTAAATTGTCATAGATTCACAAATCTTTAAAGATTAAAAAAAATAAAACACCGTGTAATCATTTTTGAAGTTTTTATGTTTTAATCTAAATTTGCTAAAATGTCACATCTAACATGTATGTGGGACAATAAAAGTGACTTTTTATGATTATTGTATATCTTTATTCTCATACAGCCAAATACAAAGAAACTCGTGGCATGGAATTACTATCCCCTTTCTGAGTACTTATTTATTTTCAATAAAATTTCTTTATTATTTCATCTCTTTTTCCTGAATTTTTTGTGGATAATAGGGTCGACACACGTAACTTGCCGTTAGCATAAGATTGTATAAATATGGATATGCACAAGTTAAATTAAGGAAAATGGGATGAAATAATAAAGAAATTTTATTGAAAATAGATATGTAAGCAGAAAGTCGATTAAATTAAAATGATTTTTAATACAATTTATTAAGAAATACCCATCACAATATCGTTATTTAGGTAAATATTTATTAGACTGAATTTTTTTAAAACCATTTTTGTCTTTTTAATTGATAACTGACCCAAATTAGCCTAAATAAATGAAATGTGACTTAATGTGTTAATTATTAATCCTTGCCATCTATAAATTTTAATTTCGTATCTAATTCTTATTCTTATTATGTAACAATATGGTCAGGTTGTTATTTTTATTGAATGGCATCTCAAAATAGATGGCTTGACAGTAGGAGCTCTTCCTGTATATTGGTTACATCCTGTATGTTACAACTGACAGCTAATTCATGACAAACAATTTTAATCAGCCATCAGTATCATAAAATACATTTTTTTAAATCTTTATTCTAAATGAAATTAAAAAATCATCATAAGAGTGAATTCAATTCAAGCTTTTATTTACTTTCCAACTTTGAAATAAAAATCAATATGTTTTAATATTAAAAAAAATAGTAATTATTCATTTAAGTTTTATTTCATGCTTGGTTGTATTTATCCGGATATGTGTATTGCATACAGCATTACATCATCTGATCGCTCCATTGGACATTATTTACAAACACTTTAGCTCCTCCTATTTTATGTCGTAATACCCATAAGTCATAGCGATTTACTATTTCCGGTTTGACGGATTTTTTCAATGAATGCATCCAGGCATTAATGTAGCGACCAGCGGGAGCGTAATATAACGACTGGATTATTCGGGTTACCATCTGGCTAACTCGAATAATACTGCGCCATCTATCGGCACTATCGCTGGATGGTTAATATAGCAAAGCGTAATATAACGACTGGATTATTCGGGTTACCATCTGGCTGGAAAAAAATAGGTCTTCAGTCATTATCACCTATATTTGAAATTAAAATTATAGTAGCTATAGTAAAATGCAAAGTTTAAGGTAGAGATTTAAATGCCATATATTGGTATATCATTAGTGTGAGGCTCTTAATCTCGTTGAGATTAGGATTGGGTGTTTCTATAAAGGAAATTATTTTTATGATTTTTTTTTTCTTTGAAGTAATATCTGGTGGTGGTGGGTGGAATTTTTTTCATCTATAGGTGGGGGGTCTGAAATAAGTGGCGTTCCCCCCTCCCAGGTATATTTAAATGGAATAGGCCTAAATAGTTACTGTCAGTAATTGCCAATATTTACTGCCAGTTGCTGTTAAAATTACTACCAGAAATTTCAAATATCTACTGACAGTATTTATCAAATCGTTACTGACAGTAATTGTCAATATTTAGTGCCACTTATTGTTATACAGTTACTGCCAATTATGGTTAAATAGTTAGTGTCAGTATTTATCTAATCGTCAATCAGTTATTGTTGTTAAGCGCCAATTCGTGGCGAGAACAAGTTAATTTTCAATGAAATGATGATGAGGTCCACTTTGTACTGGACAAACACGTACGCTTAGTTGTATTTTCATAGTGCTAACTCACTGAAACAATAATCCGCAGAAAAGCATGTCGCCCCACTCGGCCATATTATCCTGATTCCGAGCCAACCAGTTTGTGTCCTGTCTCCTTAATGATATATGTTCAGCGGAGAAGCACCAAATACCAATTGTATAGTCCTTTGGTATCTTCAAGCTCCTCTTACATTGTGATATTAAATTTTTGTTTGCATAAACATAAAATAGGATAAATTATGTGTTCACTAATGATGCGAATGAGTACAAATGAAATCAACGTTTATTTACTGCGTTTACCTAAGTTACATGGTGTTTTCGGGCTAGGGTGAGGGTTATGGTGTTTAACATCACTTTCAACAATATTTCAGCTATATCGTGGTGGTCAGTTTTATTGATTTAGGAAACCGGAGTACCCGGAGAAAACCACTGACCTGTCGGAAGTCACTAGCAAACTTTAAAACACAATGTTGTATCGAGTACACCTTGCCATGAGCGGGATTCGAACTCACAACTTTAGTGGTGATAGTCACTGATTGCATAGATAGTTGTAAATCCAACTACCATGCAATCACAACCACGACAGAAGAAAATACAAAATATTAACCTTTTATTTTCATTAATAAATTGCTAGACTTAAAATTATCGTTCCCATAAAACGCAAACAAGCTTTCCATCACACACATGGAAGTAAGGCGATACAAACGTAAATCTCTAATTTAGTGTGCATCAGGAATATAACCATATTGATGTTTTTTCCAGATCAATGTATTCAGCATACCAAGACCAAAGCGTACCTGCACGTCGAGAACTGACCCTAATATTGTAACCTTAGATGGAAAGTAAGCACTTTATTTATAGCACTGCTAAAATGTAAATTGTATAAAAATTAAGTAATCAAAGATATGTAAAATAAATCTTATTAAAAAGAGGTAGCTGTGGAGCAGTTTTCAAGGTCATTGACATTGGTTATGTTAATGTTTGAAATCCAGGACGTGATCTTCATAGAATTTATTTGTGTCAGACTAAATCGCACTGATGCGTCATTCCAAATGTAACTAGTGGACCTGTTGCTTTATATCTGCCCTTAATTTGGCACCAGAAATACTATCAATGATAATAAAAAAAAAACTATATCGTCTGAATGTGTCACGAACTCTCCGCAATAGCACCAACAAATTGGTTTAGGCATATTCCAGGAAGAGGAGTTTGAAGATACCAAAGGGGTAATCAGAATTCGTAAATCGAAGAACAGACAACACAATGGCCAATAGAAAAAGGACAAAAGGATATACTATGATCTACAATACATACACACAAAACCACTAAATTCCTGGGGTGAACTCAGGTGCTCCGAAAGTGTAGGCAGTTCCTGGTCCACTTTTGCCACCTGTCGTGTTAATCTAAGGAAGATTATCATAGTTGGAATTCGCATATTTGCAATAAAATTACTCTGTGTAACAATTTTTGTTTTCATGAATCAAGAAATGTATAGTTTCTATGTGCTTTCCCCAAAAATAGCAGGTGTGAGAGCATTCCATGAATTTTACAAAACAAATATATTTCAATATTTTAAACTGCAATTGTTCCATGTCACGACTATTGGTCTTCTAGTTCCATATGGTTACTAGGAACTTTAAAAAAAAAGTAATGGATATGAGAAATGTCCTGGATATGTACAAAATTGAAATTAAAATATCATAAAACCTGATAATATATTTACTAAAGTTCAATTCAAATATTGAATTCAAATATTTTGAAATCCATTCGTTAAATGTAACAGGGCAAAGAAAGGCTTGAAGATACCAAATTGGTAATCAGAAGTTATAAACCGATCAAGGACATGCTATTCAATGGCCAAAAGACAAGGGACAAATGGACACATATAGATTCTCCGTCAGTTGCCCGTGGGGTACGATATTTCTCCACTCAAGAGAGTCAAATTAAAATTTTAAACACAAGCCGTAAGGCGAGTGGTTGAAATTTTAAATTTAACTCTCGAGAGTGGAGAAATATCGTAACCCACATGGGCAACTGAAGGAGAATTTGTTTCTCCCATTATTTACTGATTTACCGATTAATTACCGATTTGACAACATGCGGGGAAAGGCACGAGACATTTTAATCCTCTAGAGTATTACAGATTTTTCCACCACTGGTTCAGCGGGGTTAAAACGCCATAATAATGGGACAAACAATGATCTACAATACATTACATGGACAACTTAAGATAACACGCCCCCACTAAAAACTAGGGGTGAACGTAGGTGCCCCGGAGAAGTTAGAAGCTCCTGCGCTCAACTGGTAACACCCTTCGTGTTACTCTTTTAACAAATAAACGTTAGAGAATACCTGGTCAGAGTTCACAAATGAGCATAGGACTGTGAGTTACGACAAACGGAAAATATTCGTGTTCATTTGTGACACAAATATTCTGTAACGGTTGACCAAGTCATGGTGACGAAGTGATGACTTCATCTTAACCAATATCAATCATTGGCTCATTATTTTCCTTGTTAGCAGCAACCCTCTATCATGGAATTCCTGATAGGAACCACAAGCTCTGGAATATCGTATCAATTGAGATATATATACTCCATATGCAGGTCATATAAATGGAAAGTTCAAAATGAGAAAATTGAAGTCATCTCTTTTCTCGTAAAGTTTCGTGTTTAACTGTTCCTCTCAGCTATTTCCTTCTGGTTAGATAATGTACGGTTAATATGTACTTTCCCTAGTAATCAGATCTCCGGAATATGTACCAAAGTGCCTATATCAAAAGTAAGTGGTCATATATTTGTGTGTTAGGATATCGATTTTTACATCTTTTTACGATTTGATAGTTGATTTTGGAATTGATCAGACAGTGTAGTATGATTTATTTTACATTTTGTTTGAATCAATTAAGTTGTGTGCTAGGGTATATATTTTGCAACTTTCTACGATTTTGATAGTCGATCTTAGAATTGTTCTGACAGTGTGGTATTTTAATGTTTTTCATTTTATCGGCACGCTGTTTGCACGGATATATTTGTCATATGCAAGAATACTGAAGGTTTTTTAATGGAATTTCATCGACAACAGTGTACTACTTACTGTTTATTGATAAAAAATACCAAATTATTTCATTTATATGATGAGAACAAGTCAAACACATATTACCAATGTCCTTGACCTAGAAAAAAGATTGCTCTGTCTTAAAATAAAAAAAATCAGAATAAATATTTCAAAATTTCATAGACAAGTGTTAGCCTTTCAAATATCGAATTTGTATAATAAGATACATATTGACAATCCTGCAATATCTATTATCTCTTTTACAGGATCGAACTATTCTACGATTTCAATGACTAAATTCTTATTGTTTTTTTTATTTTTTTTCAGTTGGTTTCCGTCTCTTGCTACTGGTGAATTTGTGATGTATCGAAACAGAAATAAATCGATTGAGGTAATGACAAACTTAAGCAGGAAAATGTTTGTGTTTTAGTGAAACTGTACTTATAGACGTCACTGGAACAAATACACGTTGGAAAAATCCGAATGGAAAATCAAGAATAGACCATCCAGAGACACTGGTAACAATGGGTACACAAGACACATGACGAAGACAAACAAACCCAAAAACACAACACAACACAGAAAGCTAACAAAATGAGTAACACGAATCCCACAAAACCCCCCCCCCCCAAAAAAACCCCCCCCAACCAGATACTGAATCGATGTGCTCGCGAAGAGTAAACAGTTCCTGTCTTGCTTCACTAGAAAGGTACGAATATTTGAATATTGTGTGTTAGGGTATCCATTTTGACTCTTTCTATAATTTTGATATTTGATTGTGAAATTGTTGTGACGGTGTGGTATTTTTTATTTTTCATTTTATTTTTAGGTTCATACTATTCAGAACAGTGCTGGAGAAAACTGTGCTGTTGCTGTTCGAGCCGCATCGGACATTTTTATTGTTTATGGATGTGGAAATCCTAAAAAGTGGATTATAAGAAGATTAAATTGCAATGAAAAAACGAAAGCTTTAGAGGTATTCGAAAGATCACTTGGAAGAGATTTTGAAGTAAGTTATGTATGCTAAGCATACCTCATTTAAATATGCTTACTAAGAACATATTTATAAATTCTAGTGCGCACGATGCGTTCTTGGAATAATCTTCATCTGGTGTGATCTTAATCAAAAGATTGGATAAACCGAAATAAATAAAGAATAATTACATCTTTGATTACGACCATTAATGAGTACGACAAAAGACTGTTTTAATTGGTTCGAATTAGAGTAATGTGTCTTCTCATGAACTGTTTCTAGTACAACGAGGATATCGTCATCATCACATCGAAATGCAACTTATTCCTGCCATGATATTGCCCATAGCGCAAGGCAATAATCACTCACTTATTCACTCTAATGAATATTTTATTATTACTAATGAAAATGAGGAAAAAATGTGGTATCGAAGGACATAATTATCAAAAATAAAAACATGAATAATTTTATTTAATAAACAATAATTATACAACACAAGTGAAAATATCCAAAAACACAGAAATAACAAGAATTTTGAATTATATCCTAAAGAAATAAAATATATACCTACATTAATTAATTCACAAAATATGTATTTAGTTTTACGTACGTTTAGAAAATTGACCTGGATCAAACATTTGCGATGAACATTTATAACAGATAAGTGTATGTCAATTATGGCCATGGAACAAATACTAGAGACGCTGGTAAATACAACGTAAGTATCTTAATAAGTGTACACGACGCACTTCTGTAATAACCTTCATCAGGTGCGCTCATAGTCAATGGATCAAATATGAAACGGGAATCTCGTAATACAACAAAATGTATAACGAGGTAGAGTTTTCAAGATGGAGTATGCAAACAGTGTATTACATAAACGTTAGAGAATACTAAAAACTGGACAATCCAGAAAAACTGATAACACAGGGTGCACAAAACGAAGAAACAACAACAAAAACACAACACAATATGTGTAGGACATCACTATGGGCAATCAAGCACAAATAATGTAAATAGGACATGAACCCTCTTACAAGCAACTTCAGGTAAATATGAACAGTTGTTTCTAAGGTAATTTGATTTGAAAATCATTATGCATATTCTGACAGACTTTGAAATTTGTTAAAATAGGTGATTTTGCCGACTGGAACACGAGTGCAAATTTTCATCCGCAGTTGGGGTCCGGGTTCTTCATGGTTAAACGTTTACATTACACCATCATTTGTTGATTGGCAACAAACAGAAGGCTTATGTGGGACGTATAATGGCAATTGGGAAGATGATTTTACTGATAGAAATGGCAATATTGTCGGCCAATCGGATTTCATAAGAAGTTGGGGGTATGTTGTTTACTTTTATATTGACAATAAATCATTAAAGCCGAACAATCGATTAATTCTGAAATTTTATTTGCTCGTTATAGCCTGAATATAACGAGCAAATAAAATCAATATAATTGTTGCTTCAGTGACTACATTTTGATTGCATGATTCCGTGACACGGATTTGAATGTATATACAATTATTAATCATTACAATATCTTTATACTAACAACTGTTTATTTATAGAATGACTTTTAAAATTCAGATATGTGGATAATGGTTTTTGGTGAATTTGAAATCTAGATGGGTTAGGGTTTACGCCCTTTTCAACAATATTTCAGTTATATCGTGGCAGTTTTATTGGTGGAGAAAACCTCTGACCTGTCACAAGTCACTGACAAACTTTATCACATATCACAATAAGCGGTATTCGAACGCACAACGTTAGTGGTGATAGACACTGATTGCATATGCAGTTGTAGATCCACTAACATACGATCACAACGGCCCCGAAATCTAAATGTCTAACTGCTAATATTGTAAATGCACGGGAAAATAGGTAATACTAATTAACGCAAAATTAACGGGTCGTTTGCAAATAATGGTTTACATTAACTGTGCCCTAACGATGGGGTTATAACGTGGTAAGTCTGACTGTGAACCATAGTGTGTATCGTTTTGGAGAGGTCCACGCTCACTGGATGATAAATACCTCTTTTGTAGATTTCGAAAAAGAATAGGAGCATTGCAGTTGCTAAAAAGAGTAAAATACATATCTGTGTCTTCATAATTTTCCAGCGGCAGTCAAGACCTGTTGACCCGAAAGTCTCATTCCTCTCTCATTTCTTTACAGTTTTATGATATTGTTTAACTTGTTTGAGTCCTAAATATGCCTGCAATATTTGTTACTTGACGTTAAACAACAAACATAAAATCAATCAATTAAAGACTCATAAGTAGTAATTGGAAAACCAGGCAATACAATGATTAAAAGAAAATGGACAAAAAAAAAGAAAATATGGTCGACAATGCCCTACACAGAAAACTAACAATTTCCAAAATATGAACCCAATGAAAACAAGAAGTGAACTCAGGTGCTCCGGAAGTACAAGCAGACCCTGCTCGACTTAACACTTTTCTTTTACAGAAATTTAAAACAAAACTATATCTTTCCTGCTTTATTTTTCAGTGTAACTCAAACTGAGAGCTTATTCATTGCTCGAATAAGAAATGAAATTTTGAAAGTAGAATTTTTCTACTGTTCCTGTATACCAGACGTAACAACACCATCTAGTAAGCTGACTGAAAAAGCTGACTGTTCATGGACAGAAAGTTTGCCCGAATGCCAACCCTTAAATTGGGGGCAAAAGCATTGTCAAATAAAAGGCAAACGGGAAGCAGAAGATGATATTGAAATTGATATTCCAGAAGACATTGTTGGATTCAAAGAAAGTACATTAAATGTAGGTTGGAGATTCAATAATCAAGAAGGTTTGGGATTCCATTAGCCGGTCTACCCAGCAACAATTTGGTGTTTGTCCCAATCCAGGACCTTGATTTACCATTCGGGAGTCATACCATATAATAAATATCACTGTTATTGATTTACAACGTCATATACCTTGGTCACAAGAGCTACGGTTCGACAGTCATACCATAAACTAAGTATCACTGTTTTTGTTCTACTTGTTATATTCACTTTGTTTTCTTGAATTCATTTTATATAATACTCGTAACATGAATGAATTCTTTTTCTATGATCTTTTTATGGTTTATATACCAGAATTCAGC
Organism: Bathymodiolus brooksi; assembly: GCA_963680875.1. Classification (NCBI taxonomy): domain Eukaryota; kingdom Metazoa; phylum Mollusca; class Bivalvia; order Mytilida; family Modiolidae; genus Bathymodiolus; species Bathymodiolus brooksi. Next base: position 43,081,785 of record OY804586.1, read on the forward strand.
TAAAAACTATGAAATAATACACGCAGATACGAGATATTGCACACTTTAAATCTGGGCGATAACTTTTATTACTCTCAGAGAGTCGTGCAATATTTAACGACCTACGTAGATATGATATTGCGTGGCTTCTGTTACAAATCATTTATATCACAGTTTTCCGAGTTAAACGGTTAATATGCAATACGTTAATTATCTTCATAAGAACTCAAGGAAATTAGTTGCTGAAATTTTATATTATGAATTATTTTTTATAGGATCAATGGAAAAACGGATGGAACGAATCTATTGCCAGACAAATATGTGTATCTTATCTACAACAATCCGTGTTATTCCAAACATGCAGTTCTCTAGAAAATGTTGATAACGATGTCACCATAGAATCTTGTATATCAGATATCAAGGTAAATAAACATTTTTTTTTTATATTTAAATTATTTGCCTTTCTAATGTTTTGGCTTTGACGGTACCTGATGAAGGTTATTCCAGAAAGAGCAATATTTTGGATTTTGGAATATCTAAATAATGTTTTCGGTTTCATAACAAATCCCCGCATCGCATCTCTAATATAATATAATGCCTGTTGGTGCTTTTTGTTCTTATGACAATACAAACAAAATTGGGGAATGCAGGTCTCCCGGAAAGGTAAGCAGTCCCTGCTGCACTAGTAACACCTGTCGTGTTACTGGTAAACGCGACATGGAAATAATGTTGAAAACCCAAATACGTAAATACATGCAAATAACATAAAGTATGAACCACCTACAAATCTTCGTATGACTTACAAATTCATTGTCTTATCTATAAATAAGAATTAAAGCTATTTTGATATAATTAATAAACAAATATATTGTGTCATGAAATGTTCGAGTGATGATAATTAAATCGAAAGTAATACTTTCGCACTAATATATTTGCAGACAATTAAAAAATGCGATACATAATATATCAGCTATTAGTTTTCTTTGGTTCCACCTCTGAATATCTAATTATTACAAGGGCCGTCATGGTCATGATCGTATAGTAGTTTGGATTTATATCTATCTATGCAATCAGTACGTAACTACCGCCACTAACGTGATTTGAATCCCGTTCAGGAGAGGTATATTCGATACAATATTGTGTGATAAAGATTGTCAGTGACTGACGACAGGGCATTGGTTTTCTCCAAGTGCTCCTGTTTCCTCCACCAATAAAACTGCCGACACGAATAACTGAAATATTGTTGAAAGTGGCATTAAACACCATCAATCACTCAACCCACCCACCCTCTAATTATTACACGTGTGATGAGAGGAGAGCTATGATCCAATTAACCTATTTAAACGACCTAAAAAATATGATGTTTAAAGAAACGTGTAAAGTGTTATGCATTTGACTCCTATATTTTTATGTAAGAACAACATTTGTATTAGGTACATTATCATATAAAACAATGTCATATATTCGTATCTGTTGTATTGTAATATAACATTTATAAATTATTGGGGAATGAGGAAGCAGATGCCACCCCTCCAGAGCACCTGGCCAGACATGTACGTTCATAAAATATTTCAAAGACTTGTTTGCATGAATATTCATATATACTTTAAATTCTTAATTTCATGGTTCATTACGACCAATATGACCCACGAAATTTGATAAACCACTAATACTAATTACTTCACAGAAAACAAATTATTAGTGGTGAAATATATATCTTTTTGTGAAGTATTGTATGAAATGCCAAAATATTATAGATTTCAGGAACCGACACGTTTCTGAATGATGTCAGAGAAAAAATGAAAACGGAATGTATATCCGAACTGCGTTACAATGTGTCATTGTGGGAAAACAGTACGTCCTCAACGGGATCATCTATTATTACAGAGGTCTTTGATAATGATTGCCCGAATGATTGTTCGCTTTCTGGAAATTGCACAAAAGGTATCGTATATAGCTGATATCGTTTGTTAACAGAACAGGTCAATGTTGGCACCTAAATGTGCATAAGAAAAGCTTTCTTCTGAATTGAATATTATACTTTCGATTACCAATTTTAAAGTATTAATTGATTCTTTTCAAAATGTTTTATCTTCTTAATTAGTTATCTGCAAAGTATCATTAGTTAGTTATCTGTCAACCACAAGACATCATTAGTTTGTCCTCAGTTAACTACAAAACATCATTAGTTTGTCCTCAGTTAGCTACAAAACAGCATTAGTTTGTCCTCAGTTAAATACAAAACAGCATTAATGTGTCCTCAGTTAACTACAAAACATCATTAGTTAGTCATCGGTTAACTACAAAACATCATTAGTTTGTCCTCAGTTAACTACAAAACATCATTAGTTTGTCATCAGTTAACTACAAAACAGCATTAATTTGTCATCAGTTAACTACAAAACAGCATTAATTTGTTCTCCGTTAACTACAAAACATCATTATTTTGTCATCAGTTAACTACAAAACAGCATTAGTTAGTCATCAGTTAACTACAAAACAACATTAGTTTGTCCTCAGTTAACTACAAAACATCATTAGTTAGTCATCAGTTAATAACAAAACATCATTAGTTTGTCCTCAGTTAACTACAAGACATTATTACCTAGTAATCAATTAACTACGTATACAAAACAATGTTAAATCCATATAATTTCTTCACTGATATCAGCTTTTTTAATATTATGAAAATGATGGTCCAAAGAATAATTAATATCGATAATCAATATTGTACATAAGGGGGTCGTCGTGGTTGTGATCGCATGGTTGTTGATTTAGAATTACCACTGTAATCAATGAGTTTCACCACTAACGTTGTGAGTTCGAGTCCCGCTCATGGTGAGGTGTCCTCAATACAACATTATGTGATGAAGTTTGTCAGTGACTTGCGACAGGTCGGTGGTTTTCTTCTGGTACTTCGATTCCTCCACCAATAAAACTGACCGCCACGATATAACTGAAATATTGTTGAAAGTGGCGTTAAGTACCATCACCCTAAACCCTTTAATATTGTACATGTAAAAAGTTTTGTTATCCTCTGTCAATTATTTTGTTGAAAGTGGCGTCACTCCAAGCCCTTTAATATTGTACATTTTTTTTTATCCTCGGTCAATTATATTGTTCTCTTGTTTAATAAAAACTTTGAAAATGCCAAATGGGTAATCAGAAAAAGTCACAATCCAGATGTCTAAGTTAATTCACATAGCATGTATATTATTTCAGGCACATGCATTTGTTTTCCATCGTATACAGGAGACGACTGTTCAGTAAATTTAGATGAACCCCCTACATTATATGATATTTCAGAGGAATCTTTGTGTGATTTATCCAAGCGATCATGTACATCCATTTCATTATTTGGAAGCGGATTTTACGGATCTTCCAACATAGTATGCAAATTACAAAAAGCCAAGGTAAAGATAAATTTCCTACGTATGAAGTATTAAACATTGAATGGAACTAGAACGTGTGAACATCGAAAGTTGAGGAACAACACTGTTATCGATGTTCTTCATATATCAGTTTTCTCGTGTTCGTCAATTGAACATATGCTTAAGTGCATGCGAGACAGGCTCTGACGTCATGTGTAAAATATCAGAACATGTATTGAATATGAATTTCAAAATTACCTTACAACGCTATCAGTATTACTAAAATTACAAACATTCCTGAACAGTTCCAAAATCCAATCGAAAAATTGTAAACAGAAGAAATATCGACCGCTTTGATGACCGCTGCAGTTTTCCCCACCACTAAAACTGACCGCCACGATATAAACCAAACAATAAGCTAAGCCAATTCCACACTGATCAAAAAAGTCACCACCAATTTCAGCAATGTATAAACATTAACGAAAAACCATAAGAACAAATTGTAATCAACAGTGCTTTTTTCTCGATCTCAACATCTCCTTAAAGACGTCTTCAACGGTATTAGATGAATTTATCAAACATGCAAAGTTTTCTATATGGAACCTTATACTATGTAATAAGGTTTATATCAATTTATCAACACAAAATAAAAATAAACAGCAAATACATTTCACTTGCAATTCAGTTGCAAACAATATTCTTTTAAATAATGTCAAGAAAGAAAGAAGAAGGAACAATAATGATCCAATAAATACTACAAAGACAAAAGAAGATTGATCAACACGAGCCCACAAACATGAGCTAAGGTGCTCCAGAATGGTAAGTTGATTCTGCTCCACTAATGGCATCCGTCGTGTTACTCGTGTAACAATATAACAATTAAACCATGGAAATTTATCAATGATTACAAATATGGAAATTCCTGATTCTAAAATTTTTCTGGTACAAATAATTAAATGGATTCTTGATTCATTGTATAGTTTTCAGGAACAGAAATCGTTGGTGGAAATACTACAATCACAGTGAATGGCAACTTAGAGACATTTTCAGAAGTGAAATGCCCAATAGCGGCTATTGGTTCACGTCGAAAACGCTCTGCTAATACAGTCCCTGAACCTGAAGTTGTCCTTGTTTCATTATCGATGAATGGTGCGACTTTTAGCTCTCGAATTCCTATTGTAATGTTCAGTTCTAGCTGTTCTAGTTGTATCATAGCAGAAAATTCAGTCACTTGTGATTTAAGGGTAAGCCATATAAAGTGATTTTTGACATAAATACTATTTTATTTAATACAGTCACACCGCTATATCAAGGGCACGCAAGGAAACCTGAAAATGTGCCCTTGATGGGCAGTCACTGTTTAATGAGAGGTCAAAATTATATGCACTATTCATTATTGGGAAAACTGAAGCTGTCCTTTTATAGATAGTGATTTGTTATATAGAGGTGTCCTTTAAGGGAGGTTTGACTGTATATAGATCAACATAAATTACACATTGTGATTAATAAGGACACCATGACATACACAATTTAGGGTATAAGTTCAGCTCATTGTTGAAGACCCTCCTTTGGAATACAGAAAACCAAATAAAAACACTTTTATTTTACTTTAATTTGTGTCTAAGTGTAATGTTGAAAAGTCATATTAATACCATGAATAACTGTCGCTTAGCAGACAATTTATTCACATGACATGGGTCAAGGTTATAGTGTTTTAATGCCTCTTTCAACACTATTTCAGTTTTATCATGGTGGTAATTTTTACCATACGATCACGTTATGTATTTTATGTTCTTTTATAATAAATCTTTAGTAACTATTGATTTATTGACACCTAGGAAAAATCGTGGAAGGAAGACAATACAATAGCCAAAAGCAAAAGGGCAACAAACCAAACACGGATCTACAAAATAATACACAGAAAAACAAAGATTGAGCAACACGAACCCCACTAATACCGGTGTGGGGGTGAACTCATGTGGCCTAGAAGGATTTGGAGTTCCTGCTCCTCATTTGACACCTGACTTTATTCTATATGTATTGCCAAAGAAAAAAAAGCACACATAATTAGATTGTAGCAGTGTCAACTTGATTTAAAAAATAGAAATGTGCACCTGGCACATGAATTATATTAGTAATAGTATAACTACTCTTGTAGTGAAAACAAATCTTGAGTAATCGCAAAATGCACTATTACACTAATGCGCATGAACGCGTGAGTGAATTTACATCGTTGTTCTGTTCCGAATAATCTATTTTTGATATGTATAGAAAGCTAGCGAAATTACAATTTATAGCAAATTTTGCAATTTTGTTTGAGCGAATAAGACACTCGTAGGTATTTTCTATTATTATACTTAAATTCGTATTTTATCCCTCGTTAGCGCTCGGGAAAAAATAATTGAATACAAATGCCCAACCCATGGTTAAAAGAGCACAAATCTACGGCTGCCATGAATTATTTCATTTCTAATATGACAAATACGGTAATCTTTATGACCCTAGGCGACCTTAGAATGCAGCACACAACGGCTGTTCCGTTTAGCCCCCTTCACATATGATTCCGGAATCAGCGCAATTTGAGCACATACATTAAATCAAACTCCTATTGTGTGAGTAATAATATATTCAAATATTTATTTCAATTACTTTAATGACACAAAACAGATTTAATATGTGCGCCCTCGTAATAAAATTTCATGTGGGAGGTTGCCGGAACATTCGTCGGGGAAAATCCTAGATGAGTGCTTTTTCATCGCATATTTGTGTATACATGTAAACAAAGTAATATACAAGTGGTAATATAATGTGTAGTTGTTGTGTATGACCTCACGGAAACGGCCTTGTAGGCTTTTATTCATCACAGAAACTTTTTAAATTATGTTTTTTTGTTTCCAATCGATAATTTGACTGCGTAGATGCTAATGGTAGATATAAACCTACATATACTGGTTGACAATATATAGGCTGTCATTTTAGAATTTCCTATTGTAACTGAGTAAGAAATAACTATGTTATTTTACTATTTTTGTTGTCGATGTCAACCAAAAACTATTTTTTTCGCGGTATGCTACAAGTAGTACTATTAACTGTTAGAAAATATGCATGTTGCGAAAAATAGCTGTTTGAATATGGCGGGTAACTGCACGTCGAACTAATAACTGGTAGCATTTAATTGTGTCCTCTAGTTCAAAGTGTCTGCCGGACACTTTAACATATGTTATAGTGTCAAGCAGACATTTTGTTAACACTAGCCCTAACCCTAACACAATTTCATAGCACCGGACAATATTTCATATCGCAATCTCTATAGCATATTGTCCGAGGGTACACTTTAACATAGGATACTATTATGTCTTACATTTATTTTCATCATCTGCCGATAAACCAAGCAAAAATGGACGTCATTGTGAGCAAACGGTTTGGCTAGGACAAAAAAACTGAATGTGTAGTGAATTAACAATTTAAGTGGGATTTGTTGGTTTGTTCATTATTGTATTAAAATGTTGACTGAAAATGAGTTATTTTGTTCGGCCCTTCTGGATACGGGAAAGAACTCGTTCTCAATTTTATTATTCTGGATATTCACTTTCCATGAAGTACATAAGTGTATATTGTGCCGACTTTCATAATAAGTCGAGCATTGTTATCTGATTGGATGAAATACCGTATTTTGTGTAATCTGGAAATCTCAGTATTTTAATAATTACATTTTATTATTGTTTCAACTTTTATTGACAAAATTAATGAAAATAGTAACGAAAAGTAGGAAGACGGTAAATTGATGTTGTGTTGCGTTATTTTTTGCAGACCGACATATGTATTGTCAATGGAACATGCTACGATATAAAAGACAGGCACTGTCCTACAATGGATGGAAACCCAAAACCTATTGAAGACAAAAACTCATACGTCATCATTATTGGAGCTGTTGTCGGTGGAGTTTGCTTACTTCTTCTTGTGGGTATTGTTGTCGTCAAGATATACAATTCCAAAAGGTTTGTTCTTTGTGGTTAAATTTTATTTTCATTGATACTTCAACCGCATCGGTGGTGGGATGGTCAGGGTGTTCGGCACGAGTGGGATAAATCGTAGGTTCGAGCCAATGTCGAGTCCGACCATAGAATTATAAAAAATGTTTTTGCTGATTCGCGGCTAAGCATGCAGTATTAAGGTGAAGGAACAAAGACTGGCTGGCTCGGAATCAAGCTCATGTGGCATGTGGTGCGACATGTTTACCCGCGGATGTAGTGCTATAAAGATCCAATTATACGTATTGGCTTAGTACATAGCGGACATATCATCATTTCACTGAATGTATCTTGTTCTCAACCATGTTATAGCTGCAATAATTGCTCATTTGGCGTTAAGCAACATTCAATCACTTATTCTTGGATATTTTAGTTCCATTGATTGTGGTCATTGATGTTGTTTGTTGAAATACATAGATATAACGTAGCTCGCAACTAGGAGAACAAATCGGTAGAATTATTGAAGTGGGGATAGTTTATTGATAGTATACATCTTATGAATATGCAATATAAGTGGGGGCCGTCGTGGCCATGACAGTATGGTAATTGGATTTACAACTACATGTGCAATCAGTGCCAATCACCACTAATGTGACTTCGAATCTCGATCAGGGTGAGATGTACAACATTATGTGATAAAGTGTGTCAGTAACTTGTGACAGGTCACGATTTTCGCCGGATCGTCCGGTTTCCTCCAACAATAAATCAGACCCCCACGATATAACTGAAATATTGTTGTAAGTGGCTTAAACACCACCAAGCAAACAAACAAAAAATAGCATACAATACTAGTGAATTGGTTTGGGAGAATTGAAATAAACAACTTGATATCATTGGATGAACAATTTGTGATAAAATGCGATATCACGTTAGGAATTTGAATTTGATCAAGCCAAATCAGTAATTGAGGTATAAAATACACTTTTGTAGAATGAAATGTTTGTAATTTAGTGTTATTTTGCCGTTTTACGTCACTATATGTACTGCCATATATTAACAGCACTGTTTAAATGTTTTATTTCTCTTTGATGTCATATTATCAAGCACTCTTATATAATAATTGTCCCCTATACCATTATATGTAACAGAAAGATATAGATGTACAACAAAAACCAATAAGTTGGTTCGTAATAAAAGTATTTGTCATTGTCGAAATAAAACGAAATTATCAATTTGCAATATACACATGACGTAGTGGGAAGAATCAGTCAGTAACGAATACCACCGATCAGTCACCCGTCAGAAAAGTCAATCATGTTTCTTAGCCATCAATTATATTCCTTACAATTCGTAATTTTTTTGACTGACTGCTGAAGGATTTCTCTTTTAGTTGCGGCTATTGTATAGCAAATTGGTTGTACTCGATGCAATATCATGTGATAATGTTAATCAGTGACCAGCGACAGGTCGGTGGTGTTCTCCGGGTAATCCGGTTTCATCTATCAATAAAACTGACGGCAACGATTTAACTGAAACATTGTTGAAAGCGGCATTAAAGGGATATTGTCTACCAGCTGCGTAATTTTTTCATACCCAAAATTATTGTCGATTTCCGTACTGACCTTCATAAAATGAAGATTAAACACCGAATTATTGATGAATACGCTCCGAAACGTTGTTTTTTCGACTAAAAAAGCTGACCATCGTTACCGGAAGCTAATTAATTATGCACTGACCTGGGCGAGGCCAACTCTATTTATTTATCTATTTTTATGTCAGTAGCCCGGATGCTGCAGCATGGATATTGAGGTAAGTTTCTATAAAAGTTGAGGAAAAAAGCTATTTGCGAACCGATTGTATCTAAAAGACGTAGAATAAATAATTTCTGTATCAGGAATAGATTTTCTTTGATGAAAACTACATGCCTTAACAGATTCAGCCGATATTTCCACGATAACCATTGAAAACATGCCAGGAGGCACCCTATGGGGACAAGCTCAACTACGTATTTTCGATCGGAAATTTTTGCCGGCGTTAAAAATAACTAAATTAGTTTTTTTCTTCTTATAAGTTATGAAGTTGTTCCCCGAGATTTTGATACACGTGTTAAAATAATTTATTTTAGCCAGTTTACCGACAATATGAAAACAGAGACATACATGTAGAACACAGTGAAATACATGTCTGATGAAAACGAATGACGTAGCCAGTGTTGTTTTATTTGTTAATTGACTGGAATGTTTCAGAGAAATTTGGGCTGGATTAGAAACAAAAGAGACCTTACTTCTAGTTCCACAAGACAGTTGCTGCAAAATAATATGGGACTGACCATTTACCTTGAAGGGGACTATGTCACGTAGAAATGTTTTTTTTCAGACTGCACAGAAATCATATTTTCTTATTTTCCGGCGAAGTGCCAATCTAATTAAAACAAGGTGAACTGTGATCTAATGCTCACTTATGATACCCCTGCCACTTCCCATGATATGGGGTACCTATATGAAGCTTGTGACCAAATACCAGATTTCTGCCATCAATAGTTGTTGAGAAAAATGTGCATATATGTTCAATGTGGATAAAAACCAACTAAGTCGGCAAACAGGAAGTAGGAATCTGATGGTTCCAAAAACGCTTCCCACGATATGGCATACCTATGTGAAGCTTGTGACCAAATATCAGATTTCTGCCATCAATAGTTGCTGAGAAAAATGTGACGAAAAATATTTTGGAAGGACGAACGGACAGAGGTAAAACAGTATACCCCCCTCCCCTCGGGGGTATAATTAGATCTAAAATAGGGAGCAAGTGCGTAGATCTAATTTTAATTGGATTGGCGAAGTGCTGGAATAATTTTTTTTCTTCAAAATTTTGTATACGATTATACTGTGAAAATGGCAAGTATATGATTATACTGTGAAAATGTCAAGTCGGAATATATTTTTTTCTCCTGTCCAGCCAAATTTTTTTCTTCAAGATTCAGAATCAAAATAATTTTTAGGTAAAAAACCATAAAATTAAAATTGAATAGCTTGAGGGGTAAATTGATAAAAAAAAAATTTGCAAGACCAAAATGGTTCTCCCATATACCAACAAAAAAACGAAATAAAACTGTGGTCATAAGAAAGTCCCACGAGAAAATCTTTCCTTCCAAAATAAAGACTTTTTTTTATTTCTCTAAACTGAATTTGTGCAAACTATTTCACTTATAATGAATTATATGTCTTTTTTAAATAAAGCTCATTTTTCTAGATGAATGTATAATCATCTGTCTTTACTCTGTTTTTATTAAATCTCTTGTCTTTATTACAGGACTTTGATCGGATTGTCCTTGATGAGGAAGTGTTGGGGGTTGCTAGAATGTTTCGAGAGGAACTTGTAGTAATGTCCCATGACGAGGATTACAACAGATCCAATAGGTATGCAGCCTATCGCCAGTATACCATTTGGGCACATGGCCGACTTGGAGCTGGGGTCAGACGTGTGATCCCAAGCTGTTGTACTTGGAAAATTAGGGACAAATATCCTGATCTATATGGACAATACAAGGGTTTCATTCCTAGACGATTTAATTAAAACTTGTTCATGAAATATTTTGTATTTTATCCCATATACCCTAATGATAAAGTTTACCACTTGCTTCCCTATGGTCGGTGGTTGTTTGGGTACTCTGGCTTCCTCCACCACTAAAACTGGTCGCCATGATATAGCTGAAATATTGCTGAAAGTGGCGTTAAAACACCAAAAATAAAAAATAAATCAACCCTAATGAGTTGTTAATTTCACAAGTTGGTCAGTTGGAATTGTAAATTTAATTTGAAAGTTTTGCCATCTTATTATCATTTTTTGTTCTGTCAGCACTGACAACTTCTTCTAAAATGGACTGACAGTCTTTTATATAATTCAAAACCAAACTTGGCAGAGATGTTTTCTATGAGGTCCTACACAAGAGTCGATACTTTTGTGCAGATTCGTCAAAAAACATGGCCACCATGTGACTTTGAAAATTCTGATTGGTCGATTTTCAAGAAACTTCTTCTCAAGAACCGCTGAAGGGATTGAATTGAAATCTGGTATATATGTTCCTATGAATGTCTTTAACATGTGTTGTTACTGTTTGCGCCATTTGAAAATTCAAAATGGCCACCAGCGGAGGTCAAAATTTGCATTGAAACCCTATGGGAAACAACATTTTCATCTTCTTCTTGAGAACAGCCGAACAGAATTTAACCAAACTTGGCAGAGATGTTTCTTGTGAGGTCCTAAAAAGTTGTCCTGGTTTGTACTAACTAGACCAACACACTGAGTGTTATCATTATTGTGCATTGGACAATTTGTAATGCCCATTATCCTGACTTGGGTACTTTTCTGCTCTAAATGTGCAGAACTTCTGTCAGACCAGGAAAAACAAAGAGTGACAATCTAAATTTATTTTATGCGACAATATAGTCAATTGTTTTGTCTTGGTCTTCAAATCTGGATTTCTGAGATGCTACAATATCATCCCGAGTTGGAGGTTGTGGAATTGGTGCAAGATGGACCGAGATTCTTCTGGGATCATCTACTTCCAACTGCACACGTTAATTCATTCCTTCATTATCTTGCAGTCTCATACAAATGATGACCCTTAATAGTCTTGGAACATAGGAATATGACTTGTCAGCTTTAACGGGCTGCACAGACCATCTAGCTGTCTTTTTGTTGTAACTTCTCTGCCATCTGAAGTAGAAAAATACATACAATGTAATTCACAAGAATAAAACAATAGAGATTATGATCTATGGAGCCCTAACTTTCAATTCAAGATGAATATCTCGAATGTGTAGTGAATGAGCAACTAAACATATCATTACAAGTCCACTTTATGAAGGATTTGAGTGATTTGTAGACAGATTTTAGGTTGTGGTCATCCCTCAAGAAGTTCTACGGCAGGCATCACGAGCTGGTCAATGGTTACAGGGTGTCTGTTACCCAAATCAGACCTGATCTTCATTTGTTGTTGATGTCTTTCCCTTCATCGGATGGGACTTCTACCAGACTTGACCATGGACAGCGCAGCGGGTTTGCGACTTTCGATTGACCCTTCTGAAGCCTATGATCAAATATCAGATTGCTGCCATAAATAATTACTGAGAAAAATGTTATGAACATCTTGGGACAAACGGACGGACAGAGGTAAAACAGTATACCCCCCCTTTCCAGTGGAGTGGGGGGTATAATAAAGCTCCTATGACATATGATCATGCATGGTTCTGTTATTAGGACAAAATTTCAAGTATGTAAGTTACAACTGAAACATGAAATTAACATGACAAACCTTAGAGTGAAGTTGAGGCTAGGTTCAAAATCTCCATCGTCAGAATCATCACCAACATCACTGCCCTCTTCAGTAATATCTATTGAGAGACTGTAAGAATAAAAAAATAATTGTTTATTACAGTGTATGTGTATAATATCGAAACAAATTTTGCTATATGGTTCTGATGTGCAGCTGTATAATGAAAAAGCTTTTCAAAATAATATTAAATCTATATACATCTATCCAGCACACATCTACACAACACAATATAAAGAGACAAAATTACATCAAAGTTCCAGGAAAAAATTTGGTGCGCCAGACGTGCGTCAATTCTGTCCCAGTTTGGTTTCATTCCCGTAAGTAGCTAAGGAGGACTGGCCATTTCAGCTTGTGGATTGATGAAAATGTAACGATGACGCAGAAGCCAACATGATCCCTATATAATTTAGCTACTAGTAGTATCACTATGCAAGCCACAATAATTAATGGGAAACTGTTGTACAAGTGACTGTGTTGAACAATATTGACAATGTTACCTATAAACATAATGTAGAATACATGTATGTCTAATCTTTAACAAAATGAACATACTCAAATGGGTTCACAAATGAACTTGATTTCTCCAGTTTCATCCGTTTCGTTGAAATGTGATGGCTGCTCATTTCTTCTACTCTAGAATTACCTTGGTCAGAATATCTAAATAAAAAGTACAAATATCAATCACTACAAAATCACATTTGTCTGAAATTACCAGTTTTTGTAGTAATTTGCCTAAAAAATTTAGACAATTTTACAAAAACCTGCATGATTTTAACACAGACATGGGCCATTGCTCTACTGTTAAATTCACACACTGTGAAACATGCAAATTGCTATGGATCTTCACATTATTTCTTAAAAATCTTGTTTATAAATCATACTTACAAGATCCAAACTAAACAAGGGCAAAGCATGGGGTATCCCCTCGCCTAAAAATTTGACCTGGTGACCTTGACCTTTGACTTTGAAAATCAATAGGGTTCCAGATTCTCTTAAGGACTAAGTATGTACCAAGTTTGGTCAAAATCCATTGAAGGATGTTGATTCTAGAGTGTTCACAAGGATGTTACGCAGTAAAAATTTGACCCTGTGACCTTGAAAATCAATAGGGTTTCAAATTCTCTTAAGGACTAAGTATGTACCACGTTTGGTCAAAATCCATTGAAGGATGTTGATTCTAGAGTGTTCACAAGGATGTGACGGACGGACGGTAGCGTTACTATATCCCTTCGCAACTTCGTTGGCGAGGGGATAAAAAGCAGTTCAAATGACAATTCTTTAAATAGAAAGCCTTTATATGAAAAATACATATTGATTTCCCTCTATCATGTCTATGTTGATAATTCTAAGATAGTAAAGTATAATTTTGGCTCCCTGAACTAAAAATTATGTCCAAAATTGTTGAAATGTAGTAAAAAACTAGTTAATGTAATGTTTTTAGAATAGTCAAGAAATAAACTTGGTTTGCATAAGGAAATTGAAAATGATTTTCATTTAGCCATAGTCTAAAATATGCAGTTCAGGACATTTCAGTAAAATTTTATAGTCACATATATAGAAAAGTTTCTGAAACTTGCAAATTTCTATGGATCTTCATATTATTTTTTAAAAACCTTGTTTATGTATCATACTTACAGGATCCAAACTAAAAATGCTACTGAAATGACACTTATTTAAATGGAAAGCTTTTTATATAAAAGATACATACAGATTTTCCACTATGGTGTTGGTGATAATTCACAGACAGGAAGATATAATTTTGGCTCCCATAACAAAGTGTTATGCTCAAACTTGTTGAAAGTACTTTTAACCTTATTTATGTAATGTATTTCCAGTACCCAAGATATGAACTTGTTTGCATAAAGGAATTAAAATGATTTTCATTTAGCCATGGTCTAAAATATGCATTTTAGGACATTTCTGAAATTTTCAGTAAAATTTTGTAGTCATATATAAAAAAAGTTCTGAAACTTGAAAATTTCAATGGATATTCATATCATTTCTTCAAAACCTTGTTTATAATTATATATTATACTTACAGGATCCAAACTAAAAGTGCAATTGAAATGAAGCTTCTTTAAATAGAAAGCTTTTATTTGAAAAATACATACTGATTTTCCATTATAGTGATAATTCGCAGAAAAGTAAGGTATATACTTTTGGTTCCCAAAACTAAGTTTCTTGTCCAAGTTGTTGAAATTTATAAAATTAAAAGCCTAATTATATGTTGTATATCAAAGAAATAAATTTGCTTGAATAAAAAGAACTTTATAGGGTTTTCATTAAGCCATGTACAGTTTTAATTCTTGCATTAAAAATGAATTGATTCAATATTTCTTTTTAAATTGATAATAATAAACTGCATTGTCATTGATATCATTTTTGCACTCCCATTTCCCCTTTGCTGGCCTCTTAAAATTTGTGTTTGTTTACCTCGCAAATACGGCCGTTTTATGCTACTCATTGACAATAATTTGCTGATGCCAGATGCAAAATTAAATATATTGATTAATATCTACCGAAAATGATCATAGGCATCATCATAAATTCATAAAATATGAAAAACGATTGAGAAAAGAAGGCAACATGCTCGGCTTACCTATCAACAATAATCAAGCACTTCCTTGAGTTCGCTCCATCCAACGGCAACGGTCCAACTGATCCCCTACATATATCCTGCATTTGTTCCATTTGGAAGATACTTCACTTCTATTCCTCTTTATCTCTGAATCCGTCAAAGTCCGCTTTCTTCCACGCGTTGACAGTTTCTCTTTTGCCCAAGAACCACATGTTGTTTATTGTTTCTAAACAGTGCGCATGCTCAAGACGTGTTCGCATAGAAGGCCACATGAATAGATTTGAATATTGTCATCCGGACAATAATTCTTTTTTGGGTCTTTTTTGTCAAAAAATCGTATCTTTTGCAACATAACTCGGTGTTAATCTTCATTTTATGAAGGTCAGTACGGAAATCGACAATAATTTTGGGTATGAAAAAATTACGCAGCTGGTAGACAATATCCCTTTAAGCACCATAGCCTTAATCATTATCCTATTTAAAATTTCATTTTAGGTATTCTGTAAAAGATTCTGGACTGCCCATGGATTCTCTATCATCACCAAAATAGAATGGATTTTCTAATTGCTGTCTTTGTTTCAATCCTTTACCAATAAAATGTCTAAATGTAATTATTCATCCTGGAATGGTGTGATTTTGAGTCTTAGAAAGAGAGTCAAATAACTTCAGTTTTAAATATATGCTTCATACATTTTTGTGAATATCGAATGTTGGTCTACAATAAAATATCCCCCATAACATGTGTCATTAAATACAAATATAAAACAATTAATTTTTTCTGGAGAATTTGTGAAAAATAAATTATTTTAAAATAAATTCATTTCTTTTTTGTGCATTTGTTTGTCAGTTTGTGATACGATTTAGAATTACTGGAAATGCCCAGTATTTCAGCTATGTTCATGGTGTGAACAAATTAACAATCAATACCCTGACATAATGGCCAGGGGCCGCCATCGTAGTGATTGCATGGTATCTGCAACTACATGTGCAATCAGTGCCGATCACCACTAAAGTTGTGCGTTTGGATCCCGCTCGTGGCGTGGTGTACTCGATACAGAATTATGTGATAAAGTCAGTGGTTTTCTCCGTGTACTCGATATGACTGAAATATTGTTGAACGTGGCGTTATGCACAATAACCCCTTACCCCATAATCTGCAATTCGTTGAATGCGGTCAGTATGTGGTAGAGCTAAAACAGGTAGGTCAATGGTGACATTTGGATGGAATTTTGTCAATGGATGCTTTGCGAAATGTATTTTGAAGATGAAGGCCACCAACGATCGCTTCTATCAAACTTTATCATGTACTGTTTGTGTTGTCTTCAGTGTCTAAACGCGAGAACCCAAATTCCTTACCGTCTTTGCGATTACTCGCTTCACGCGTAATGTATCATTTGCGGACACTCATTTTGCAGAGGTACACCCTCAGATGAAAAGCAAGTTTCTCTTTCTTATAAATATACCAGCAAATTCCCATAGGGGACAACTACCAATCCGTCAAATGTTGTTGTCGTGAAAATACAACATAAATCAACATGACACAAACATTCATATAGACACTGTCAAAAAAGAGAACTTTGTTTATATTATCGATGTCGGTCAGACTAGATTAACATACAGAACATATGAGGTCATGCAAATGTTTTCCACAAGTGAGTAAAATGCCGATTCTCACAGATAACTGGAAGAGCACATTGTAGTAAAAAATGCTGAGTTTTGACCAATTTTGTTCTTTAAATATAAATTATTTATTGTTTATGCCGCACAATATGTCATATGTATAATGCTAATTCTATGAAAGAGAACCGCATCGCTGATGTAATGGCTAGCGGTAGATCATAGTTTCGAACTCCGATCGGGTGAATCTCAAGACTATAAAATTGGTTTGTTTGATGGTGTTTAACACCATTTTTAACAATATTCTATTTATATCGTCACGGTCAGTTATATTGGTGAAAGAAACCGGAAGACCCGGAGAAAACCACCGACTCGTCCCAAGTCACTGACAAACTTTATCACATAATGTTGTACACCTCCTCGTGATCAAGATTCGAACTCGCAACATCAGTGGTGATAGGTACTGATTGGAAAAACTAGTTGTAAATCCAACTACTATACGATCACGCCCACGACGTCCCCTATGAAATGGGTATTTGTTCTTCTCTAAGCACACAGCATTACGGAATAACATGCAATGAATGGTTGGCTCAGAATCAAGATACTATGTTCAAGTAGGGCTACATGTTTATCAGCGGACTTGCTTCAGTGAGCTAACAATATATAAAAACAACTCAGCGTGTTGGTCTAGGACAAAACAGACATCGATCATCATCATCTGATTGGAAATTAATTTGTTATCGCCATGGTATAGCTGAAAACTTACTGAGTTGACGTTAAACAACAATCACTCACTCATATAGTGCACAAGGTCCTCGGAATATACAATAGGGAAACAATTGTAAATTTTTTGTCAACATCTGTGAGGTTAAAACCATCTTTCGTCAACTGTCCGTTGTAAGTGGTAAACAAAATACTTTACGACAAGGTGTTCATATCTATGTTGAATGATAATATGACACGACTGTTTTAAAATGCTTGACTTAATAAGTAAAACCTGACTAAATCGAACCGCCTTGGTGCCTACTATTGTGCTCTGAATAAACAGTTGTTGGGTTTATACAGGTTAAATTAACAAAGATTTTTTTAATTTGGGACTTTATTTAAAGTTCGGCTTATACAGAATTTCGGTTTATTCGGGGTTCGGTTTAGACAGATTTCACTTAGGTGTAGCTTATTATTGAGAACATGATGGCTCTATGGAAAGTCTTAAAACAAACTACAAACACGAACGTAACGTATGAATTGTGAACATAAACTCCATACTCGGGAGCGGTTCATTTGTTACTATAAAGTTGAGGGAAATCTTTAAGGGCAGAATTGAAATCGAGGTCTGGAAGACAATTGGATATAAGAATGGGTCTATTGAATGTTCTAATTCGTACAGTATCACATTAAAAATAGGATCTGGTATGACAAAGCATTTAGGCGTTATCGATCTTAAGACAAGTTTTGTTTTTATTATTAAGTAAACATTTGGATCGATGGCGGGAAACAAACCACCTTCGCAACCACTTTGCACCGGCATATAAGTTTGTTCTCTTGATGTCTTGTAGTTCTAGAATGCTCAGCATGTTTGAGACGCATTCTTCTGTGCTTGATTTGCACTCCTCTGTTATGAATATCGGTGTCTATCGTTGAATTCTTAGAAGAAGAGTTTGAAGATATTACAAGGGTAATCATAATTCGTCGCAGAAGGACGGACAACACAATAGAGAAAAGAAAAAATGTAAATGGACGAACAACGATCTACAAAACATGTACATAAAACTAAAGATTGAGTAACATGAACCCCATTAAAAACCCGAGGTGAACTCAGGTGTTCCGGAAGGGTCAGCTTCTCAACCACTTTGCACCGACATACCGGTATATGTTTGTGGCTAGTTTGTGTTCTCCTTGTGTCTTGTAGTTTTAGAATGCTCAGCATGTTTTAGACGCATTCTTCTGTTTGATTTGTACTCTTCTGTAATGAATTGCACTGTCTGTCGTTGTATTCCTTCAAGCTTGTTGACACTGGACGCCATATGGAGATCTTTTGCTATTACAGCTAGCTCCGTCGTTGATGTGAGTGGCATATTTAAGATCTTTTGAAATTACCCCTAGGTTTGCATTTTCTGGAGAGACCTCTTAGAAGAAGAGTTTGAAGATATTACAAGGGTAATCGTAATCCGTCGCAGAAGGACAGACAACACGGGTACCTATAAAGTGCGAAACGAGATAGAAACGAAACGAAACGAAACGAAATCAACGAAAACGAAACGAAACGAAACGAAACGAAATCAACGAAAACGAAACGAAACGAAACGAAATCAACGAAATGGAAACGAAATGAAACGAAACCAACGAAATAGACTGATATGAAGAAAATGGAAGGAAAAAATTAAAAGACAAAACGAAATAAAGAAATAAAAAAAAATAATTCGATTATTTAAATACAATAATTTTAATTAATTATAACCCATCTTGCCTGTCTGTCTGTTACAGTACTCCTCACGTACATTACCCGCAACTCAATCCAAGCCGGGTTTGCTTGCCGACAAACTTTCAGAAGTTCAAATGTCATATTTTTATTTGTGTTTGTGTGTGTGTCAGTATTTATGAATTATAAAGTTTCTGGAGTGGGCATATAGAAAAAAATGGGGGATATGAGGGGGTATGTTCATAGATTGGGATATTGAGGGTTCATTATTCGTCTGAATTTACTACGTTTTTCGTTTGTATTCTACATAAATTTGCCTATTCGGAAACCAAACAGGATGGTCTTGAGTTTCAGATTCTGGGCACTATTTGACTACTGGATTTTCCCGACTTGTCACGTTTAATCCCCATGAGCTTCTTATCGGTTTTGTCTGTTTTTGTGGACTTTCCCTTTTGAATGCGCCTTGGCGTACGGTACCATTGTTATTACCTTTATTCGGTAGTGTGCCAACAGATCTGGCGTAATGTCTTACCGTTGTTCTTTCCGAGATATACAGGGGTCAAAAAGACCCAACACTATAAACTTTTTATTTCAAATCCTATTGTTCTATTTTGAAGAACTAAAAAAAAAACCAACAGCAACATAACAGGACGTACAGTGAGCGCCCTCCTTACAGAAGAACTTCTGGAAAAAATAATGCTTGCAAAAACTAAACATAAGAAACTCTGGAAGTTTTATTGAAATCCATTCTGTTGTTTAGGAAGAGTTATGGATAACGCAACAGTATCCTCTCTCTATTGTATAGCCTTGTATGACAATTACATAGCCTTAAATGACAAAGTCCAAAAGTGAAGAAATTTTAGCAAGAACTGTTAAAATGGGAAAACAAAAATAGAAGGTGCACAATGCCATTTGGTACTAAAGAATTCATGAAATTAATGAACCTTGCCATATGGTATTAAAGATTTCCTGTAAGATTCATTCAATTCCATCAAGTTGTTAAGGAGGAATTGCATAGGCAGTGAGGGAAGCACTCACGGACAAACGGACATATACTATATACCCCCCTCCCGCTGGATAGCGGGGGGTATAACAATATGTGCCGTATCAAATTTTATTAATACCGGAAAAAATTTTGGAGGGGGGGTGATTTGGGTTTTTTTAATATGAAAAGGGATCAAAGGGAATAAAGGTACTTTTACGAGATATGTAGATTTTTTTTAAATTTCTAAAGTTAATTTTTGATAGGATTTATATACCACCGCCAAAAAAAGATTGGGGTATATAGGACTTCTGCTGTCCGTTCGTTCGTTTGTCCTTCTGGTCGTCACACTTTTTCGTCTCTCCGACACACTTTTAAATTTTGCTCGGACGGGGATATTTATTAGTGAACTTTAACTACTGCACTTCTGTTATTTTAATTCCTCTCCTTTCAACAGACTTGACGTTGCTCTTATGGTTCCCAAATTTAAAAGAAGCCACTAAGTGAAAAGGACAGACTCCCGCTGAATAAATCAATGGTGATCAAATCCTGTCCTCTCCTGGTGAAAGACACTGAGACATGTGTGGGAAGTAGTCTAGCATCGTATTTCGTTTTGTTTTCGTTGATTTCATTGGTTTCGTTTTATTTCGCTTTCATTTCGTTGATTTCGTTTCGTTTCGTTTCGTTTTTGTTGATTTCGTTTCGTTTCGTTTCGTTTCGTTTCGTTTTCGTTGATTTCGTTTCGTTTCGTTTCGTTTCGTTTCTATTTCGTTTCGCACTTTATAGGTACCCCAGACAACACAGTAGCGAAAAGAAAAAAAGGCAAATGGACAAACAACGATCTACAAAACATGTACATAAAACTAAAGATCGAGTAACATGAACCCCATTCAACTTGCCATTCGAGAGCAAATGGGTTTACCACCCGTTTTTGGTGGCGTCCGTGTTGTTAATCTCTTTAGTTTTCTATGTTGTGTTGTTTTGTCCTGTGTCTTGTGTGCCCAGTGTTGTCAGTGTCTGTTGATTGTCCATTCTATATTTCCCCTTCGGGTTTCTCTAACGTTTATTTAAACTTGTTTTAGTATACAAATGTATGTTCATTTAAACGATAAATTTTCTAGCTTTTATTTACGATGATTCAAATGTGACATTTTTGTCATTGAAACGCTTTCACTTCCGAATCAGTTGACCATATTTCTAGATTTTCTAGGTTTTCTTGAAAAGCGTTATGGTCTTTTCCTGGTTTGGAAGATCTGCATAGCAGGTGGTCAGCTGCAAACAGACTTACTGGAGATTTTGCTACATCTGGGAGGTAATTGCTTTTCTCTAAATAAACGTGTGAGAATACCGAAGGGGCAATCAAAAATGGACAATCCAGAGAAACTGGCAACATAGGGTACACAAGACGAAAGAAATACAAAGCAAAAACACAACACAATAATGTGTCCGATACCACTAAGTGCAAAACAAATGCTTTAACAATCTATAAGATATATTTGTTGGTGCTCTACAACCAAGGTTTATGAATTCGACCGTGCAGAGTTGTATTTGATACAGTCTCTCTGATGATGTGTGTCAATTACTTCCGAAAGAGGTTTTTTTTCTACTTCCTCAGATGTCGTCAATAAATTAAAATGGATCTAAGATATAACTGGAAAAAAAACCCACACATTACCAATGGGGTAATCAGAAATCGTACATCGAAGAACAAACAAGTCAATAGACACATTGGTAAAGGACAAACATACAAACGATGATCGACAGAATAACCAACACAAACCCCACTAAAATCGGGGGATAACTAGTTCATGCTCCATTAGTGGCACCCGCCATGTTGCCAAGAAGAAAAAAAGACGGACAAGTCGTGACTACAACAAATGGAACATTATCGTGATCATCTGTTGCACAATCCGCAAGTCACGACGGCGACCACCAAACGAATAAATTGACGACTTCAACTTTACCACTAGGAGCACGAAGTAGCATCAACCCTCTATCTAGATAATCTTAATAACTACCACATGCTCTGATATATCGTATCATGGTGGGTTTTGCTACACCTATGAAATAGCAGGTATATGTGTTTTAATTTGTAACTACTCACTAAAGCCTACACGGCATAGTGAGTGAGTGATTGCTATGTAACGCCAAAGAGGAATTTTTCAGCTATATCATGGCGCTGAATGAAATGACTATGTCCGCTCTGTATGAGACCAACACTCTTAGTTGGATTTTTATAGTGCTAGCTCATTGAAACAGACAGTCGTTAGATAAGTTCCTTCACTTGGGCATATTATTCTGATTTCGAGTCAACCCGTATTTGATCTTGATTCTTTAAGCTACGTGCATAGCGAAAAAACAGTAAATACAAATGTGGTTTGACCTGATCAGGGCTCGAACATACGATCTACAGCATTCGAGATGAGGACGCAAACCATTACTCCAACGATCCGGTTTCTACAATGTATAATGACACCTTATGTTCAATGAACAAATTACTTCAGCAAAAAAATAATAAGAAAATTATCTGTTATCACCCCTGGGTTTTAGTGGGGGTCGTGTTGCTCGTTCGTTATTATACCCCCGCTCCACCGGAGGGGGTATACTGTTTTACCTCCGCCCGTCCTTCCGTCCGTCCCAAGATATTCTTAGTCGCATTTTTCTCAGGAACTATTGATGGCAGAAATCTGACATACAGGTATGCCATATTGTGGGAAGCGTTATTGGTCCCGTCAGATTCCTACTTCCTGTTTGCCGACTTAGTTGTTTTTTATGCACATTGAACATATATGCGGGGGTATCATAAGTGAGCATTAGCTCACAGTTCATCTTGGTTTTTTCGTAGAGTTTAGTATATACAATGTAACTGTTTGTTCCTCTTATTTTTGGGGAATTGTGTTGTCCGTCCGTCCTTCTTCGATTGATGGCTTCTGATTGGCTCTTTGGTATCTTCAATCTTTTCTTTCTAACAATTTCAGCAAAATAAATAATCAACACATTTAATTAGTATTTTAATAAATCTGATATGTTATTAAAATAGAAAATATGTACTTGTAAATAAAGCGGTTATATTTTAATATTTAATAAATAAAATTTAATAATAATTAAAAAAAAAAATTCACAACTCACGATTACAGTTAATTCAATATTATTCGTGGTATGCACATTTTCGTGAACAATTTAACGCGAGAGACAATTCGATCGTATGCGTCTTATATTGCGTTGATGGTTTGAAATAATGATTGCATTTAACGCGGACGACTTTTTAGATAACATATGTCATTGAAAGAATGTGTATCGAGCCTTAAATTAGCTACAATCTGACGGAGACTTGTGATAATTTTCAATTTTGACAACACTCGTCATACATTGCAGAACTGTTCACCTATATACCGGACGAATAACGTGGGTAAATGGGATCAACATCTTCCGAAATTAACCTGGTGTTCCGCTAAATAAGTCATATATTTTAAATAATTGTAATAATGCTATTATTTATGATTTCACACCAGCTTACCTGAAACCGCCGCTTCAGATCGTGTCCCCCACCTTCACAAAGACATGTCCCCAAATGTGACGGTGGTTAGGCTTGTGACGAAGTTCAGAGTTACATTGTAAATTGCAACAGCTTTTAATGACACTTTTAACATGTACAATGTATATTTGTAAGGCAAAATAGTGTCCTATGAAATTGTGTCCTGTTGTGCTATATATCAAATGAAAAACCTTAAATGGACCGAAAGAAGTCATCACGGCGCTTTATTCCGTTCTCGAACTTTATCATAGGAGTCAATTGTAAAAGAGGACAGTATTTCACGGCGGACACTGTTTTATGATGCATATTCGTTGGTTCCTGCGTTTTGTTGGTTGCTAGATATTTTACTATTAGGAATAACAAAAGATCATTGTGTGTCCCTGTTTTCCTGTATATCTCGTTTGGCTTGTTGGTAAAGTTCAGGGTCACATTATAAAATGTAACAGTTTTAAATGCTATTACGTGTATTAACATGTATATTCGGTGGTTCCTGCGTTTTGCTATTAGGAATAACCAAGGATCATTAATATCTTGTGCGTCCCTGTTTTCCTGTATATCTCTCTAGGCTTGTTACGAAGTTCAGGGCTACAATGTAAATTGTAGCAGCATTAAATGTCATTATGTATACCCTCCAGTAATATACAGTCCTACAAAGTTAAGCCCCACCTGACTTGTTTCAATAATATCTTTTCTAATAATGAACTTATTTCAAATCGGTTTGCTGTTTTCGTTACCTGTACACACATACTTACTTACCTGTGAAACAGGTTCTTGATCGATTTTTATTTATGTGTATATGACAGGGTGTGTTAAGTGCCACGTGTACTTTTCAACATTTGTGTTTGCGAACGAAAGCTGATTTTTTTTGTGTAGAGTTTTAAGTTTCATTTTCTAATGGTTTGGTATGGTGCGGCGAAAATTAACCATACCAGAAAGGTGGCAAAGTTGTTGGCATGCATAACGGTGGTCTTAGCCATAGAAGGGTGGCAGACCACTTCAGGGTTAACCATTCCACCATTGTACGACTGATGCAGCGTTTTTGTCAAACGGGGAATGTTACTAACCGTCCACGTGCAGATAGACCTAGCAAAACGACGCCGGCGAGAGAGGACCGGCTCATATTCAGACGGACGCGGCAACGGCCGTTCAGTACAGCTGGTGCACTTCGTGGTAATTTAGCGTTTGGAGGCCACATTAGCACACGAACTGTAATCAGACGCCTCCATCATCAGGGAATGCGAGCGCGACGACCCATAAAACGTCCACAATTGACATCACGTCATCGCCATGCTCGATTTAACTGGTCACATGATCATTTGGGGTGGACTATTCGTACATGGAGACGGGTCCACTGGTCTGATGAAAGTCGTTTTTTGTTACGCCCTTCCGACGGTCGTGCAAGGGTTTGGCGCCAACGAAACACTTTATTTCAGGACAACCACATTTTGGGCACAACTGCTTTTGGGGGTGGGGGTGTAACTGTCTGGGGTTGTTTTTCCTATGACTGTAAGTTGGACTTGTACGTTCTTGATGGTAATCTGACAGGCCAAAAATACCGTGACAATGTGCTCGTTCCACGCGTAGTCCCCCATTTCGACAATGATGCGTTGGCTGACAGGCCAATGCTCATAGACGACAACGCTAGGCCACATAGAGCCCGAATTATACAATATTATTTTACAGCAAAAGGGTGTTCAGAAAGTTCCATGGCCTGCGATGTCGCCAGACATGAACCCTATAGAGCATGTTTGGGACTTTATTGGCCGAAAAATTAACCAACGCAATCCAAAATGTCAAAATATTGACGAATTAAGAACTGTTATCTTACAGTAGTGGCAACAGTTCCCCCAAGAACGGCTTAGGAGTCTTGTGCGAAGCATGACGAGGCGTGTTACAGAACTTCACAATAAGCGCGGTGGATAAACTCGTTATTGATTTATATGCCTTACACATACGCACAATAGATGCATTTAAAAGTTCTTAAAATCTAAAGACTCTGCATTTTAATGCAATGTTAAAAACTTCCATCAAAGACAAACTGGTTTTACGTTTTTGCCACGTCATAGTCACGTCTTTCAGAATGATAAATACTTCGTAGGTTGATAATTTTAGAGCCCTTGGTGTAGTCTTTTAAGAAGTGTAAGAAAAATGGTGATATTTATTTTATTGTTTTAACAGTATTGATGTAAAAAAATATATCGATAAAAATATAGGGTGGTGCTTAACTTTTGTCTGAGTGTATATATGTCAAATACTCTTGTGTCATTTATTTTCGTTGGTGACAATTTTCATGGATTAACGGATAGTGAGTTGTTCGTATTTTAAGACACTTTAAATCGTTAGGCTTAGTGTTATGGTATTTAACGTCACTTTCAACAATATTACAGCTATATCGTGCCGGTCAATTTTATTGATGGAGGAAACGGAGTACCCGGAGAAAACCATCGACCTCCCGTAAATCACTGACACTTGATCACATGTTTGTGGTGATATGAACTTAGTACATAGGTGGTTGTAAATCCATCTACCATACGATCTCGATTACGATACCCCCACCTTATTTATAAAATTTGCAGAGACCAATATGTCAATAAAATACAAAAATGTAAGCCATCGATGAAGAAGAAAATAATTAAGCGAACACTTATATTTAGAAAATTTGCTCTTATTTCTCACAAAATAACCTTCATTTTTTCATTTATTTTTATCTACAACAATGCATAGAACTATGTTTTTGTTTATTATCATTCTTATCATTATTGAAATTTACAGTTCCTAAGATATGTACTCATTATTGAAAGTCCCTCAGACATAGGCGACCATAAGCGATTTTATTGGTTTGGTTTATGGTGCCGTCTAACGCCTCTGTCAACCTTTCAACAATATTTCAGTTGATTCGTGGCGGTCAGTTTTATTGGTGGAGGAAATCGGAGTATCCTTGGAAAACCACAGACATGTCGCAAGTCACTGACAAACACTATCATATAATGTTATATCGAGCACAACTCGCCACGAACGGGTTCGAATTCACAATGTTAGTGGTGATCGGCATTTATTGCACATGTAGTCACATATCCAACTATTATACGACCACGACCACCCCTAGACGATTTTGACTATCAAGTTTTAAGTCATTTGGTTTTATTACTCTCAAAGACTTTTATATTATTTGAATTTTCAATCTTTTCATTTTGAGCGTACATGATGATGGTTATTTTAGAAGCGCGTCGATGGTGCGTACTAAATCGGATAACTACGGTAACCTTGAATACCATTTTATACACGACATATTGCAAATAGAATTTAACTTGAAGTTATTATTGTTCACGTGCTTATTAGGTTACATGTACATTTTTGCCGTCAAGCCAATCAAAACGAACATATCAACGAAAACTGGTATACACGAATTATTAAACAGAGGCGTAGGAGTTGACCGGAAAGTGGGTGAGGGTGGGGATGGTGCAAACTTGAGGAGTGCACTGGAAAGTAGGGAACAATCTGAGGAAATGGACAGCAATGTGGGCGAAACTGTTGAAGTGGACTGGAAAGTGGAGACAAGCTTCAGGAAAGGACCGGAAAGTAGTGGGGGATGGGGAAATCCAAACTGAACAAGCAAAATAAAACATGTGGAAAAGGAGGGGGGGGGGGGGGGAGGACAAAATATAGTTTTGGGGGAAAACTGCATATATCGTCCTCTAAAGTGTTATGACCATATAAGGCCAGGTTATGTTGTTGTTGTTGTTTATCATAAATACCATCAATTGTTGACCCTCTAGTAACCTATTGATAGTATGAACACTAACCATTATAAAACAATGACTGTAATTTAAACTCATTCTTCCTATTATCATGATTTATATATATTGTTACATGCTTTGTATGGATATCTGGGTCATTATAAAAAAATAGAGGTACAGTCAAACTTGCCGATGTGGTCACCTCTATTAAACAGTCACCTGTATTAAAAGGTCACCTTTTTCTTGTCCAGTCATAGAAAATTTCATATGGATTGAACCTCTTTTAAGAGGTCAGCTGTTTTATAAGGCCACTTTTTCTTTGTTGGAAAGGTGCCTTGTTAATACAGATTTGACTGTAATTTAAACTCATTTTCACATTATTATGATTTATATATATTGTGGCATGCTTTGTATGGATATCTGGGTCATTATAAAAAAATGGAGGTATTTCAAATTAAAAAAAAATAAAAATTGATGTTTCAGACTTTTTATTCAGTGAATACAAAATACTTGTATAAGCTTATAGATAAATCTGACAAAATATGCAACCTTAAACTCAAGTAGTTTTTCTATAAATTCAAGGTGGAATCAGATCATGAACAAGTTTATGTCACTGATGTTGCCAAGGTTTGAAAATAGACAAATAAACATAGACGAATCATTAAAAATAACTCAGCTCCAAATATCTGTAAAATGATTAAAAAATATGCTTACAAAAATAATAATTTGATTTTACTATTTTCTCTGATAGGCGAAATTACCATCTTACCTCAGTTGTCAGGTAGCGTAATGAATGTCAATAGTTTATTTGATTTATTCTGTATAGTTTACCAAAGCAAAATTGTTCTTTCAGAGAATACAAAAAACCTTAAATTGTATATAGTATGCTACTTTCAAAGACAATCAGGGTACAAACATAAAGAAAACCGTACAATTTTTTTTGGACGGTAACATCAGGGACATTAAGTAACATCATGGATATAAATTAGAAACATCAGAGACATTTCAGCTTAAAAGGTCATTTTACGTGCTATTTTATATGATAAGTAGCTGTAACATATGTATAATTAGTTAATATCCAAATACAAGACAATTACACCAAGTTTAATTAATGATTGACATTTTTTAAATTTTTGGTGTTTTAACGCCACTTTCAGCAATATTTCAGCTATATCATGGCGACCAGTTTTAGTGGTGGAAGAAGCCGGAGTACCCGGAAAGAACTACCGACCATGGGCAAGCAACTGGTTAACTTTATCACTTGCGGCTGCGAGTCGAGTGCACTCTTTTTTGTATTTTACAAAGCCGGGCGCGAACACACACCGTATTGGTGATAGGCTTGTATGAGTTGTTAGGTAATCCAACTACCTAACTCATTGAGCACCCGGGCACTTTAATTAATGTAATCTGATTTTAATATAATGGTGGAAACTACATATGTAACATCAGTGACATTTTCATGAATTGCATTTGCCTACCATAAATAATTGTATTTGTGTACCAATACTGAAGTACTAAAATGAGCTTATGTACACTGAACATCAGGTGTCATTTTAACAAACGTGATGTTTCAACAGTTGTGTCAAAAACTGTCACTGGTATTACTTTTACAAGTTAACAGCAGTGACAGTTAGTGCCGGATTTACCATTGTACTTAGGTGTGTTTAAGCACAGGGCCCCGTTGGCCAGGGGGACCCATCTTCCTGCGAAAAAAAAATAGGATTGATTTTTGCTTATGTGGTGCAATTTAAATTTTTTAACTATTCCTAAATTTCCTGAGCATGTATGCCTGACTACCTGTGTAGGCATATCGGGTCTAACTCCTTCAGGGCCCAAATAAGGGGTTGCATAACTTAACTAGCACAGTGCCTCATTTGTCGTAAGTCCAACACTGGTGACAGTGACAGCAGTGATATATTTGGGAAAGTTTATGTTTTTTTTCTAAATGATTGCTCCCTTCAATTTGAAATGATATTTCTTCTGTTGTGGATCATAAATGGTTCATAAAAATGGAAATAAATATAGTCTATATTTTTTTTTAATTTTCTGTATAATCTTGGTAACATCAAAGACTCTTTTACAAAATATTATAAAAATCCACTCACTTTTTTTATCAAATATATGTTTTGTTGTTCTTGGATTTTTTTTAATAGTCTACCACCTTCTACAGAAAGTAGTAGGAAAGGGATTAACTATCAATTTATGTTCAAACAAACATAAATAATTGTTATACATTCACATAATGTAACTTGGTTACATCAGTGACACAAAACAAAGGACACACACTTAATTATAAATTTCATGGATTTGTATTATATACAAAATGCTGATAGATCAAAATTACAATCTTTTACAAAATATTTGTAAAATAATGGGACAGAAATAAAGTATATGCATATTATCAAATTTAAGGAAAATGCACTGGAAGTTAGTACCCCCTGTACTGGGACACCTGTTTTATCCCCCAAAAAATAGAGCATACAACCATGTATATTTTTTCTCAGAAAGTTGAAAATATATATGTCAAAGCACTCCGTCATATTTAACTTTTCAGAGTTTAAAAAGAAGGCCTACTCTGGTGAATTCCAGAAAAAAAGGAGAGGACATGAATTTCTCCATTTTTAATAATGACCCATCTTCAAACGTAAATGTTAATATGGTTGGTTTAAGGTTATCGATTTATGGTGTTTAACCCCTCTTTCAACAATATTTCAGTTATATCGTGGCGGCCAGTTTTATTGATGGACAAAACCAGAGTACCCGGAGAAAACCACCGACCTGCCGCAAGTCACTGACAAAACTTTATCACAAAATATTGTATCGAGTACACCTCGCTATGAAAGGGGTTAGAACTTACAACTTTAGTTGTGATAGGCACTGATTGCACAAGTAGTTAGATTTACAATACGATCACATTCACGACGGTTCCCTAAATGTCAATAAACAGCTTTAGTACTTAACATGAAAATGCTGTATTTTCATTGGATAATCAGTGTGTACTATTTTTGAACAGTACACTTGACAACGGGAGACTATACCCAGCGACGGGAACTATACCATTTTCAAACGATTTCCCGCGGGGACTATACCTGTGGCATAGATTTTCCCGCGTAATTTATATATATTTTTGTCAAGATTTATTTCCCTTAAAATAGACTCGCGCTGTAGTCTGCTGTCAACATGGCCAAGTTTGGCAATGCAAATATAATGTTACATTGTAAATATTATTATTATTATTATATTGAATTTGAGTGTGTTTTTCTTTTATGTCTGGAATGTTATGTTATGTACTAAATATATTATTGTCTACTCCTGAGGGAACTGTTCTCCTATAGTGTTGTCTGGTGAGGTATAGTGCCTAAGTCAACGTTTAAAGATCCAGCAATAAGCAAATCTGTGCAGGTTTTTAATGGTTTTTATTATATCTGTCACAGTCCATAGTTCTGAGTGGCCAGGCTGAAACATTGAAGGCTGTTCCCTACTAGCCAAATTACGTTGTCAAAACGTAGTGACAACGTAACTTTTTCGTTGTTACAACGTAAGAATTTTACGTTTTAACTACGCCGATTTGTAGACTCCCCTAAGCGTAACTACTATGTTGTGGTACTACGTAGTAAAAGACCTTTCTACAACCAAACGACAACCATGACCATGTAAGGACGTTTACACAACGTAACCACCAACCATCACAGGACCTTAATACGAGGTAAATACAACTAATTAAGGACGTTTACACAACGTAACTACCAACCATCATAGGACCTTTATACGACGTAATTACAACCACCAAAGGACCTTTACATGACGTAATTACAACCACATATGGTCCTTTAGACAACGTAACTACAACCACCTAGGGACTTTTACACAACGTAACTACGACCACCTAGGGACCTTTATACAATGTAACTACGACCACCTAAAGACCTTTAAACGACGCAACTACAACCATCTCTATATAGTTATATACAACTACAAAAAATGTTCAACCCTAAAAGGACTTGTATAGCCAAATTACGTTGTCAAAGCATTGTGACAACGTAATTTGGATAGTAGGGCAACTATAATCACATTAAGACCGTTACACCATGCAACTACCGGTACCAACTACAAAAATGTACATAATTTTTTGTGTATTTAAGGACCTTTTGTGATGTTCTTATTTCCATCCCATGTTCTTAATTTTTTTGAGTTAACTAATAAAATATAAAATTCTAAACATTTATTAATCCAAATTATTGCAAGTTTTACAGATGATGAAACACTCTTTCTACTCTCAGACTCATCCCATCATAATCTATTTTAAAGATGCCAAAATGTTTAGATGTAATTATTATACAAATATGTCAGGTACATGTAATAATAAATATATCAGATTAAAAAACATGTAAAATAAATGTACTAAAAATCTTTATCTTGTGAAAGTTGCATTTGACTAAATTAAAGATGTACAAATGTATATAGATAACATCTATAGAAGTAATGAATAGGTATACATGCAGTGGAGGACCTACATTTTAAGGCCCCTGAACTATTATGTGGGCCCTTTTGCAGCCAACAAGAATAACCAACAAGGTCAAAAGGGCCATGAACAGGGTGTTGGGGTGGAGTCCTTGACAATGGGCCAAACATTGATCCCTTTCCCACCAGCAAAGAGGTCTGAGTAACGGATGGTATCTCCTTCAATGGTGTTGTTCCATGGGAGATTCTGATAATTGTTTGTTTTTAATTTAACCACTATATCTCAGATTTTTATTAAAATTGCTGTACTGGGTTATAAGCATTTTATGCTAGAAAACAGAAATATCTCAATAAATATGGGAACTGAAACACTAGTTGCTGGCTAAGGAAACAGCAGAAATACATGTATACATATAAAAATATCACCCTGCTAACAATGGACCAAACTTATAAGAACAACTTGACCTATAAATCTATTCTTTAGTTTAAAATTAAACACTAAAAAATATATAATCGAAAAGTACCAAAAAACGAAGAAAAATTTGTAAGATCATCAATGCATAGAAATTTTTTTTTTTTCATTCTTTAAATTACTAGAGAGGGATCATTAGGATAAACAGGTGATAGTTTTGATTTTTGGTGTTTGAATGCACAAGCCTGAATTAAGAATTCATATGTCTGTGTGTGGTTCCGATTGGTTCTAACATAAGGACTGAGCTGTCAAACTATTAAGCTGTGCACCAACAAAGGATTCGTGGATCCAACTGCCAAAATGTAGGCTATGAATAGATTCTGGCTAAGTCAAGGAGCCCATACAGCTTGGGATTCAGGTGCAAATTTGGAAATTTTACTAATTGCAGGGACATTTTGAGGCCATATGAAATTGGAATTGGAGCATATTCTAAGGTCAATATTAAGTACTTTAAGCCATTGACATATGATTCTATTACTAAAATAGCCTTATTCTAATAACAAAGACATTAAAAAAAAACTCCATTAATTTTGTTGAAAAGTTAGTTCATTAAAAAAGTTGTTTCCGGGATATAAGGGGCCCCAGGCCTGAAGCGTAAGCTTCGTTAGTTTCATAGTAAGATCTACAAATGTACCAGTGTACACATCCCAATCCTGAGAAAGCTGTAACCCCAAAATATTCTTGTTAATGTATATAAAAATATAACAAAGGACAATAATATTTTAAGCTTAGCAATTCAAAATAAAAATATCAAAACCAATATATCACATCCCCTTACAGAGAAAAAATATAACCCTAATTTTTCTTTCTTTCTTAAAGAAAATATATATATTATTAAATATGGGGACAGTCATGATCGTATGGTAGTTGGATTTATAACTACCTATGCAATCAATGCACATCACCACTAATGTTGTGCATTGCGAGGTATAAAATTTGCACAGATAATGTTACCCATATTAAAATCTCCAAAAATTATTTCTATTCTAATAGGACATATACGGTAAATATTTAATCCATATTCCTTAATAGTGTACCCATATTAAAATCTCCAACAAACTTACCCCTTCCATAAATTATTTCTATGACGTGCTGTTTTGGCTTTGTAAACAAAAGGGTATAATAAAACAGCCAAATACGTCATGATCATTAGCGTGTGTAAGTCATAATAAACCGGCGATTTTTATACCCTTTTGTTTACAAGGCCAAAACAGCATGTCATATTAGAATTCAAAATACTGGCATACAAATCATGATTCTCATTCAACCAATCAACTTTCATTCAACATTATATTATATAATACTATCCTGGGTACTCCGGTTTCTTCTACCTTTATAAACTGCAATATTGTTGAAAGTGGTGTTAAACACTCATAACCTTATAATTAACTCAAACCCACATTATCTCAACCATACTGATACTGATATATATAAATCACAAAACTTGCATACAAAAAAAACCACATACAAATTCTAACATTTGGTCAGCAAAAAAATGAAAGATATAAAAAACAACAAAGTTAAATGAACAATGAAAGGTTTCCTTCAACTATAAAGTTTTTTTTCTCCATCAAGCATCTGGAAAGCTCCCTTCATTGGTGGATTGATTCTGAAAAAAATAATATGATATTAATATTTTCATCTAAATGGAACAACTTTAGGGGTGAAAATATTTTTAGTAACTATTTTGATCATGATCAGAAGCTTGAAATTATTATATTTAGGAGATAACTGTATTGTATTTTAAGCTTTGCGGATGTAAATCGTCGGTTTTACGGTCGCAAAATGAGTTTACCTAGTGACGCATATCGTAGCTAGGTAAACAGATATTTGCAACTGTAAGTGAAGACACGTTGTAAAACCTATAATTAATTGATTATAACTCGGAAATATATTGCATGGATATATATTACAGAGCTAAAGAAAGAAATCCAAAAACAGTGACCAAACTTATACGTTAAATTTTATTGATAGGACAAATCTAGAAAAGATACATCTCCATTTATGTAAAAAAAAAAACATGAGAACAGAAGAGAATTAGAAGAGATATAGTACAAAAAAAGTGCAGATCAAACATTTAGATCTATTGCAAGACTACAATATTATCAAAATTAATACTTAATTTTAGAAGAAGCATTTGCAGTATGTAGAACATTAGACTCGGAGAGGAACTTACACTTAATATGCAAGAAACTTATATCTCCAGTCTAATTACAATCATACCCCAGACTCAATTTTCATATCGTCGGGGTCTGACAGGTATGGCTTACAGGTCATCTTCTCGTGACCTTTCAATTGTCTAATCAAATCACCGCTTCCACGAACTGGGAAGTTCAGGATAGATAACTCCGGTTTCCCATATCCTGTCGGTAGCACAGCTACACAATCCTCGCCTGACAGAAGAGCTTGTAAAATTACTTTTTTGTTCTGCTTTCAAACGATCAACTTTGAATTTGTTGGAGAGCTAGAGCGATGGCTGTGTCAATCGTCGCCATTTTGAACAGACAACCGAGAAGGCTTTTGCTATGTCGAATCTCATTGGTCAATACTTTGTTTCAATATGCAAATTAATAAGGTCACGAGAAGATGACCTGTAAGCCATACCTGTCAGACCCCGACGATATGAAAATTGAGTCTGGGGTATGATTTTAATCAAACTGCTTATATCTCTAGATTAAAAATTGATTTAAGACAGCACTTATCTTGCAGTTTTTGATATTTGTTGTTGATATAAACATATCCCATAAAATATTTTCCATGATCTCATTTCATTAATGAGAAATTATGAAAATCACAAAGCACATATAAACAATCAGTGGGGAGGAGATAAATATCGATCAATCAGTGGTGTGACCTAATTAAATAGCATAATTACCCATGCCCAGTACTTCTCTACTGACCAATATTATCTTCATTTATTACACTTTTATTATTTCTACACTTAATATAGAAAACTTTAAAAAGAAATGTAGAAATGAACCAAAAAATTAAGTCCATGTTACAAAGCTCTGACAAAGGATCATATTATAATTATTTACTCTTGGGAATTTTAGGCATTTTTTTCTGCAGTTTTTTTTACATAACTATATTCCTTATTAATTGATTTCTCAAAATTTCATTACAGGTACAGTTAATTTGTCTTTGGGATTGGATCTCTATCAGATAGGTTGATCTTTTCAAAATGTGTTTATTTTCATTTTATCGTCAACTGTAACTGATGATATTTAACATGTTCTGTATTTGAAGTAGATTGCATACATGTAATTAAATGTAACAAGTTCATCTAAAGAACCCTTTGTTTCTGTGATAGCCACACACTATAAATATGGGAGGAGCTCTATTGGTATAACTTACATGTATAAGTGTATGCATGTATCATTATACATTTATTTTGTAGGCTTTGTGAATGAAGTCTAATTTCTGGTTCATCAATAAATCATCATGGTAGCTTTCGTGATCTGAGTTTAATCCCTATAAAATTGCCTCAGGACTAGATTAGTTGATAGTAAAATGTAAAATATAATGTTGTTGACTTGTCTGGCCTATAGCTAGAAGAACATGAAATTGAATACCTCTGATTAGATGATGGTGAAATTTGCTGTTGTCTAGCTATAGCTATGTGTTGATCGGTCTGACATTACAGGACATGAAGCAGGTGACATCTGTGGCTTCCAATATTACATGGGGCCAGGAATTATTTCGACTGGTTTGCCATATGTTGAAAAGTTACAAGGTCAGCTATGTGCCTATAACAGCTATAACCTCAAATCCAACTGTACTTGTTTACCACTTTTACAGAAATGAACCAGCTCTGAAATTATAATGAAGAAATTTAAACTATTTTATTCATAGTCTCATTTATATACACAATGTACAGGTATC
This sequence comes from Bathymodiolus brooksi, assembly GCA_963680875.1. Classification (NCBI taxonomy): domain Eukaryota; kingdom Metazoa; phylum Mollusca; class Bivalvia; order Mytilida; family Modiolidae; genus Bathymodiolus; species Bathymodiolus brooksi. The sequence continues at coordinate 43,118,124 of OY804586.1, forward strand.
ATCAATGAATTTATGATCATACTGTCTTAACGATAAAAAAAAAGAGGCTACTTCCCCCTGCCTCCTAAGGATATACATGTAGCCAGAAATGAGGTACCATTTGATAATTTGCATATTTAAGATGGGGACATCATGGGGAAGTCTGCAATTTTCATATGATCTACATTAAAGATATAATTTCTAATTGCATGCATGTTATTTTCTGAACTTGAAAATTATATACCTTGGCTTTGGCTAAAATCAAGCTAAATAATAAATGTAATAACAATTAAATGTTCGAGGTTCCTGGACAAAATGAAAATCGGATGCATCTAACCTTTATCTGATCTTAAGAGTCTATGTAAAAATGTCTGTAATACAGAGACGTGCAAAAAGTATTCGGTCACTGTGATGTTTTACTATATATTTCATATAAAACCACATTTTTTAAATACATTATTCCAAAGTCGACTCTTGTTCAATTTTGATGATTTTTTACCAACAAAAACAGAATTAAATGTAGTTTTACAAAGTGATTTTAGCATAATTTTATAATCTAAAATTTTTATGAGTTCACAATTTAAACACAAAACAAAATTTTGAACGTCAAAAATACAATACAATGATAGTACATTTGAAGACAAATAATTTAAGTTTGCATTTAAATCATGAATATTTAAAATCTGTGCTTCCAAAAAATATTTAAAAATAATCACAGAAAATTACATACGTTCTCGCTTCTGACGTTCTTTTGGTAAAAATTTCATCAAAATCGAACAATGTTTTTAAAAAATGTGGTTTTACATGAAATATATAGTAAAAAATCATAGTGACCGAATACTTTTGGCACGTCTCTGTACCTCATTGCTTTGGTTACTGACATAACTACATTTTTGTACATGTACAAGGTATGTATCGTCACGGTATGTGTTTTCGTGCGTCATCTGTTTTCGTGGTATCCATTTTATTTTGATTTCCACAGTGCACGCATTATTTTTGACGTGTCTTCCGGTTTCTATTTATGGAACATAAACAATACGAAAGCTGACCTTCCGGTTTCTATTTATGGAACATAAACAATACGAAAGCTGACCTTCCGGTTTCTATTTATGGAACATAAACAATACGAAAGCTGACCTTCCGGTTTCTATTTATGGAACATAAACAATACGAAAGCTGACATCTGTAAAAAAATGATAAAGTTTACTTTTAAAGACGTAAGTACCAAAAACAGTGAACCTACCTACTGAACCATACTTTTTGTAATGCCAAAAATGTACTTCATTTATAAAGTAGCTGGAAAAAAATCCAGAAGGGCTATATAAAATTTAACTATGTCGTCTGCCTCTCAGACACCTGCTCTTCCTGTCATGTAACTGTCATGGGGTCACTGATCGTACTTGTAAACAAAAGAGCTGACTGAAATGTGCCTGTTTCTTATATAAAATACATGTCACTTTGCAGTGCATTGTGGTTTCAGCACTAAAAAAAACATCAAAAGTAAACACAATTTTAAAAGTGGTCATTTTCAAACATTCTGTTATTTTATTTAGATGTAGTATGATTTGGTAGATGGCCAGAACCATGAAATTTTAAAACCAGCCATTTCCGGATTTTATATTCGTTTCCATCCCGTATATCGGCCTAGTTTTTATTTGCCACGGAAACAGATGACGCCATTTTACTGACAACAAAAGTTGCCAAGTAATCGAGAGTATATTAAAATACAAGAATGGCTTTAAAAACAATCTTATGCACAATGAAATATTTAACTAGCCATTATTTGAAAATTACAATCGTCATATGAATGGAGGGTTAACACTGTTAATCGCTATATCTGAAAATCGATAATAGCACGAAAACCGATAACACGATGGTATGATTATAAACTTTTGCTGTAAATTAGTGTAAACCTTTATTGTGTTATTTTATTTTATTTCAATGTTTGAAAATCACTTAAATCACGCTAATCATTGTAACAAATTAATGATGATTTTTCTGTTCTTCGGGGCGTCTTGATTGACAATAAAGTATTTGTTTGTTTGTTTGTTTTTGACACAAAATTTAACAATGAATGACATTTGGCGCCACACTCACAGTATTTTCTTAAATCAATTTGGATTGCTCATTCATAGATGTAATTATATTGACTAACCTTACTGTATATTTCTACCTTCTAAACTCGAGGTTTTTGTATGTTCGGGACATCAAAGAAATTGTTAAAATTGTCACAAAACACCAAAATGATTTGAATTTTGGTAGGAATTCAAACTCCGGAAATAGAAATAACTTTTTATTATCGAATCGTTGACGGACGCACTGAATTTCCGCATTGTATGCTATTATTTGACAAATCTAATAAACGATCCACTCAGCTTGAAACTGCAGTGATCAAAATCTAATTCAAATATGACGAATATTTATGAGGAAAAGTACTTCTAATTTTTGGATAATGGTAATTTTATTGCAAGTAATTAAATCTTGGAGATACATTTGTATATTGCCTTCTTCATCACGTTCTAATAAGTTCAGTGGAAAGAAGAACGATTAACGATCAAGAGGCCACCGATACGATCCTCGTACATGGCGTTTTTATTATGTTTTTTTATTATTGCTATTGATATACAACTATAGCCAGTTGTATCATCTTAACGCAAAAATATAGCCAAATAACAACACAACTTAGTCACATTTTTTACTGATGAACCTGGAAATGTAAAAAGTTCTTATCAACCATGGATTTTTAGAATCAGGAGATCAACTACTATCAAATTCAAAGTCATGTCTAGAGAATACTTTCCAATTTGAAAAATTCACTTTTAATTAAGATCTTTTCCCTTTTCCAGGGAAATACCTTAATGATTGGTGATAAGTACGTACGGTTGTTTGACAACAACTTGCATATAGCGTATTCTGAAATACGTTACCAGGACGTAATAATTACGTTTGAGTTTTTACGTTAGCATCAAGGCCATATCCGTACGTAACAAAGACGTTGGAAAGTACGTTGTCACAACGTCTTGGATATAACGTATTCTGAATACGTTACCAGGACGTACACATTACGTTTGAGCTTTTACGTTAACATCAAGACCATATTCGTACGTAACAAAAACGTTCAAACTACAGTGTCACAACGACTTGCATATAACGTATTCTGAATACGTTACCAGGACGTAATAATTACGTTTGAGTTTTTACGTTAGCATCAAGGCCATATCTGTACGTAACAAAGACGTTGGAAAGTACGTTGTCACAACGTCTTGGATATAACGTATTCTGAATACGTTACCAGGACGTACACATTACGTTTGAGCTTTTACGTTAGCATCAAGACCATATCCGTACGTAACAAAAACGTTGGAACATACGTTGTCACAACGACTTGCATATCACGTATCTAAAATACGTTGTGGCAACGTAATTTTCACGTAAGAAAGGGACCTGACCAAACAGCAACCAAACTGCAACGTTGTGAATACGTAGTGTGCTAGCTGGGTTGTCTCCTCTATCAAATACTTATTTATGAAACCTATTTATAAATAGATTTAACCCTTTTTCAATTTTCATGTGCAACGTCTGATATAATGACCGGTTGGGTGAAGGCGGTCAGTATTTGGAAGAAGTAGAACAACCTCTGACATATTCTTCGAGCTATTAAAGGCGGACAGTATTTTGTAGAAGTAGTGTTTTCTCTGACATAATCTTCAACTCGTTGAAAGCGATCAGTATTTTGTAGAAGTAGCACAACCTCTGATATATTCTTCAACTTGTTGAAAGCGGTCAGTATTTTGTAGAAGTAGCACAACCTCTGACATAATTTTCAACTTGTTGAAAGCGGTCAGTATTTGGTAGAAGTAGCACAACTTCTGATATAATCTTCAACTTGTTGAAAGCGGTCAGTATTTTGTAGAAGTAGAACAACCTCTGACATATTCTTCGAGCTGTTAAAGGCGGTCAGTGTGTTGTAGAAGTAGTGTTTTCTCTGACATAATCTTCAACTTGTTGAAAGCGGTCAGTATTTGGTAGAAGTAGTACGACCTTTGACATAATGTTCAAATTGCTGAAGGCGGTCAGTATTTGGTAGAAGTAGTACAACCTCTGACATAATCTTCAAAATGCTGAAGATGGTCAGGGGAAGGATAATGTTGGGATCCCAATTACCGGTTTAACACCGCCACGAATTGTGCATGCAACAAGCAATATCTAGACTTTCAACAGCATATGCTGTGGTCTGTTTGATACTAAATGATTTGAGGTGATATCTGTAGGTCTTTAACCGCATCAGTGGTTTAATGGTTTGCGTGTTCGCCTCGAGTGCGGTAGATCGTATGTTCGAGCCCCGATCGGGTCAAACCAAAAACTATTAAATCGGTATTTGCTGCTTCTCCACTAAGCACGCAGCATTAAGGAGAAAGATTAAAGACTAACGGAATATGCCTAGTTAATGTGATTTTCACATGGCAATCGATTTACACGCAAATAATTTCCACTGGTCGAGAATAAATTTCCGTTCGCAAATTAATTTCTTATTTAAACTTAAATTTCAGATTCGATTGGAAATTGGAGTTTTCGCAGGTAATATGGGGTATTTTGAATGAAAATTTCAGTTTCTGTCTGGTATTTCGAAATATTGTGACTATCGCGTGAAAGTGAGGGCTAGGGTTATGGTGTTTAACGCCACTTTCCACAATATTTCAGCTATATCATGGCGGTTAGTGTTATTAGTGTAAGAAACCGAAGTACCAGGCGAAAATCACCGACCTGCCGGCAGTCACTGACAAACTTTATCACATAATGCTATTATGAACTTGAAGCTCTATTTCAACTGCGACAAACATTAATAAATAATAATAATATTAATAATAATAATAATGATAATAATAATAAAAATGAAACAAACTTCCGATATTAAAAAAAAGAAAAAAAACAAAAACAAACTTACCCGTAAATGACAATACCCACTGGGGCATGGTGGTCCTAGCTAAATGGTTTTATACGAGTTTACACATCAACAATAATATTATTTTCTACATTGACTTTAAGCTTATGTAAATGGTTATGTTATTGTTTAAAAGGCTGTAAGCATGAATGGACCGATAATGGCTTTTATAGGTGTCTTATGTATTCCCTTAAGTAAATATGTCTCCCATTTCATCTATGTTCGTTCTAAATTGTTACAAACGATATTAAATTTGATAAACACGACACAGTATAAATTAATAATGCGCAGTATCCGTGTTTGTAGTTCCGATGCATTATTAATTAAAAAAAAAAAAAGTATCGTCAAATTCAAATTAAAACATTTCTTAAAAATCCAATTTAATCTAAGTGTATCATATTTGAATAATTATCGCCATTTTGTTTTTGAATGCAATACTTTTTTGATTCATATTTTATGGGTTTATGGTCATGAAGTTTAACATATTATAAAACCCCAGTCAAGACAGTGCACTGCGGACTCTACCTACACAACCACCCACAGGAATCAAAAGGTAAATGGTCAATAAACTTAAGTATATATTTATTGTATTGGTACAAAATTTGTGTTTATACAGTACATAGCATGCCGTACACAACACACATAGATTAGCATGGGTTCCCTATGCTCGTGGGCTCCCGGGCAACTGCCCAGTGTGTCCATGCGTTAAGAAGGCACTGGTGTTTAACCTCCTTTGTCCTTTCCCACATCAAGTAACATAAAACCTACATATATTGAAAAACAATATCAATCTAGATACATGCCAATGAAGGGTTAGAGATTATGGTTATGGTGTTTAACGCCACTTTCAACAATATTTCAGCTATAACTTGGCAGTCACTTTTATTGGCGGAGGAAACCGCAGTAGTAGGGGAAAACCACAGACCTGCTGCAAGTCACTATCAAACTTTATCATAGTATGTCGTATCGAGTACACTTGAGCGGGATTTGAACTCACAACTTAAGTGCCGATATGATTACATAGATAGTTGTAAAGCCATCTACCATACGATCACGACCACGAAGGTCACTTATATTTTTAGAAAAGGGGAATAACTTCACTAATGTTGTAATAACATCTTAAAGGGGGTTTGGGCTTAATGTTATGGTGTTTGACGCCACTTTCAACAATATTTCAGTTAAATCGTGGCGGTTAACATTTTATATGTGATATGCAAATAAAATATGCTTAAAATAAATCAAAATAAAAAAAAAAGATTTTTTATGTATATTTCCTGTTGATATCAATGACATATATCTACGTTTTTCATGAAATTGAAAATTGAGGAACAAAACTGAGAATTAAGTGTTAATATTAACTTAATTAATCTGAAAAAATTTGATATAAATGGACATGTGAGAGATACAAGTCTTTACTTGCAGTTGTTGGTAAGAAGTTTCATGTCTTATTTACGTATTTTGTGTTTGTTTGCGCATAGTGGTGTCCAACCCATATTGTTTTTGTTCTCTTTTTCTTCGTCTTGCGTACTATATGTTGTCACTTTCTCTAGATTGTCCATTTTTGATTGCCCGTTCGGTATTCTTTAACGTTGATTTACACTTAGACAAAAATAAAAGAATATTTCTCAGTCGCATATGTAAATAAGGGTGATAACAAAACTACCAAACTCCGAACAATCTTATAAAGGGAAAGTCAAAACTCATAATTATATAAACAGACAAAATCAGTCAACAACCGGAAAACTGTGAAAACCGTAATGACCCTGACTTGGTACAGGCATTTCTAAAGAAATGGTGGGTTGAATCAGATTTTAAAGCGCCAAACCTCCCGCTCTCATTACGGTTCAAAGGTTCCGGCTGTCACTATAACAGTATTTAAATACAGGAACAAAATAGGTAAAACAGTCGTCAATATGATCGTATCAAAGAGCAAGTATATATCATGAGAAACTATCAAATATTACATTTTGACAAACCGCACCGGTGGTATAATTGTTAGCGTGCTCAACTCGAGTATGGTAGATGGTGTGTTCGTGCCCCTGTCGGTTCACACCACTGACTGCAATATTGGTATACGTTGCTTCTCCGCTAAGCAAACAGCAAGAAGGAAAACGAGAAAAGACTGACTGATTCGGAATCAGGATAATTTGTCCAAGTGGAGCGAGATGTATATCCGCTGAATGTTTCTCCAGTCTGCTAGCACAATAAAAATCTAACAAAGCGGGTTGGTCTTGTACAAAGCGAACATAATGATTAGTTCATCGAATGTAACTTGTGCTCGCCATGATATAGCAGAAACATTGCTCGTTTATCGTTAAACAACAATCACTCACTCACGCAACGTTAATGATTTTTTGTCTGTAAAAACAGACGATGGGCCCCGATCTGATCACATTGGAATAATCGGGAAACTCAACATATAATACTTTTTGAGGGGTCAGATCCCCCGCCGTCCAGTTAAATGGTCGCTCCCTTAATAGAAATAGTGTTGATTTCTTATATTCCTTGAAGTCGTTATAGACATAGAGTATATACACCCCTACGACAGCACCCATTAGTCTGAAAGCAATATCAAATGACTGGAAGAAAATGTCACTCGGTTTTTATTTGCAAAATAAAAGGATCATGTTCACCATTTCGCGACAAATTATCGTCAAAATATTAAAAATAATAAATCCCGAGGTGACAATTTAGTGGTAAACACGAATAAATTAAAATCACTCCAGACAAATGTATAGTGGTACGTGTTTACATAAAATTTGCAAATTTTTTTTTTGAAACCGGAATAATACCACGCATGTTCCCATACAGTTATTAGCGCGACATTGTACGTGCAGTATTCCACAGAAATAATTAGAGCTGACATTTTACACTCATTCCACGAAAATATGAATGTTCATCAAATTTACTGCCGCCGGCGCATGCCGTATTTACAAACGATTTAATATGTCATTTCAGTGTACTATTTTCAACATATGAATGCATTTTGGAGAAAAGCAAATATTTGTCGCGTACAGAATGTGAATATGGGCTATAAAATGATCCCCAAAAATTCAAAATACGAGAAAAATCCTGTGTCGTCTTAAACCGGACTGACTTAACAAATAAGTATTTTAGAGTTCCCCATCCAAAAAATAGTATAATTACCCAAATAGAGAAGATTCTGAAAACCCTAACCCTAACCCTAAACCCTAACCCAATGATCAAATTAATATGCTTATTATTAGATATACAAATTCCATAGAATTTTTGGTGGGGGTGCCATATAGAACTCTTACCAGTATTTGTCAATGTTAGAATTTCAATTGTAAAGAACATCGGTTGACAAGGGACGTTTAACTTCCGTGATCGGCGTTTAATGTATGTAATGGAGTATACACTCCAACTGTAGATTCTTAAAAATAGTCAACTTTAAAATAATCAACGAGACCCTGCAATGTTAAAAAGACCAACAAGCAACTGCAGCATTGCCAAAAAGCGCAGAAACAATCGTCGTTCTAATATTTTTTTCAATATTGCCCTATGTGAAGTCGGTGCTTATACTGGTACCGTTTATACAGTAGCTCTACATGATTCGGGTACCAGAAAAGCATTATTTGGTTCATAACTAAATAACACTGAGATTTATTTGATCCCCTTTATTAATATAGTACTAGAAATCACACAGTTGCAGGATCATATTAGTTACACAGTGTACACTAGTCCTAATACGGAAAAATATCGGGTCAATAAAATTCATATCGTGCGAGGCGAAGCCGAGCCCGATATGAATTTTATTGACCCGATATTTTCCGTATTAGGACAATTGTACACTGTGTAACGAATTTATCCTGATTTTGCAACCAAACCTCATATCTAATGTTTTCCATATTAGGACAATGAATTTATCATGATTTTGAATCCATACAACTATGTATCTCATCTTTCAGTTTTCCATGGGATATGGAATTTGTCATGGTTTTGTCTCCATATTTCACCTCTGACTCCATTTTTGCTCATATTATGACAATAAATTTTAATATTAAGTCAACGATGTCAGGGAGATAATTCGAATTGACATAATAAAATATTGCACTGAAATTTATTAGGACAATATCAACTAATCATATTGCGAGATTTAACATAAAATCAGGATGAATATATTTATTATGCATTCAGTCTGAAAATAAATAATTATTATGTACAGGCATGGTTTGGTCTTTTTTTTTATAAATAATTAAGTATATTTAATTTCAATTTTAAATATAACCATATACCATAACGATCACGACCACGACGGTGCACTCGACTCGCAACATGGTCGATGGTCCTCTCCGGATACTCCGGCTTCTTCCACCACTAAAAATGGTCGCCATAATATAGCTGAAATATTGCTGAAAGTGGCGTTAAACACAATTGTTTTTGATTAGTCTATCAATTTAGTACAACATAATATATGTACATATACTCGTCAGTGTTATTGAAAAAAGGTAACAGTAACAACATTTACCGGATATTATTATATGAGTAACACGACGAGTGTCCTATTAGAAACAGAACTGCTTATCCTGCGCGAACAGCTGCGTTCATATCCAGTTTTGTTGGTGAAGTCTGTGTCGTTCATCTTCTTCGTTTTCTGTGTTATGTTTTTTTGTTTTGTTTGTCTTCGTTATGTGTCTTATGTCCAATATTGTATTCTTGGATTGTCCAATTTTTCATTTACCATTCGAGATCCTCTAATGTTTTCTTATGTAAGCATATCTAATAGAAGAATAGACATACAATAAAAAATTCCTACCTTACCGGACGAACCTGACGTTTTCAATATACATAACAATTAAACATGGTCATGCGTTCACCTCTATTAAGCAGTCACCTGTATTAAAAGGTCACATTTTTCTTGTCCTGTCATATAAAATTTCATTTGAATTGAACCTCTTTTAAGAGGTCACCTGTCTTACTGTATATGTCAGATTTTTTTTCTCTGTCATGGTTTATGCATATTAAACTTCAAATTAAAAAAAAAACAAACACAAAAATTAATCTAATTTTCTCTCATTAAATAGAATAATTTAAGATGATTGATTGATTGATTTTTGTTGTTTAACACCACTTTCAGCAATATTTCAGCAATATCATGGCGACCAGCTTTAGTGGTGGAAGAAGCCGGAGTGCCGGGAGAGAACCATGGACTATGGGCAAGCAACCGGTATTCTTTATCACTTGCGACTGCGAGTCGAGTGCACCCTTTTTATAATCACACGCCGTATTTGTGATAGGCTTGTATGAGTTGTTAGGTAATCCAACTACCTAACTCTTTGAGCCACCCGGGCCCTAAATTAAGATGAGTAAATATGAATTATCACATATTTATAAGTAATAAGGTCAATTTTACCCATACGTAAACACCGGAAGTGCCACAGCGATATCTGCCATTGGGACAAAACTCTGATAACACGATATCAAGCTTCTCGTGAGCCCCATGGCGTCACTTCCGCCCAACTGTTAATTGCAGACATGCGCAATATTGAAATAATTTCCTTTCCTGGTCGATAAAATAATTGAAAAGTCATCATAACCACCAATTAGCATGAACGTTGTAAGTGTTGTAATTACATTCTGGGTTTTTTTTTTATAGTTAATAGAATTGTCTATTTTTAATTTCATACAACGACATACAAACTTGCATTGTATACTTAAGGTTTTTAAAAGCGAACATAAAATTCAAAATGGCCATGGGCATGGGTGTTTATCATTGAATCTTGGGTACGTGTAGTTATTTGGCCATTGCACATAAAAGCCCCAGACATACTATCAGTGTGTTTTGTCATGAAATAGTCAATCCCCAGACATAGTACCGTCTGTTTTGTCATGAAATAGTCAAGTCCCAGACATGATATCAGTCTGTTTTGTCATGAAATGGTCAAGCCCCAGACATAGTATCAGTTTGTTTTGTCATGAAATGGTCAATCCTCAGACATAGTATCAGTCTGTTTTGTCATGAAATGGTCAAGCCACAAGGTGAATTGTTCGAAAATTATATTTAAACTATTTCAACCATGTATGTATGGTAAATATAGATTATCGGAATTTATAATGCCTAAAATGGCTACACTTGTGAATATTAGATTCAATTCAATTCAATATTTTAATGGAAATATCACAGTATATTGGCGCGATCCAATTAACATTAAAAGCCGGTATATCACATGATAAAAGACATTTAGTTATAACATAATTGTTAAAGTATTCATACATTGTACATATAAAACGGAGACATGTACACATCTCTGATAATAATAATAATAAATCACTACTAATAGTGAAAGTTGATGTCGTCTGAAGATTAGTTTTGGTCGACTGATGGATGTTCTCTAAAAACTTGGCTTCTTTGATAAATTTGCAAACTAATGTTGTATCATGTATTAATGCAGGATTAATAAAATCATTGATTTTATTAAAATGATATATGTTTATAAAAGGAATGTCATATTCATTTCTTAATAAATTGCATTGAGGACACTGAAAAAGAAAATATACCTCATCTTCCACATTTGTGGGGCAGAATTTACAAATCTTTGATCAGCTGGTATTTTTGTTGTACCATATCTACCAGTTTCTATCGCCAAAGAATGTGCACTGATTCTTAATTTTGTCAGCATGCGTCTTAAATCTTTAGATATATTGAGTTTTAAATATCTTTGTAGTTCAAAATCGCCAAAAAATTTACTATAAAATCTTAATTTACCACTGTTGTTCCGTTTTATTTTACATACATGTAATTCTGATTTTATTTTATCTTTATGAAAATCTTCTATCTTTTTGTTGAAGGATTTTGAGTTAATTGTTGATGATAATTGAAATAAATCTAATATTTCGTACATTTGTTTCTACCAAGAATTTTATTTTTTTTTATTAATAATTGATCCTCAGCAAACGCAGATTTAAGAATATTATGAATGCCATTCATCAGTCCACCAGATTCACTAAATCTTAACAAATAATTGATCATGAGTGTGTAATATCTTAATACCACTGGAAAAGCTCCCAATTCACATCTTATAGCCATATTTAAAGACCTGCCATGAACTCCAAGTAAATTGTTAAGAATCATGTTTTGAGTACGAATGACTGCGTCTTTTCAAAAGAAGCTTTGTTGATTTTTATACTTCTGTAATTTGATTACATTTAAAAAAAAATTTGATCTCACCTTTGCAGACATGCGCAATAATGAAATAATTTCCTGGTCGGTAAAATAATCAAAAAATCATCTTAACCACCATTTAGCATGAAAGTTGTAAGTGTTGTAATTACATTCTGTTTTTTTTTATAGTTAATAATAATATAGTTTATTTTCTTACGAATTGTCTATTTTCAATTTCATACAACGACATACAAACTTGCATTGTATACTTAAGGTTTTTAAAAGCGAACATAAAATTCAAAATGGCCATGGACATGGGTGTTTATCGTTGAATCATGGGTACGTGTAGTTATTTTGGCCATTGCACATAAAAGCCCCAGACATACTATCAGTGTGTTTTGTCATGAAATAGTCAATCCACAGACATAGTACCGTCTGTTTTGTCATGAAATAGTCAAGTCCCAGACATGGTATCAGTCTGTTTTGTCATGAAATTGTCAAGCCCTAGACATAGTATCAGTGTATTTTGTTATGAAATGGTCAATCCTCAGACATAGTATCAGTTTGTTTTGTCATGAAATGGTCAAGCAACAAGGTGAATTGTTCGAAAATTATATCTAAACTATTTCAACCATGTATGTATGGTAAATATAGATTAGCGGAATATTTAATGCCTAAAATAGCTACACTTGTGAATATTAGATTCAATTCAATTCAATATTTTAATGGAAATAACACAGTATATTGGCGTGATCCAATTAACATTAAAATTCGGTATATCACATGATAAAAGACATTTAGCTATAATATAATTGTTAGAGTATTCATACATTGTATATAAAAAACGGAGACATGTACACATCTCTGATAATAATAATAATAAATCACTACTAATAGTGAAAGATGATGCCGTCTGAAGATTAATTTTAGTCGACTGATGGATGTTCTCTAAAAACATGACTTCTTTGATAAACTTACAAACTAATTTTGTATCATGTATTAATGCAGGATTAATAAAATCATTGATTTTATTAAAATGATATATGTTTATAAAAGGAATATCATATTCATTTCTTAATAAATTGCATTGAGGACACTGAAAAAGAAAATGTACCTCATCTTCCACATTTGTGGGGCAGAATTGACAAAATCTTTGATCAGCTGGTATTTTTGTTGTGCCATATCTACCAGATTCTATCGCAAAGAATGTGCACTGATTCTTAATTTTATCAGCATGCGTCTTAAATCTTTAGACATATTGAGTTTTAAATATGTTTGTAGTTCAAAATCGCAAAAAAATTTACTATAAAATCTTAATTTACCACTGTTGTTCTGTTTTATTCCACATACATGCAATTCTGATTTTATTTTATCTTTATGAAAATCTTCTATCTTTTTGTTGAAGGATTTTGAGTTAATTGTTATTGATAATTGAAGTAAATCTAATATTTCGTACATTTGTTTCTACCAAGAATTTTCTTTTTTTAGTAATAATTGATCATCAGCAAACGCAGATTTAAGAATATTATGAATGCCATCTATCAGTCCACCAGATTCACTAAATCTTAAAATTTATTGAACATGAGTTTGTAATATCTTAATACCACTGGAAAACCTCCCAATTCACATCTTATAGCCATATTTGAAGACCTGCCATGAACTCTAAATAATTTTTTAAGAATCATGTTTTGAGTACGAATGACTGCGTCTTTTCAAAAGAAACTTTGTTGATTTATATACTTCTGTAATTTGATTACATTTTAAAAAAAATCTGATCTCACCTTTGCAGACATGCGCAATAATGAAATAATTTCCTGGTCGATAAAATAATTGAAAAGTCATCTTAACCACCAATTAGCATGAACGTTTTAAGTGTTGTAATTAGATTCTGTTTTTTTTTATAGTTAATAATAATATAGTTTATTTTCTTACGAATTGTCTAATTTTAATTTCAAACACCGACACACAAACTTGCATTGTATTCTTAAGGTTTTTAAAAGCGAACATAAAATTCAAAATGGCCATGGGCATGGGTGTTTATCATTGAATCATGGGTACGTGTAGTTATTTGGCCATTGCACATAAAAGCCCCAGACATACTATCAGTGTGTTTTGTCATGACATATTCAATCCCCAGACATAGTACCGTCTCTTTTGTCATGAAATAGTCAAGTCCCAGACATGATATCAGTCTGTTTTTTCATGAAATGGTCAAGCCCCAGACATAGTATCAGTGTATTTTGTCATGAAATGGTCAATCCTCAGACATAGTATCAGTCTGTTTTGTCATGAAATGGTCAAGCCACAAGGTGAATTGTTCGAAAATTATATTTAAACTATTTCAACCATGTATGTATGGTAAATATAGATTATCTGAATTTATAATGCCTAATGTGGCTACACTTGTGAATATTAGATTCAATTCAATTCAATATTTTAATGGAAAAAACACAGTATATTGGCGTGATCCAATTAACATTAAAAGCCGGTATATCATATGATAAAAGACATTTATCTATAACATAATTGTTAAAGTATTCATACATTGTATATAAAAAACGGAGACATGTATACATCTCTGATAATAATAATAATAAATCACTACTAATAGTGAAAGATGATGCCGTCTGAAGATTAATTTTGGTCGACTGATGGATGTTCTCTAAAACACGGCTTCTTTGATAAATTTACAAACTAATTTTGCATCATGTATTAATGCAGGATTAATAAAATCATTGATTTTATTAAAATGATATATGTTTATAAAAGGAATATCATATTCATTTCTTAATAAATTGCATTTAGGACACTGAAAAAGAAAATGTACCTCATCTTCCACATTTGTGGGGCAGAATTGACAAAATCTTTGATCAGCTGGTATTTTTGTTGTACCATATCTACCAGTTTCTATCGCCAAAGAATGTGCACTGATTCTTAATTTTGTCAGCATGCGTCTTAAATCTTTAGATATATTGAGTTTTAAATATCTTTGTAGTTCAAAATCGCCAAAAAATTTACTATAAAATCTTAATTTACCACTGTTGTTCCGTTTTATTTTACATACATGTAATTCTGATTTTATTTTATCTTTATGAAAATCTTCTATCTTTTTGTTGAAGGATTTTGAGTTAATTGTTGATGATAATTGAAATAAATCTAATATTTCGTACATTTGTTTCTACCAAGAATTTTATTTTTTTTTATTAATAATTGATCCTCAGCAAACGCAGATTTAAGAATATTATGAATGCCATTCATCAGTCCACCAGATTCACTAAATCTTAACAAATAATTGATCATGAGTGTGTAATATCTTAATACCACTGGAAAAGCTCCCAATTCACATCTTATAGCCATATTTAAAGACCTGCCATGAACTCCAAGTAAATTGTTAAGAATCATGTTTTGAGTACGAATGACTGCGTCTTTTCAAAAGAAGCTTTGTTGATTTTTATACTTCTGTAATTTGATTACATTTAAAAAAAAATTTGATCTCACCTTTGCAGACATGCGCAATAATGAAATAATTTCCTGGTCGGTAAAATAATCAAAAAATCATCTTAACCACCATTTAGCATGAAAGTTGTAAGTGTTGTAATTACATTCTGTTTTTTTTTATAGTTAATAATGATATAGTTTATTTTCTTACGAATTGTCTATTTTCAATTTCATACAACGACATACAAACTTGCATTGTATACTTAAGGTTTTTAAAAGCGAACATAAAATTCAAAATGGCCATGGACATGGGTGTTTATCGTTGAATCATGGGTACGTGTAGTTATTTTGGCCATTGCACATAAAAGCCCCAGACATACTATCAGTGTGTTTTGTCATGAAATAGTCAATCCACAGACATAGTACCGTCTGTTTTGTCATGAAATAGTCAAGTCCCAGACATGGTATCAGTCTGTTTTGTCATGAAATGGTCAAGCCCTAGACATAGTATCAGTGTATTTTGTTATGAAATGGTCAATCCTCAGACATAGTATCAGTTTGTTTTGTCATGAAATGGTCAAGCAACAAGGTGAATTGTTCGAAAATTATATCTAAACTATTTCAACCATGTATGTATGGTAAATATAGATTAGCGGAATATTTAATGCCTAAAATAGCTACACTTGTGAATATTAGATTCAATTCAATTCAATATTTTAATGGAAATAACACAGTATATTGGCGTGATCCAATTAACATTAAAATTCGGTATATCACATGATAAAAGACATTTAGCTATAATATAATTGTTAGAGTATTCATACATTGTATATAAAAAACGGAGACATGTACACATCTCTGATAATAATAATAATAAATCACTACTAATAGTGAAAGATGATGCCGTCTGAAGATTAATTTTAGTCGACTGATGGATGTTCTCTAAAAACATGACTTCTTTGATAAACTTACAAACTAATTTTGTATCATGTATTAATGCAGGATTAATAAAATCATTGATTTTATTAAAATGATATATGTTTATAAAAGGAATATCATATTCATTTCTTAATAAATTGCATTGAGGACACTGAAAAAGAAAATGTACCTCATCTTCCACATTTGTGGGGCAGAATTGACAAAATCTTTGATCAGCTGGTATTTTTGTTGTGCCATATCTACCAGATTCTATCGCAAAGAATGTGCACTGATTCTTAATTTTATCAGCATGCGTCTTAAATCTTTAGACATATTGAGTTTTAAATATGTTTGTAGTTCAAAATCGCAAAAAAATTTACTATAAAATCTTAATTTACCACTGTTGTTCTGTTTTATTCCACATACATGCAATTCTGATTTTATTTTATCTTTATGAAAATCTTCTATCTTTTTGTTGAAGGATTTTGAGTTAATTGTTATTGATAATTGAAGTAAATCTAATATTTCGTACATTTGTTTCTACCAAGAATTTTCTTTTTTTAGTAATAATTGATCATCAGCAAACGCAGATTTAAGAATATTATGAATGCCATCTATCAGTCCACCAGATTCACTAAATCTTAAAATTTATTGAACATGAGTTTGTAATATCTTAATACCACTGGAAAACCTCCCAATTCACATCTTATAGCCATATTTGAAGACCTGCCATGAACTCTAAATAATTTTTTAAGAATCATGTTTTGAGTACGAATGACTGCGTCTTTTCAAAAGAAACTTTGTTGATTTATATACTTCTGTAATTTGATTACATTTTAAAAAAAATCTGATCTCACCTTTGCAGACATGCGCAATAATGAAATAATTTCCTGGTCGATAAAATAATTGAAAAGTCATCTTAACCACCAATTAGCATGAACGTTTTAAGTGTTGTAATTAGATTCTGTTTTTTTTTATAGTTAATAATAATATAGTTTATTTTCTTACGAATTGTCTAATTTTAATTTCAAACACCGACACACAAACTTGCATTGTATTCTTAAGGTTTTTAAAAGCGAACATAAAATTCAAAATGGCCATGGGCATGGGTGTTTATCATTGAATCATGGGTACGTGTAGTTATTTGGCCATTGCACATAAAAGCCCCAGACATACTATCAGTGTGTTTTGTCATGACAAATTCAATCCCCAGACATAGTACCGTCTCTTTTGTCATGAAATAGTCAAGTCCCAGACATGATATCAGTCTGTTTTTTCATGAAATGGTCAAGCCCCAGACATAGTATCAGTGTATTTTGTCATGAAATGGTCAATCCTCAGACATAGTATCAGTCTGTTTTGTCATGAAATGGTCAAGCCACAAGGTGAATTGTTCGAAAATTATATTTAAACTATTTCAACCATGTATGTATGGTAAATATAGATTATCTGAATTTATAATGCCTAATGTGGCTACACTTGTGAATATTAGATTCAATTCAATTCAATATTTTAATGGAAAAAACACAGTATATTGGCGTGATCCAATTAACATTAAAAGCCGGTATATCATATGATAAAAGACATTTATCTATAACATAATTGTTAAAGTATTCATACATTGTATATAAAAAACGGAGACATGTATACATCTCTGATAATAATAATAATAAATCACTACTAATAGTGAAAGATGATGCCGTCTGAAGATTAATTTTGGTCGACTGATGGATGTTCTCTAAAACACGGCTTCTTTGATAAATTTACAAACTAATTTTGCATCATGTATTAATGCAGGATTAATAAAATCATTGATTTTATTAAAATGATATATGTTTATAAAAGGAATATCATATTCATTTCTTAATAAATTGCATTTAGGACACTGAAAAAGAAAATGTACCTCATCTTCCACATTTGTGGGGCAGAATTGACAAAATCTTTGATCAGCTGGTATTTTTGTTGTACCATATCTACCAGTTTCTATCGCCAAAGAATGTGCACTGATTCTTAAATTTGTCAGCATGCGTCTTAAATCTTTAGATATATTGAGTTTTAAATATTTTTGTAGTTCAAAATCGCCAAAACATTTACTATACAATCTTAATCTACCACTGTTATTCTGTTTTATTTTACATACATGTAATTCTGATTTTAATTTATCTTTATGAAAATCTTCTATCTTTTTGTTGAAGGATTTTGAGTTAATTGTTGATGATAATTGAAATAAATCTAATATTTCGTACATATTTTTCTACCAAAAATTAATTTTTTTAATAATAATTGATGCTCAGCAAACGCTGCTTTAAGAATATTATGAATGCCATCCATCATTCCATCAGATTCACTAAATCTTAAAGAATAATTGAACATGAGTGTGTAATATCTTAATACCACTGGAAAAGCTCCCAATTCACATCTTATAACCATATTTGAAGACCTGCCATGAACTCCAAGTACATTTTTAAGAATCATGTTTTGAGTACGAATGAGTGCGTCTTTTCAAAAGAAGCTTTGTTGATTTTTATACTTCTGTAATTTGTTTACATTTAAAAATAAATTCTGATCTCACCTTTGCAGACATGCGCCATAATGAAATAATTTCCTGGTCGATAAAATAATCGAAAAATCATCTTAAGGTGGCCATTGAGCATGAACGTTGTAAGTGTTGTAATTACATTCTGGTTTTTTTTTATAGTTAATAATAATATAGTTTATTTTCTTACGAATTGTCTATTTTTAATTTCAGACAACGACATACAAACTTGCACTGTATACTTAAGGTTTTTAAAAGCGAACATAAAATTCGAAATGGCCATGGGCATGGGTGTTTATCATTGAATCATGGGTACGTGTAGTTATTTGGCCATTGCACATAAAAGCCCCAGACATACTATCAGTGTGTTTTGTCATGAAATAGTCAATCCCCAGAAATAGTACCGTCTGTTTTGTCATGAAATAGTCAAGTCCCAGACATGGTATCAGTCTGTTTTGTCATGAAATGGTCAATCCTCAGACATAGTATCAGTCTGTTTTGTCATGAAATGGTCAAGCCACAAGGTGAATTGTTCGAAAATTATATTTAAACTATTTCAACCATGTATGTATGGTAAATATAGATTATCGGAATTTATAATGCCTAATGTGGCTACACGTGTGAATATTAGATTCAATTCAATTCAATATTTTAATGGAAATAACACAGTATATTGGCGTGATCCAATTAACATTAAAAGCCGGTATATCACATGATAAAAGACATTTAGCTATAACATAATTGTTAAAGTATTCATACATTGTATATAAAAAACGGAGACATGTACACATCTCTGATAATAATAATAATAAATCATTACTAATAGTGAAAGATGATGCCGTCTGAAGATTAATTTTGGTCGACTGATGGATGTTCTCTAAAACATGGCTTCTTTGATAAATGTACAAACTAATTTTGCATCATGTATTAATGCAGGATTAATAAAATCATTGATTTTATTAAAATGATATATGTTTATAAAAGGAATTTCATATTCATTTCTTAATAAATTGCATTGAGGACACTGAAAAAGAAAATGTACCTCATCTTCCACATTTGTGGGGCAGAATTGACAAAATCTTTGATCAGCTGGTATTTTTGTTGTACCATATCTACCAGTTTCTATCGCCAAAGAATATGCACTGATTCTTAATTTTATCAGCATGCGTCTTAAATCTTTAGACACAATGAGTTTTAAATATGTTTGTAGTTCAAATCGCCAAAAAATTTACTATAAAATCTTAATTTACCACTGTTGTTCTGTTTTATTCTACATACATGTAATTCTGATTTTATTTTATCTTTATGAAAATCTTCTATCTTTTGGTTGAAGGATTTTTAGTTAATTGTTAATGATAATTGAAATAAATCTAATATTTCGTACATTTGTTTCCACCAAGAATTTTCTTTTTTTAATAATAATTGATCATCAGCAAACGCAGATTTAAGAATGTTATGAATGCAATCCATCAGTCCACCAGATTCATTAAATCTTAAAAATAATTGAACATGAGTTTGTAACATCTTAATACCACTGGAAAACCTCCCAATTCACATCTTATAGCCATATTTGAAGACCTGCCATGAACTCTAAATAATTTTTTAAGAATCATGTTTTGAGTACGAATGACTGCGTCTTTTCAAAAGAAACTTTGTTGATTTTTATACTTCTGTAATTTGATTACATTTTTTAAAAATTCTGATCTCACCTTTGCAGACATGCGCAATAATGAAATAATTTCCTGGTCGATAAAATAATTGAAAAGTCATCTTAACCACCAATTAGCATGAACGTTTTAAGTGTTGTAATTACATTCTGTTTTTTTTTTTACAGTTAATAATAATATAGTTTATTTTCTTACGAATTGTCTATTTTTAATTTCAAACAACGACACACAAACTTGCATTGTATACTTAAGGTTTTTAAAAGCAAACATAAAATTCAAAATAGCCATGGGCATGGGTGTTTATCATTGAATCATGGGTACGTGTAGTTATTTGGCCATTGCACATAAAAGCCCCAGACATACTATCAGTGTGTTTTGTCATGAAATAGTCAATCCCCAGACATAGTACCGTCTCTTTTGTCATGAAATAGTCATGTCCCAGACATGATATCAGTCTGTTTTGTCATGAAATGGTCAAGCCCCAGACATAGTATCAGTGTGTTTTGTCATGAAATGGTCAATCCTCAGACATAGTATCAGTCTGTTTTGTCATGAAATGGTCAATCCTAAAGGTGAATTGTTCGAAATTTATATTTAGACTATTTCAACCATGTATGCATGGTAAATATAGATTATCGGAATTTATAATGCCTAATGTGGCTACACTTGTGAATATTAGATTCAATTCAATTCAATATTTTAATGGAAATAACACAGTATATTGGCGTGATCCAATTAACATTAAAAGCCGGTATATCACATGATAAAAGACATTTAGCTATAACATAATTGTTAAAGTATTCATACATTGTATATAAAAAACGGAGACATGTATACATCTCTGATAATAATAATAATAAATCATTACTAATAGTGAAAGATGATGCCGTCTGAAGATTAATTTTGGTCGACTGATGGATGTTCTCTAAAACAAGGCTTCTTTGATAAATTTACAAACTAATTTTGCATCATGTATTAATGCAGGATTAATAAAATCATTGATTTTATTAAAATGATATATGTTTATAAAAGGAATATCATATTCATTTCTTAATAAATTGCATTGAGGACACTGAAAAAGAAAATGTACCTCATCTTCCACATTTGTGGGGCAGAATTGACAAAATCGTTGATCAGCTGGTATTTTTGTTGTACCATATCTACCAGTTTCTATCGCCAAAGAATGTGCACTGATTCTTAATTTTGTCAGCATGCGTCTTAAATCTTTAGATATACATTTGTATTGAGTTTTAAATATCTTTGTAGTTCAAAATCGCCATAAAATTTACTATACAATCTTATTTTACCACTGTTGTTCTGTTTTATTTTACATACATGTAATTCTGATTTTAATTTATCTTTATGAAAATCTTCTATCTTTTTGTTGAAGGATTTTGAGTTAATTGTTGATGATAATTGAAATAAATCTAATATTTCGTACATATTTTTCTACCAAAAATTAATTTTTTTAATAATAATTGATGCTCAGCAAACGCTTCTTTAAGAATATTATGAATGCCATCCATCATTCCATCAGATTCACTAAATCTTAAAAAATAATTGAACATGAGCGTGTAATATCCTAATACCACTGGAAAAGCTCCCATTCACATCTTATAGCCATATTTGAAGACCTGCCATGAACTCCAAGCACATTTTTAAGAATCATGTTTTGTGTACGAATGAGTGCGTCTTTTCAAAAGAAGCTTTTTGATTTTTATACTTCTGTAATCTGTTTACATTTAAAAAAAAATTCTGATCTCACCTTTGCAGACATGCGCCATAATGAAATAATTTCCTGGTCGGTAAAATAATCGAAAAATCATCTTAAGGTGGCCATTGAGCATGAACGTTGTAAGTGTTGTAATTACATTCTGTTTTTTTTTATAGTTAATAATAATATAGTTTATTTTCTTACGAATTGTCTATTTTTAATTTCAGACAATGACATACAAACTTGCATTGTATACTTAAGGTTTCTAAAAGCGAACATAAAATTCAAAATGGCCATGGGCATGGGTGTTTATCATTGAATCATGGGTACGTGTAGTTATTTGGCCATTGCACATAAAAGCCCCAGACATACTATCAGTGTGTTTTGTCATGAAATAGTCAAGTCCCAGACATGGTATCAGGCTCTTTTGTCATGAAATGGTCAATCCTCAGACATAGTATCAGTCTGTTTTGTCATGAAATGGTCAAGCCACAAGGTGAATTGTTCGAAAATTATATTAAATTATTTCAACCATGTATGTATGGTAAATATAGATTATCGGAATTTTTAATGCCTAAAATAGCTACACTTGTGAATATTAGATTCAATTCAATTCAATATTTTAATGGAAATAGCACAGTATATTGGCGTGATCCATTTAACATTAAAAGGCGGTATATTACATGATAAAAGACATTTAGCTATAACATAATTGTTAAAGTATTCATACATTGTATATATAAAACGGAGACATGTACACATCTCTGATAATAATAATAATAAATCACTACTAATAGTGAAAGATGATGTCGTCTGAAGATTAGTTTTGATCGACTGATGGATGTTCTCTAAAAACATGGCTTCTTTGATAAATTTACAAACTAATTTTGCATCATGTATTAATGCAGGATTAATAAAATCATTGATTTTATTAAAATGATATATGTTTATAAAAGGAATATCATATTCATTTCTTAATAAATTGGATTGAGGACACTGAAAAAAAAATGTGTGGGGCAGAATTGACAAATCTTTGATCAGCTGGTATTTTTGTTGTACCATATCTACCAGTTTCTATTGCCAAAGAATGTGCACTGATTCTTAATTTTCTCAGTATGCGTCTTAAATCTCTAGATATGTTGAGTTTTAAATATCTTTGCAGTTCAAAACCGCAAAATGTTTTACTATAAAATCTTAATTTACCACTGTTGTTCTGTTTTATTCTAAATACAATTAATTCTGATTTTAATTTATCTTTATAGAAAATCTTCTATCTTTTGTTGAAGGAGTTTGAGTTAATTGTTGATGATAATTGAAATAAATCTAATATTTCGTACATTTTTTTCTACCAAGAATTTTCTTTTTTTAGTAATAATTGATGCTCAGCGAACGCTGCTTTAAGAATATTATGATTGCCATCCATTATTCCATCAGATTCACTAAATCTTAAAAATTAATTGAACATGAGTGTGTAATATCTTAATTCCACTGGAAAAGCTCCCAATTCACATCTTATAGCCATATTTGAAGACCTGCCATGAACTCCAAGTACATTTTTAAGAATCATGTTTTGAGTACGAATGAGTGCGTCTTTTCAAAAGAAGCTTTGTTGATTTTTATACTTCTGTAATTTGATTACATTTTAAAAAAATTCTGATCTCACCTTTGCAGACATGCGCAATAATGAAATAATTTCCTGGTCGATAAAATAATCGAAAAATCATCTTAAGGTGGCCATTGAGCATGAACGTTGTAAGTGTTGTTATTACATTTTTTTTTTATAGTTAATAATAATATAGTTTATTTTCTTACGAATTGTCTATTTTTAATTTCATACAACGACATACAAACTTGCATTGTATACTTAAGGTTTTTAAAAGCGAACATAAAATTCAAAATGGCCATGAGCATGGGTGTTTATCATTGAATCATGGGTACGTGTAGTTATTTGGCCATTGCACATAACAGCCCCAGACATACTATCAGTGTGTTTTGTCATGAAATAGTCAATCCCCAGAAATAGTACCGTCTGTTTTGTCATGAAATAGTCAAGTCCCAGACATGGTTTCAGTCTGTTTTGTTATGAAATGGTCAATCCTCAGACATAGTATCAGTCTGTTTTGTCATGAAATGGTCAAGCCACAAGGTGAATTGTTCGAAAATTATATTTAAACTATTTCAACCATGTATGTATGGTAAATATAGATTAACGGAATTTATAATGCCTAATGTGGCTACACTTGTGAATATTAGATTCAATTCAATTCAATATTTTAATGGAAATAACACAGTATATTGGCGTGATCCAATTAACATTAAAAGCCGGTATATCACATGATAAAAGACATTTAGTTATAACATAATTGTTAAAGTATTCATATATTGTATATAAAAAACGGAGACATGTACACATCTCTGATAATAATAATAATAAATCACTACTAATAGTGAAAGATGATGTCGTCTGAAGATTAGTTTTGGTCGACTGATGGATATTCTCTAAGAACATAGCTTCTTTGATAAATTTACAAACTAATTTTGCATCATGTATTAATGCAGGATTAATAAAATCATTGATTTTATTAAAATGATATATGTTTATAAAAGGAATATCATATTCATTTCTTAATAAATTGCATTGAGGACACTGAAAAAGAAAATGTACCTCATCTTCCACATTTGTGGGGCAGAATTGACAAAATCTTTGATCAGCTGGTATTTTTGTTGTACCATATCTACCAGTTTCTATCGCCAAAGAATGTGCACTGATTCTTAATTTTGTCAGCATGCGTCTTAAATCTTTAGATATATTGAGTTTTAAATATCTTTGTAGTTCAAAATCGCCAAAAAATTGACTATACAATCTTAATTTACCACTGTTGTTCTGTTTTATTTTACATACATGTAATTCTGATTTTAATTTATCTTTATAAAAATCTTCTATCTTTTTGTTGAAGGATTTTGAGTTAATTGTTGATGATAATTGAAATAAATCTAATATTTCGTACATATTTTTCTACCAAAAATTAATTTTTTTAATAATAATTGATGCTCAGTAAACGCTTCTTTAAGAATATTATGAATGCCATCCATCATTCCATCAGATTCACTAAATCTTAAAAAATAATTGAACATGAGTGTGTAATATCTTAATACCACTGGAAAAAGCTCCCAATTCACATCTTATAGCCATATTTGAAGACCTCCCATGAACTCCAAGTACATCTTTAAGAATCGTGTTTTGAGTACGAATCAGTGCGTCTTTTAAAAAGAAGCTTTGTTGATTTTTATACTTCTGTAATTTGATTACATTTTAAAAAAATTCTGATCTCACCTTTGCAGACATGCGCCATAATGAAATAATTTCCTGGTCGGTAAAATAATCGAAAAATCATCCTAAGGTGGCCATTGAGCATGAACGTTGTAAGTGTTGTAATTACATTCTGGTTTTGTTTTTATAGTTAATAATAATATAGTTTATTTTCTTACGAATTGTCTATTTTTAATTTCATACAACGACATACAAACTTGCATTGTATACTTAAGGTTTTAAAAGCGAACATAAAATTCAAAATGGCTATGGGCATGGGTGTTTATCATTGAATCATGGGTACGTGTAGTTATTTGGCCATTACACATAAAAGCCCCAGACATACTATCAGTGTGTTTTGTGATGAAATAGTCAATCCCCAGACATAGTACCGTCTGTTTTGTCATGAAATAGTCAAGTCCCAGACATGGTATCAGTGTGTTGTGTCATGAAATAGTCAATTCCCAGACATAGTACCGTCTGTTTTGTCATGAAATAGTCAAGTCCCAGACATGGCATCAGTGTGTTTTGTCATGAAATGGTCAGCCCCAGACATAGCATCAGTATGTTTTGTCATGAAATGGTCAATCCTCAGACATAGTATCTGTCTGTTTTGTCATGAAATGGTCAATCCACAAGGTGAATTGTTCGAAAATTATATTTAAACTATTTCAACCATGTATGTATGGTAAATAGAGATTATCGGAATTTCTAATGCCTAAAATAGCTACACTTGTGAATATTAGATTCAATTCAATTCAATATTTTAATGGAAATAGTACAGTATATTGGCGTGATCCAATTAACATTAAAAGCCGGTATATCACATGATAAAAGACATTTAGTTATAACATAATTGTTAAAGTATTCATACATTGTATATAAAAAACGGAGACATGTACACATCTCTGATAATAATAATAATAAATCACTACTAATAGTGAAAGATGATGTCGTCTGAAGATTAGTTTTGGTCGACTGATGGATATTCTCTAAGAACATGGCTTCTTTGATAAATTTACAAACTAATTTTGCATCATGTATTAATGCAGGATTAATAAAATCATTGATTTTATTAAAATGATATATGTTTATAAAAGGAATATCATATTCATTTCTTAATAAATTGCATTGAGGACACTGAAAAAGAAAATGTACCTCATCTTCCACATTTGTGGGACAGAATTTACAAATGTTTGTTCAGCTGGTATTTTTGTTGTACCATATCTACCAGTTTCTATCGCCAAAGAATGTGCACTGATTCTTAATTTTGTCAGCATGCGTCTTAAATCTTTAGATATATTGAGTTTTAAATATCTTTGTAGTTCAAAATCGCCAAAAAATTTACTATAAAATCTTAATTTACCGCTGTTGTTCTGTTTTATTCTACACACATGTAATTCTGATTTTAATTTATCTTTATGAAAATCTTCTATCTTTTTGTTGAAGGATTTTGAGTTAATTGTTGATGATAATTGAAATAAATCTAATATTTCGTACATTTTTTTCTACCAAGAATTTTCTTTCTTTTTAATAATAATTGATCCTCAGCGAACGCTGCTTTAAGAATATTATGAATGCCATATTCACTAAATCTGAAAAAAATAATTGAACATGAGTTTGTAAGATCTTAATACCACTGGAAAAGCTCCCCATTCACATCTTATAGCCATATTTGAAGACCTGCCATGAACTCCAAATAAATATTAAAGAATCATGTTTTGAGTACGAATGACTGCGTCTTTTCAAAAGAAGCTTTGTTGATTTTTATACTTCTGTTATTTGATTACATTTTAAAAAAAATTCTGATCTCACCTTTGCAGACATGCGCAATAATGAAATAATTTCCTGGTCGATAAAATAATCGAAAAGTCAACTTAACCATCATTTAGCATGCACGCTGTAAGTGTTGTAATTACATTCTGTTTTTTTATAGTTAATAATGATATAGTTTATTTTCTTACGAATTGTCTATTTTTAATTTCATACAACGATATACAAACTTGCATTGTATACGTAAGGTTTTCAAAAGCGAACATAAAATTCAAAATGGCCATGGGCATGGGTGTTTATCATTGAATCATGGGTACGTGTAGTTATTTGGCCATTGTCACATTAAAGACCATGCGAAGATGACAGGGGCTTGCAGTTATATTTTCACATCACCAGGTGTGGGAAACATTGCTTAAAAGTTTCTCCCACAATTTTTTTTTCTACCTGTATACCAAAAAAATCAAAAGTGGAGAAACGTGAGCACACCAATAGAAAGCACATGTCTATTTGTTTTCCTTTTGATGGGTTGGCTTTTACAATATTTGTACTCACTCCCTGCACAAGCACATACATAAGTGCTGAGATACTTCCACATCTCCTGCTGCAACCTGAGAAGCAAAAGTCTATTGGAAGTGGACAACAATTATTCAAAACTGAAATTTTAACTTAGAAATTTACCAGTACCTGTTTTTGGTGTATGCATAATTTCCTGTCAAATTGATTTAAGTGTACATATATATTGTCAATATAGAAGAGGTCAGTAACAAATTTGACAAACATGCTATTATGTTCTTTTACACTCATATTTTAAAACACACGGCAATACCATAACATGTAGTTAGTCTATAATCTGGGGCAGGTGATACTGATATATATTTTAGCTAAGTCACTCTTCTTACTGATACTGATATATCTTTTGGTTAAGTCACTATGATAGATGAATCACACTTCTTACTGATACTGATATATCTTTTGGAAATGTCACTGTGATAGATGAATCACTCTTCTTATTGATACTGATATATCTTTTGGTTAAGTCACTATGATAGATGAATCACACTTCTTACTGATACTGATATATCTTTTGGAAATGTCACTGTGATAGATGAATCACTCTTCTTATTGATACTGATATATCTTTTGGTTAAGTCACTGTGATAGATGAATCACACTTCTTACTGATACTGATATATCTTTTGGCTTAGTCACTGTTACAGATGAATCACACTTCTTACTGATACTGATATATCTTTTGATAAAGTCACTGTGATATATGAATCACTCTTCTTACTGATACTAATATATCTTTTGATTAAGTCACTGTGATAGATGAATCACTCTTCTTACTGACACTGATATATCTTTTGATTAAGTCACTGTGATAGATGAATCACTCTTCTTACTGATACTGATATATCTTTTGATTAAGTCACTGTGATAGATGAATCACTCTTCTTACTGACACTGATATATCTTGTTGGTTAAGTAACTGTGATATATGAATCACTCTTCTTACTGATACTGATATATCGTTTGACTAAGTCACTGATAGATGAATCACTCACTGGTCAAGCCCCAGACATAGTATCAGTGTGCTTTGTAATGAAATGGTCAAGCTCCAGACATAGTATCAGTCTGTTTTGTCATATGGTCGAGCCCCAGATATAGTATCGGTGAGTTTTGTAATGAAATGGTTAAGCTGAAGACATAGTATCAGTGTGCTATGTCATGAAATGGTCAAGCTCCAGACATAGTATCAGTCTGTTTTGTGATGAAATGGTCAGGCCTCAGACATAGTACCGGTATCAGTCTGTCTTGTCATGAAATGTTCGAGCCCCAGACATAGTATCCGTCTGTTTTGTAATGAAATGGTCAAGACCCAGATATAGTATCAGTCTGTTTTCTCATGAAATGGTCAAGCCCAGACATAGTATCAGTCTGTTTTGTCATGAAATGGTCAAACCCCAGACATAGTATCTGTCTGTTTTGTCATGAAATGGTCGAGCCCCAGACATAATATCTGTCTGTTTTGTCATGAAATGGTCAAACGTCAGACATAGTATCTGTCTGTTTTGTCATGAAATGGTCAAGCCCCAGATGTAGTGTCAGTCCGTTTTGTCATGAAATGGTCAAACCTCAGACATAGTGTCAGTATGTTTTGTCATAAAATGGTCGAGCCTCAGATATAGTATCAGTCTGTTTTCCCATGAAATGGTCGAGCCCCAGACATAGTATCAGTCTATTTTCTCATGAAATAGTCAATCCCCAGATATAGTATCATTCTGTTTTCCCATGAAATTGTCGAGCCCCAGACATAGTATCAGTGTGTTATGTCATGAAATGGTCGAGCCCCAGACATATTATCAGTCTGTTTTGTCATGAAATGGTCGAGCCCCAGACATAGTATCAGTCTGTTTTGTCATGAAATGGTCAAGCCCCAGACATAGTATCAATGTTTTTTGTCATGAAATGGTCGAGTCCCAGACATAGTATTATTCTGTTTTCCCATGAAATGGTCGAGCCCCAAACATAGTATCAGTCTGTTTTTTCATGAAATGGTAAAGCCCCAGACATATATGTAGCATCAGTCTGTTTTGTCATGAAATGGTCGAGCCCCAGACATAGCATCATTCTGTTTTCCCATGAAATGGTCGAACCCCAGACATAGTATCAGTCTGCTTTGTAATGAAATGGTCAATCCCCAGACATAGTATCAGTCTGTTTTGTCATGAAATAGTGAAACCCCAGACATAGTATCAGTGTGTTTTGTCATGAAATGGTCGAGCCTCAGACATAGTATCAGTCTGTTTTGTCATGAAATGGTCGAGCCCCAGACATATATGTAGTATCAGTGTGTTTTGTCATGAAATGGTGAAACCCCAGACATAGTATCAGTCTGTTTTGTCATGAAATGGTGAAACCCCAGACATAGTATCAGTCTGTTTTCTCATGAAATAGTCAATCCCCAGATATAGTATCATTCTGTTTTCCCATGAAATTGTCGAGCCCCAGACATAGTATCAGTGTGTTATGTCATGAAATGGTCGAGCCCCAGACATATTATCAGTCTGTTTTGTCATGAAATGGTCGAGCCCCAGACATAGAATCAGTCTGTTTTGTCATGAAATGGTCAAGCCCCAGACATAGTATCAATGTTTTTTGTCATGAAATGGTCGAGTCCCAGACATAGTATTATTCTGTTTTCCCATGAAATGGTCGAGCCCCAAACATAGTATCAGTCTGTTTTGTCATGAAATGGTCAAGCCCCAGACATGTATGTAGCATCAGTCTGTTTTGTCATGAATTGGTCGAGCCCCAGACATAGCATCATTCTGTTTTCCCATGAAATGGTCGAGCCCCAGACATAGTATCAGTCTGTTTTGTCATGAAATAGTGAAACCCCAGACATAGTATCAGTGTGTTTGTCATGAAATGGTCGAGCCTCAGACATAGTATCAGTCTGTTTTGTCATGAAATGGTCGAGCCCCAGACATATATGTAGTATCAGTGTGTTTTGTCATGAAATGGTGAAACCCCAGACATAGTATCAGTCTGTTTTGTCATGAAATGGCGAAACGCCAAACATAGTATCAGTCTGTTTTGTCATGAAATAGTCAAGCCGCAGACATGTCGATCAGTTGCCCCTGCAAACATTTCTTCTCTGTGAATTATTACATTGTTGACTGTGGAGAACACTATGCTCAGACTGTGGAATTCATTCTTTAAAACCAAATCTTAATGTATTTTGTGTAATTTGAAATATTTTTTGTCATTGTAGGAAATTGTTAGATAAAAAATAAATAGAGCGATACATGTACATGTATTTTTATCAATATGGCAAGTAAAGACAAAGAGAAAGAAAACTACTTCAGGATATGCATTTTAGTCGTGGATCATATTAAGCATGCGTTGGTAGAAATGATTAAATATTACCTACGCCAGAGCAAAATGTCCTTCGAGGATTTTATTGATGCCCATATGGATGACATCAAATATCTTAGAAGAACAAGAAACCTTCATAAAGAGGAATTTGACAAGTTAATTGTTGATAATAAGGCTAAATCTGGTATAACAGTAGATGCTTTAGAAGTAACGGTAGTAAGACGTCTCCTTGACAACCTTTGTCCAGATTTATTCATGGATGATGGCTGCAAAACACTGCAAGATTTCTTGAAAAAGAATCATCATGACATTTATCATCTCTTTAAATGCAATCAACGATGTTGTCAGTGTCCAGACGATTATAAATGTCATGTAACAGAAGAGCTGTTGAACAAAAATCAATATAAGAACATGTTCGAATTATTACCCCTTACACACTGCACTGGTATAAGAGGAGCGAATGTTCAGAATTACGATGTCAAGATACAGCGTACATTGAGTTGGACTACGGAACAAGATGTAAAGTTTTTGAGCATTTTTCTGGTATTTTCAAAACGATGCAGAAATTAAAAAAAATACGTGACAAAGCTTATGGACATATAGATGCAGCAGTGATGCCGAAGGCACTTTATGATGATTATAAAAAAGAGATTGAAGAAAACATTATGGTATTGGCTGAAATCTGTGGAAATGACGACAAGACACGGCTGGCATTGGATGATGTACAGAAACGTTCGTGTGATGAAACACTCTGTATTCAGTATATGATCAGCCTTACAGAACAGGTTAAAAGAGATAATGAACTGATGGAAGTATGTATAGTAATATTTACAAAAAGTTTATGGCGTTTAACGCCACCTTTCAACAATATTTCAGTGATATTGTGGCGGTCATTTTGTTGTGGAGGAAACAGGAGTACCCAGAGAAAACCACAGACTGTCACTGACAATTAATACAGTAAGTACAGTCAGAGAAATAGATAAATCACGGCAATAGACGTATCAGTCTTCTTAGTGATAGTAGTTTAGTACAGATACTGATATATTTAGTTCTGTTTAAGCTATTTACTTATTTTGATAAGCCTTTTGTGTGGTAGTAAGTAAATTTTGAGTATATCTTTAATAGAACAAAAGATATATCCAATTCACCAAAATGAGTGATATGTCTACTACAGTGATTTATCAGCTGTGGCTCTGACTGTACTGTATAGGTACAACCCAAACGGGCCAATTTATCGCTTACATACATGTAAATTTAAGTTAACTACCAAACAATCATAGGCACAGATGTTCCTAGTATGATCTAAGTCCAAAATATTACTAGAAATTAGAATAAGGACAACATGCTATTTGAACAATTGACAATTAAAGGTAGCAATTTTTCATCTGTAGCATGGCGAGAACAGGTGAAATGAAATGATGATGATATCTACTTTGTACTAGACCAACATGCTTAGTTGAATTTTTATTATGCTAACTTGCTGAAACAACACTCTGACTGTGGGTATACATGTTGCATGATTCGTATACATTTTACTGATAAAATACTGTATGGATGAATGTAGTGAAGAAATTCAGTCACACCTGTTTTATGTGACCTTCAAAGGAAACATTGCAGAGTTGGTCACTATATTCAGGTTTAATCAATATGAAATGCACTTTGAATGAAAATTAAAATTGAGGAAGCATGATACAAGTTATAATTTGATATAGAGGGTCAAATAAGCAGGTTTGACTATTGTTGCAATGTATTTTTATCGTCAGAAACTACAGGAAAGTAATCAGAAACTACAGGAAATTATTCAGACATTAGAAAAGCTTAAAGAACAACTGAGGAATATAAACCTAGATAAAGGTAACAAATGATATTCCTTGCTCCAAGAAATCTATATAAAAAATGTTATTTAAGCTATGGTTAGTTTATATATGTAGAGTTTATATATTGGAGATCCAGTTATCAAAAGGATCCCATTAATCAATTTAACACTGCCACATTTTTGTGCTTGTCCCATACTAGTGCCTGGATGTGCAACGCCATATTTCATGGTCGTTTTGCTGATATTAAAAGAGAATTTGAAGACTACAGAAACAAACGTAACTAAAGGTAGCAAATGATTAATAATTAATGTTAACAGATATTTAGATTAAAAGAATGTTGTTTTTAAAAGTTTCTATTCTGTCAGCCATCTTTGGTCATGTACATTGTATGATAAGTTTCCATAGCAACAGGTCATTGTACATTATGTGATTAGTTTCTATAGCAACAAGTCAAATAGTGTCTTTAATATTGAATAATTTGATGGTGTTTATCACCACTTTCAACAATATTATAGCAATATCATGACATGGTGGTCAGTTTTATTGACAGGTCAGTGTTTTTCTCCGGGTACTCCGGTTTCCCCCACCAATAAAACTTATTGCTATGATATAGCTGATATATTGTTGAAACCAAACCAATTGCACTTTCAACAAAAGACACACAAAACAAAAGTCATCGCCAATATTAGCAAGGCAGATATGGATAAGCATTAACGAAAAAGCCTTCCAAAACCTTTGAAAGCAGATCTTGAAATAACAATTAAAATCAACCACTAACATGTATCTGTTAAAAGACTGCAACTATTACTAACTGTGGGGAAAGAGGGGGGGATACACATTTTGAATCTTCAAAAACCATTTAAAACAACAATAAAATACCTTTCATAAATCTGTCATATAACTGTACTGGTACTAGAACGGGCCAAATTTTACACAGTTGATTGTGTTCTTGTAGCAATGGAATCTACATCCATTTTCTACAAGAACCCGGGTGGCTCAATGAGTTAGGTAGTTGGATTACCTAACAACTCATATAAGCCTATCACCAATACGACATGGGTTTGCACTCGGCTTTGTATATTACAAAAAGGGTGCACTGGCCTCGCAGCCGCAAGTGATAGTTTAGAAGTTGCATGGCCATGGTCGATGGTTCTCTCCGGGTACTCTGGCTTCTTCCACCACTAAAATTGGTTGCCATGATATAGCTGAAATATTGCTGACAGTGGCGTTAAGCACAATAAATCAAATCAAATCAAATCCATTTTCTACTTAATTGTAGTAAGTAATCAAAACACCAGTGTTAGACATGGAAGTAAACTCCACTTTATATTAGCCTCAGGGGCCATTTGTTTTATGAAAAATTATTTTGTCCACATGCATGATTAATAAATTATTTTTGTATTTTGTTCAACTTCATGAATACTGTATTTGTATATTCAAACTACTTTCCACCATGCCAAGTTCCCTTGAACTTCCCGACAGCTTGACGGCATGCGTTCGCGTCCGGCGTTGTAAATTACAAAAAAGGTGCAGTCGACTCGCAGCCGCAAATGAAAAAGTTTACAAGTTGCTTGCCCATGGTCGGTGGTTCTCTCCGGGTACACCGGTTTCTTCCACCACTAAAACTGGTCGCCGTGATATAGCTGAAATATTGCTGAAAGTGGCATTAAAACACAATAAATCAATCAATCAATCCCGACAGGTTGTGCATTGCTAAACAACACGAGTATATCTTAAAACATTTTCTTTTATAATATCGGATATTATTGCAGATGTTGGTGTTAGCTGTAATGTATATGTTGGAGTGCAAATTCTACAAGAGGCTAGCTCATTGACATCTACTCCATCTTCTGGAAACCAGAGTAGTCAGATTGCAGTTTCATTGAAGGCTCAGATAAATTCACATTCTCAGACACAACATCAATTAGATGATAGATCTCTGGAGCATCAAAATCTACAAATTTTAAATATTGAGATTCCATCCACGTCTACACAGCCTTCTAGTTTAGGGAATCAAAATCTCATGAATCAGACAAACATTATAGAAAGGAATAACCTTGAAAGAGGTCGAGGACAGCAAGTTGCTGTTGTTAACCCTGCAGATGATCAAGCTGGAGCTATGACGAGTTGTTCATCAGAATTTAGTTCAAATAACATTTCAACAGGAAATGACCAGATAGGTCAAAGTAGTATTGAAGCTGATGCTGAACCATTTATCAGCAGTGTCAACAACGAGAGGGTTCACGACCTTGAAAATAAAAGAGGTATGATTTAGTCATTCTTAAATTACATGAGACAAACACAGTTATTATACCTCACTCTTTATAATCTGATTCTCGGGCCCGGTTGGCTCAATGAGTTAGGTAGTTGGATTACCTAACAACTCATACAAACCTATCACAAATACGACGTGGGTTCGTGCCCGGCTTTGTAAATTATTGAAAAGGGTGCACTCGACTCGCAGCCTCAAGTGATCAAGCTTACCAGTTGCTTGGTGATTTTCTCCGAGTACTCCAGCTTCTTCCACCACTAAAACGGGTCGTCCTGATATAGCTAAAATATTGCTGAAAGTGGTATTAAGCACAATTAATCGATCGACATGCGGATTCTGCTTACCCCTTTGGCATCTTCAAACTCTTCTTGAATATATTTCAATTATAATTGCATTGGTTGAAAATACCGGTCAGTATGAACCAAACATATTGTTCACTAATAGTCCTAGTATTCAATTGTGAACAACACTACGGATGCCCCTGATATAGGAGACAACTCAAGCAGAAGTATTTTTGTTTATTGACAAATACTCGAAATTGATGCTGACGTTTCGTTCGACTGGATTGAGAGAGATGATCACTGAATAAATTAATGAGAAAATAAATGCAAACGATGCGACAAACACAAAAAGCAAACATAGTGACAATACAGGCATGGGTGAATGGATGGGCAAATTTATTTGCCAGTTGATATGTTCACACACAAGTCTAATATGTTCACAGACAGGTCTGATATGTTCATGCGCAACTGTGATATGTTCAGACAGGTCAGATATATTTACAGACATAAATGACATATTCACTGACAAGTCTATGTTCATATACAAGTCTAATATCTTCACAGACAGGTCAGATAAGGGCGGATATGAATACATGCCTTATATGTTCACAAATAGATATGATTTGTTCACAGACAGATATGATTATGATATGTAAAAGTCTGATATGCTCACAAACAAGTCTGATATGCTCACACACAGGTCTGATATGCTCACACACAGGTCTGATATGCTCACAGCCAGGTCTGATATTCTCAATGCCAGGTCTGATATATTCACAGACTTGTCGATGTTCACAGATAAGTATGATATTTTCAAGGACAGGGCTTACATATTCATACACAGGTCTGATATGCTCACAGACAGGTCTGATATGTTCACACACAGGTCTGATATGTTCACACACATGTCTGATATGGTCACAGCCAGGTCCAATATGTTCACACACAGGCCTGATATATTCACAGACATGTTGATATTCACAGATAAGTATGATATTTTCAAGGACATGTCTTACGTAATCACACACAGGTCTGTTATGCCCACAGACAGGTTTGATATGATCACAGACAGGACTGATATATTCACAGACATGTCGATGTTCACAGATAAGTATGATATTTTCAAGGACAGGTCTTACATATTCACACACAGGTCTGACATGCTCACAGACAGGTCTGATATGTTCACACACAGGTCTGATATATTCACAGACATGTCGATGTTCATAGATAAGTATGATATTTTCAAGGACCGGTCTTACATATTCACACACAGGTCTGATATGCTCACAGGCAGGTCTTACATATTCACACACAGGTCTGATATGCTCAAAGACAGGTCTTAGCATATTCACACACAGGTCTGATATGCTCACAGACAGGTCTTACATATTCACACACAGGTCTGATATGCTGACAGACAGGACTGATATTATTAGATACACAGTGTGTTAGTGGCCTAATACGATATATACGGGGGAAGTAAATTCCATATGGGGCGAGAGCGTAGCTCGATCCCCATATTTAATTTACTGACACCGCATATATCGTATTAGGTCACTAACACACTGTGTAACAAATATATCTTACTGATTACCTTTGAATGAGGGATTTAGATGTAACTGCATCAAAACTAATAAATATGTAATTTTTGTGTTGTATGTAAGTGATTCATATGTATCGCTGTAACAATATTTGGTGACTTGTGGAATGTTACATTGGTCAAGTTATTGAACCAACATTTGGGGACAAACTTACTAGGGTCAATAATTTTTTTATTGTAATATTAAAAAATAAAATAATACGTTTATTTATAATTTCAACGTCTGTTGTCAGGGCGAAACGCGCCGGCTTCTCGTTGTTCAACGTAATCTTTGTTTTGAAAGCAAAAAAGGGAGATAACTCTACTACTAACCGTGTATTGAATATACACGGTTTCCACGTGATCACTTTAAACCAATGATATTGCTAGACGTTTGTAAGAAGTAAGATATATTCACAGACATGTTGATGTTCACAGATAAGTATGGTATTTTCAAGGACAGGTCTTACACATTCACACACAGGTCTGATATGCTCACAGACAGGTCTGATATGTTCATATACATGTTTGATATATTCTCAGACATGTCGA
The DNA here is from genome assembly GCA_963680875.1 of Bathymodiolus brooksi. Taxonomy (NCBI): domain Eukaryota; kingdom Metazoa; phylum Mollusca; class Bivalvia; order Mytilida; family Modiolidae; genus Bathymodiolus; species Bathymodiolus brooksi. Next base: position 43,155,910 of record OY804586.1, read on the forward strand.
TGTTCACAGATAAGTATGATATTTTCAAGGACAGGTCTTACATATTCACACACAGATCTGATATGCTCAGACAGGTCTGATATGTTCACACACAGATCTGATATATTCACAGACATGTCGATGCTCACAGTCAGGTCTGATATGTTCATACACAGGTCTGATATGGTCACAGCTAGGTCCAATATGTTCACACACAGGCCTGATATATTCACAGACATATTGATGTACACAGATAAGTATGAAATTTTCAAGGACAGGTCTTACATATTGACACACAGGTCTGGTATGCTCACAGACAGGTCTGATATCTTCACACACAGGTTTGATATATTCACAGACATGTCGATGTTCACAGATAAGTATGATATTTTCAAGGACAGGTCTTACATATTCACACACAGGCCTGATATGTTCACACACAGATCTGATATATTCACAGACATGTCGATGCTCACAGTCAGGTCTGATATGTTCATACACAGGTCTGATATGGTCACAGCTAGGTCCAATATGTTCACACACAGGCCTGATATATTCACAGACATATTGATGTACACAGATAAGTATGAAATTTTCAAGGACAGGTCTTACATATTGACACACAGGTCTGGTATGCTCACAGACAGGTCTGATATCTTCACACACAGGTTTGATATATTCACAGACATGTCGATGTTCACAGATAAGTATGATATTTTCAAGGACAGGTCTTACATATTCACACACAGGCCTGATATGTTCACACACAGATCTGATATATTCACAGACATGTCGATGCTCACAGTCAGGTCTGATATGTTCACACACAGGTCTGATATGGTCACAGCTAGGTCCAATATGTTCACACACAGGCCTGATATATTCACAGACATGTTGAATATTCACAGATAAGTATGATATTTTCAAGGTCATGCCTTACATATTCACACACAGGTCTGATATGCTCAGAGACAGGTCTAATATGTTCGCACACAGGTCTGATATATTCAGACATGTTGATTATTCACAGATAAGTATGATATTTTCAAGGACAGGTCTTACATATTCACACACAGGTCTGATATGCTCACAGACAGGTCTTACATATTCACACACAGGTCTGATATGTTCACAGGCAGGTCTTACATATTCACACACAGGTCTGATTTGCTCACAGGCAGGTCTTACATATTCACACACAGATCTGATATGCTCACAGACAGGTCTTACATATTCACACACATATATGATATGCTCACAGACAGGGCTGATATATTCACAGAGATGTTGATGTTCACAGATAAGTATGATATTTTCAAGGACAGGTCTTACATATTCACAGGTCTGATATGTTCACACACAGGTCTGATATGCTCACAGACGGATCTTTTTTTGGTTCACAGACAGATCTGATATACTATATAGTGTCATTTGTTATTTCAGTTTGATGTTAAAAGAAAAGTCGAGATTTGATCTTCATACAGTCATGATGTTTTTGTTTTCTTTTTATCCACAGATGGAGTTGTACTTCATGATAAAGGTGATAGAATTGCAGCTAAAGATTTCATCAAAAATATGAAAAGGGAAAATCCAGATTTATATACAGACATTATATCATATGACGATCTACTGCCTGGAACATCTCGACTTGGATCAGCTGCTGATGTTTTTGATAGTTTTATTTATTTATTTATTTTTGAAACACAGAATCTTACCGAAGCAAAATTGGAAATGTATATAACTGAAATTGCCTTGGTTGAAACATTGAACAAATCAGAAAACAAAGGGAGACTTATTCCAGTGGCAGTTGAAAGAGATAGAACTTTTGAAAACCCCATATTAGCTCCATTGCTTCCTTTAAAATATTACAACTATTTAGAGGCTAAAAATTCACAAGGGTCTGATCAGGACTTTATTGAATGTTTTAGACATCTAATAACTAGTGGCAGGAAACAATATCTTGTCAACTGATTTGATATTACGATAAACATTATATAATATGGGGCAAGTGCATAGTGGACGTGAATTTATAACTACCTATGTAATCAATACCTATCACCACTAAAGTTGTGAGTTAGAATCCCGCTCAGGCGAGGTGTACTCGATACATTCACTGTAAATTTTTGCTAAAATAATAAAAAAAAATTCTTTGGATTTGATGCTTGAATTAGTGTTCAAACAGTTAGTGAGTGATCGTTGTTTAACGTCAATTCAGCAATGTTTCAGCGATATCATGGCGAGAACAAGTTAATTTTCAATGAGATAATGATGAGGTCCATTTTGTATTAGACCAACACACTGAGTTGGATTTTTATAGTGCTAGCTCATTGAAACAACAGTCCGCGGGTAGACATGTCACTCCAATCGGACACATTATCCTGGTTCCAAGCCAACAAGCCTTTGCTCTTTCACCTGCTGTGTGTTTAGAGGAGAAGCAACATATACCAATTGTATAGTCTTTGAACCCACGATCTACCACTATCCTAACAGGTGTTACTTTGTCAAAATGTCAGTTATATGTGGAGCGAAATCTAGTCAATAAACTCTGGAAGTTTGAGAAATTACAGCTACATTTTTTTTTACATGTATTGCTATTCTGAAAAATCAAATGCTGTATAAAGTACAACTTGCACATTTTGGGAGGCGGGGAGGGGCGATCGTCCAAGCATGTCTTCCATAAATCTGCATCTGACTACTTTTTTAGCTCACCTGGCCCAAAGGGTCACGTGAGGCATTGCCATCACTTGGCGTCCGTCGTCCATCCGTTAACTTTTTCATATTTTAATATACTCCTCTGACACAACTGGGCCAAATGGAACCAAACTTGGCAGAAAGCATCTATATAAGGTCCTCTATAAAGTGTCTTCATTTCGTCCCATTCTGCCAACAAATATGGCCGCCAAGGGCAATGCTTGTTTCTGATTGGCTAATGTTAAAACAATCTTCTCCTCTGAAACTGCTTGGCCAAATGGAGTTAAACTTGACAGAAGACATTTATGTAAGATCCTCTATAAAACTTCTTCATTTGGTTCCATTCGGCCAACAAACATGGCGCTGTTACTAAAAATAGAACATATGGTAAAATTGCACGTTTTTGGTAATAACTCAAAAACCGTTAATAATAACAGAAATCTGACAGGGGTGAAAATGATCAGCACAGCAAGATCTAACTCTAGTTTTGAATTTAATATATCTTACCCATTAGTCTTGCTTTCATTATCTGTTGGTCTGCACATAAATTGGATATCTTAGAGAAAAAAAACACCATGAAATGAAAGTTTAAACAGTGATGTGTCAACAATTCCACATATATCTGTTTGTTTGTTTGTTTGGTGGTGTTTAATGCCGCTTTCAAACATATTTCAGTTATATAGTGCAGGTAAATTTTATTGGGGGTGGAAACCGGAGGAATCGGAGAAAATAACTGATCTGTCGGAAATCACTGACAAATTTTATCACATAATGTTGTACACCTCGCCCTGATCAAGATTCAAACTCACAATATCAGTGGTGATAGGCACCGACTGCATAGACAGTTGTAAATCCAACTACCATACGATCACAGCCACGATGGCCTCTCCACAAATATCAACAAAACAAACAATCGCCTGTAATCCTCACTCACTGAACACATAAAACAAACATGACTTATGCTGTTGGAATATCCAGGTCCTGACTAGGTACAGGCACAAAAATGTGGTGGTGTTAAACCAGTTGAATGGATACCAACCCTCCACTCTTGATAACTGTCAGTGCACATACAATGCAAAAACAAATGATAAAAAACCAGCACAGATTAATTCACTTTCACTCAAAAAGACCACATACTATCACAAAAAGGAATGACAACATAAACATGAACAGTACCATAACAGAGTCAACGTATGCTTGTTACAGGGTTCTCAAAATGTGCCGGCGATTTAGCCGTTTACTTTCACATTTTCGCCGGTTAAAAATTTATCGAGCATGGGTTTTCCAACAATTTTTATGTTTATGTGAATTGTCGTTATCGCGTTTTGTTGATCTATATCTTCTTATCGATTACTTTTACTATTGCAATCAACCGAACACTAACAAATCTGGCATTTTCTTAATATATCTAACTCCCGGTGACGTCACGGTGGGAACTACGGACTTCGACTACATAGCATTTCGGACTTCTCTTGGTTCTACTATATAGATGCACGAAGCGTTCCGAGTGGAGTATTTGCTCATGAAGGATGCGCAGTCGTCACATTCCAAAAGCTGGGATATCCCTTTACGAACGTAAAAACAAGCAAGGAAATCGATGACGATTTAACGGTTTTTCGGTAATTTAAAGTTTTCGGATACTTTTCAAAGCGAGAACATTGCTATTTATGCTTGGTAGCACCACTCGTGATCCTATTTTTTGTAGTAAAGCACGAATGTTGTTGCAAGTCAAAAATATTTTTTTCAGGTCATTGATGATTACGAAAAGATTACTGGACGTTTTTGTCTTGTGAATTTAAAAAAAAATGTTTAAAGAAAGGGGGCAAATCTAAAACGTGTAACGGAACGAAACGAAACGAAACGAAATTGTTTCGTTTCTTGTTTTAGTATTTATCTGCGTGTAATTACTAATTCAAGGAACTGTTTCGTTTCGTTTCGGTTCCGTTTCGTTTCTTTAATTAGTAAAAATACACACACTACTTTCTATGTTTATTTTACCATTAGTTCACATTAGACCTAAGTTGCGATCACAGGGACTTGTCTTTAGGATATTATGTAACTTTTATTTAAAAACACTACCCCTTAGGTTAGTATACAGGGGTTGGCATTTTTAAATAAAGTTGTGTATATCCTATAGACAAGCCCATGTGGCTGCGATTCTCTTATAATATCAAGACTAGAAAATACCGATCATTGTCATTTCTTACATACTTTGCTCTATGATGTCAACACAGACATATACCGATAATTCAAGAGGAAAGGTAGTCAATATCATTCCCAGAAGAACCATACGCCACGCACACAATCCAAATGCACTGAAAATTTTGAAAAAACTAAGAGGCTCAGCACTGAGCTGAGCCTGTGTCGCTCACCTTTCATTCTGCTTTGAGGAAACTTAATACAGAACCTTCCATAGGTGCTTCCCACCAAATTTCGGCTCATTTTGGCAAATCAGTTTAAGAGAAGAAGATTTTTAGAAATCGACCAATCTAAAACAAGAATTGCCTGTGGCAGCCATATTTGTTAACGGATCAAAACGAAATGAGCAAATTCTATAGAGGACATTCCATAGATGTTTCTTACCAAGTTTCATATCATTTGGCCAAGCGGTTTCAGAGGAAAAGCTGCTTTAGAAATCGACCAATAAGAAACAAGAATTGCCCATGACGGCCATGTTTGTTAACGGATCAAAACGGGATGAGCAATTCCCATAGAGGACCTTCCATAGATGCTTCCTACTACGTTTCGGTCGATTTGGCCAAGCTGTTTCAGAGTAGAAGATTTTTAGAAATCGACCAATCAGAAACAAGAATTGCCTGTGGTGGCCATGTTTGTTAATGGATCGGGACGAAATGAGCACTCTTTATAGAGGACCGCCCATAGATGCTTCCTACCAAGTCTCGGTTCATTTGGCAAAACGGTTTCAGAGGAGAAGATTTTTTAGAAAACTGTAGAGATAACTGCATTTAGAATACAGATATCTATATTTAAGCAAGAGTTATCTTTCTTTAACAGAGAAGATATTTTAGAAATCAACCAATCAGAAACAAGAATAGCCTGTGGCGGCCATGTTTGTTAACCAATCGGGACAAAATGAGCAATCTTTATAGAGGACCTTCCATAGATGCTCTCTACCAAGTTTCGGTTCATTTGGTTTAGTGGTTTCAGAGGAGATTTTTTAAAATTGGCCCATCAGAAACAAGAATTGCCTGTGGCGACCATGTTTGTTAATGGATCGGGACGAAATGAGCAATCTTTATAGAGGACCCTCCATAGATGCTTCCTACCAAGTTTCGGTTCATTTGGACAAGCGGTTTCAGAGGAGATTTTGTTAAAATTGGCTCATCAGAAACAAGAATTGCCTGTGGCGGCCATGTTTGTTAATGGATCGGGACGAAATGAGCAATCTTTATAGAGGACCTTCCATAGATGCTTCCTACCAAATTTCAATTCATTTGGGAAAGCTGTTTCAGAGAACATTTTTTAGAAATCGACCAATCGGGAACAAGAATGGCCTGTGGCGGCCATGTTTGGTAACGGATCGGAACTAAATAAGCAATCTTGATAGAGGACCTTCCAAGGATGCTTCCTACCAAGTTTTGATTCATTTGGCCAGGCGGTTTCAGAGGAGATGATTTTTTTAGAAATCAACCAATCAGAAACAAGAATGGCCTGTGGCAGCCATGTTTATTAACGGATCGGGACGAAATGAGCAATCTTTATAGAGGACCTTCCATAGATGCTTCCTACCAAGTTTCGGTTCATTTGGCAAAGCGGTTTCAGAGGAGATGATTTTTTTAGAAATCAACCAATCAGAAACAAGAATGGCCTGTGGCAGCCATGTTTATTAACGGATCGGGACGAAATGAGCAATCTTTATAGAGGACCTTCCATAGATGCTTCCTACCAAGTTTCGGTTCATTTGGCCAAGCAGTTTCAGAGGAGAACTTTTTTAAAAATCGGACAATCAGAAACAAGAATTGCCTGTGGCGGCCATGTTTGTTAATGCATCGGTACAAAATGAGCAATATTTATAAAGGACCTTCCATAGATGCTTCCTACCAAGTTTCAGTTCATTTGACTGAGGGGTTTCAGAGGAGAAGATTAAAATGTGAAAAGTTAACGGACGAAGGATGCTAAGTGATGGCAAAAGCTCACCTTGCCTTTGGCAAGGTGAGCTAAAAATGAGCAACCCACTTAAAACCCATCAAAATACTTTAGTTTCTCATCCCACCCCACAATTGCCTTCCGCCTCAAACTTTTTCGACGTTTTAAGATCAATGAAATAATAGATTTTATTGATTTTGACCGCCTTTGTCAAAAGATCTTCAGCAAATTTTTCATCACCAAATTTACCACAACTTCAGGTATCATGAACATCATATAAAAATAAAAACCGCCTGGCCGCCTTGAATTTTCAGGAAAAGTCAATGAGAAACTACAAAGTTTCTTAATTGCCCAAAAACTAGGATGTTCCGGAAGGATTCGAAGTTCCTGCTACACATGTGGCACCCGTTGTGTTACTCGATTAAAAGTTTCGACCAGAGAAGGGATCGAAATCAAGACCAAGGAAATATTTCGTCCTCGAGACATCAAAGAGATCAGAAGGATCAAAGGGGTTCAAAGAATCTAAAAATAACTCATAAAAGGGCTGGCAACAAACAGGGTTACCGGATGGTGTTAAATGGAAACATCAAAGGATATCAAAGGACAAGGTGCAATAATGGCCTTCTTTGGCATAAATATGAGCAAAAATGAAAATCCAAGTAAGCAGAATGTTATACTGGTAGTTGTAAAAGCAACCTTGATTTATTTCACTTTTTGACTTGTGGGGCCATTTACAGCTTGTTATATGGTCTGAGGTTCCTCACTGCGTTGAAGACCGTAATGCGACCACTAGATGTAGTGTTTTAGATCGTCTCGTTATGGAGATGGGATGTTGTCTCCTTCACATTTACCCATATCCGGTTTTTTTTCATTTTGTCATAAATGAAGAAAAGTACCAAATTTCTTACATTACTATGTATGCCATAAGCCATCATCAACATGACACAGTCTTTGTGCAAATCCCTACTTTTGTTTTTGTTTTTGTTTTTGTTTTTTTTTCGATTTTGGTCAATTTTTATATAAACTTTGAGACTGGAAAATTGCCTGCGCATGAAATAAACAATCTCATATTTCACGTAAATATGCATTTCTGTAATATTGTCTTGTTTCATTAATGCAGATATTGAGTATTGTCGACCCAGCGTATCATACTCTACAAACATTTTGCAATTTTGTCGTCAAATGAGCAAGAATGTTAGCTATGTTCTTCAGAAAATTTTTATATGATACGGCATACGATTACAGGTGAATGTTGTACCACAGTGTCGTAACACCTTGCAGTATGTATTGTAGTTTCATATGTAAAGTTTCTGGAGGATTTCGCTCAAACTAAGTACTGCTATTCAAACGAAAAAAAAATACAAATTTGTGTAGAGTATGATATGCTGGATCGTATTTACAAGTTTGAAGACAAACATATGAAAACTGGCATGACTTTGGGCCACAAATGTTTCGTCACACAATTTTCGACAAAAGAGGTGCTATACTATGATGACTTTTTGAAGAACTACTGAGAGTGTTTACATGGCCTGTTGGATTCCCATATCAATTATCTATAATTTCAGCTTTAATTAGAAAGTATATTGCAAATATTAGGTGAAAACAAGCAGAAAATCTGCCGTGTGTCGTACAATAAACAACTCAGCCGCCGAACGCTCAAATAGCGCGACTACACCGTGTACAAATGTAGGTCGGTCGTGTCTTGGTCGGAACAAAGTAACTAAGTACAGTACACATATAGTAGACCAGCGGCAGAAAATCAAAAAATAAAATGTAATGAACCCATGGGCTACACAACTATATCATATGTCATTGGAAAGAGGAATGACGGGACTTTCAGAATAATGATGCCGTAAAAGTCGGAAGTGGTCACTTTTTTGCATAATTAAGGTCAAAGGTCAAGAATTTTTTTTTTCGCTTTCAACTTTCGTTCGAAAAGTGCATTTTCCTTAAAAATGAAATTCAATTCGACAAGTTTGATGGTTTTTATTTGATGGACCACATATTAAATTAGATTATTGAACCAAAATTCAGAAATGAATGACGTCAATTGACGTCGAAATGACTGTTTTTGGATGGGAATGTGATTTTTCAATGTAAGTGACTCGTATTTGCTTCCATAAAACAATGACGTTGACCCAAGCTCATCCTTATTTACGTAATAATGACGTTTATTTGTGTTTCATTATATTTTGTATATATACTGTTCGATACAAAGAAGTAAATCAAAACATACCCGATTCGCCCAACACAGGTATTTTTGTAAGTCTGTATTTTGTCAGTCCCTTAATAGCTATGAGCATAGTACATCTCATGTGAACACCTGTAGTTTTTTTTATTAAAGTGATTCATAAATAAAAACACCCTTTTAGACATTTTGAACGTTTAAAACGTAAATATACATGTTTCATTCACCATCGTAATCCGAAACCCAATTATTATCAGAAAAATTGGGTGTTTGGATTATGCATTTGATCTGTTCAATCGCATATGGAGATATTCAGGGAATCAAATAAATACAGTTGTTTTTATGATTTGTTTAAAAAAAGAACTCTTGCGTGCTTACGCATCGTCATCTTCGATATCTGTCCTGTGTGTAATCACATTGTGACAGAGGTCTAATACTTGGCAAGGACAATGTTTTGTGCAAGACAAATTCTGTTCAAAACAAACACAACCTTTACTACAAACGGATCTTCCGTTTCATACGAGGTCCTGCAAAAAGTCAGATGACATTTGACCTTCAAACAATACTTCAAACAATATTGGTTCAAGACCAAACTTTCCATCTTTGCAACCATGTTCAAGAGGTGATCCAACTGCTGGCTTTGGAATATGTGCAATTAACCATATTTTTGCTTGGTACGAAGATCTAAGAACATGTTGTTTAAATGTGTCTTCACTCGGAGGAAGTTTCACCAAAGTAGAATCTTTGACAGTTTCCAATTTTACCCGCAATTTGTTCAGATCGATATGGCATCGTTTCGACTTTCCCTTCGGATCATACAGCCTTGATATTAGTTTTCGGCTTAGATCGACTGAATCATTCTATTCGAGACAAATCACTAAACTGATTGGGTGGCTCTTTCAGAGCTTTGAACATAGAGTTCTTCCCGATACCAAAGAACGAAGAAGTGGTATCACACCCAGTTAGAGCATGATCAGCTGGCAAGATCTCACACACAATGGAACTCAATGACTTGCATAAGTCGTGTACAGGAATATAACGTCTACAATCCTTAGTGCTCGTATTAAGTCCTGTTTGAAACCAAAGCTCACTTGTGTTTTTCATATTTTGAAAATAATGTACTAAAAGGACAAGAACGTCCGTATCTGGGGATTTCACAACGATGCGACCTTGAACGTTATTCTCTTGATACAGTTTCTCAGAACACAGTGCATGCAAAATTATGCGGGTATCCGCCTCTTCTTGTGTGCTTGCCAAACAACTGTAATGTAACATACCATTCTGATTCAACATTTTAACTGTTTCAGGATTAGAAAATAAATCGGCCAGGTAAAGTGATTGCCCTTCTTGGAGAGAACTGTTCTGACGAATATGTTTGGCAATGTAATCGCCGAGAAATCTAATAATATTTTCACCAGAACTAATAAACTTTTTCAATCAAATGCAGTGAAAACAGACTTGGATCGACGGTCCCGTTTTGCCTTTTTGATAGAGTTTTGAATGTCATATCTATCAAAGATATCGACGACAACGGATGTAAACTGAAAACAAGAGATCTGATTTTTTACAAAATCAAGTGCCATCTCACCAAAGGTTCTAAACCTTTTTGCATTTATTGACTGCAACAAAGGCATGTCATCTCTGATCAGAGTTGTTCTGGAAATATCAAAAAATGGGCAGTGTTTGTATTATAGAAACGTTCTGTTCCAGTTGATGTACAAGATCTGCCTTACTGGATTTGCGCATTGTGCCATCATCGTGAAACAATTATGTTGGAATCGGACCAATTGGAAAAGACAAAACCTTTTCAACAGTAACGTCCTCTCGACAATTTGCAAGAACCTGTTCCCGACTAAAAACTAGCTCAGGATTCACTGTGTCCCCAGAACGACACTTCAGCTTAGTTTTGTGAGTCATATCTTCGAACGACTTCAACTTGGACCGTGTACTAGGATTGTAGAAACTACGAGACTGGCTCTCAGACAAAGAACCATCAACAAGTGATGTGACCATTGTTGTACCTTCTTCAACACATTTCAATAATGATTCTTGAACTTCCCTAGATGGCAGAAGTTTAAGTTGGCTACTAAACTGTGCCATTTTCCGGAAAACACTCACAACAGTTCCGACAAATGAATTTCTAACAACTTGTAAACATTAATTAAATTCTCTACAAACAATATTTCAAACCATCTTTTGTAACTAAAACGTTACAATTAAAAACAGCCAAATGTTAACAATGAATGGTGACAACAATTAAATACAGATAACACAAGAATATAAGTAATTATTAAGAAAATATGCTTTGGTCTCGATGCAATAAGATTTGATCGGACTGAGGATTATAATTTTAAAAAGTCACTGGTAAAATATCCGGAATCATTTTTTACTTTCGATATGTTGATGTGCATTTAAAAACGGTCCAAACCTCTTAAACTAGTAGAAATTGGCGCTATAATGATAATGTTTTATGTAAACTATGTTTACACTTTTGTTTTTAAAAAAGTTTGAGATCAATTTAATGAAAGCATTTCTTCTGACATAATTTTAAAAGTGACCGTTAAAATATTTAACACATCTGCTGGTTTCAAAGAAGCCAAACTGATGAAATAAAAGTTATTTTAATATGATATTTTGAATTATTTTATTTATTTAAGTAAGATTTAAAAACTACAAGCGCAACAAATTGCCGAAGATGCATAAATCATGTATAATATTTATTTTACTGAGTATGATCGGACTTTCTCCAAAAACGCAGTAATCCTAGAAAAATGTAGTTTTCGTGATAACGTGACCATACGATTGTATTACGGCATGCTAAATTGATTAGCTAAAAGCATAATCTAGCGTTTGAAAGTATATTTAGGTGTGTAGTCGATGGGTTGATTTAACTCTTTAAATAAGCGATTTTTTTAGATTTCGCCGCTGGCCTATAGGAAATTACTAAAACACGAAACGAAACGCAAAAATTCAGAAACGAAATGGAATAGTTTCGTTTCTTAAAATAGTGATATCCCTATAGAAATTACTAAAACAAGAAACGAAATCATTCGTTTCGTTCCGTTCCGTTACACGAAAGAGTATCACCCAAAGAAAGGAGGTCCTGTGGAAGCAATGAAGGTCCAGTAAAAATTTTATCTACTCGGGACTGTCCTGTTAAAAAAAAAGTTATGTTTAAGCCAACATTCCTTGAGATTTCATTCATTATTCAACGTGAAAGTAATAATCAGATTAAAATATCAAACCTCTAGTTATTTATAGTTATATATTACATCATTTTTCAATTCTTTTTGCAGAAGAGATATTCTGAGGCTGATTTTGTCATGAAAGTTGCCTGGAAAATTGCTTTGTATAACCTTGTTTTTCACCAGCTGCTACTGATAGAACATTGTAGTATATTTTACAAAAAAAATACCTTTCAGAGTACCAAACATTTTAGGAGAATTCAATGGCAAAATATGCTCAGAATGGCCTTAGAATGCATCTCCTACAATCTAGAATTTCAAATGTTTCCGGGAGAGGACCCCCGTACCCCTCCCCCTCTCGGACTGCGGCGTTCAGTTCGTGCCTCCGGCACTCAACTCTCCACCTACTTTGTAAATTGAGACTTCTACTTCAATTCTTTTTGAGAACTCTGCAGTTGTAATAATTAACTGTTGTTTAATTAGTCGAATAGTTGAAAATTACATTATGGTTGTGATCATATTGCTTCCACATACTATCAGTATCATAAAAAGGACAGTACAATAGCAGTGTCAATTAACGCTAGTAGTTAACTGATTACTAAGTAAAAGGATAAGTCTGTTAGTTAATAGACCATTACTCTTTATACAACAAAAATCATGACTGATACTTCTAACAGATTTAATATCAATTAGTATGAGACAACAATAAATAGGTCATCAACTATCAAATCAATCAATCAAATATGTGACTCGATAACCAGATTGGCTAAATATGTTGTTCATGATCTCAGCTACAATCTTAGATAGAGAGACATACAATTTGCATACCGCTTTGGTGGCGTAATGGCTAGCGTGCTCGCATCGAGTGTGGAAAATCGTGGGTTTGAGCCCCGGTCGAGTCAAACCAAAGACTACATTTGTTATGTGTTGCTTCTCCGTTAAGTACGCATCATTAAGAAGAAAGACCAAAGACTGGTTGGTTAGGAATCAGAATAATGTATCAGAGTGGAGCGACATGTCTACCCACGGACTGTTGCTTCAGTGAGCTAACACTATAAAAATCCAACGCAGTGTGTTGGTCTAGTACAAAGAGGACCTCATCATCATCTCATTGTAAATTGTTCCTGTTTTCCCCATGATACAATTTACAGCTGAAAAATTGCTGAACTGACGCTAAACAACAATCACTCACTCACTCATACATTTTGCGACCATACAATTATTACTGAAATATTGTTGGAAATGGAGTTAAAATCCACCTGTTATGTAAATCTATTGTCAAAACTCTCCATTATTTTTAAGGAATGGAGAGTTATTGTTCTCTTTGCCCTTTAGATACTATACACAGACTTTTTTGTTACAAGATTAATAATCAACAAGGGCAACACAAAGCGTGACGTATCCCCTTGCCTAAAAATTTGACCCAGTGACCTTGACATTTGACCTATGACCTTGAAAATCAATAGGGTTCCAGATTCTATTAAGGACTAAGAAGTACGGACGGTAGCGTTACTATATCCCTTCGCAGCTTCGTTGGCGAGGACGGAAGATTTGACCTTGTGGCCTTGACCTTTAACCTTGAAAATCAATAGGGCTCCAGACTCTCCTACGGACTAAGTATGTTCCAAGTTTGGTCAAAATCCAGTGAAGGATGTTGATTGTAGAGTGTTCACAAGGATGTTACGTGGTAACAAATTTGACCCGGTGACCTTGACATTTGACCTTGAAAATCAATAGGATTCTCTTAGCGACTAAGTATGTACCAATGTTGGTCTCAAAGGTCAAGAGGATCTTGACCTTTGACCTTGAAAACAATAAGGTTCAAGATTCTCTTAAGGACTAAGAATGTACCAAGTTTGGTCAAAATCCATTGAAGGATGTTGATTCTAGAGTGTTCACAAGGATGTTACGGAAGGAGGGAAGGACGGAAAATAGCGTTACTATATCCCTTCGCAGCTTCGTTGGCGAGGGAATAATAAAATTAATAAAGTACAATGGGTGAATATTAAGTTGGAGAATGTCCTCGTATCTCTCCATTCCTTAAAAAAAATGGGCTCGGCCCCTTCAGCGCATCGGCTCCATTATCTTAAATAATGGAGTTACTCGGACATTCTCCTATACATATTCACCAACAACCTAAAATATTTGAAATAGTTGCTGTAGAAACTCATCAAACTTGTTATGGAAACTCACCATACAATGTACTTGTACATATTTTTTAATGACAAGAAAGGTTTGAACTGTGATGGCCATCAATTCCACCAATATCAACAAAACGAACAATTACCTCCAACCTTCTCTTGAACTGAACATAAACAAAATGACCATGCAATATGACGTTGTAAATACAGGTCCTGACTTGGGACAGGCAGAAACATGAGACAGTGTTAAACTGGTTAATGTGATCTCTCTTGATAACTGCATCGCTCAGTCAAAAGATTAGTTTCTTTTAGTAAAATGGGACAGTGATGGTCGTTATTGTATGGTAGGGTTGAATTTCCAACAACTTATGCAATCAGCGGCTATCACAACTAAAGCTCTGAGTTAGAATCCCGCTCATGACAAGGTGTACTCGTTAAAACAATATGTGATAAAGTTTGTCAGTGACTTGCGGCAGGTCTGTGATTTTCTCCGGTTTCCTCCACCAATAAAACTGACCGCCACTACATAACTGAAATATTGTTGAAAGGTGGCGTTAAACACCATAACCTTTTAAAATATTACTCTACATACTTCCATCATTTGCTGATCTCTTTGAATCTGTTCTGAAAGCCTGTTCTTATACCGAGTACAGAGCGTGTCTGTACATCATCCAATGCCAGCCGAGTCTGGTCTTCATTTCCACAGATTCTAGCTAATACCATAATGTTTTCTTCAATATCTTGTTCATAAACATCATAAAGTTCATTCGATATCACTCCTGCATCTACATGTCCATAAGCATCGTTACGTAAAACTGTAAATTTCTGCATCGCTTTACAAATAGGAGAGAAATGCCCAAAGATTTGACATCTTATTTTGTATTCCAACCGAATGTACTCTGTAACAATACATGATGAATCCGAGCATACCGTTCCACTTGTACCAGTGCAGTTTGTACAGGGTGACAATTCAAACATTTTCTTATATTGATCTTCTTGAAACAACTGGCTTGTTACAGGAAATTTATAATCCTGTGAACACTGACAACATCGTTCATTGAATTTAAAGAGATGATAAATATCATGCCGATTCTTTTTCAAGAAATCTTGCAGTGTTTTGCAGCCATCATCCATAAACAAATCTGGACAAAGGCTGTCAAGGAAACGTCTCACTAGCGTTACTTCTAAATCATCCACTGATAAACCAGATATAGCCTTACCATCAACAATTAACTTGTCAACTTCCTCTTTATAAAGGTTTCTTGATCTAAAGATATTTGATGTCTGCCATGTTCATCAATAAACTCCTCGAAGGACATTTTTGTCCACCAACGCATTTTTAATATGATCCACGACTAAAACGTTTATCCTGAAGGTTTCTCTCCCTTTGCCTTTACTTGCCATATTGATAAAGATATATGTACATGTATTTCTCTATTTATTTTTCGTTAACAAGTTCCTACAATAACAAAAATATTTCAAATTACACAAAATACATAAAGATTTGGTTAAAAGAATGAATTCCACAGTCTGATGATAGTGCTATCCAGTCAACAATGTAATACGCGATAGAGAAGAAATGTTTGCAGGGGCAACTGATTGACATGTATGGGGCTTGACCATTTCATGACAAAACAGACTGAGACTATATCTAGGGCTCGACCATTTCATGACAAAACCGACTGATACTATGAATATTACTAAAACTTCTGCGACCTAGGCCAAGGTGAGGGCAACTGTGCACAATGGGGCCCATTTTTAAAATGAAGTCCACAATTTGAAACATTTCGGGAAAGTTTATTTCCATTCAGTCCTGTATGATTTGAATATAATACGTTAACGATGACAACATGGCACGGGCAACTGACAACAGCGACGAAGACGGACGCAAAATGATGACAATACATTTCCCCAAACATTGTCAAAAAATAAAGGGATGGCTGGTTTTATGGTGTTTAATGCCACTTTCAGCAATATTTCAGATATATCGTGGCGGTCAGTTTTATTGGTGGAGGAAAGCGGAGGATCCGGAGAAAACCACCAACCTGTGGCAAGTCACTGACAAACTTTATCACATAATATTGTACACCTCACCCTGATCGAGATTCGAAAAAAAAAAAAAAAAAAAAATAAAGGGATACAACCATACCATGTTGACAAGGGAAATTTGAACAAATGTACTAATGTATATTAAAAGCAATAATTTGCTTTACACAGTAAATTGTTGAACATAATGTGGTGGGCACAGTAATATGCTGAACAGACTACACAGTGTATAACCGGAAAGTTTTCAAAAACGGAAGTTGCTGTACTGTCCGACCAGGTAATGTTAGTTGCTTGCAGAAATGTTAACATTTTTAGATGATTATCCGTGATTTTATTCTTTGAAAGTGGATCAACCGAAGCAACA
The DNA here is from genome assembly GCA_963680875.1 of Bathymodiolus brooksi. Lineage (NCBI taxonomy): Eukaryota > Metazoa > Mollusca > Bivalvia > Mytilida > Modiolidae > Bathymodiolus > Bathymodiolus brooksi. Next base: position 43,172,611 of record OY804586.1, read on the forward strand.
AAAATAAAAAAAAATACTGCAAAGGTATGTCATTTATATTTCTGATCAAATAACAGTGCAATATTTGAACATTGAAACTGGAAATCGCCGTTTAAACATCGGTTTCGCTGGAAGAAAGGGATTAACAATCTATTTTTTCTCCACGAATTCTTTAAATTATATCAAATATTTTTTTCGCTATCTGATGAAATAGACATCGACGTTTTCAATGCAAAGAAAACCTGACCGTAAACGCACTCATTTTCCTTACGACGGGTGCATTTTACATCGTTCTTCATTGTACGTCACTGTACGCCTAATTGCTACTGTACGTTATCATTAATTGCTGAATCTTAAAACTCATCTGTCCGCCTAATTGTTTTTTTTTATTAAAGTTAACCGAGAACTTTTCTAGTTTAATCCTTTACCAATTTAGTTTTACCGAACATTAAGATAGTTTATGTGTTGGAGGACTTGTAAGGAACTACATTTACCAGATATTCAGTAATCTTAGATGATATGTGATTCAAATAGATTTGTATCTTATTCCCAGTTTTTGGAACAAGTTAAATGAGTTTTCTCCCGTTTACAGAGTTATCTTGCTCTAGCAACAGGTGTCTATACATTGACTGCAATGATTGTCTTTGACAACTACGTGATTGATACGAATATCGTGTTTCACACATTATGAATTAATTCTCGCCACAATGAACGAGTCCCGAGAGTAATGCGTATTTTTAAAACAATATCATTTCTGTGACGTCATCAGATGAACAGCTTTGGCGAAGTTGATTTGGAAGAAGAACGATCTTTCTCTCTGTCCTTTGTTGATTAAGAATAATAAAACATTTATAGCATAGTAATGTCCGGACACATGCAGATTTGTTCACCCTAGAAAATCATAATTTCTTTCGGGCGGAGCCCTCAGGATATGCTTTTCGTCGGGTGAACAAATGTTCATGTTTATCCTGCAATCAAGCTATTTGCAGCCTGATAACAGGGATCAGATGAATTTGAGTCGTATTAGGTCATAGACTGATACTTGTTGACATGCAGGGCGCTCGTAGCGTAGTTAATGTGCCAGGTGCGTCACGACGTTTCCCGCGTTTTGGTAGCAGTCGGAATCATCTTCAAACGTAGTTACAGGTATCTATTGTAGCAATCTTATGATTGCAGGATAAAGACAATACACATAATCATTATCGGAAAATATAAAATGTTTTGGGTCCCCTTTGAAGCATGCGAAAAAGGCTTGCTAAAGCTCGCCTTTTCTCATGTTTCCAATTTTAGGGGGCTGGATCCACCCCTGAAATGTACAGAAGGAGCAGTTGCAAAATTGAGTCAACGAAGACAAAGCAAGCAATTACAAACACCATTGATGGATGGAAATGTCTAAAAAAAACAAAATTAGTAAATCAAAAGAAACAGCCGAATGGAACTGTTCAGTCTGTAAAATTGATGTTCATCTTTATGCATCCATAGTTTGCGATGGATGTTTAGAGTGGAACCATCTTAAATGTGTTGGCCTCAAAGCCCCACCAAAATCCACGTACTGGCTATGCAGACAGTGCTATAAAAAAGGAAAGTAACTTGATAATTTCTTATGTAATTCCATCTTTGTAAATATATTTACGAAGTATATTTCATATCTTTTTGATGTATAGATTTAAAATGTATTATCAATTTACAAATTGATATATAATAATAAAAATTCTTTCAATTCTCCCTAGAACTTCCGGGTAATAATAAGACCAGGTAACTGCTAACAAATAAAATTACGATTACCCGATATTTTCCCGTGAAATAGGTTCCTGAACCGGAATTCTATTCCGGCACTTAGTCTCTCAGGTAATCCTAATTTTTCGTTATTATTACCTAATCCAGGTAATCGTAGCCAGTGCCTATCATTTATTCAACAACACCAGGACGGGGTTGCACAAACCTCGATTAAATTTAAGTGTCAATTAAACCTTAAGTGTAAATTAATTCCATGTACTTTTCTAGTAATTTTAAGTGTCAATTAAGTTTTAATTGACACTTAAATTTAAATAACGTTTATGCAACCCATTCCTGGTCTGTACACTGATCTAAGATGCCCTGGGAAGCACACTTAGGCGCCCCTGTTTTCGTACATTTCATTTGCCCAGGGAAAACATAAATGAATAATTGTCAACTCCCTGAAAACACTTTACAAACAAGATGAACTGTGAGCTAATGCTCACTTATGATACCCCCCGCTCTTCGGCAAACAGGAAGTAGGAATCTTACGGGTCAAAAAACGCCTCCCACGATATGGGGTACCTATATGAAGCTTGTGACCAAATATCAGATTTCTGCCATCAATGTTGCTGAGAAAAATGCGACGAAAAATGGGCATATACAAAATGTATGTTCAATGTGTATAAAAATCAACAAAGTCGGCAAACAGGAAGTAGGAATCTGATGGGTCCAAAAACGCTTCCCACGATATGGGGTACCTATATGAAGCTTGTGACCAAATATCAGATCTCTGCCATTAATAGTTGCTGAGAAAATGTGACGAAAAATATGCATATATGTTCAATGTGTATAAAAACCAACTAAATCGGCAAATAGGAAGTAGGAATCTGACGTGTCCAAAAACGTTTCCCACAATATGGCATACCTATATGAAGCTTGTGACCAAATATCAGATTCCTGTCATCAATAGTTGCTTAGAAAAATGCGACGAAAAATGGGCATATACAACTGTATGTTCAATGTGTATAAAAATCAACAAAATTGGCAAACAGGAAGTAGGAATCTGATGGGTCCAAAAACGCTTCCCACGATATGGGGTAACTATATGAAGCTTGTGACCAAATATCAGATTTCTGCCATCAATAGTTACTGAGAAAAATGAGCATATATGTTCAATGTGTATAAAAATCAACAAAGTCGGCAAACAGAAAGTAGGAATCTGATGGGTCCAAAAACGCTTCCCACGACATGGGGTACCAATATGAAGCTTGTGACCAAATATCAGATTCGTGTCATCAATATTTGCTGAGAAAAATGTGACAAAAAGTGTGCATATACATGTATGTTCAATGTGTATAGAAACCAACTAAGTCGACAAACAGGAAGTAGGAATCTGACGGGTCCAAAAACGCTACCCACAATATGGCATACCTATATGAAGCTTGTGACCAAATATCAGATTTCTGCCATCGATAGTTGCTGAGAAAAATGCGACGAAAAATATTTTGGACGGACGGACAGAGGTAAAACAGTATACCCCCCTCCACCTCCGGGGAGCGGGGGTATAAAAAAATTCAATTCTGAAAGCCAGTATGCCTTTAAATACATTAACTAACAGTATCTTCCTGTTTATGTTTTATTTAACAAGTAGTTTTGACTTTTATCTATGTATATATTCCAACAACCATTGCATTCAGTAATAATCATAATTTTAATTAAAAATTTTCGACAAATATTTCTACAGCAAATTTCCAACTATTATATACAAATTAACAGTTTGAGGGGGGAACCATCATGGCTGTGATCACATGATACTAGTAGTTAGATTTATAACTATAGTCCATTTGAATGGTATAGACCACCTAAAAAAAATTATTTACAAATTCATTTTAATTTTTCTCTTCTTTTTTCTTCAAATATATATTTCAAATGTGTCTACGAACTCTGACAGTAACTTTCAGAATTGTTCATCAATAGACAAAAAAAGTTGCCCATTAGGTGTCTATGTTAAATATTTGCACTGATATATGTGTAATTTCCAGTGGAGTAAGCATGCTTTAAAGAACAGCACTCATACTGTAAACAAAAATAAAAACATGTGCATGACATGCAAATTTCTATATATCATATGACTGACCATTCAAATATCAAATGGGCTTGCATGAATAGAGTTGCCCATTTACTAGTAATTCAAAGCACATGTATCAAGGTCATTGTCACTTGATCTTTAATTTTCATGGACACATTCTCTAGTTTAAATATATATTGAAGAATGTATATTTGCATGGGGAGCACATGTTCTTATTTTTGTTTGCAGTTTTAGGCTGTTCTTTCACTCCCCTAGAAATTACACATATAAAAACAAATATTTAACATAGACACCTAATGGGCAACTTTTTTTTATCTATGGATGAAAAATTCTAAAAGTTACTGTCAGAGTTTGCAGAAACATATAAAATATATATGTGAAGAAAAAAGGTCGGTGGTTTTCTCTGGGACCTCTGGTTTCCTCCACCAATAAAACTGACCTCCACGATATAACTGAACTATTGTTGAAAATGGCTCTGCCAAATGTATAACATTTACTGCTTGCGTGGTCTCCAAACATATATCAAATAATTTATTTCTAGATATTTTCTTAATTCCACACCCCCCCCCCCCCCTCTCATTAAGTTTTCCCATTTTGATTCAGTATCACAAGAACATTGTGTTTCTTGTAAACACACGATTTCAATTTTCTTTTTTCGACATTAACAACTGCTATGCCATTAACATTTAATGTACCAATACAAAGAGACATATACAGTGAGAGGTCACAATGTGGAACTCACCTCACACAGGGACTAGTATTCAACATAGGTATATTTACAAATATGACAACAATATATATACAGATGTACAATAAATCACAATCCTCATATTGTTAGAGTAAATTACAGACAAATCAATTTGTATATTAGACACAAATAACATAATTGTTATAAAATAAAACAGTTCACACAATTATATTGAAGAGATCACGATTTGGGATGCCTCGCTTAGCGGTGCTAAGAATAGATACCGGTGATTTTGTCATTGATAGGTTATGAATTAGGATGCTAGCCACGTACAAACAAAGTACATGCTGTATATGAATCATGCAAAAAATAATATTTACTAGAAATATCAATAATTAAATATTGCCATGAGTATATTTTGTTCAAGTGGTACTATAGCTTCCAAATGATTTGGGAATTTTTTATTGTTGTTTATCCGTTGAACCTGGGGTTGATGTTGAACTTCTGATACGCTTAATTTTTTTTATTTTGAGTGGTGTAGTCGCCTTCTACTGGTGATTTTACATAATCCAGTATTATGTCACTTATAACACTAGCTCCTGCTTCACTAATGTGGATCCCCACTTGGGTCATTTAGGTTATAGAGTGATCTGATTGGTACACATTTTGGAGTGAACTCTGACCACAAGTCAATAAACTTCATCTTATTGTTTTTCAGATACAATTTTGTTATGCATATACCTATGCTAGCATTTGGATATTTATGTTTCACATACTCAATATTCGGACTTCACTGTGTACTAGACGTTTTGTAAAGCTTTTACCAATGAGTGCATGAGTGATTGTTGTCTAACCCCAACTCAGTAATTTTTCAGCTATATCATGGCGAGAACAAGATAATTTTCAATGAGATGATGATGAGGTCCGCTTTGTTTTAGACCAACACGCTGAGTTCGATTTTTATAGTGCTAGCTTACTGAAGCAACAGTCCGCGGATAGAAATGTCGCTCCACTCAGACACATTATTCTGATTCCGAGCCAACCAGTCTTTGTTCTTTCCTCTTAAGGCTGCATGCCTAATGGAGAAGCAACAAATACCAATTTTATAGTCTTTGGTTTGACCTGACCGGGGCTCTAACCCACGAGGCGAGCATGCTAACCATTACACCACATATGTGGTTGTGTACTGACAAATGTCTCTGGATTTGACTTTTATTGTGTTCGCTTGTTTTAGATGCCACCATTTTGTAAACAATGAACTCACAGTTTAAAGAGTGAGAAGAAATTTTTCAAAAGTCACTACATTGTTAACACAACTATAGCACGTCAAGGGCACATAATCCAGTTAATTGAAAATTTCACATATTTTTCAAAAATGCAATGCAAAAGTATAAACTGCATGAAAAAGCAATATTTCTCATTTCAATTGAGAATACAATGGATAAAATAAATGTCTCAAAATGTTGTTGTCCCCTGTATAAGATAAACTGAATTAAATCCAACAAATTATAAAACTATCAACACTGATATCATGATGACATTGTAATTCGCTTTAAAATAAAAACGTAGATATCAAATTTAGTGCACACGACGCGTTTCTGGAACAGCCTTCATCACACTTGGGGCAGAACTTAGCATCAAATTTAGTGCACATGCCAAGTTTCTGGAACAGCCTTCATCACACTTGGGGCAGAACTTAGCATCAAATTTAGTGCACATGCCAAGTTTCTGGAACAGCCTTCATCACACTTGGGGCAGAACTTAGCATTTTGTATTGGACATGTCACAAAATTTTGGCAAGTTCAGAGATTGTGAGTACTGATGAACAGAAGATGCTGAACTAGTACTAGGTTGTTACACCTGTAGATTGACATGTTCTGTCTCTCTTGGTTGTTGCTATAGTAACCAGATTACGATTCTTGGAGATTTCCATTGCCATCATCAGATATCTTTTCTCCTGCTTCATTCTTTTGATTCTTACTACATTCCATTGACCCTGAAAAATACAACAGCCCAATTTAATTATAACCACTGTATAATGGTGTTCATACCTAGTATGATTAACCATGTAATTATAACCACTGTATAACGGTGTTTGTTCCTAGTATGATTAACCATGTAATTATAACCACTGTATAACAGTGTATGTTCCTTGTATGATTAACCATGTAATTATAACCACTGTATAACGGTGTTCGTTCCTAGTATGATTAACCATGTAATTATAACCACTGTATAACAGTGTTCGTTCCTAGTATGATTAACCATGTAATTATAACCACTGTATAACGGTGTTCGTTCCTATTATGATTAGCCATATAATTATAACCACTGTATAGTGGTGTTCGTTCCTAGTATGATTAACCATGTACATGTAACTATAACCACTGTATAACGGTGCTCGTTCCTAGCATGATTAACCATGTAATTATAACCACTGTAAAACGGTGTTCGTTCCTAGTATAATTAACCATGTAATTATAACCATTGTATAATGGTGTTCATACCTAGTATGATTAACCATGTAATTATAACCACTATATAACTGTGTGTTCCTAGTATAATTAACCATGTAATTATAACCACTGTATTACAGTGTTCATAACCACTGTATAACGGTGTTTGTTCCTAGTATGATTAACCATGTAATTATAACCACTGTATAACGGTGTTTGTTCCTAGTATGATTAACCATATAATTATAACCACTGTATACTGGTGTTTGTTCCTAGTATGATTAACCATGTAATTAAAACCACTGTATAATGGTGTTTGTTCCTAGTATGATTAACCATATAATTATAGCCACTGTATAATGGTGTTTGTTCCTAGTATAATTAACCATGTAATTATAACCACTGTATAACGGTGTCTGTTCCTAGTATAATTAACCATGTAATTATAGCCACTGTATAACAATGTTTGTTCCTAGTATGATTAACTATGTAATTATAACCACTGTATAACGGTGTTCGTTCCTAGTATGATTAACCATGTAATTATAACCACGGTATAATGGTGTTCGTTCCTAGTATGATTAACCATATAATTATAACCACTATAGCGGTGTTCATTCCTAGTATGATTAACCATGGACATGTAATTATAACCACTGTATAACGGTGTTCGTTCCTAGTATGATTAACCATATAATTATCACCACTATAGCGGTGTTTGTTCCTAGTATGATTAACCATGTAATTATAACCACTGTATAACGGTGTTCGTTCCTAGTATGATTAACCATGTAATTATAACCACTGTAAAACGGTGTTCGTTCCTAGTATAATTAACCATGTAATTATAACCATTGTATAACTGTGTTCATACCTAGTATGATTAACCATGTAATTATAGCCACTGTATAATGGTGTTTGTTCCTAGTATGATTAACCATGTAATGTTATAATCACTGTATAATGGTGTTCATACCTAGTATTATTAACCATGTAATTATAACCACTGTATAACGGTGTTCATACCTAGTATGATTAGCCAGGTAATCATAACCACTGTATAATGGTGTTCATTCCTATTTTGATTAACCATGTAATTATAACCACTGTATAATGGTGTTCATACCTAGTATGATTAACTATGTAATTATAACCACTGTATTAGTGTTCTTACCTAGTATGATTAACCATGTAATTATAACCACTGTATAATGATATTCATACCTAGTGTGATTGACCATGTAATTATAACCACTGTATGATGGTGTTTGTTCCTAGTATGATTAACCATGTAATTATAACCACTGTATAACAGTGTTCGTTCCTAGTATAATTAACCATGTAATTATAACCTCTGTATAACAATGTTCATACCTAGTATGATTAACCATGTAATTATAACCACTGTATAATGGTATTCATACCTAGTATGATTAACCATACAATTATAACCACTGTATAATGGTGTTTGTTCCTAGTATGATTAACCATGTAATTATAACCACTGTATAATGGTGTTTGTTCCTAGTATGATTAACCATGTTATTATAACCACTGTATAATATTGTTTGTTCCTAGTGTGATTAACCATGTAATTATAACCACTGTATAACAGTGTTTGTTCCTAGTATGATTAACCATGTAATTATAACCACTGTATAATGGTGTTCATGTAATTATAACCACTGTATGACAATGTTTGTTCTTAGTATGATTAACCATGTAATTATAACCACTATATAACTGTGCGTTCCTAGTATAATCAACCATGTAATTATAACCACTGTATTACAGTGTTCATACCTAGTATGATTAACTATGTAATTATAACCACTGTATAACGGTGTTTGTTCCTAGTATGATTAACTATGTAATTATAACCACTGTATAACGGTGTTTGTTCCTAGTATGATTAACCATGTAATTATAACCACTGTATTACAGTGTTCATACCTAGTATAATTAACCTTGTAATTATAACCACTGTATAACGGTGTTCGCTCCTAGTATGATTAACCATGTAATTATAACCACGGTATAATGGTGTTCGTTCCTAGTATGATTAACCATATAATTATAACCACTGTATAGTGGTGTTCGTTCCTAGTATGATTAACCATGTACATGTAACTATAACCACTGTATAACGGTGCTCGTTCCTAGCATGATTAACCATGTAATTATAACCACTGTAAAACGGTGTTCGTTCCTAGTATAATTAACCATGTAATTATAACCATTGTATAATGGTGTTCATACCTAGTATGATTAGCCAGGTAATCATGACCACTGTATAATGGTGTTCATTCCTATTTTGATTAACCATGTAATTATAACCACTGTATAATGGTGTTCATACCTAGTATGATTAACTATGTAATTATAACCACTGTATTAGTGTTCTTACCTAGTATGATTAACCATGTAATTATAACCACTGTATAACAGTGTTCATACCTAGTATGATTAATCATGTAACTATAACCACTGTATAATGATATTCATACCTAGTGTGATTGACCATGTAATTATAACCACTGTATGATGGTGTTTGTTCCTAGTATGATTAACCATGTAATTATAACCACTGTATAACAGTGTTCGTTCCTAGTATGATTAACCATGTAATTATAACCTCTGTATAACAATGTTCATACCTAGTATGATTAACCATGTAATTATAACCACTGTATAATGGTATTCATACCTAGTATGATTAACCATATAATTATAACCACTGTATAATGGTGTTTGTTCCTAGTATGATTAACCATGTAATTATAACCACTGTATAATGGTGTTTGTTCCTAGTATGATTAACCATGTTATTATAACCACTGTATAATAGTGTTTGTTCCTAGTGTGATCAACCATGTAATTATAACCACTGTATAACAGTGTTTGTTCCTAGTATGATTAACCATGTAATTATAACCACTGTATGACAATGTTTGTTCTTAGTATGATTAACCATGTAATTATAACCACTATATAACTGTGCGTTCCTAGTATAATCAACCATGTAATTATAACCACTGTATTACAGTGTTCATACCTAGTATGATTAACTATGTAATTATAACCACTGTATAACGGTGTTTGTTCCTAGTATGATTAACTATGTAATTATAACCACTGTATAACGGTGTTTGTTCCTAGTATGATTAACCATGTAATTATAACCACTGTATTACAGTGTTCATACCTAGTATAATTAACCTTGTAATTATAGCCACTGTATAACGGTGTTCGCTCCTAGTATGATTAACCATGTAATTATAACCACGGTATAATGGTGTTCGTTCCGAGTATGATTAACCATATAATTATAACCACTATAGCGGTGTTCATTCCTAGTATGATTAACCATGGACATGTAATTATAACCACTGTATAACGGTGTTCGTTCCTAGTATGATTAACCATATAATTATCACCACTATAGCGGTGTTTGTTCCTAGTATGATTAACCATGTAATTATAACCACTGTATAACGGTGTTCGTTCCTAGTATGATTAACCATGTAATTATAACCACTGTAAAACGGTGTTCGTTCCTAGTATAATTAACCATGTAATTATAACCATTGTATAACGGTGTTCATACCTAGTATGATTAACCATGTAATTACAACCACTGTATAATGGTGTTTGTTCCTAGTATGATTAACCATGTAATGTTATAATCACTGTATAAGGGTGTTCATACCTAGTATTATTAACCATGTCATTATAACCAATGTATAACGGTGTTCATACCTAGTATGATTAGCCAGGTAATCATAACCACTGTATAATGGTGTCCATTCCTATTTTGATTAACCATGTAATTATAACCACTATATAATGGTGTTCATACCTAGTATGATTAACTATGTAATTATAACCACTGTATTACAGTGTTCTTACCTAGTATGATTAACCATGTAATTATAACCACTGTATAACAGTGTTCATACCTAGTATGATTAATCATGTAATTATAACCACTGTATAATGATGTTCATACCTAGTGTGATTGACCATGTAATTATAACCACTGTATGATGGTGTTTGTTCCTAGTATGATTAACCATGTAATTATAACCACTGCATAACAGTGTTCGTTCCTAGTATGATTAACCATGTAATTATAACCTCTGTATAACAATGTGCATACCTAGTATGATTAACCATGTAATTATAACCACTGTATAATGGTATTCATACCTAGTATGATTAACCATGTAATTATAACCACTGTATAATGGTGTTTGTTCCTAGTATGATTAACCATGTAATTATAACCACTGTATAATGGTGTTTGTTCCTAGTATGATTAACCATGTTATTATAACCACTGTATAATAGTGTTTGTTCCTAGTATGATTAACCATGTAATTATAGCCACTGTATAACAGTGTTTGTTCCTAGTATGATTAACCATGTAATTATAACCACTGTATAATGGTGTTAATGTAATTATAATCACTGTATGACAATGTTTGTTCATAGTATGATTAACCATGTAATTATAACCACTATATAACAGTGTGCGTTCCTAGTATAATCAACCATGTAATTATAACCACTGTATTACAGTGTTCATACCTAGTATGATTAACCATGTAATTATAACCACTGTATAACAGTGTTTGTTCCTAATATGATTAACCATGTAATTATAACCACTATATAACAGTGTGTGTTCCTAGTATAATCAACCATGTAATTATAACCACTGTATTACAGTGTTCATACCTAGTATGATTAACTATGTAATTATAACCACTGTATAACGGTGTTTGTTCCTAGTATGATTAACTATGTAATTATAACCACTGTATAACGGTGTTTGTTCCTAGTATGATTAACCATATAATTATCACCACTATAGCGGTGTTTGTTCCTAGTATGATTAACCATGTAATTATAACCACTGTATTACAGTGTTGATACCTAGTATAATTAACCTTGTAATTATAACCACTGTATTACAGTGTTCATACCTAGTATAATTAACCATGTAATTATAACCACTGTATTACAGTGTTCATACCTAGTATGATTAACTATGTAATTATAACCACTGTATAACGGTGTTTGTTCCTAGTATGATTAACCATGTAATTATAACCACTGTATTACAGTGTTCATACCTAGTATAATTAACCATGTAATTATAACCACTGTATTACAGTGTTCATACCTAATATTATTAACCATGTAATTATAACCACTGTATAACAGTGTTTGTTCCTAGTATGATTAACCATGTAATTATAACCACTGTATAACGGTGTTTGTTCCTAGTATGATTAACCATGTAATTATAACCACTGTATTACAGTGTTCATACCTAGTATAATTAACCATGTAGTATAATTAACCATGTAATTATAACCACTGCATAACGGTGTTTGTTCTTAGTATAATTAACCATGTAATTATAACCACTGTATTACAGTCTTCATACCTAGTATAATTAACCATGTAATTATAACCACTGTATAACAGTGTTTGTTCATAGTATGATTAACCATGTAATTATAACCACTGTATAATGGTGTTCATTTTCAACTCATGTTTTTTTTGTAATAACTGATATCATTTAATGATCCTCTAGTGCAATAAATCTTTCCCTAAAATGCCACTTATAAAGTCATAGGTAAAGGAAAAATGGATATCCCTAACACACAAATTACATGATTGCTCATTTTCCTGGATAGGCACAGGAGATTCAATTAAAAGTGACAGGGTTAAACACAAACGTAATGTAGTGACATCATCATCTCATTAAAATATAACTTGTTCTCACCATGATATAACCGATACATTGCTGAGGTGGTGTTAAACAATAATCACTCACTTATCTTGTTTAGGGACTGTCATGGTCGTGATCATATGGTAGCTGGATTAACAACTACATATACAATCAGTGGCTATCACCAAGAGTTCGAATCATGTTGATGGTGAGGTGTACTTGATACATCATTATGTGATAAAGTTTGTCAGTGACTTGAGAAATGTCTATGGTTTTCTTCGGAGACTACGGTTTCCACCATAAATACAACTAACAGTAACTGCCACTATAAAAAAAATGGAATGTCATTGAAAGTGGCATTAAAAATCCAACACATTAACCCTTAACTTGTTTGTTTGACATTATAAAATACATGTAAAACATCATACGTATGGATTGGTAAAAAGCAAGTTTTTCTTGTACAAGCTGCAGAATGTTGTACAAATGTTGGTCTTTTTTTTTATTTATCACAGTTACCCATATTTCTGCCTTAAAAACGCGAGTCCTCTTCCATCAGCCGATTGAAATGCCTTCATCAGCATGAGTATCGTCGGTTTGACTTTACTTGAACGTTTCCACTCTTCGATAACACCAACGGTCTGTTTGAACATGCTCTTTGGATACTCGAAAAGAATCCCATCAATTGCTGCCGTACTTAATCCTAGTTCAACTCCAAGGTGCATAGCACAGTTCCCAACTATTTTTGACAAATCCTGCAAAACATCATCCTCAGGGATTTCTTGTAGTACACTATTTGCAATTTCTAGAAAATAAAAGCAATAGGAATTGTAGTTCCTCAATATGTCTTTCCTATCCTCCAATAGGATTAAATGTTAAATATGCCCTGCAATGGGAGCTATCTTTGACAATAATATGAAACAGAGATAATTGTATTTACCTAAGTGAAAGCTTTATTAATAAACAAGGTAGATAATTATATGTTTTAGGTATTAACTATACAAGGGGGATAATTAACTATTCTAAGTCTTAACTATACACAAGGGAGATAATTATCTATTTTAAGTCTTAACTTTAAGCAAGAAAGAGATCATTATATATTTTAAGTCTTAAACTATCAACAAGGGAGATAATTATATATTATCAGTCTTAACTATATACAAGGGAGATAATAATCTATTTAAGTCTTAGCTATCAACAAGGGAGTTAATTATCTATTTGAAGTCTTAACTTTAAACAAGGGAGATAATTATATATTTAAGCCTTAAATATAAACAAGGGAGATAATTATATTTGTTTAAATCTTAGCTATAAACAAAGGAGATAATTTGATACAATTAGTTTTTCCTCGTTAATCTTAATACAAAGAATGATCTAACATGCAGCCTAATATCTGATCTCAAAACAACTCATTGTCATAAAGCAAAACAAGCCTATTCAATATTAGAACATTTTCAGACATACTCTTTGTATTGATGGTAGTGTGTCAGTCAGACATACCTTCTGTATTGATGGTAGTGTGTCAGTCAGACATACCTTCTGTATTGATGGTAGTGTGTCAGTCTGACATACCTTCTGTATTGATGGTAGTGTGTCAGTCAGACATACCTTCTGTATTGATGGTAGTGTGTCAATCAGACATACCTTCTGTATTGATGGTAGTGTGTCAGTCTGACATACCTTCTGTATTGATGGTAGTGTGTCAGTCAGACATACCTTCTGTATTGATGGTAGTGTGTCAATCAGACATACCTTCTGTATTGATGATAGTGTGTCGGTCAGACATACCTTCTGTGTTGACGGTAGTGTGTCAGTCAGACATACTTTTTGCATTGATGGTAGTGTGTCAGTCAGACATACTTTTTGCATTGATGGTAGGTAGTGTGTCCGTCAGACATACTTTTTGCATTGATGGTAGGTAGTGTGTCAGTCAGACATACTTATTGCATTGATGGTAGGTAGTGTGTCAGACATATCTTTTATATTGATGGTAGGTAGTGTGTCAGTCAGACATATTTTTTGCATTGATGGTAGGTAGTGTGTCCGTCTGACATACTTTTTGCATTGATGGTAGGTAGTGTGTCAATCAGACATACTTTTTGCATTGATGATAGGTAGTGTGTCAGTCAGACATACTTTTTGTATTGATGGTAGGTAGTGTGTCAGTCAGACATACTTTTTGCATTGATGGTAGGTAGTGTGTCAGTCAGACATACTTTTTGCATTGATGGTAGGTAGTGTGTCCGTCAGACATACTTTTTGCATTGATGGTAGGTAGTGTGTCAGTCAGACATACTTTTTTGCATTGATGGTAGGTAGTGTGTCCGTCAGAAATATCTTTTATATTGATGGTAGGTAGTGTGTCCGTCAGACATACTTTTTGCATTGATGATAGGTAGTGTGTCCGTCAAACATACTTTTATGCATTGATGGCAGGTAGTGTGTTCGTAAGACATACTTTTTGCATTGATGGTAGGTAGTGTGTCAGTCAGACATACTTTTTTGCATTGATGGTAGGTAGTGTGTCCGTCAGAAATATCTTTTATATTGATGGTAGGTAGTGTGTCAGTCAGATATACTTTTTGCATTGATGATAGGTAGTGTGTCCGTCAAACATACTTTTTGCATTGATGGCAGGTAGTGTGTCCGTAAGACATACTTTTTGCATTGATGGTAGGTAATGTGTCAGTCAGACATACTTTTTGCATTGATGTTAGGTAGTGTGTCCGTCAGACATACTTTTATATTGATGGTAGGTAGTGTGTCCGTCAGACATACTTTTTGCATTGATGGTAGGTAGTGTGTCAGTCAGACATATCTTTTATATTGATGGTAGGTAGTGTGTCAGTCAGACATACTTTTTGCATTGATGGTAGGTAGTGTGTCCGTAAGACATACTTTTTGCATTGATGGTAGGTAATGTGTCAGTCAGACATACTTTTTGCATTGATGTTAGGTAGTGTGTCCGTCAGACATACTTTTATATTGATGGTAGGTAGTGTGTCCGTCAGACATACTTTTTGCATTGATGGTAGGTAGTGTGTCAGTCAGACATATCTTTTATATTGATGGTAGGTAGTGTGTCAGTCAGACATACTTTTTGCATTGATGGTAGGTAGTGTGTCCGTAAGACATACTTTTTGCATTGATTGTAGGTAATGTGTCAGTCAGACATACTTTTTGCATTGATGGTAGGTAGTGTGTCCGTCAGGCATACTTTTTGCATTGATGGTAGTGTGTCCGTCAGACATATCTTTTATATTGATGGTAGGTAGTGTGTCCGTCAGACATACTTTTTGCATTGATGGTAGGTAGTGTGTCCGTCAGACATATCTTTTATATTGATGGTAGGTAGTGTGTCCGTCAGACATACTTTTTGCATTGATGGTAGGTAGTGTGTCCGTCAGACATATCTTTTATATTGATGGTAGGTAGTGTGTCCGTCAGACATACTTTTTGCATTGATGTTAGGTAGTGTGTCCATCAGACATACTTTTATATTGATGGTAGGTAGTGTGTCCGTCAGACATACTTTTTGCATTGATGGTAGTGTGTCCGTCAGACATATCTTTTATATTGATGGTAGGTAGTGTGTCTGTCAGACATACTTTTTGCATTGATGGTAGGTAGTGTGTCCGTCAGATATACTTTTATATTGATGGTATTGTCTTCGTAACATATACCTTTCAAAATGAATAATTAAATTATAATCACAGTAAAGATCGATAAGACTTTACATACCATAAACTGTTACGTCCTCCATGAATAGCTGAAATAAATAATATGTTATAATATATTAATAATATAGTAATGAGACAAGCATATATAGCAGATATGTACACATAATATGTCAATGCTTTGAATCAGGTGAATATTTCAAACTACAGATTAAACATACATTTACTTTGCTTCAACAAATATCAATTCCAGTCATCTCTAGTTTGAGTTACTACCTATCTCATAAAGAATCAGTCACCTGTGACTTGAGTTACTACCTACCTCATAAAGAATCAGTCACCTGTGACTTGAGATACTACCTACCTCATAAATAACCAGTCACCTGTGACTTGAGATACTACCTACCTCATAAAGAACCAGTCACCTGTGACTTGAGATACTACCTACCTCATAAATAACCAGTCACCTGTGACTTGAGATACTACCTATCTCATAAATAACCAGTCACCTGTGACTTGAGATACTACCTACCTCATAAATAACCAGTCACCTGTGACTTGAGATACTACCTATCTCATAAAGAACCAGTCACCTGTGACTTGAGATACTACCGACCTCATAAATAACCAGTCACCTGTGACTTGAGATACTACCTATCTCATAAATAACCAGTCACCTGTGACTTGAGATACTACCTACCTCATAAATAACCAGTCACCTGTGACTTGAGATACTACCTATCTCATAAAGAACCAGTCACCTGTGACTTGAGATACTACCAACCTCAAAAGAATCAGTCACCTGTGGCTTGACTTACTACCTACCTCATAAAGAACCAGTTACCTGTGACTTGAGTTACTACCTCCCTCATAAAGAATCAGTCACCTGTGACTTGACTACAGTTATTACCTACTATACAGTTAAACAGTCACCTATGACTACAAATATTACCTACCATACAGTAAACAATCACCTATGACTACATGTATTACCTACTATACAGTTAAACAGTCACCTATGACTACAGTTATTACCTACCATACAGTTAATCAGTCATCTATGACTACAAATATTACCTACCATACAGTTAAAACAGTCACCTATGACTACAAATATTACCTACCATACAGTTAAACAGTCACCTATGACTACAAATATTACCTACCATACAGTTAAACAGTCACCTATGACTACAAATATTACCTACCATACAGTTAAACAGTCACCTATGACTACAAATATTACCTACCATACAATTAAACAGTCACATATGACTACAGTTATTACCTACCATACAGTTAAACAGTCATCTATGACTACAAATATTACCTACCATACAGTTAAAACAGTCACCTATGACTACAAATATTACCTACCATACAGTTAAACAGTCACCTATGACTACAAATATTACCTACCATACAGTTAAACAGTCACCTATGACTACAAATATTACCTACCATACAGTTAAACAGTCACCTATGACTACAAATATTACCTACCATACAGTTAAACAGTCACCTATGACTACAAATATTACCTACCATACAGTTAAACAGTCACCTGTGACTACAATTATTACCTACCATACAGTTAAACAGACACATATGACTACAGTTATTACATACGATACAGTTAAACAGTCACCTATGACTACAAATATTACCTACCATACAGTTAAACAGTCATCTGTGACTACAATTATTACCTACCATACAGTTAAACAGTCACATATGACTACAGTTATTACCTACCATACAGTTAAACAGTCACCTATGACTAGTTATTACCTACCATACAGTTAAACAGACACATATGACTACAGTTATTACCTACGATACAGTTAAACAGTCACCTATGACTACAATTATTACCTACCATACAGTTAAACAGTCACATATGACTACAGTTATTACCTACCATACAGTTAAACAGTCATCTATGACTAGTTATTACCTACCATACAGTTAAACAGTCACCTATGACTAGTTATTACCTACCATACAGTTAAACAGTCGCCTATGACTAACGTTATTACCTACTATACAGTTAAACAGTAATCTATGACTACAGTTATTACCTACTATACAGTTAAACAGTCAGCTATGACTACAGTTATTACCTACCATACAGTTAAACAGTCACCTATGACTACAGTTATTATCTACTATACAGTTATAAAGTCATCTATGACTACAGTTATTACCTACCATACAGTTAAACAGTCACCTATGACTACAGTTATTACCTACTATACAGTTAAACAGTCACCTATAACTACAGTTATTACCTGCTATACAGTTAAACAGTCACTTATGACTAGTTATTACCTACCATACAGTTAAACAGTCACCTATGACTACAGTTATTACCTGCTATATAGTTAAACAGTCACTTATGACTAGTTATTACCTACCATACAGTTAAACAGTCACCTATGACTACAGTTATTACCTGCTATAGAGTTAAGCAGTCACATATGACTAGTTATTACCTACCATACAGTTAAACAGTCACCTATGACTACAGTTATTACCTGCTATATAGTTAAACAGTCACTTATGACTAGTTATTACCTACCATACAGTTAAACAGTCAGCTATGACTACAGTTATTACCTACTATACAGTTAAACAGTCACATATGACTACAGTTATTACCTACCATACAGTTAAACAGTCACCTATGACTACAGTTATTACCTACTATACAGTTAAACAGTCACCTATAACTACAGTTATTACCTGCTATACAGTTAAACAGTCACTTATGACTAGTTATTACCTACCATACAGTTAAACAGTCACCTATGACTACAGTTATTACCTGCTATACAGTTAAACAGTCACTTATGACTAGTTATTACCTAACATACAGTTAAACAGTCACCTATGACTACAGGTATTACCTGCTATAGAGTTAAGCAGTCACATATGACTAGTTATTACCTACCATACAGTTAAACAGTCACCTATGACTACAGTTATTACCTGCTATATAGTTAAACAGTCACTTATGACTAGTTATTACCTACCATACAGTTAAACAGTCAGCTATGACTACAGTTATTACCTACTATACAGTTAAACAGTCACATATGACTACAGTTATTACCTACCATACAGTTAAACAGTCACCTATGACTACAGTTATTACCTACTATACAGTTAAACAGTCACCTATAACTACAGTTATTACCTGCTATACAGTTAAACAGTCACTTATGACTAGTTATTACCTACCATACAGTTAAACAGTCACCTATGACTACAGTTATTACCTGCTATACAGTTAAACAGTCACTTATGACTAGTTATTACCTACCATACAGTTAAACAGTCAGCTATGACTACAGTTATTACCTACTATACAGTTAAACAGTCACATATGACTAGAGTTATTACCTACCATACAGTTAAAGAGTCACCTATGACTACAGTTATTACCTACCATTCAGTTAAACAGTTATTTATGACTACAGTTATTACCTACCTGACATAGAACATGAGTTTTTTTTTCTTTAGCTAAAGCATCAGATAACTCCTGAAATGACGTCTTAGACATATCTTTCTCCTTTTGGTCTCTCCATTTACAAAGAGCAACACCTTTCTTGTCTGGGATATCATATCTATCCATGTTTTGAATGTCATTCCAGGTAATTTTTGACAATCCTAGCCCCGTGACAACACGGTAGCATTCATCTAATGTTAAGAGTTTAGCCAGTCTGAAAAAATGTTTGTCTCCTGGATGCAACGCTAAGCATTTTTCATCAAGACCTGCATTGAAAATGATAGTATTAGTTATAATATGATACAGCTAAAAGGAGAGGTAATATACTTTTGTGTAGAAAGTTCTGCATTGAAAATGGTAATATCAGTCAAAATCTAATACAGCTAAAAGGGGAGGTAATATACTTGTGTGTAGAAACTTCTGCATTGAAAATGGTAAAATCAGTCATAATCTAATACAGCTAAAAGGGGAGGTACTATATTGTATCTGTAGAGAGCTTTACTGACCAGCCGTACATTCAGAGAATTGTTCACTATCAGCTCATTTATTCATCATGGATTTTCGATCGACAAATAACACATTTCTATAAAATACAACAATATATTGAGGATTATACAGGAAGTATTTCTATCAACATTAGTTCATACCAATCTGATTAAAATAACATCTCTAACCTGCTCCACTTTACTGATATGTCGTGGCGACCTGGGAGATCTGAAGAAACTTTATTACGGATCATATGCAAGTGAACTTATGTCATGAAAACATAATTATATGATAAACACGGTTATGGACTCTTTCTGTCAACTGGATTGTGGATAGCATGCAAAGCAGTTTAGTAACATTTTTATAATCTTGCAATCACCATTATTACTGGATACAAGAACAGTTCCAAAATCCAAAATGTTAAACTCCCAACATCTGGCAACATTGATACTCATAGCACTATGCACATTTGTTTCTACTTAAAAATATTCTATAAACCTACCTGAACACCCTGGATCACATTCAACTTGATTCTGAAATTATAATATAAAATATAAAAACAACATCTTTTAGTAAACAAACAAGTGTGGACACAGAAATGTGTTGTCCAAAAGGCAAGTGTGGATGTCAATATTTCATATTATTAACTTTAAAAAAAAATTCATGGACACAGGGGTCCTGGATTTTTTCAATAAAAAACTAATCCTGGATTATTATTTTTGCTTAAAGTCCGGTCCTGTGTTTTTATTTCAAATTTTCATCATAGCCCCCCTCCCTATCCCAAGGGATATCAAATTGTATCATTAATAATAAATTAATAAATAATAAATTCAGATTTTCTATTTAAAATAAATCTCATTTACAAAACCACTGATATTTGTTCAATTTTTAATGCTGATTTAAGCTTTAGTCGCAACAATTTTTTTTATTTTTCACTTTAAACTGTCGAAACATAACATTTATTTAACTGTAAAATTCACAAATAAAATCCCCCCCCCCTTTTCCCTTTTTTCTTGTTTAAATCAATGATCAACAATATTCCAGAATCAAACAAATGAATAAATATAACATAGATTTCTTTTACATGCATCTTTTTACCATGCGGAGTCAGTGTGTTTTAAATCGGTCATCCAATCAGGACGCCCACAGTGGCCTTAGGTTGGCCCGAAAAAATTTGTTTGGGCCAGTAAAAAATTAGTCACTGGTCCAAATGGCGGCCCAAACATTTTGTGACATTTTATTTATGAAAATAAGACATCAGATATCAATATATAAACAGTTTTCAGATTAATAGTTTTTTCTCAATAACAATAACATTCATTCTTTCACTAGTCTCACGAGGGTTGGGGGGTGGGGGTGGGGGGGTGCTCTTCAAGGTAATTTTGGTAGGTACAGGTGTGCAGCTGAAATTACGAAAACACCCCAATGCATATATTGCTATCAAACGAAACCTGAATTTACTTGTTATAACCTTTTTGACAACCTTTACGCCATTGGCTAGGGTGGTCTTAAGAAACGATGCTAGTCCATCGGATGGGGACAATAAAAGGTTGGTTTGTGTAAGGGGAGATCAATGCCATGATCACATTAAAGACATCCGGAAAAGAGTAGACTAATGCCACTACAAGGACCGCTCCTGCACTCCCCAGAGTGAAGAGTGACATCACTTGTTACAATTCACTATGAAGAAGTGATTTTAAAGTAAAATAACTTCTCAGTTTGGGGTAATGTTAGTTGGTTATTCATTCCAAATAAGTATCTCACTTTGTTGAAAATACAAACGGTGCTAATTTGTAAACAAAAGTTCTGGTTCCAAAAAAGAAAACCACTCCCAATTGTCACTAAAATGTAGCCGTGTACATGAACTATGAAAAGTTTAAAAGAAGTGACAGGCCAGATCGTTTCCGTAGTTTGACAACTGTCAACTGTCAACGATTTTCTCTCCATTGTTGGGGAAACGTTTTTCAATGATTACCTAAGGATTGACACAAAAAGGTTTCCGATTTCTGTAAAATGAAATTCGTACATGTACATTTTGCAGCAGATTGAATGAATAAATTTCCGAACCGTGGAAGATACCAGATCGCAAACATTATAAGTTGACAGAATTCTCTTTATAGTTCACAAATTTCCACTTCGTCCGTGATTTTTAACAATTTTAATAATTAAATCATAAAGAAACAAAAAAAACACGTTTCTTTTCTAATATTTAGTGAATACTTGTGTATTACATGAAAACGTGTATTGATTGGCTCGATAAAAATACATAATTGGGGAGAACAGTAAATTACATTAGCTGTGTATTCATTGGCTACACAAATGTATTTGGACCAATCGCTGTGCTCGTAACAAACTGTTTTCGACTAGAACAGAAGAGTTATCTACCGTTGAGGTTACAGTAAAATATGTCCGGTTTCGGTAAAACAACTATTTTTAACGGTCTTTTAGGCAATCGCCCAAACGCTTTTTGTTGGGCCAGTGACTACCTAATTTGGAGCAGCTTTTGGTCGCCAGAGTAAGATATTAGTCACATTTGGCGACTGGGCGACCGTCCATTTCAGGCACTGGCTCATTATTCTTGTCCAAGATAAAAAATACATCGCTAAAATTACCTGTGGGTGTTTCCCTACTTCAACTCGTAAATTTACATAGAAATCGGAGATATTTCGTCATAAAACTTCACACATGGTTTTGTCCATCATATTTCTTGAAGACAAACATAAAATTTTATTGCATTTATCAATATTTTATGAGTATCAACAGTCTTTTCAACACCGTATCTGTTTCTCGATACAGCCGCAACTTCAACTCGTAAATTTACATAGAAATCGGAGATATTTCGTCATAAAACTTCACACATGGTTTTGTCTATCATATTTCTTGAAGACAAACATAAAATTTTATTGCATTTATCAATATTTTATGAGTATCAACAGTTTTTTCAACACCGTATCTGTTTCTCGATACAGCCGCAACTTCAACTCGTAAATTTACATAGAAATCGGAGATATTTCGTCATAAAACTTCACACATGGTTTTGTCCATCATATTTCTTGAAGACAAACATAAAATTTTATTGCATTTATCAATATTTTATGAGTATCAACAGTCTTTTCAACACCGTATCTGTTTCTCGATACAGCCGCAACTTCAACTCGTAAATTTACATAGAAATCGGAGATATTTCGTCATAAAACTTCACACATGGTTTTGTCTATCATATTTCTTGAAGACAAACATAAAATTTTATTGCATTTATCAATATTTTATGAGTATCAACAGTTTTTTCAACACCGTATCTGTTTCTCGATACAGCCGCAACTTCAACTCGTAAATTTACATAGAAATCGGAGATATTTCGTCATAAAACTTCACACATGGTTTTGTCCATCATATTTCTTGAAGACAAACATAAAATTTTATTGCATTTATCAATATTTTATGAGTATCAACAGTCTTTTCAACACCGTATCTGTTTCTCGATACAGCCGCAACTTCAACTCGTAAATTTACATAGAAATCGGAGATATTTCGTCATAAAACTTCACACATGGTTTTGTCTATCATATTTCTTGAAGACAAACATAAAATTTTATTGCATTTATCAATATTTTATGAGTATCAACAGTTTTTTCAACACCGTATCTGTTTCTCGATACAGCCGCAACTTCAACTCGTAAATTTACATAGAAATCGGAGATATTTCGTCATAAAACTTCACACATGGTTTTGTCTATCATATTTCTTGAAGACAAACATAAAATTGTATTGCAGTATCAACAGTTTTTTCAACACCGTATCTGTTTCTCGATACAGCCGCCCGATTACAGTGACATGTGACCCAGATTAGCGCGTTCCACCAGTTTTTTCTTAATAATGTTGTTTAATAACACCACGAATATGGTAAAATGAAATGCCAAGACATTCCTAATTAGCATATTCTATCAAGAATATGGTAAGATGTAATCCATCAAGTCCCTAGAATAAATACAATAAAGAATGTGGTAACCCAAGATTTACCTCACTCGAGGCAAGGACACAATCCATAATATCCCTAGTATAAATACAATAAAGAATGTGGTAACCCAAGGTCTACCTCACTCGAGGCGAGCAAACTAACCATCACATCCCTAGTATAAATACTCTAAAGAATGTGGTAACCCAAGATTTACCTCACTCGAGGCAAGGACACAATCCAAGATCTACCTCACTCGAGGAGAGCACACTAACTATTACACTGATAGAGATTGACCTAAGAATTAATCAATTACATGAACTATGAACTGTAAATTTCAAATTTTAGATGTAAATATGCAATTCACTACACACAAGTTTCCAGAATTCATACTTTTATAGAACATTTTTCAGAATAAAATAAAAGACGATATAAAAATGTAAAGTTTGCTGAAAGACAAACTAAAAGACAGATAATCGGAAAGACAGATGACGAGACGACTGATGGCTATTTGGATGTAGTGAACTAAGACAAACGGAGAGCCAGATATACAGACGATAGATGGACCTTTGGGGAGATGAACTAAGACAATCGGAGAGCCAGATGGACCTTTGATGATACGATATTCCAGAGCTTGTATTTCAAATAAGAATTCCTTGATAGAGGGTTGCGGCTATCAAAGAAGCTACTGAACCAAGGGTTTCTCGTGGCTAAGTTGAAATCATCGCTTCGAAAGTTTTATGGTCGCCACCATGACTTGGTCGACCATTATGGAATATCTGTGTCAAAAATGACCACAGATATGTTCCACTTGCAGGCCTCTACATTAACATATTTTTCAACTTGTCCCTTTGGACAACTAACTAAAAAAAGTACTTGTCCGACTCAATCTTTTTATAGTTGTCTGAAAAAATTAATAAAAATTACAAAAACTAGAGAATAATTATCAGCAATTTGTGTAAAATGTTTTGGTTATTGTCTCACAAACATTATCGCATCATATCGCACAATGTCATATCTTTCATTTTGAGGGGTGTTTCGCAACTTTCGGTGGGGCTTTCGGCAATTGGAGTTACCCCATGCATCCTGTCATTAGTAATACTAACAGAAATTATGATTAAGACATCTTTAATCAACAACATACACTTAAGACATAAGTCATTGGTATCAAACGATGCAATCATGGTATGAGTATCTAATCGTCAATTTCTAAGTTTGGTGCTAAGCGGTAATCGTATAATGTGGAATGAATCCAGGTAGATATGATAACGTAACCCTCAGTCCGCTTTTGCTCCCAGCGAGGGTTACAAATCGGTACAATTCAACGTATGGGAGCAGCGCCCAGAGTGATTCACACCGGGCGGTTTTTTGTCCTAATTCAGTTGTAAGTGGTTGGAAAAATTAACGGGGGTGAAGGATAAATATATTTAGGTAAACCTTGAGATGCTAAGTAAACGCTGCATCAATCCATTGTAGACTTATATCCATCTGAATATTTGAATGCATGAAATCTTCTTTCTGTCCGACATTTTGCTTACAAGTTGCTATTTCACGTGCACTTGCCTCGATTTGGAGATATCCTTATTTGGATCAATCATAGTAAAACATCGTAGTAAAAGTTTTTCATATTTGGCATTCAGATCCATATATGGATAGGCTCCGCCCATCACAAGAGTATACGTAAGGTGCCATGGCAGACAAGAAACAATTTTTGAATACGAAATCGACCATGAAGGTAGAAAAAGGTATTGTAACACTTATTTTGTATCACCATTACTTAAACATTGTAGGGAATAATAATTATGACCAGATATGCAAAAAGAAAGTTGAAATATTCATGTAAACGAAAATTTTAATTTGCTCCCATGTGATATGGGAGCAAATTAAAATTTTCGTTTACAGTGTATATTCATAACGACTCCTTTCCGATTAAATCGGCGTTCTTGCCTCCTTTCCGAATCAGGAAATGCTTCCATTCCGACTTTTGATTTATTTTCACAACAGACGGTGAGGACGTTTTGTTAATTTATCTTTTAATTGCCATATTTAGTGACTGAAAACATAGATGACGGAACACAATATACATACAAGAAATCGAAATAAGATCCTACGTGATCTCACTGGGCGATGATGTTTTTATTTTCAGCGCACAAAAAATATTCGTTACATATCTACGCAACACCAAGAAAGAAAATTTCAAAAACGTGATGCTTCTCGAGTAACATGTCTATCAAAACCAATTACACAACAATTTTAAGACAATAACAGTTCCATTGAAATAGATAATAGGTTTATATCAAAGTTTGCATGTACATAAAGTGTGATTATTGTAAAACAAGTATAGAACGCCTCCTTTCAGAGCATGGAAACGATTCTTTTCAGATAACCATTCATTGTTCGACTTGCATACGATTTCATGGATTTACTTTACAACATTTCAGTGTGTGGATTTTTAATTTTTTTTTAATGTTCATTTTTGGTGTTTTAACGCCACTTTCAACAATATTTCAGCTATATCCATATATCCTCCAGAGCTGGAAGTTAAAGAGACCACAGATACAGCTTCGTCCGCATCATTTTTGGACTTATACCTCGAATTTGACGACAGTGGTCAACTCAGTACTAAAATTTATGATAAACGGGACGACTTCAATTTTAAAATCATAAATTTTCCAAACATGTGCAGCAATATACCAGCTTCTCCTGCATATGATGTTTACATCTCGCAATTGATTCGTTATGCAAGGACCAGTAGCAATTATTCTGATTTCCTGAAACATCATCTTCATCTGAGAAAAATGCTACTGGACCAGAGCTATAAAAAGATTTGCCTTATTCGATCTCTTAAAAAGTTTATATTCCGATACCAATATCTTGTCGAAATATATTCCGTCTCTGCAGAAAAAATTATAAGCGATGCATTTTCATATAGTGAAAATGTATAAAGATAAAGAAGTCAAAAAGTTTTTGTCAATGTGTGACGTAAAAATATTTTTGACATTTACGTCACCGAATATGGTACTGCTTTGACAACCATTTTACCTATTTTGTTCCTGTATTTAAATACTGTTACAGTGACAGCCGGAACCTTTGAACCGTAATGAGAGCGGGAGGTTTGGCACCTTAAAATCTGATTCAACCCACCATTTCTTTAGAAATGCCTGTACCAAGTCAGGGTCATTACGGTTTTCACAGTTTTCCGGTTGTTGACTGATTTTGTCTGTTTATATAATTATGAGTTTTGACTTTCCCTTTGTAAGATTGTTCGGAGTTCGGTAATTTTGTTATTACCCTTATTGGCTGAGGGGTTTCAGAGGAGAAGATTAAAATGTGAAAAATTAACGGACGACAGACGCCAAGTGATGGCAAAAGCTCACTTTGCCTTTGGCAAGGTGAGCTAAAAAGTTATGGTCCGGACAAGTTTTGCTGAGAAGAAGCAGAAGAAGAAGAAGAAAAAATCTGACTAAAACAATATGTCTCCCTTCGTTCGAAGGGAAGACATAATTACAACAAAAGGTAAAAAAACTAATGAGGAATAGTGAAATACAGTGTCTAATGTATTTAGTAACTCTAAAAATGTTACAAAATATTAATAAAAGAATCGATGATAAATTAATACAGGTCAAACTTACCTTGTCAGATATCCAGTAAAGGGGATACTTTGCTAGGTGTGTCTTATTATTCTTACACAACCATTCTCGCTTCTCCTTTACTTCTGGGACTGATATATAACAGCCTCCCCTTGAGGTGCACCATTCTCCTACCTTTATTTCAAAGGCTTTTGATACTTCAGATGTAGATAGTGACTTTCCGAAGCTTTTGTGATAAAACTCTAGTACTTTTGTCATTGTCGATGTTAGGCATTCTTTTACTACGGATGCAATGTTTGGCGATATGCAATGCTTTGCGACTTTGTTTATTAAGTAGACAAAGACCTTATCATCTTCAACCAAAAGATGCAGCTCATTTGATCCATCAATACAAAGAATTGCAGCTTGATGATACAAACAAATACCGTCTGGTGTTTTCTGTAAAGGCCAAAGATTTATTGCAGCACCAATTAACTTAAAAGACAAGGCAGCAGGTATGGACGATTTTAAGAGTGTGTAAGATAAACATATCATCTTGTCTGCTGATTTCACATCAGTGACTGGTAATCTACGTTTCACTATGCATGGTACAAGGTATGACTGGACCTTAGACTCCTGTTCTTGTCTATAATGTTTTGATTCTACAAGAATGTCTAGATGAACCAGGACTTGTATTATAAACTCTTTAAAGTCATCATTTGGCATGTCTTGATGGAATTTCTCCTGTGACCACAGTTTGAGGAGATCTTGTTTATTGATTTTTCCTGTGTCCGTAAGAGCACAGAGGATACCTTTCAATTCCTTGTCCTCTGGCCAGAAACACTCAGCTGTGATGAATGATCTTAAGATATTTACTAGTGATTGTGGCTGTAAATTGATAAAATTATCTAGTCCATGTTGATCAAAATATACAATTTTGCCCAATGAATGCTGATCATTTAAAAAATACTTAATTTGTTCAACAGTCAGTGCTAGGTCCTCATTTCTTTCATTCAGAGTTATTAGTTCTTCTTTTGAAATTATGCTCATATTGTGTAACCTCAGCTCTGACATTTGTAGATCCAATGGAACACATGCCATAGGAATTCGTTTACCCCATGACTTCTGCTTACATGCTATTTCAACTAGCTTGGACTTCAGTTTGTGGATTTCAGGGTCGTATTTATCCTGTCCATTTATGAAGAATATGTCGTCGTATATTATGCGGTGTTGCTGTTTGTGATTTTTAAATATTTCTCCGAGATCTTGGATCAACTTCTTTTTCCTATCTTTCCGGTCCTCCTATAAACCAGAAATATAAATCATTGGATCTCTGAAAGACCACAGTAAAACATTTAATGGCTTTATATTGGTCAAGAGTTTATTGGGCGCGGTGGGGATTTGCGGGCGATGGCGGCGATCGGGGAGGAATTACAGTCATTTCGTACCATAACCATTTCGTACCTGGCATTTCGTACCATAGTGAAAATCATTTTCGTACCATAACCATTTATGACCATTTCGTACCAAATGCAGATCGATACATTATTACAATTTCGTATCATATTCAGATCGACACATTATGACCATTTCGTACCGTATGCAAAATCTTATGAAGATAGTACATTTATCCTTATTTTACATCATATTCAAATAAATGATATACCCAAGTACATGCTGCATGTTGGTACCGTAAAAAGTATGTATTTAAGATGGGAAAAAAAAACGAAAAAAAAAAATATACATGTATATACATATTATTAATTTTATTAAATGTTCAGTGATTTCAACATTATTTATTATTTTATTTAATAAAGATAATTATTTAGTTACAACTTGTAGAACCTTTGAAGTAATAAAGCTTTTTCTGCATTTATTTTATTATTTGCTTAACAGTTAATCAACGATGGTAATTCAAAAATAAAAGAACTAATCATTGTCCATTTGTTTTTATTGTTATTAGATCAAAGGTAGTGTTTAGGAAATGAAATGAAAGGAAATCCAAGCTCATATCTCTATAAGATAAATTTGAACAAAAGTTACCCAAGCTCTTATTTTCTAAAGAGAAAGCCATGCACTTAAGTTAAATTCAATTCATACATTTCAAAACACCCAAGTATCTACAACTGGGGAGACAAACTTAACCATAATAAATATATGCATACAACTTATACATATGTTATGAAACTATTACAAATACAATAAATACACAAAGTAGAATAAAGTAAATGCTTGTACCATTGTTCACAACATATGAACACATTGGTACAAAAAGATAACTGTTTCTTCCATATGTTTGATTATAAGTTATATACTTCCCTATGATACGAATTTGTCACAATGTATCTACTTCCATATGGTACGAAATCGACATAATGTATATACTTCCATATGGTACGAATTTGTCACAATGTATCTACTTCCATATGGTACGAAATCGACATAATGTATATACTTCTATATGGTACGAATTTGTCACAATGTATCTACTTCCATATGGTACAAAATCAACATAATGTATATACTTCAATATGGTACGAATTGGTCATAGTGTAATCTTCATTATGTATTTCTATATGGAACGAATTGGTCATAGTGTATTCTATTTCTATATGGTACGAAATGGTCATAATGTATCTAATTCCATATGGTACAAAATGGCCATAGTGTAATTCTATTTCCAAATTGGCTACTGAGCAATATTATATATGGTACGAAATGGTTATGGTGCAAAATACATATGGTACCAAATGGTTTCTGGCAATGGTACGAAATTGCAATTTTGTGGTACGAAATGGTAAATTATGGTATGAAATGGCAATGGTACGAAATGGTTATGGTACGAAATGACACGTGTTTTCGGGGAGAAGGGTGGAATGGGATATGAGAATATAGGAGAGGGTCATCGGTGTTCATTGACACATTTTTGTTCATACAAACACACTACAGAAGGTGATGATCTTTTAATTATATTTGTTGTTCCCTCATCCTTACCAGCCTAACAAAAATCCCAAGGCAGACATTTTGCTTTTATCATATCAATAAAATATTTGTTTATTTTCAGATTAATTCCAGATGCAGTGTGTTTGAAAGTATTGCTACAATGTAGCATCATAAAACAGGAGGCTCACATGAGTCTGTATCACTATTCTGATAGATTGTATTGCCTATTGTATGATATGTATAATTTTAATCTTCTAGGACTTAAACTCAATAGACCACATGGCCTTCATTTGTACACAATAGTACATGATCTTGAATGCAATGGATAAACTAAAGAATTTGAGTACAATTTTGCTACAAATTGTGGATATTCGAACCTTGTACAAAAATTTTAGAACACCAAGAAAATTCATAACTAGTTAAAACATTAAAATGTCTTACAGATTATAGAAATATGTTTTCCTTGAACCTTTGCCCAAAAGGGAAATAACTCTTATGCAAACGTATAATTTTAAAATCAAGTCAGAAATGTGCAAAAGGTCTATCTATATCACTTCCATTCTTATGTCCGAGTAGGGCGACATGTCTATCCACGTCTGTTGTTTCAGTGAGCTAGCACTATAAACTAGAGGCTCAGTGGGCTGAGCCTGTGTCGCTCACTTTTCATTCTGCTTTGAAGAAATTTAATACAGAACCTTCCATAGGTACTTCCCACAAAATATCGGTTCATTTTGGAAAAGCAGTTTCAGAGAAGAAGATTTTTAGAAATCGACCAATCTAAAACAAGAATTGCCTGCGACAGCCATGTTTGTAAATGGATCAAAACGAAATGAGTAATTTCAATAGAAGATCTTCCATAGATGCTTCTTACCAAGTTTCATATCATTGCCAAGCGACTTCAGAGGAATAAAGCTGTTTTAGAAATTGACCAATAAGAAACAAGACTTGCCTGTGGCAGCCATATTTGTTAATGAATAGGGACGAAATGAGTAATCTTTAAAGAGGACCTCCCATAGATGCATCCTAACAAGTTTCGGTTCATTTGGTCAAACGGTTTCAGAGGAGAAGAATTTTTAAAATCAGCCATTCAGAAACAAGAATTGCCTGTGGGACCCATGTTTGTAAATGGACCGGAACGGAATGAGCAATCGTTGTAGAGGACCTTCCATAGATGCTTCCTACCAAGTTTCGGATCATTTGGCCAAGTGGTTTCAGAGGAGAATATTTTTAGAAATCGACCAATCAGAAATAAGGATTGCCTGTGGTGGCCATGTTTGTTACTGGATCGCAACAAAATGGGCACTCTCTATAGAGGACCGCCCATAGCTGCTTCCTACCCAGTTTCGGTTCATTTGGCCAAGCTGTTTCAGAAGAGAAGAATTTTTAAAATCAGTCAATCAGAAACAAGAGTCGCCTGTGGTGGCCATGTTTGTTAACGGATCGGGACGAAATGAGCAATCTTTATAGAGGATCTTCCATAGATGGTTCATGCCAAGTTTCAGTTCATTTGGCTAAGGGGTTTTAGAGGCATATTTATCTGTAATTCAATTCATAGAGCAAATTGCATTTTGAATACAGATATCTATATTTAAACTAGAGTTATCTCCCTTTTAAGAGAATTTTTTTATTTTTTTTTTATAAATTAATCAACTAGAAACAAGAATCGCCTGTGGCAGCCATGTTAACGGATCGGTATGAAATTAGCAATCTTTATAGGGGACCTTCCATAGATGCTTCCTACCAAGTTTCGGTTCAATTGGTCAAGCGGTTGCAGAGGAGAAGATTTTTAAAAATAGGCCTATCAGAAACAAGATTTCCTGTGGTCACAATTCTTGTTAATGGATCGGAGTGAAATGAGCAATCTTTATAGAGGACCTTCCATAGATGATTGCTACCAAGTTTCAATTCATTTTGCTGAGGGGTTTCAGAGGAGAAGATTAAAATGTAAAAAGTTAACGGACGACGGACGCCAAGTTATGGCAAAAGCTCACTTTGCTTTTGGCAAGGTGAGCTAAAAATTCAACTAAGCATGTTGGTGTAGTACAAAGCGGACCTCCTGATCATCATCATCATATCATTTAAAACAGGGGCAACGCAAAGCATGGCATATCCCCTCGCCTAAAAATTAGACCCTGTGACCTTGACCTTTGACCTTGAAAATCAATACGATTCCAGACTCTCCTAAGGACTACGTATGTACCAATTTTGGTCAAAATCTATTGAAGAATGTTGAATCTAGAGTGTTCACAAGGATGTTACAGTAAAAATTTGACCCTGTGACATTGACCTTTGACCTTGAAAATCAATAGGGTTCTAGACTCTCCTATGGACTAAGTATGTACCAAGTTTGGTCAAAATCCATTGAAGGATCTTGATTCTAGAGTGTTCACAAGGATGTTATGTAGTAAAAATTTGACCCGTTGACCTTGACCTTTGACCTTGAATATCAACAGGGTTCCAGACCCTCCTAGGACTATGTATGTACCAAGTTTGGTCAAAATCCATTGAAGGATGTTGATTCTAGAGTGTTCACAAGGATGTTACATGGTAAAAATGTACCCAGTGACCTTGACCTTTGACCTTGAAAATCAATACGGTTCCAGACTCTCCTAAGGAATAAGTATGTACCAAGTTTAGTTAAAATCCATTGAAGGATGTTGATTCTAGTGTTCAAAAGGATGTTATGCGTAAAAAATTGACCCGGTGACCTTGACAATCAATAGGGTTCCAGATTCTCTTAAGGACTAAATATGTACCACGTTTGGTCAAAATCCATTGAAGGATGTTGATCCTAGAGTGTTCAAAAGGATGTTACGGAAGGACGGACGGTAGCGTTACTATATCTCTTTGCAACTTCGTTGGCGAGTGGATAATTAACCTGTTCTTGCCTTGATATAGCTGAAAAATTGGCGCTAAACAAGAATCAATCACTCACTCTAATGATTATTTACAACTGGTGTTACGTAACGATAAAAGGTAAAATCTCACATAAAACAGTGGCAGGTCTTGGTAAGATAACAATCGCTATGATGTTTTATTATAAGACTTCAGATAATGTCTTTTCTGATTGGCTGCTAACGTCCCTAGAAATGTTCTTCGATAAAACGCTATATTCACCTCACGCGACATAATGTGCAATGAATATAACATTCCAACATCTTGCACCATACGAATCCAAAGAAAACGTCGTGATAAAAGTTTATTTTAAGGGTAAAATCAACATATAAATTGTGTCATATAATAAAACAATTAATGACTTTCAATTCAATGGATACCAGGATTTATTAACCCAAGAATAATACATTTACCTCGGCTAACTGGCCTCGGTAAATATAATGTTCCTGGGTTAATAAATCCTTGTATTCACCTCATTAATTCTATAATAATCAATAATCATACCTGATAGAAGTCATCACTGTGAGTGGCACAGAATATTATTATGGGCAGGATGTCTTCATCATCTGCACAGAATGAAAGGAAGGAGTTCACCCAATGTTTCAATATTGCTGAAAATAAAAGATGATTCTTTCATAATTTAAAGACTGATAGAGTTATATGCATACGTAAATGTATAGTGAAGTAAGAAAACAATAACATATATGTAAAAATGAAAACAAACGTAATTCTTTGTAAATAAAGCGTGATTCAAGGAATAAAAGGAGTTGAACTTTCAACTTCTAGAGAATGGTTTATTTGTTTGTTTGCTTGATGGTGTTTAGCGCCACTTTCATCATGTCAGATTTATATAATGGTAGAGTAACACTGAACTGTAGGCCATGTTAGATTTATATAATGGTAGAGTAACACTAAACTGTAGATCATTTATTATAGTATTAAACACTTCTTTTCAGGAGTTCATGCATGTGTAAACGGTACCGATGCACTCAAAAACTGAATAAAAGTCTGAATGATGTCTATGTAAAGTTAGTGAGTGCATCGGCACCGTTTACACATGCATGAAGTTCATGAACTCCTGAAAAGAACCGTTTAATATGTATAATTCTTCAATGCAATATTCAACATAAAAATGTATTCTTGCATATCCCTGATCTAAAAATCGCATAGATTAAAATTCCACTAAATGCTTTGGCACATTAACAAAATGACATCATATGAATACTTCCAGTTTAAAACGTAAAGATCAGACGTCATTTGACTTTACTTAGTGTACGCTTCAATTTTGATAAAAATTAACTAAAATAAGGTTGCAAGGTAGGGCCTTTTAATTATTTTTGTGTATTGTTGTAAATGTGACATGTAGAATTTCACATTTTCAATATGGTGGATCCTTCCAGCTGAACCCATAAATTACGACTTGTAGATTGAAAAGTTATGATCGAATCAAAAACAACAGTTGACAGTGCTCTTGTCCAATCAAAAGGCTCGAAAACGATATACATTAATTCTATGAGAATTATATAATGGTAAAGTAACACTGAACTGTAGGTCATGGTATATAGATTTATATAATGGTAGAGTAACACTGAACTGTATGTCATGCTAGATTTATGAAATGGTAGAGTAACACTGAACTGTAGGTCATGTTAGATTTATATAATGGTAGAGTAACACTCAACTGTATGTCATGTTAGATTTATATAATGGTAGAGTAACACTCAACTGTAGCCCATGTTAGATTTATATAATGGTTACTCTGAACTGTAGGCCATGTTAGATATACATAATGGTAGAGTAACACTGAACTGTAGGTGATGTTATATTTACATAACGGTAGAGTAACACTGAACTGTAGGTCATGTGAGAATTTCAATAATGGTAGAGAAGCAGTAATATTCAGAACAAGCTAGTTTTATATAATGGTAGAGAAGCAGTAATATTCAGAACAAGCTAGTTTTATATAATGGTAGAGAAGCAGTAATATTCAGAACAAGCTAGTTTTATATAATGGTCGAGAAGCAGTAATCTTCAGAACAGGCTAGTTTTATATAATGATAGAAAATCGAGAAAGCATCAGAGATGCAACAGCCGAGTTGCAAATCAAAATCATTTGGTCTTGTTTTATAAATAAGTAAGACATCTCAACCATTATAAAGTTCACTTCAGGTAGGGGGTGGGGTATGACCACCTGGGGCCTGAGCTATAAGACATTTAATTTGCCTAGTCACCCTGATCATAAATATATATGGTTTAAGGGTGGGGATCTCAACCATTAAAAAGTTCACTTCAGGTAGGGGTGGGGTATGACCTCCCGGGGCCTGAGCTATAAGGCATTTAATGTGCCTAGTCACCCTGATCATAAATATATATGGTTTAAGGGTGGGGATCTCAACCATTAACAAGTTCACTTCAGGTAGGGGGTGGGGTATGACCCCCTCAGGGCTGGAGCTATTAGGCATTTAATTTGCCTAGTCACCCTGATCATAAATATATATGGTTTTGGGGTGGGGATCTCAACCATTGAAAAGTTCACTTCAGGTAGGGGGTGGGGTACGACCCTGGGACCTGAGTTATAATGCATTTAATTTGCCTAGTCACCCTAATCATAAATATATATGGTTTAGGGTGGGGATCTCGGTCACATTTTTAAAAACAGATCCCCCAGCGGGGTGGGCCTGAGCTCCGGTGATAAAAAATGTTGAATGCACAACTTTGCATTGGCATCTCCACCCATACCAAATATTAAGTTTCTATCTTTTGTAGTTTCAGAGAAATGTGCAATTCTCAAAATATGTACTTTTCCTATAAAAAACCATGATTTTACAAGAAAAAAACAATAGATTAATCTGAATTTCAAACTCGCTCTAAATAATAGTGCAATAATGCTTCCTACCAATAATTATGTTGATCGGCCAAAACTAAGAGCGCTATCACGTTAACCAAGATAATTCTCAAAATATGTACTTTTCCTATAAAAAACCATGATTTTACAAGAAAAAAACCCAGATTAATCTGAATTTCGAACACGCTCTAAATAAAAGTGTAATAATGCTTCCTACCACCAAAAATTATGTTGATCGGCCAAAAACTAAGAGCGCTATCGTGTTAACGAAGATAGGCTAACATACGCCCGCCCGCCTTTCGCCAAAACATAAGCCGACTGCAACTTCGTTGCAACTCGGCTAAAAAGCAGTAATCTTCAGAGCAGGCTAGTTATATGTAATGATAGAGAAGCAGTAATCTTCAGAACAGGTTGTTTAATATAATGACAGAGAAGCAGTAATCTTGCTAGTTTTACATAATGATAGAGAAACAGTCATCTTCAGAACAGGCTAGTTTTATATAATGGCTGAGAAGCAGTAATCTTCAGAACAGGCTACTTTTATATAATGATAGAAAAGCAGTAACCTTCATAACAGGCTAGTTTTATATAATGATAGAGAAGCAGTAATATTCAGAGCAGAATAGTTTTATATAATGATAAAGAAGCAGTAATCTTCAGAATAGGCTAGTTTTATATAATGATAGAGAAGCAGTAATCTTCAGAACAGGTTAGTTTTATATAATGGTAGAGAAGCAGTAATCTTCAGAACAGACTGGTTTTATATAATGGTAGAGAAGCAGTAATATTCAGAACAAGCTAGTTTTATATAATGGTGGAGAAGCAGTAATCTTCAGAACAGGTTAGTTTTATATAATGATAGAGAAGCAGTAATCTTCAGAACAGGCTAGTTTTATATAATGATAGAGAAGCAGTAATCTTCAGAGCAGGTTAGATTTATATAATGGTAGAGAAGCAATAATCTTCAGAAGACTAGTTTTATATGATAGAGAAGCAGTAATATTCAGAACAGACTAGTTTTATATAATGGTAGAGAAGCAGTAATCTTCAGAACAGACTAGTTTTATATAATGATAGAGAAGCAGTAATATTCAGAAGAGGTTAGTTTTATATAATGATAGAGAAGCAGTAATCTTCAGAACAGGCTAGTTTTATATAATGATAGAGAAGCAGTAATCTTCAGAACAGGCTAGTTTTATATAATGATAGAGAAGCAGTAATCTTCAGAGCAGGTTAGATTTATATAATGGTAGAGAAGCAGTAATCTTCAGAACAGACTAGTTTTATATAATGATAGAGAAGCAGTAATATTCAGAAAAGGTTAGTTTTATATAATGATAGAGAAGTAGTAATCTTCAGAGCAGGCTGGTTTTATATAATGGTAGAGAAGCAGTAATCCTCAGAACAAACTAGTTTTATATAATAAGTAAGTAACATTTCTGGTGTCTAACATAAGAGTTGTCTATCAGTTCTTGTGTTATGAACAGTTGAGTTGTTCCATTTTAGAGGCCGTCATGGTAGTGATGATATGGTAGTTGGATTTACACCTACCTTTGGAATCAGTGCCTCTCACCACTAAATTTGTGAGTTCGAATCCGGTTCATGTTGATGTGTACTCGATACAACATTATGTGATAAAGTTTGTCAGTGACTTTCTCCGGGTACTACGGTTTCCTCCACCAATAAAACTGACCGCCACAATATAACTGACATATTACTGAAAATGGCGCTAACCTCCATAACCCAAGCAACCATGTTGTAGTATCAATACAGAAGGACAGAAGTTTGTGGAAACAGCTCTGATCAAGACACCACAAAACTATGATGTAGCACAAAAGTTGAATTGCTGAAAAGAGAAAAATAAAACCAACAAAATATTCTAAATGATGCTGCACACCAAATATGCTTTCTAAGTTTTACTTAAATTCCTTCTTTTAAACCCTCCAAATAGTCCCTCCCCAGAAAAGATCAGCTTCATCTTAACAAATCTGAATGTCCTCTTAAGGACTATCCCTACAAAGTTTGGTTTCAATTGGTTGAATGGTTTTGCAGCAGAAGATTACTAGAGGCTCAATGGGCTGAGCCTGTTTCGCTCATCTTTCATTTTACTTTGAGGTAACTTAATACAAAACCTTCCATAGGGGCTTCCTACCCAATTTCGGTTCACTTGGCTACTCAGTTTCAGAGGAGAAGATTAAAATGTGAAAAGTTAATGGACGACAGACGATGGACGCCAAGTGATGGCAAAAGCAAGGTGAGCTAAAAATTAGGAGATAACTGTATTGTGTTTGAAAATTCCACAGCATCAATTGGAAATTTGATGGTCAAAAGTTGAGTTCACTGGCAACGAATATTTGCGACCATTAAATCGACAATTGATACCGTGAAATTTTCAAATACAATAGTTTTTTTTATTATACAGTTATCTCCAATCTAATGCAATACTGAACATAAAAATTTATTCTTGCATATCCCTGGGTGAAAAAAATCACAGATATTAAAGTTCCGCAAAATGTTGTTGACGACTTTGGCACATAAACAACATGACGTCATATGAAGACTTCCGGTTTAAAACGTAAA
The DNA here is from genome assembly GCA_963680875.1 of Bathymodiolus brooksi. NCBI lineage: Eukaryota > Metazoa > Mollusca > Bivalvia > Mytilida > Modiolidae > Bathymodiolus > Bathymodiolus brooksi. Next base: position 43,211,743 of record OY804586.1, read on the forward strand.
GATCAGATGTTTTCTGGTTTCGTTTACGATTCAATTTTGATAAATTTTAAGTTGAAATAAATTTGCAAGGTAGGGAATTTAATTATTTTTGTGCATTGTTGCAAATGCGACATATAGGATTTCACGTCTTCAAGAAGGCGGATCCTTTCAGCTGAACCCCTTAGTTATGACTTTTAGATTGAGAATTTTACGTAGAATAGTAGTCTATAAAACCCGATAGAATACGCAATTGACAGATGGACAACGCAAGACAGACGACGAACACAAAGTGATTGCAATAGTTCACGTGACCCTTCTAGTCAGGTGAGCAAAACAAATCAGATTCAAAAAGTCTGATATCAACTTACATTCTGTAGTTTCTCCTTGTTCATATTCTTTTAAAGGAATCGAGAAGTCAATTCTTCCATTGAACATCAACACAAACGTTCCTTTACGTCGCATAAATAACTGATGTGTCATGTCGAAAGACCTCTGTCCTCCAAAATCAACGAGATCTGAAGGGGCAATTTCTATCTGATATGTTCCTTTTCTTATTTGCTCTTGAATGGTAGTTAAAATGTAATTTTGTGGCGATTTTTGTCTCACAGGTTCTGTTATATTCACATCATCTTTTCCTGTACCTGGGACAAGTGATGGGGTTGGGGCAGTACTGGGGGGTAAGGTAATATCTGTATGTTGGGTAACGGTATGTATCTCTGGGATTATATCTCCTTCGTTGGAATCATGAGGTATCACTTCTTCTCTGTGAGTTGTATCAGGTTTTTCTTGGGTCATGTCTGGTTTGCCACGTATTACCTTAGACAAAACATCCCCATTGAAATCTGAATATAAAGAGAAATTCATAATATTCCCCGGCATTAAAAGTTTGCATTCATCATCGTACAAACATGTTTACAGGTAATAATACTATACACATCTTACAATATATAGCAATTCATAATTGTATTGAAAACATAGATATCTTATTTAGTGCGCACGACAGATTTCTGGAATACCTTCATCATAGTAAAACCATGGAAAGCCACATAATTTAATAGTTATTAGAAGTAAAAAAAACAAAAAGAGCTACCTAAACATGATAGCTAAATTCAGCAGAGGTCCTCTATGCCTGATGGAGGAGAATGTTTTATTAAAAATTCTTTAGGAAACTTAAATTTCAAACATAAATATATCTTATAAGTGACGTTGGTGCTCAAGCACTGACTACTGGGTGGATGATACCCACAGGGACTAATAGTCTATCAGCATAGGTATCAACTCGGTGATTGTAATTCAAACAAACACAAATGATTTTATTGCTAATCACAGCGCTCAAGATTGAGCAGAATAATCACAATAAATTTAGTTACACTGATTGGAATGATTTATATGATTAATGACATTTATATCAAGTTACATTTGATCGAGCCCTAACATGTATATGGAGGAGACACACTGGGAATAGAAATACTCCTGGCACTATGTATACAATACATGAATTTAAATTAATATATTTATATAAAAAATATATTCAAGGTCTAGGTACTTATAAATAGATCAAGTCAATCATATAGTAAAGCTACAGTTAACCCATTAGCAGAGTATTTCTTTTATTTTTTTAATATTTCTATCATTTTTACCAACTCTTTCAGTACATTTTGATTTTCATTACTCATTAGCCAGATGAATTACTCAGTATCATTTAATTTCTCTGCATTAGGATATAATTTGAAAATACAGCCTAAATGATTTTCTCTAAAAGTTTTAAGTTTTGTACATCTCATTAAAAAGTGTATCTCATCTTCAACTTCACAATTACATAATAAAGTACAAATATGTTTGTGTTCTGGCAGATTCTTATGTCTACCCTTTTCAATTTCTAAATTATGAACACCGATTCTGAATTTTGTGAAAATATTTCTCTCTGAGTAAGGAAGGGATTCAAGAGAGATTAAAAATAAAATGAACTTTTAAACAGTCTAAACGTATGTAATTTGTTTTTCTGTTTCGAATCTTTCCTTATACCATTAGAAAGTTCACTTTTTCAAACATTTCCATAAAATGGAAGTCAGTTTTTTAATTAAAAGTTTTTTAACATTAACCTTTCCCTGTAAAATATAATGAGGAGAGTTATCCAAAAATTGAAGCATATTGTATATACAACTAATCCAACTTGTACAACCATTTTCATGTAAATTCTTCGGCATTCTTAACGATTCTTTTAACAAAGTATTGTCAGATTTTTCTAGTCTGATCCAGTATTTTACCAGATTTAGAATTATACTACAATACAATGATAAACTACCCAATTCAGACATAACACTAGAGTTAGTACATCTTCTTGGTACGCCAAGAATATATGTACATGATTTAACATTTAGTTTTTCTATTATACTGTCATTACAAAGGTTACAAAAAGACTTGTGTGATTTCAGTTTATCAGGATGAAAACAACCCCATATTTCAGAACCATACATTAAAACTGCTTTGACTGTATGATAACATTTATGGAGAAATGTCTTTATAGATGGGTTTTTATCATTAAAACTTTTGCTGAATTTGAAAAAAGCCTTCAGTCCCTTTTTATAAATTTCTGTTCTTGCAAAGGAAAATGATCCTGATACAGAAAAATTTACTCCTAAGTAACAGTACATTTTTTTTTGTAATTTTTCACATTTTCAATTATGTGTCCATCAATATTAAATTTGTGTTGTATCAAGCTTGAGTGTTGAATAACATACATTTTGTCTTGTTAAAATTTACCAACAGCTTCCATTTATGACAAAAATCACTTAATTTATTCAAACAATTTTGTAAACCTTGAGGATGACAATAAAACAAGATCATCAGCATAAAAAAAGACAACAGAGGGGTGTTTCATTAAGATGAACAGGGTCACACTGAATATAAAGACAAGAAATATAGTGGAGGAAAAATCAAGTAAAAATCTAAAATTTAATGGACCGGAATACCTCACGGCTAATTTTGGTCTTATTTAAAAGATATTACCGAGGTGCTTCGATGAAGCCCTGTCGTAGAGTTCTACTATGGTGCAGTTTTTGCAATATTGGGGTTAATAGTCATTTGTGAAAAATGTCGAAAATCACAATTTTTTTTATATAATGCATATTTTCCTTGAAAACAGTTTACTATTACAATTAAAAAATGCTGGCATTGTGTAGAGTTATGTTTTTGATCAAATAATTTGTTTTTTGTTTGAAAATATCGGGTAAAGGTTACTGATATATGCCCCTAAAATACAGAAATTACAAATGGAGCTTAATCATAGAAAAATATAGTATATGAAGATATTTTCTGGAAAGTTTCATAAAAATCTTACGAGAAATAACGAGGTGTATGAAGTCTAAATTCTACCACACCAACCTAGAAGTAGGAAAAAAATTGATTTACTTTTAATAAAAGAGCATAACTCCAATGGTCAAAAGTATACTATGCCTTTTACAGAGGTCTCATGTTAGATGAAAGCACACCAACCGTGTCAAGGTCTGAGACCAATGGCAGGTTTTTTTGTTTTCTTTGGGGGGGGGGGGGGGGGGGGGGGGGGGGGTTTCAGTCAGGTATCTACTTTAGATGTCGCTTGGACAATTCTCGTCGTTTCCCAAATTTTCAGCTACCGACAATTGGTGTGACAGCTGATTTCTACATTCTTCATTTCCTTGACAACCGCAGATGCTCGTTCACAATAAATTTTGTTGAACGCAAACACAATTTTTGCTGCAGATGGACCTGCCTTTACACACACATACAGGGTCTTGCAAGATGTCAGACATCTTGGGTCCTTCAAAGTACTTTGGGATTAAGTATTTGTTCTCATTTCTCCATCCATACTCTAAAGGTGACCTAGGCGATGGTTTAGCTTCATTAGCATGTGTTCATACATACACTTGGAATGCAACACGAAGTATGTGTTGTCTAAATGCTGCTTCAGATGGAGGAAGTTTGACAAGAGAGGAATCTTTTGACAAAGCTAATTTTACCTTGAGTTTATTTAGATCTCTGTGAACAGACTTAGCACTACCTTTTGAGTCATACAGATCAGCTACCAACAGCCTGCCTGCTTCAACACATGCATCAACATCAGAACTAGCTAGATTTGTCAAAGTTTGGTATTTTGTTGTATTTTGTTTAAGAATTTTATAAACTGTCTTCTTCCCAATATCAAAAAAGGATGACGTTGTGTCGCACCCAGTAAGGGAGTGAGCTACTGGTAAAATGTTCGCCATTTCAGCTCCAAGTGAGTTATATAGGTCATGCACTGGTATAAATTGCCGACCGTCTTTTATTGACATCATGCTATCCATTTGAAACCAAAGCTCGTCGATACTGGTCATTTTGGAATAGAAGTGGAGAGAAAGCAGTAAAACATCATTATCAGAAGATTTAATCATGATCCGCCCATTACTGTTTCTTTTAACCATTTGTTGATTGACAAACATAGACTGGAGGATAATTCGAGTATCGGCTTCCTCCTGAGTGCTAAAAATCTCTTCACAATCACTGACATTGTCTTTGGAAAACTTCATCACCACCTCTTGGTTTTGAAAATAACCAGCCAGGAAAATTTCCCATTCAGCGATAGAGATACATTTTCGTAAGATATCATTTGAAATCCCTTCGTAATTATTTTCCTGATAAAAACAACTATCATTAACCAACCAAACGATAAAATTAAGCAGGCAATGTGGAATAAATTTACAAGATTCAGTGATAAAAACTTCTGAGGGCAAAGGGTAATATTCATTAGACATTTTTAACGATTGTAAGCTACTGCGTAAATTTTTTGCCACATCATGCAGTGTTTGTTTTTCGTCAAGTTGTTTCGACTGAGTGTTTTCAAAATTTGTCTCCAACTCAGTAAATTTCAGTTCGGCTTTTAGATTGTTTGCAGCGTGAATAGCCTCAGACACAGTGATTGAACTACTGAATATTGTATTAGATTTGCCCTGTCCATGTTGCTTTTCAACAATAATGCCGGCGTTTCCAAAATAGTTGGGTAACTTTTGCTGCAATTTTGAAGTTGTATATTTTCTAGCATTGTTTGGTGGGAGAAAGGAACAGAACTCATCAAGCAAGAAAGACATAGACAATGCCTTTTTGTTAACAAAGAGATCATCTCATATGCTATCTATGAATTGCTGAAAAGCACTTGCATGCTCTGACTATTTTTCGACTGGTACAGTGTCTGATTTCATGTTTAAAAGGTTGTTCGCTATGCACGACGAGTGATACAATGCATTTTCCACGAAATTGTCAACTGACTGAATTAAACTAACCATATCGAAATTGGACTTGTTATTCGCTGCATGGAGTATGTTTTTGACTCGATCTTTAGATTCAACGCATTTTAAATTCCTATCTTTTTTGTAGCTTTTCTGTTTACAAAATATGCATTGAGACCAATCAAATGGAGCAGTCATTGAGCGGGTCTTTACACAAATAGATTCTGATGTTCTCACCGAGCCACAGGCAGAGGCATTCATTTGTGCTTCAACTGGTTCAAATTTTTCTAAATTCATTTTGCTTGTGTAGCTTTTATAGTAGGATCTATGATACTGTATCCTACCAGTTGGAATCAAATCAAGTGAATCAAATTCGTCATGAAGACGGCGATGGACATCATCTTTTCTCAAGCCAACAGCTTTAAATAAGGTACATTTCCCCTTTTCGCTTGCCTTAGATAGAGTATCATCGCAAGAGATCTGACAAATTATGCATAATTCCCAACTGCTGACCGTTCGACTCTTTTTCGATAGTGAGTGAGCAAACGTTACGGGACTACACATTTCCAAGAACGAATCAGATATAGTCCGATTGGCAATAAGTGACAAATTAAAATGACCACATCGGTATAAAAACTGGTACAAAACAATCTTAAATTCAACACAAAACAAAAATAAGGTATACCATAAAACAAATTTAAACAACAATATAAAACTTCAAGTGTTCAGGACTATATACAGGACGAAACTTTTTCCGGAACATTTCATGTCTATTCCGATCGGTACTAAACCACCAAAACAAAAAAGTAAAACCCACTTACAAAACTAGAGACTCAGGTGAGCCTATATCGCTCACCTGACATAAATAAGTCCTCTTAAGAATGTCTGCATGCTGAATACATCTAAGTTACTATTCAAATCCCATACTGCCATAGGGTTCTATGTTAAAACTATGTCTGCTCATGGCAGCCATCTTGGATGGAGGTCGTGGTCACCGGACACAATTTTGAAAGTATACTACCCAAGGACCATCCATGCCATGTTTGCTTTAAATTGGCTGACTGGTTTCAGAAGAGAAGACTTTAAAACAATTTTCCCATAGGGTCCTATGTTAAAACTATGTCTGCTGACGGTGGCCATTTTGAACCGAGATCGGGATCACTGAACACAATTTTGGAGGTTGACCACCTAAGGACCATCGATGACATGTTTGCTATATTGGCTTACTAGTTTCAGAGGAGAAGATTTTAAAACATTTTTTCCCATAGGGTCCTATGTTAAAACTACAGTATGTCTGCTGAAGGTGGCCATCTTGGATGGAGGTCAGGGTCACTGGACACAATTTTGAAAATTGACCACTTAAGGACCATCCATGCCATGTTTGCTTTAAATTGGCTTACTGGTTTCAGAGAAGAAGATTTTTAAATATATTTCCCATAGGGTCCTATGATAAAACTATGTTCGCTGATGGTTGCCATCTTGGATGGAGGTCGGGGTCACAGGACATACTTTTGAAAGTTGTCCACCTAAGGACCATTCATCCCATGTTTGCTTTAAACTGACTTACTGGTTTCAGAGGAGAAGACTTTTAAACATTTTTTCCATAGGGTCCTATGTTAAAATTAAGTCGATCAGCAAACGATTCACAAGTTTAGTACAGGACCACCCAATGATCATTCCTGCAAAGCCACAATTCAATTGGCTTAGTGGTTTCTAACAAGAAGATTTTTAAAATTTTGACCAATCAGAACACATTATAGGCCCTGGCAGCCATGTTGGATTTCCGATCAGCACCAAAAACACAAATCTTGTATATGACCATCCAATGAACATTTCTGCCAACTTTGGTTCAAATCTGTTTTGTGGTTTCAGAAAAAAAGATGAAAATGTGAAATTCCCATAGGGTCCAATGTTAAACTAAGTCGAGTCATGGCAGCCATCTTGAATTTCCGATTGGCAAACGATTCACAAGTTCATTACAGGACCACCCAATGATCATTCCTGCAAAGTCACAATTCAATTGGCTTGGTGGTTTCTAACAAGAAGATTTTTAAAATTTTGACCAATCAGAACACATTATGGGTCCTGGCAGCCATGTTGGATTTCCGATCAGCGCCAAAAACAAAAATCTTGTATATGACCATCCAATGAACTTTCCTGGCAAGTTTGATTCAAATCTGTTTTGTGGTTTCAGAAAAAAAGATGAAAATGTGAAATTCCCATAGGGTCCAATGTTAAACTATGTCGAGTCATGGTGGCCATCTTGAATTTCCGATCGGCAAACGATTCACAAGTTTAATACAGGACCACCCAATGATCATTCCTGCAAAGTCACAATTCAATTGGCTTAGTGGTTTCTAACAAGAAGATTTTTAAAATTTCAACCAATCAGAACACATTATGGGCCCTGACAGCCATGTTGGATTTCCGATCAGCGCCAAAAACAAAAATCTTGTATATGACCATCCAATGAACATTTCTGGCAAGTTTGATTCAAATCTGTTTGGTGGTTTCAGAAAAAAAGATGAAAATGTGAAATTCCCATAGGGTTCAATGTTAAACTAAGTCGAGTCATGGTGGCCATCTTGAATTTCAGATCGGCAAACGATTCACAATTTTAGTACAGGACCACCCAATGATCATTCCAACAAAGTCACAATTCAATTGACTTAGTGGTTTCTGACAAGAAGATTTTAAAAATTTCAGCCAATGAGAACACATTATGGACCCTGGCAGCCATGTTGGATTTCAAATCAGCACCAAAAACACAAATCTGGTAGAGGACCATCCAGTGAACATTTCTGGCAAGTTTGGCTGATTTCTGTTCAGCGGTTTCAGAGAAGAAGATTTAAATGTGAAAAGCTAACGGATGGACGACGGACGCTTACCCATGACAAAAGCTCACATGGCCTATGGCCAGGTGAGCTAAGAACCATACATTACAAAAAAAGAACTTGCACAAAGCACTTTTAAACTCAACAATGAACAATGATGTATGTATTTCACAAACGTATTCGAACGATAATGTCAAAACTTCAAGACTTCACGACACGCATATTGTCATGAATAAGGGTGAAATTAATACAGGGGAAAGTAACGAGAACGAAAACGTTCATAAATTTAATGAGTCAGTGGTTTCGAAAAATTGCTGTTTTAAGGTTAAATTTCTTACCTTTTTGAGTGATTTGTAATTATAGAATGTGACAGAACTGATAAATATACAAATGTATTCACCAAAAAACTATCTACGCATAATTCATTAAATTATATTCACAATGAAAGGTACTGCAATCGGAAAAAGCTTTCACATTCTTCCGAGAAATGCTCAGTAATTATTTAGCTATCCGTCAGATGCTAAATCTTCTAAGTTAAAATGTTTGCTTGTTCTTTGAAAATTCTGACAATAACTTTTTTGTGTCAACAATTTACTTTGTTTAATTTTCTTACAGCCTTTTTGTAATTGAAGTTGTAATTTGAAAAATCTACGAAATTTCACTTTCAAGAGCTCTAACAAAAAAATGCACCATGGGAAAATTCTACGACAGGGCTTAAATGATAATATAATGTATACCTAATCACTTTGCAAAATATCAGCCGTGAGGTATGTCGGTCCATTAAACTCGGAAAGTACGCGTCTTTTTCTAGAATCGTTCCCGTACTAATAGAATCATTTACAAATATTTTTAATAGTGTAGGGCTAAGGTTGTCTCCCTGACGTACCCAATATTTGAGTGAAAGGAATTGGTCAGGAAGTAACTATCTACTTTTACACATAATTCAGTTTTACTATGCATGTTTTTAACAATATTATAAAAGTTATCCCCAACTCCAATTTGCTTTAATTTGTAAAATAGCCCTGTATGCCAAACAGAATCAAATGCACCTTTGAAATCTACAAAAGAAGTATATAATGGTTTAGATCCCTTTTTGTATGTTTATCTACTAGAGTCTTGAGTACAAACATGTGGTCAGTGGTGTGTTTGTTTTTGGTAAAACCAATCTGTTCATTATTTATTATACGTAATGTGAACAAATTATAGTTTAAATAGATAACTCATTAAAGCATTTGAGTCGTCAATAACTTACCATGTCTATTTTAATAAACATAGGTCCTACGACCAGTTCACTATACAGTTCCCAGCATCATAGTTAAGGTTTCATGACACCTGGTCACTTCATTATTAAAGTACATTTTGCAACCCATATAATGTCTGGAAGCCAATTAAATAATGGGATAAAGTGATGGTCAGCAACAAAGACAGTACATACAGTACTCGTTGAGATTAGGATTACGAAGAAATTTTCTGTCTATATCTTCATCCTAATCTCGCTTCAAGTCCTATCAAGGGTATTCTGGAAAATTAAAATTTGACCCCTGGTGCATTCCGAATGATATTTTGGCGTGGACGAATTGTGTCAGATCAAATGCAGGTAAGATTTCATATATAGACATTTTCTAGTTCAAATCTGCAAAAATATTGATATTTCCTTAACTTTTACAGCGTATATACGATAAAATAATCCAAAATCCACTTCAAACTGTCTGCCATTTTAGTGAACTCATGAACTACACCACGCAGGGGTTTCAAAGTGGGCCGGTACCCGGTACTTTTACCCGTCTGAGACACAGGGACTTGTTTCATTCAAAAAATATATGCTCTCTCCTCTTCCTTACTTCAAGGTAAACATCTGCCCTTTACCCCTTCCTCACTTCGCCTCAATATTTTTCGCTTATTTGTGATCCTTTCGCTGACCCAATTATATCCTTACACTCCCGAGATATTTCTCTTTTCGACTGCCACATTTAAACAAATACGGGGCCCCCCTCAGACGAATTGGACAAGAATATTCAGCGAAAGTCGCATTTTCTATTTTTCAGTCACTGAAACGGATACAACCACTTCCGGTTTGCACTGGATTTTTCATATGCATTCGGAATTCTCTAGACCGGCCATGTGTAACAATGTCATCATGATCATCTCCTCTCAAATGTAAAGTAAGCCTTTAAAATACAGATAATTGTTCCAATGCAGATAATAAAAATATGTTCAACTCCAAATTACTAACATTTGATTTTTAAAACACCTTTTTTTTAGTTTCAATTTAGAACGGACCGGAAGTGACTGAAAATTAGAAAATGCGACTTTTGCTGAATATTCTTGTCCAATTCGTCTGAGGGGGCCCGGTATTTATATTTAAATGTGGCAGTCGAAAAGAGAACAAGATATGCTTATAATCTAACGATTATGAAGTCTCCCAAACCGGCCACTGACACTATCTACCCACATATCAAATTTTGATGATATCGGACAATGTTGAATTTTTACCCCCCATTTTTATACCGTGTTTTGGCAGCCATTTTGAAAATGGCAGACATCTTGAAAATTTTGAAAATGCAGAATTGCTCCTCTAATGGTGACCTATCACTATGTCAAATTTTATGTCTCTATCATTATCCAGTTAGAAGTTATCAACATTAATGTACGAAATTTCAAGTTTCCCATAGGATTCTATACTAACACCCACCCCTTTGAACCCCCAAAAATATGGCTTTGACCCCCTTTACCACAAATCTGAAAACTTTAGGATCAACTAGATACATATATCTATAACTCCACCAAGTTTCATGAAATTCTGTCCTGTAGTTCCTGAGATCTGCCGTGGACAAGTTCATAGTTTGCGGAAAGAAAGGAGAAGAATAAGAATAATAATAAAAAAAAAAATAAAAAAATAATAATAAACCAGAGGCTCTCAAGAGCCTGTATCGTTCACCTGGTTATAAAAAAAACCAATTGGTCCTATGTAAAAACTATGTCCTGCAGTGGTAGTCATCTTGGAATTACGATCAACATAAAAAACACAAAGTTTGTAAAGGACCTTCCAATGATTGATGCACAATTTAGGTTCAATCAGTGCAATAGCTTCAGAGAAGAATATATTTCTGTATTTTCCCCTGTGTTAATACTATGACCTGTGGTGGCAGCCATCTTGGATTTCCAATCGGCATAAAAAACAGAAAATTTGTAGAGGACCTTCCAATGATCATTCCTGGGGAGTTTGGTTTCAACTGTCCAAGTGGTTTCAGAGAAGAAGCGTTTTGAAATATTTTTCCCATAGGGTCCAATGTTAAACTAAGTCCTGCCGTAGCCGCCATTTTGAATTTCATATCAGAACAAAAAACGTAAAGTTTGTAGAGGACCATCCAATGAACATTCATGTACAGTTTGGCTTTAATCATATTTGTAGTTTCTGAGTAGAAGGCATTTGAACATTTTCCCATAGGGTCCAATGTTAATCTATGTATTGCGGTGGTGGCCATCTTGGATTTCCGATCGGCATAAAAAACAGAAAATTTGTAGAGGACCTTCCAATGATCATTCCTGGGCAGTTTGGTTTCAACTGTCCAAGTGGTTTCAGAGAAGAAGCATTTTGAAACATTTTTCCCATAGGGTCCAATGTTAAACTAAGTCCTGCTGTAGCCGCCATTTTGAATTTCATATCGGAACAAAAAACCTTTAACATTCATGTACAGTTTGGCTTTAATCATATTTGTAGTTTCTGAGAAGAAGGCATTTGAATATTTTCCCATAGGGTCCGATGTTAATCTATGTCCTGTGGTGGCGGCCATCTTGGATTTCCGATCGGCATAAAAAACAGAAAATTTGTAGAGGACCTTCCAATGATCATTCCTGGGCAGTTTGGTTTCAACTGTCCAAGTGGTTTCAGAGAAGAAGCATTTTGAAACATTTTTCCCATAGGGTCCAATGTTAAACTAAGTCCTGCCGTAGCCGCCATTTTGTATTTCATACCGGAACAAAAAACCTAAAGTTTGTAGAGGGCCATCTAATGAACATTCATGTACAGTTTGGCTTTAATCATATTTGTAGTTTCTGAGAAGAAGGCATTTGAATATTTTCCCATAGGGTCCAATGTTAATCTATGTCCTGCAGTGGCGGCCATCTTGGATTTCCGATCGGCATAAAAAACATAAAATTTGTAGAGGACCTTCCAATGATCATTCCTGGGCAGTTTGGTTTCAACTGTCCAAGTGGTTTCAGAGAAGAAGCATTTTGAAACATTTTTCCCATAGGGTCCAATGTTAAACTAAGTCCTGCCGTAGCCGCCATTTTGAATTTCATATCGGAACAAAAAACCTTAAGATTGTAGAGGACCATCCAATGAACATTCATGTACAGTTTGGCTTTAATCATATTTGTAGTTTCTGAGAAGAAGGCATTTGAATATTTTCCCATAGGGTCCAATGTTAATCTATGTCCTGCGGTGGCAGCCATCTTGGATTTCCGATCGGCATAAAAAACAGAAATTTGTAGAGGACCTTCTAATGATCATTCCTGGGCAATTTGGTTTCAACTGTCCAAGTGGTTTCAGAGAAGAAGCATTTTGAAACATTTTTCCCATAGGGTCCAATGTTAAACTAAGTCCTGCCGTAGCCGCCATTTTGAATTTCATATCGGAACAAAAAACCTTAAGATTGTAGAGGACCATCCAATGAACATTCATGTACAGTTTGGCTTTAATCATATTTGTAGTTTCTGAGAAGAAGGCATTTGAATATTTTCCCATAGGGTCCAATGTTAATCTATGGCCTGCGGTGGCAGCCATCTTGGATTTCCGATCGGCATAAAAAACAGAAAATTTGTAGAGGACCTTCCAATGATCATTCCTTGGCAGTTTGGTTTCAACTGTCCAAGTGGTTTCAGAGAAGAAGCATTTTGAAACATTTTTCCCATAGGGTCCAATGTTAAACTAAGTCCTGCCGTAGCCGCCATTTTGAATTTCATATCGGAACAAAAAAACTTAAGATTGTAGAGGACCATCCAATGAACATTCATGTACAGTTTGGCTTTAATCATATTTGTAGTTTCTGAGAAGAAGGCATTTGAATATTTTCCCATAGGGTCCAATGTTAATCTATGTCCTGTGGTGGCAGCCATCTTGGATTTCCGATCGGCATAAAAAACAGAAAATTTGTAGAGGACCTTCCAATGATCATTCCTGGGCAGTTTGGTTTCAACTGTCCAAGTGGTTTCAGAGAAGAAGCATTTTGAAACATTTTTCCCATAGGGTCCAATGTTAAATTAAGTCCTGCCGTAGCCGCCATTTTGTATTTCATACCGGAACAAAAAACCTAAAGTTTGTAGAGGGCCATCTAATGAACATTCATGTACAGTTTGGCTTTAATCATATTTGTAGTTTCTGAGAAGAAGGCATTTGAATATTTTCCCGTAGGGTCCAATGTTAATCTATGTCCTGCGGTGGCGGCCATCTTGGATTTCCGATCGGCATAAAAAACAGAAAATTTGTAGAGGACCTTCCAATGATCATTCCTGGGCAGATTGGTTTCAACTGTCCAAGTGGTTTCAGAGAAGAAGCATTTTGAAACATTTTTCCCATAGGGTCCAATGTTAAACTAAGTCCTGCCGTAGCCGCCATTTTGTATTTCATACCGGAACAAAAAACCTAAAGTTTGTAGAGGGCCATCTAATGAACATTCATGTACAGTTTGGCTTTAATCATATTTGTAGTTTCTGAGAAGAAGGCATTTGAATATTTTCCCGTAGGGTCCAATGTTAATCTATGTCCTGCGGTGGCGGCCATCTTGGATTTCCGATCGGCATAAAAAACAGAAAATTTGTAGAGGACCTTCCAATGATCATTCCTGGGCAGATTGGTTTCAACTGTCCAAGTGGTTTCAGAGAAGAAGCATTTTGAAACATTTTTCCCATAGGGTCCAATGTTAAACTAAGTCCTGCCGTAGCCGCCATTTTGAATTTCATATCAGAACAAAAAACCTTAAGATTGTAGAGGACCATCTAATGAACATTCATGTACAGTTTGGCTTTAATCATATTTGTAGTTTCTGAGAAGAAGGCATTTGAACATTTTCCCATAGGGTCCAATGTTAATCTATGTCCTGCGATGGCGGCCATCTTGGATTTCCGATCGGCATAAAAAAACAGTAACTTGGTAAAGGACATTCCAATGATCATTCCTGTACAGTTTGGGTTCAGTCAGTTCATTAGTTTCAGAGAAGAAAATCTTTGAAATTTCGGCCAATCAGAGCATATTATTGGCCTTGGCAGCCATATTGAATATCCGACTGGAACGAAAATCAGTAACTTTGTAGAGGACAATCCAAGGAACATTCCTGCTAAGTTTGGTTCCAATCGGCCCAGTGGTTTCGGAGAAGAAGCTTGAAATGTGAAAAGTTTACAGACGACAGACGACGGACGCCAAGTGATGGCAATAGTTCACCTGGATCTTTGGTCCAGGTGAACTAAAAACGGAGCAAAAACAATAAGTCTCCAAACGTCCATTATGCATGGTCTTGGCGAAATCTGAACTCTAAAGAGAAAGTTAATGGGATTTTTCTTTCAAAGACACTTAATGTTTTGCAGTCTCTGAAGTACATTTTTTGGTCCACAAAATACTAGATTTCAGGAGATTCCGGGGGGCTTTGCCCCCTGGACCCCCTATCAGGCTTGGTTCTGGACCCACTGGGTCCCTCAAGCTGGCCCAAGACCCCCGGCCAAATTTTTTAGGTACCTTCTAAAATTTAAGAAGTATCTTCTATTATAAAAAACTTTGAAACCCCTGACCACGTGATTAAAATCGTCACGGATTTCGTTACAGCCTGTTTCTAAATTAAAGGTTGATGTCAAATATTTATTGTGTATATGCAAGCATATCCTTTATGGGCTGTCGATTGGTTTTAATAAAATATTTATCACAAAATTAACAAGGGCAACGCAAAGCGTGGTGTATGCCATCGCCTAAAAATTTGATCCGATGACCTTGACCTTTGACATATGACCTTGAAAATCAATAGGGTTCCAGATTCACTAAGGACTAAGTATGTACCAAGTTTGGTCAAAATCCATTGAAGGATGTTGATTCTAGAGTGTTCACAAGGATGCTACACAGTTAAAAATTTGACCCGGTGACCTGACCTTTGTCCTTGAAAATCAATAAGGTTTCAGATTCTCTTAAGGACTAAGTATGCACCTAGATTGGTCAAAATCCATTGAAGGATGTTGATTCTAGAGTGTTCACAAGGATCATACGTGGTAAAAATTTGACCTGGTGACCTTTGACCTTAAAAATCAATAAAGTTCCAGATTCTCTTAAAGACTAAATATTTTCCAAGCTTGGTCAAAATCCATTGAAGGATGTAGATTCTAGAGTGTTCACAAGGATGTTATGTGGTAAATATTTGCCCCAGTAACCTTGACCTTCGACCTATGACCTGAAAAATCAATAGGGTTCCAGATTCTCTTAAGGACTAAACATGTACCAAGTTTGGACAAAATCCATTGAAGGATGTTGATTCTAGTGTTCACAAGGATGTTATACGGTAAATATTTGACCTGGTGACCTTGCAAATCAATAGGTTCCAGATTCTTTTAAGGACTAAGTATGTACCACGTTTGGTCAAAATCCATTGAAGGATGTTGATTCTAGAGTGTTCACAAGGATGTTACGGAATGACGGAAGGTAGTGTTACTATATCCCTTCGCAACTTCGTTGGCGAGGGGATAAAAAAGTTTAAGCCGTGTATATGCGATTTTTAGATTATAATAAAATATTTGACATCGACATCTTGAATCTAGAAACAGGCTGTAACAAAATCTGTGACGATTTTGATCACATGGTGTAGTTCATGAGTTCACTAAAATGGCGGACAGTTCGCAGTGGATTTTGGATTATTTTATCGTACATATGCTGTTAAAGGTAAGGAAATATCAATATTTTTTGCAGATTTGAACTAGAAAATGTCTATATATGAAATCTTGCCTGCATTTGATCTGACACAATCCGTTAACGCCAAAATATCCATCGGAATGCACCGGGGGTCAAATTTAAAAAAACATCTTCCAACTCTTCTTTCCATTTAGCAAAATATTAATGAAGTGTTTGGATGTATTACCTTGTTCCAAAGGAACCATCTCTTTGGTCTTTAAGTCTATACCATTCCTCCCAAAATAGACGGTAAGTCCATCAGTAGACTTCCAATGTTGTGAAATCTCCTCACCAATAAGTATACTGGCAAGAGTTGACTTCCCAACATTGCAAGCACCTCCTAGGTAAACACAATTATCATACGAGATGAATGTGCCCTTTGACAGGAGCTCTTTGTCCATTTTGATTTCATCACTGGTACCCATCATTGGAGACTGAGGAACTGAAAAAAAATCATTGATACTGAACTTTCTGATTGCTAGGAATGAAAGAAAATTGAAATGTTATTAATTCTCATGTGAGCTCATTAAGCATACTATTGTGCTATTGATTCTCATGTGATCTCATTCCATCATACTGATATGTTATTGATTCTCATGTGACCTTATACCAGCATACTGAAGTATTGTTGATTTCATGTGCCCTTATTCCAGCATACTGATGTGTTATTGATTCTCATGTGACCTCATTCCAGCATACTAATGTGTTATTGATTCTCATGTGACCTCATTCCATCATACTGATGTGTTATTGATTCTCATGTGACCTTATACCAGCATATTGAAGTATTGTTGATTCTCAGGTGCCCTTATTCCAGCATACTGATGTGTTAGTGATTCTCATGTGACCTCATTCCAGCATACTAATGTCTTATTGATTCTCGTGGTACCTCATTCCAGTATACTGAAGTATTGTTGATTCTCAGGTGACCTAATAATATTCCAGCATACTGATGTGTTATTGATTATTATATGACCTCATTCCCAAATACTGATGTGTTATTGATTCTGATGTGACCTCATTCCAGCATACCATTGTGTTATTGATTCTGATGGGACCTCATTCCAGCATACTAGCGTGTTATTGATTCTCATATGACCTCATTCCAGCATACTGAAACTGATCAAACTTGTTATGGGAACTCACCATACAATGTATTTGTTAATATTTTTTAATGATAAGAAAGATTTAAATAGTGATGGTCATCAATTCCACCAATATCAACAAAAACGAACAATTACCTCCAACTTTCACTTGAACTGAACATAAACCAATGTAAAAACAAATGATAAACTAGAGGCTCAGTTGGGTTGAGCCTGTGTCACTCACCTTTCATTCTGCTTTGAGGAAACTTAATATAGACCCTCCCATACATGTAGATGCTTCCTACCAAGTTTCGGTTCATATGGCTAAGCAGTTTCAAAGGAGAAGATTATTTAGAAATTGACCAATCAGAAACAAGAATTGTATGTGGTGGCCATGTTTGCTAACCGATCGGGACGAAATGAGCAATCTTCATAGAGGACATTCCATAGACGATTCCTACCAAGTTTCGGTGATAGCCATGTTTGTTAACCGATCGGGACGAAATGAGCAATCTTCATAGAGGACATTCCATAGATGCTTCCTACCAAGTTTCGGTTCATTTGGCCAAGTTGTTTCAGAGGACAAGATTTTTAAAAATCGGCGAATTAGAAACAAGAATCGCCTGTGGCGGCCATGTTTGGTAATGGATCATAACAAAATAGGCACTCTTTAGAGAGGAGCTTCCATAGATGCTTCCTACCAAGTTTCAGTTCATTTGGCTGAGGGTTTTCAGAGGAGAAGATTAAAATGTGAAAAGTAAACGAATGACAGACGACGGACACCAAATGATGGCAAAAGCTCATATTACCCTTTGGCAAGGTTTGCTAAAAAGAATATTAAAATGTGAATATCTACATGTAATGTATAGAATAAACATGCTACACTATATCAGCATTAGTTAATTTCTAAGGAAGATAATGGCAAGAGTTATCTTTCTTTTAACAGTTTAAGCAAGAGTTATCTTTCTTTTAACTGATCGGGACAAAATGAGCAATATTTATAGAGGACCTTCCATAGATGCTTCCTAATAAGTTTCGGTTCATTTGGCCAAACGGATTCAGAGGAGAAGAATTTAAAAAATCAGCCAATCAGAAACAAGAGTCGCCAGTGGCAGTCATTTTTGTTAACGGATCGGGACGAAATGAGCAATCTTTATAGAGGACCTTCCATAGATGCTTCCTACCAAGCTTCAGTTCATTTGGCTGAGGGGTTTCAGAGGAGAAGATTAAAATGTGAAAAATAAACGGACAACAGACGACGGATGACAGACGCCAAGTGATGGCAAAATCTCACGTTGCCAAAGGCAACGTGAGCTAAACAACCACAACAAAACTAACAAACATCTCCTCAGAAAGTTGAAACCTATTATACCACAAAATCTTAAGACAATCTGTGAATACAAAAAACACAATAAAACCAATATGTACCTCCTCGGAAAATAAAAACATCTTATACCACAAAATCTCAGACAAATCAGTGAATACAAAAACCACAACAAAACCAACAAAAACCTCAGAAAGTAGAAACATCTTATACCACAAAGTGTCAAGTTAAAAAGAGGCTTCAACAACTATGAACAATTAAAGAGTGCTTCCAGTTGTTTGTTGAAAAAGAAACAGAGAATTAAATACCGTATAACTGGTAATTTCTGCGGTTAACTCCGGACCGCAGAAATTAAAATCACAGAATATTATGTAAAATAAATTTTAATGTCCAGTAATGATAAATCAGTACAAATTACCTTTTCAAACTCTAACTCCAATTCCACTAGAAGTGTCAAATATTTAATTAGGCCTAATTACTACATGTATATCCAAATAAAAAAATGGTACTATATAAATGTTTACACAACTATTAAAGGTTATTTAGCTGTGGCTTGATAATTTTTAACTGTTAATTACAATTAATCCAGATAAAGAAATACAATGTATGATTGTACCAAGCTGACACTGACAATGATAATTGAAACAATCACATGATTTGAAATTACAATTCTTTGATGATTAAATGTTTTCAATCATAATAAAGTTTATTAAAGCAATTTTTAAAATTGCTATTACATAAATTAACGTTAGTGTTTTTTTTTAATTGTTGTAGTAAATGCGATTGAATAATATCAAACTACGTGATCTCAGGATTCATCTAAAAACCAAACAAATAGAAATGTACCAGGAGTAGAATTCCGGTTAACCCGAGTTTTTATGTCTTCATTATACTAAAAGAATTAAATATAACTGCTTCTAATCATAATTCTTTTTGAAAAGAATATTGTTATATGCTAAAATATAAATCCGAAATATCAATCATCATACCGATATCGATCCAACTGTTGACTTCGTATTTCCTGTCAACAAAATAGATCGCGAAAACAGTGAAAAAATAGTTTCTTAGACAAATTTGAAGTTAACCAAATGCGAATTCAGAAGCTGTAACCATAGCACTAACTATGTTTTTACATTCTAAGGACCACTGTAATTTGCACCAGTTGTTTATCGTAACATTGCTTCAGTTGTTGCTTGCTGTTATACAAACAGGGTTTTTTTTCGGTCCCAAGATTTTCAATCCGCAGAAAAAAAAATCTGCAAAAATTAAATGTCTTCTATTTAGTCCAAAACCGCAGAAATTATCGGTTATACGGTAAGTATTAGAAAAAACATATATAACAATGCAGTATAATTTCAAAGAAAAATACCAAGTAATAATGTGTTCGTTGGATAAACTAAACAAATTGGTGAGTTAAATAATGGTTTCTAAATGATATTGTACTATAATAACAAATACAAGTAACATTCTCTTTATTTTGATGTCTAGATTTTTTTTATTTGACCTATAAAGAGATCGTGAAATCACCATTCATTACATGCAAGACAACTGGTAGAAACCATGAATTCCTGAAGCTTTACCAGACCCTTGCATACTTAAGGCATCTTCTGTAAAAACATATTTATTGACAATCAACAATGTCTAGACATTACAATCCAAACTGATGAAGAAACAGTGAGAGAATTGTTTTTTCTAAGTAAAAAGGCAAACTATTCTTGAATGTAAAACTAAACGATTGTGATTGCATTTTTCTATCTAATTCCCCCCCCCCCCCCTCCAAACGAAATGTAAAAAATGTTTGACAAATGACTTCTGTAAATAAAATATTGATCTAGCACCACCCAAGATTTTGTTGTAAACTCTGAAATAAAGCAAACAGATGAAAAAGAGATTTAGTACATCTTCTAAGTCAGTCCTCACGATGAGCACCGCTCCTCCAGCCCACGAAAAGTATTATTTAGTTCGGACCAGTAAATTTTATTATTATAGAAAATATATAAAATAAATTCAAGAATTTGATTCGCACCAGTAAATTCAAATTTTCATTTCGAGGACTACTTCTTCGTATTTGTCAATAATTAGTCCTAGTCTTTGAAATAATTCATGCTACTTAAAATGCTGAAAATCAAAAATATCGTTTTATCTCACTTTGTAACTTCCTAAACCTAAGAGCACATAAATACGGCACTCTGTATTTACAATCAAACTTTCGGCACTCTGTATTTACAATCAAACTTTCAATAGTGAGTCGACAAAAATTTGACAGCATGTGGAGGACAGTCCCTAGTCTGTAAATGAGTGGTACTCAATACAAAAATGTATTAAACACAACACTAAAACTTAACTATTTAAATTCCTACATCAACAATCACTGAATTAAAACTAGTGAAGCTAAAAAAACAACAACCTGTAATTACGCCCCAAATTTACTTGTGAAAGGTACAAAATTTCTGAACAAAGTTATCAATTAAAATGATATTAAAAACATTTCCACTATTTTGGATATTTTTTTTTTATTTAGACATGCATTCAAAAAAAAATTTCAAATGAAAATTTTAAAAAAATCGAGAAAGCGTCAGAGATGCAACAGCCGAGTTGCAAGTCAAAATCATTTGGTCTTGTTTTATTATAAATAAGTAAGAAACTAAAAAATAAACAAGTCATGTATGTATGATGGATTGGAAATATTTTCCTATGTAATATAAAGAGAAATATTTTTCTATGTAATATAAAGACTATTCAAGATATCAAGTTTCAGAGGACAAAAAATAAATCATGAGGATAACAGATGTGATGTTGTAGCAGTTGTTTGTTTTAGATGACAGAGGAGATATGTGTAATTCTCAAAAAAAACTTCTGGTAGGAAATGGGGATGACCCCGGGCCTCAACTCTTGGGGCATTTAATTTGTCTATTCACCCTGATCATAAATATATATGGCTTAGGGGTGGGGATCTCAACCATTAAAAAGTTCACTTCCGGTAGGGTATGAACCCCCGGGGCTTGAGCTATGAGGCATTTAATTTGCCTAGTCACCCTGATCATAAATATATATGGTTTAGGGGTGGGGATCTCAACCATTAAAAAGTTTACTTCAGGTAGGGGGTGGGGTATGACCCTGGGGCCTGAGCTATAATGCATTTAATTTGCCTAGTCACCCTGATCATAAATATATATGGTTTAGGGTGGGGATCTCAGTCACATTTTTTAAAACAGATTCCCCGCGGAGTGGGGCTGAGCCCCGGGGATAAAACATGTTGAATGCACAACTTCACATTGGCATCTCCACCCATACCAAATATTAAGTTTCTATCTTTTGTAGTTTCAGAGAAATGTGCAATTCTCAAAATATTATTCTGAATTTCGAATTCGCTCTAAATAATAGTGTAATAATGCTTCCTACCATAAATTATGTTGATCGGCCAAAAACTAAGAGCGCTATCGCGTTAACGAAAATAGGCTAACATACGCCCACCCGCCCGGCTTTCCCCAAAACATAAGCCGACTGCAACTTTGTTGCAACTTGGCTAAAAATCTAGTAAGGCCAAGAAATATTAATTCTTTGATTCTAAGGCCTGACATGTTTATTTTGAAGCTGCTTTACTAATTTCAGTTGCAAGTTAATAAAAATAAAATTGTCAATGTAGTATATCCCTACTTCTGTAAATATCTCTGCATCCTTAATTCATTTGTGAGCCATTCCTTAAACTGGTGTACAAAAATCCCAAACAAAGTCAATACTGTTATCAAACCATAAAAAAAAAAACCTTCTGCATCATTTTTTTCCCAATGAAATAGGTAAAAAAATATTGCCATCCAACCTGCATCTTTTTTTTTTTGGAAAACAGGCCTGAAAATCAAACTAATTTTGTTTGGCCTAATTGGTAAATAGATAAAGCAGTTTCATATTTTCATAAGCAATTTTTGTCACATTCATTGATGAAAATGAAAATGTGTTATTGCTTTAAAAATTATATACATTTAATATAACATTCATCTGGTATGATAAAGAAAGATGAAATTTTTGTTAAAATATCATTACTCATCACAAAGATAATTGAACTGAAATTCAAGATCACCTTGTTAATTTTAACTTCTTGAAGTATCTCAACACTGTAATATAAAATAGTCATTAAAGATATAATGGGTAAATATATCTAACAGGCTTCAAAATATAGTTCAAGAGAATATTACTTCAGTTTGTTAACAAGTCATTATTTCTTCATTATTTGACATTATAATCTATTATCACCAAGCAGGGGCCGTCATGGTCATGATTATATGGTAGATGGATTTACAATTACTTGTGCAATCAGTGCATATCACCACTAATGTTGTGAGTTCGAAACCCGTCATGGCGAGGTGTACTCGATACAACGCTATGCGATAAAATTTGTCATTGACTTGTGACAGGTCGGTGGTTTTCTCCAGGTACTCCAGTTTCCTCCACCAATAAAACTGACCACCACGATATAACTGAAATATTGTTGAAAGTGGTGTTAAACACCATAAACCAAACCATCAAACCTGCACTGCACAGCAAGAGAACAACAAACCCTACACTACAGAAAAGAGGTACTTATTTACAGTTATAACTAGGAAGAACTGTTTTAGATACCTAAAACTTATGTCTCCCCTTAATGGTCCGGACAAGAAAATACTATTTAAAAAACAATTATTTTATCTTGAGATCAAAGGTCAAGGTCCCACGAAGGTCATTAAGGTATGTGACACACCGCCTTATGGTCATGCACCCACATACCAAATATCATTGACCTATCTCGAAAGACAAAAATGTTATGGCCCGGACAAGAAAATACTATTTAAAAAACAATTATTTGACCTTGAGGTCAAAGTCCCACGAAGGTCATTACGGTATGTGACACACCGCTTTATGGTCATGCACCCACATACCAAATATCATTGACCTATCTCGAAAGACAAAAATGTTATGGCCCGGACAAGAAAATACTATTTAAAAAAACAATTATTTGACCTTGAGGTCAAAGTCCCACGAAGGTCATTACGGTATGTGACACACCGCCTTATGGTCATGCACCCACATA
This sequence comes from Bathymodiolus brooksi, assembly GCA_963680875.1. Classification (NCBI taxonomy): domain Eukaryota; kingdom Metazoa; phylum Mollusca; class Bivalvia; order Mytilida; family Modiolidae; genus Bathymodiolus; species Bathymodiolus brooksi. The sequence continues at coordinate 43,235,197 of OY804586.1, forward strand.
CCAAATATAATTGACCTATCTGGAAAGACAAACAAGTTATGGTCCGGACAAGCTTCGCCGAGAAGAAGCAGAAGAAGCAGAAGAAAAAATCAGACTAAAACAATATGTCTCTCGAAGGGGAGACATAATTATCAGTAGATCCCTCTTATTCTCCCTTTACTTACATGGTGCTAAAGTTGTATATGGTAGAGAAAATTCAGGACTACTACCAACTTCATTATGTGCAGTGACTAGAAAATTGTACTGAGTTCTTGCAGAGAGTCCTGCGACGTAAACTTCAACCTGTGTTTGTCCTTGTGCTGAAAAAAAATGCCTTGAACATGATATTTGTTATAAACTACAATCTAGAACTTTATGACAATTTTTCGTGTTAAATAAAAATGGATCAGAATCAGAAATCATTTATAGGAACAAAAAATAGATTATTTCTGCCTAGTTTCAGCTTCAATGGCCACATAAGATTGATTGATTGATTGATTTTCGGTTTTTAACGCCACTTTCAGCAATATTTCAGCTATATCATGGCGACCAGTTTTAGTGGTGGAGGAAGCCAGAGTACCCGGAGAGAACCACCGACCCTGGGCAAGCAACTGGTAAACTTTATCATTTGCGGCTGCGAGTCGAGTGCACCCTTTTTTGTAATTTACAAAGCTGGGCGCAAACCCACGCCGTATTGGTGATAGGCTTGTATGAGTAGTTAGGTAATCCAACTACCTAACTCATTGAACCACCCGCACCCTGCCACATAAGATGTCGAATTGGAATAAAAAGGATTCAAATATGAAATGCTAAGGAACTGACAATTATTGTAAAGAGAGTGCAAAATTATGAAAAGAAAGCTCACATTTGAAACTGCTTTATCCCCAAACTTAAGTTTTAAAATTGATCCTACGATCTAACCTCTGAAATTTGTGGCCCTACGAAAGCTATGATCTAACCATTGAAATGTGTGGTCCTACGATATAACCCCTGAAATTTGTGGCCCTACGATCTAACCATTGAAATTTATTAAGAAATTAATTGTTTAATATGCACAATGTAAAGAAACACAAACAGTATATTCCTCATAACAAATGAGGTAATTAAATATTGATATATCTAAGAGTTAGAGAGGCTGTCATGGTCGTATGGTAGCTGGATTTACAACTACCTGTGCAATCAGTTCCTATTACCACTAAAGTTTTGATTTTGAACCAAGTTCATGGCGAGGTGTACTTGATACAACATTATGTGATAAAGTTTGTCAGTGACTTGCGACAGGTTGGTGGTTTTCACAGAGTACTCCGGTTTCCTGCACCAATAAAACTTACTTCCAAGATATAACTGAAATATTGTTGAAAGTGGCGTTAAACACCATAAACCAAACTAAACCAATCGAAGAGTTAGAGCAGTCACTTAATAAAAATCTGTACTTACAAATTGGACGTTCAATTGGATTAGGTAGATTGGCATAATTAACCGAGATCATGGTTACTGGTGGCAATGCATTAGGAATCCTGACAGCAAGTATGAGTGAAGTAGGTGTAGGATCTTTGATGTTGGTAGTTGGATTACTAGGAGGATCTGTAAAACAAAATCATATTTCTCATGAGACATCAACAGTTCGGCCTAAATTAAGGTATAGTTTGTTCCCAATCTCCTAACACATCAGTTAAAGGCATGGATAGTTCTGCAGATAAAATGTTTTATTTTTTTCCCGCATATTCAATTATTCAATTCAAATATTAAATGTACATTGTTGTATTAATAAAAATCCTTGATGTTTTGCCTACAACAAACATCCATCCCCAAATTGTAGATCTGAAGTTCTGAAGGTAATTCATATTTTCATTACACATCCATTAAAGTGATATTACACCAGTTTAGGGTGAAGACAATTTTTCCCTGAAAATTCATTTGGAATACGGTGGTACCTTTACTAAGCTATTCATGCATGTTTCAAGTCGAAATATATTCCCCAACAACTAGAAATCTGCAAATCCGTGTGCATGTTTTTCGTCCTCGCCATTATTAACTTTCGGTTGTTTTGTTTCGATGATTGCCGATCATTACCTCGTGAAGAAAAGTTTTGGTCCGATGATTGCCGATCAAGAAAAGATAAACGGGTGTGTTTGATTTGCATTTCAATTATCTCCCTTTTTGAAACCTGGCTGTCAAAAGTAGACATTTATTTTTATGTTGATATGTTTTATTGATATATTTTGTAATGATAAGGCTATTTGTAATATATTTATCGTATTTAAACATTGACAACCTTCTTCAAATAAAATTTCTTAAGAAATTTGCAGAATTAAAATAATAACCATACCATTGTCAAGGCGATGAATGTTTTATATAATGTTTAATATTTACATTTTCAACTTGCTCAAGGAACCATTGGCTATTTACAGTATGGCCCACTTAGTATAACTTTTGATCCTGCTTCTATAGGAGTAGTACCCAATCTATTTGTTTTTGGGATAGCTTAAATTGGGAGACTAAATTTTGTTAATTTTCAGCTTTAAATTTTGATTAGCTTTAACCCCAGAATGCTTTAAAATATAAACTTTTTGTTAGCTGCTCACCTCATCATGTTTTTCTGGGTTGAATTTTTACATTCAAACCTCAGTGCTACCTAGGTTATTTTTTATATTGGTATTTTACAGCCGTTTTTGCATCTATATTTTCTGCAGTATTTATTTGAAGCCTTTACAATTGTTGATTTTTACGTTCTGTTATATCATGCCTTTTGTTGACTATATAAAGTATTGAAAACTTATTAGCCTTAACTCCTATTGCCATAAGCTCGAATCCCAGTGGAACAAACCTGGATATGTCTAAATCTCATTTTGTATCCATCGTCAACTAATTCCATCATTTCTGTTACAGCAGTGTGTTTGGATATGTCTCGCTTGGTGGTTGCCAAGCAAAAAGCTCACAGACAGACAGACACAGGATCAAAAGTTACACCTTTTTATATTTCAAACATCAAAGTTATACCAAGTAGGCCATACTGTTAATAGCCAATGGTTCCTTGAATGTCAGTTGAAAATGTAAACATTAAGCATTATATAAAACATCCGTCACCTTGACAATGGTATGGTTATTATTTCAATTCTGCAAATTTCTTAACAAATTTTATTTGTAGAAGTTTGTCAATGTTTATTTACGATAAATATATTACATATAGCCTTATTATTACAAAATATATCAATAAAACATATCAACATAAAAATAAATGTCTACTTTTGACAGTCGGGTTTCCAAAAGGGAGATAATTTAAACACAAATTGAACACACCCGTTACACAATCTCCCTGAAAGAGTTCAAATCTTGGGTCACGCGCATATCATTTGCATTACTGTTGTGCACAACAGAATTATCTGCTGTCAAATATTTTGCGATTTGCTCATAAATTCTGCTTTTGAGTGGATTTTTAATATTATGCAGTTGATTTTAGTCAAATTAAGTGACATATTAAAGGCATATTGTCTACCACAATCGTATTTTTTTTATACCCAAAATTATTGTCGTAAATGATTTGTTTAAGCTATCATTAAACACTTATGCTGCAAAAGATACGATTTGTGTTCTTTTTTTTGACAAAAAAGACTCAAAACTATCGTTATCAGAATTATTGTCCATGATGACAAAAATTCAATTTAACCCGACTCTATTCATATGACCTTCTATGTGAACCCGTCTTGAGCATGCGCACTGTTTAGAAACAATCAACAACTGGTGGTTCTTGGGCAAAACATAAAGTGTCAATGCGTGGAAGAAAGCAGACTTTGACGGATTCAGAGAGAAAGAGGAATAGAAGTGCAGTATCTTCCAAATGGAACAAATGCAGGATATATGTAGGGGATCAGTTGGACCGTTGGAACGAACTGAAGGAAGTGCTACGCGTCCAAACTCACGCTGAAGTGGCAAAGATTTTGCTTGATAGGTAAGCCGAGGCATGTTGCCTTCTTTTCTCAACCGTTTTTCATATTTTATGAATTTATGATGATGCCTATGATCATTTTCAGTAGATATTAATCAATATATGTAATTTTGCACCTGGCAACAGCAAATTATTGTCAATGAGTAGCATAAAATGGCCGTATTTGTGAGGTAAACAAACACAACATGCCGCAGCATCCGGGCTACTGGCATAAAAATAGATTTCAGGCCTCGCTCAGTTCAGTGCATAATTAATTAGTTTCCAGTAACGATGGTCAGCATTTTTAAATCGAAAAAACAATGTTTTGTAGCGTATTTGCCAATAATTCGGTGTTTAATCTTCATTTTATGAATGTCAATACGGAAAACGACAATAATTTTGGGTGTGAAAAAATTACGATTGTAGTAGACAATATGCCTTCAAGTAAAAATATTTAATCCAAAAATTCCACGATATTCGCCTTTCATATTACTTTAAAACATTGATTTAATACAACTTTCTATAAAATCGTCAAATATAAATAATTATAGTCCCCCCTATTACCGGTATAAGGTCACTTCCTCCAAATGCCATCCCTCTTAATTATCTGGTCACATTTCAGATGTGCTGACATAGTAAAATACTATCAAAGTGTTGCCCTCAAGAGAGGCCACCTCTCTTATAACGGGTGGACTGTTGTATACAATTCTCAAAATCCTATGATGTTAGCTAATAAATATTTCTCTTCAAATAAGGGTAATAACAAAATTACAGAACTCCGAACAATCTTCCAAACATGATCAAATGAACCAGCAGTGCCTGTATAATAATACTAGCGGGCTGAGCCTGTGTCGCTCACCTTTCACTCAGCTTTGAGGAAACTTAATACAGAACCTTCCATACATGTAGATGCTTCATAGAGGACATTCTATAGATGCTTCCAACAAAGTTTCGGTGGTAGTCATGTTTTTAACCGATCGGGATGAAATGAGCAATCTTAATAGAGGACATTCCATAGATGATTCCTACCAAGTTTCAGTGGCCGCGCAGTGATCGGGAAAGTCCAGCGCCATGCGCAATAAGCTGAAAAATGGTGCAGTGAAAGTAAAATGTAAGTGCCTGTGTGGCGCACAATAATTTTGCAAGGTTCGGTATCCATGGAACGATAGTCATCAGTCGTGTCGAAATCGGATCATTGAGAATGTTTTGCCATGTCTATTTATATATTTATCGGACTGTCTCGTGGTTTTTCCTTTGCTTAACGCTGAAGTAAGTATATTATGAAATGTCTAATTACCAGAAAAGAATAACAACCAATGACGTGACTTTTTTTCCAAATGTTACTGTAAATAAACGTTTGTAAATTTGATTTTTGACAAATATGAATCAAATGAATGAAAATTCGTATAAAATCATCCCAAAATTCAATATGAAATTTTATTTTAACTGAAAATTCTATTTCTGAAAGTATGTGTCTGCGAGTTATTGTTTGCCGGTATTTAGTTGAATTTTATAGAAAATTGCCTCCTAAGAAAAAGCCATTCTCTATCCAGAGTTGTCGATCCTGCTACGCTACACTCCATCTCTGTCAACGCCCATTTTACAAGATTTTTGTAAAATTTAGAAACAGTAAAAAAATGTACTTAAAATTGTTTTAATTATTGTAAATATCAATAAAGATGAAAATAAATCACTCATTTCAAATAAATTCTCTCTTAAAAATGATTTGTGATCGTTTTAAACTTTTTAATTTTTACCTCTGCAAAATACTTCTTCAAGAAATGGGGGGAAATCATTTTTAAGAGAGAATTGATTTGAAATGAGTGATTTATTTTCATCATTATTGATATTTACAATAATTAAAACAATCTTAAGTACATTTTTTTTTACTGTTTCTAAATTTTACAAAAATCTTGTAAATGAAATGTTGTGTAGCGTAGCAGGAACGACAACTCTGGTAGAGAATGAGAAAAGCAGCGTCTGCCTGTTTTACCTGGCCAGAAGACTTTGTTTTCGCTTGATGGTCGAGATGGAAATAACAATTTCGATCCTGACAATTCCATGAGAAAAGAAACTGAAAATATCATTGACTCTGGCTCACAAGACGTACTTGAGTAGTCAGATTCGGAACCTGACAATGACGATACCCCCGACCTTGTCCCATCAGATTGTGATGCTAACGAGAAAGACGTCCGCAAATACCGTCCTGTTGGGGAAAATGGAACAAATATTCATTTGAAATGTATGACTTTATAAAGCCCTTTGACCTTTATTTGATATACTGCGTGTGTAACTGAGTTGAGAACAGATTCAATAACAAAGATGTATCAAATGTTAATTCTTTATTCTCTGTAATTTTGATCATATTCAATTTCAACTTGAATTTGTTCTTGTTCCTTGTCAGCATGCCCACAGGTTTTTTCATCTGGGGGTACATGTACCCTTTTACCTTCATTTTTGGGGGTACATCAAAATTGTTGGGGGTGCAATGTACCCTCTAACTCTTCATTTGGGGGTACAAAGAAAATGAACTGCATTTTCTCCACTCAAGGTCGTGCATTCTGTATTCTTCGTTACATAGACACTGGATTGTCCCTCTTGTACAGAGTTGGCGAAAACTTTTTTTCTGTCTGACATTGGGTCAGACAGGAACTGGGGTTCTGTGTGCCTTTGTGTCTGTCCCACCCTTTTTTTGTAATATTGTATATAACCTGTCACATTTTGTTTTTATACAGAACTGAATGCAAGATTACCTAACAACTCAATAAAATGTTTTTCTGTATACATATTTTTATCTAAAAAGATAAGGCAGATATAGCCAACAATCCGTATCTAATGGCCCGATCACGTTCCGAATATTATACATCAATGTCAGTTTCCGGTTTACCTGCATTTTTTATTTCAGTTAAGAATATGAATCTGTTGTCATCTTCAATATATAAGCATCTCAAAACATATTTAATTAAACACAAACAATCTTTGATACTTGGGGAGTGTGGAAGTCAACTTATTTCTGTGCTCAGTAATATATTTCAGTTTTAATGTTCCACGTTTTGCAGGTGCTCATTCCTACTAAAAGGATGTCTACATTTACGTATAGGATTTTCGATTACAAATAGGAACGTGTCGGTCTGACAGAATAAATAAACAAATTTCAAGTCTCTGTCTGACATTTTAATAAAACTGAATTTAATGCCATTGGCAGTGGACACTGGGAGTGAATAATTTCAATCGCCAACTGGACGACCACAAAGTAATATTTTCGTGACGGACATTGGGACAGACACGGTTCATTAATTAATCGGAACGACCGTTATTCTGCCGGTCAGGTCCGACGATTTTCGCCAACTCTGCTTGTAATTTTGGTATCGCCTACGCGCATGTACAATTTACAATTGGTAATTTCAACACACTTGTACTTTAAACGTCGTGCACCATGCTGTTTTTTTGTAAATATTATGGGTTTTAACAGTAACAGTTCTTCTGATTGGACAATTAAAAAATAAGGAGCCAATAGAATTGGGCGATCTATAAATCATATCATCTCACTTAAAATATGCAAGGAATGCTCTGATTGGATAATATTGCCGAAATTAACTAATCAGAACAACTCTATTATACGTACTTTGAAGTGAATTATAAACAAAAAGTAATTTTTATGCAGTGTTCGCAATGGGTTCTTTACGTGCATGCACGTAAGGTTCTTTCAATTATACGTGCATGATTTTTATTCTACGTGAAACACGTACTGCAGTACGTGAATGGGCATGCTGCTTGTGGTTAGTGGTTTCTCAATTATGTTGGTCAAGATAAGGAAATCTACAATACAAATTTAACTATACATCAGTGTTATTGGATCAGAGAAATGAAGCTTGAAGCACAACTATCTGCAGTCACTAGAAAACTGAAAAGTAATTCAATTTCAATCAATTATATTTATTTAATGTTACATGTCTATGCATTGTTGTGCTGGAAATTTATTTCATTTACAATGGCCCATTCATATGATAGCATGGCCCATTGAAATTCAGAATGGCCCTTTGAAATTTTTTTGAAGGGGCCATCGGCCCATTCTGAAAAAACCTTCAAGATCACTGCAGTGGTAGCCATGTTTGTTAACGATCGGGACATAATGAGCAATGTTCATAGAGGACATTCCATATATACTTCCTACCAAGTTTCGGTTAATTTGGCCCAGCGGTTTCAGAGGAGAAGATGTTTTTTATATCAGCCAATCAGAATAAAAGATTTGCCTGTGGCGGCCATGTTTGGTAATAGATCATAACAAAATGTGCACTCTTTAGAGAGTACCTTCCATAGATGCCTCCTACCAAGTTTCAGCTCATTTGGCTGAGGGTTTTCAGAGGAGAAGATTAAAATGTGAAAAGTAAACGGATGACAGACGACGGACACCAAATGATGGCAAAAGCTCATATTGCCTTTGGCAAGGTTTGCTAATAAGAATATTAAAATGTGAATACCTATAGAGTAAACATCATATGTTACGCTACTTCAGCATTAGTTAATTTCTAAGGGAGATAATGGCAAGAGTTATCTTTCTTTCAACAGTTTAGGCAAGAGTCACCTTTCTTTTAACAGGAGAATATTTTTTAGAAATCAACCAATCAGAAACAAGAATTGCCTGTGGTGGCCATGTTTGTTAACTGATCGGGACAAAATGAGCAATTTTATAGGGGACCTTCCATAGATGCTTCCTACCAAGTTTTGGTTCATTTGGCCAAGCGGTTTCGGAGGAGAAGATTTGTTTAAATCGGCCAATCAGAAACAAGAATTGCCTGTGGCAGCCATTTTTTTTTATGGATCGGAACAAAATGCGCAATCTTTAGAGAGGACCGCCCATAGATGTTTCCTAACAAGTTTCGGTTCATTTGGCCAAACGGTTAGAAATGCCTGTACCAAGTCAGGGTCATTACGGTTTTCACAGTTTTCCGGTTGTTGACTGATTTTGTCTGTTTATATAATTATGAGTTTTGACTTTCCCTTTATAAGATTGTTCGGAGTTCGGTAATTTTGTTATTACCTTTATTTACTATAACCATGCCCAATGTCACTGCTGGTGGAATTTTTTTTCCCCGAGGTCATTGCAACTTGGTAGCTTTACTTAAGCAATTATGAATAACGAAATTAACGACAACATACCGGCTAGGACGTCACCCGGGTTAACAAGGTCCTCATTTGCTACTACACGGAACAGGGTAGCAAATGATATATGCGTTCCACGGAATATCCTACGGGATACCCCCGATTTGTCTTACGTTCAGCCAGAGGGTAATTATTATTTCAAAACTTCAGATTCGTATCAAATTTTAAAATCTTGTTCTATTAATATTTCGGACTGTCTTAAATCTCCAGGTACTTGTGACTCTTCTCCATGCATTACTACTTGCAAAATAAAAACTGACAAAAATAATACTTGTAAAACATGCGTCATGCTAATAACTTCTCCTGAATTTACATGTAATTTAACTGGAAAAACGTACTACACCAAATCGTTTGAACCTCTGGACTGTTCTACTAAAAATGTCATTTACGGTATAGAATGTACACTCTGTGAACTTTTGTATGTTGGTGAAACTCGTCAAACATTGCGAAGTAGGATGAGCCAACATCGATATGATGCAAAAGATCCCAAATACAGGATTTTGTATAATCATTTCAATCAACCGGGTCATGACCGCTGTTTGACGATGAAAGTTCGAATCATCGAGAAGATTTACCATCATACAAACAGTCCTATTCTTAGTACACCTTACCGCACCGATAGAGAGTTGTTCTGGATAAAAGAATTAGGCACTGCAATGCCTTACGGTTGCAATGATAACATCAAAGGAGTGGGAAATTTGTCAAGTCCTGGATGCAACGAAATCAACGTGATGAGCCTTTTTAATACTATTCCAAGAACTAAACGTAGCCATGGTCATAAAAGAATTCAACATCCTAATGTTAAAAAGTCCTCTAAACCAAGAACGTTACAAGATACTTTTAATGATTTACTTTCTAATATACAGAAACCTCTTGGAATTCATCATATTCGTACAATCTTATTTTCACTACCTGTAAACTACCTCAAAGATCTTAGGGATTTTGGACTTGACAAAGGAGGCGTAGATCCTTTTTCTCCTAAGTACAGATTGTCTAGTATTATATGTGACGTGGCGTCCTTTCGTCTTTTTAAACCAGTTCGATCTGAACCTCTTCATGATAACAACAGAAAATTCCTCCATATTCCGTTTGCTAATAAAGGAATCGATGCTATTAACATCAGCAACATTCTTAATAGAAAAGAGGTCATAAAAGAAATTCCACCATATTTCAAAAATCAATCTGTTCCCATTGTCTCCTATAGCTACACTAACAGCATTGGCCGTAAAATTTTCAACTACAAAGAAGCATTGCAAGATATTAACATAAAAGAGTACATTAAGAACCCTCTGACTTGTGACTGCTCCCACTCTCCTTTTCAATACAACCCATCTGGACATGTAATCACTGGTGATCTGAATATCATTCAACATGAGAGTCTCCGAAAGGTGATTTCTCATGGTCCTAAATTCAGAGAACCTCAACACATCAATTGGAAACATAATTTCAAGATAATTATGGATGCTGTTGAAGATTATGCCAGAAGGTGGATAAAGAGAGAAGTAGACCAAGATCCTGAGTTAGAGTCCTTGTCAGACTGGGTTAGAACAATTAGGTCTCTAGTACAAGGTCGGATTCACAAACTAAAAAATTGTGTTAATAGTCGACCTAAGTCTGTATTTAAAGACCAAGAAGCTGTTAAGTGTCTTTCCTCTCTTCATGACAAATATGTTGTCGTTCCTGCGGACAAGGCTTCCAAAAATATCGTGTTTGTATGTAAATCATATTACTTCGAATGTCTAATCAAGGAATTAGGCATACATAGCAACACCTCTAGTAATACCACATACAAACCAACTTCGTTCGACAAAGATGAAATCCTAGCTAACCACAGATCATTCATGACCTCTTTAAACATTCCCTCTGGTAAAGAGTCTGAGGATTTACCCTATTTATATTGGATACCTAAACTCCATAAGACACCATACAAAGAAAGGTACATAGCGGGATCATCAACTTGTTCGACGAAAGAATTGTCTATTCACCTGACAAAGATTCTGTCTACAGTAAAAGAGGGACAACAGAAATATTGTGAAACTGTTTACTCGCGTAGTGGCATAAATCACATGTGGATTTTGAAAAACTCTAAAGATCTTTTGGATAACCTGAAATCAAGATCTTTCTCTCAGGTATCCTCCATCAAAGCTTTTGATTTTTCAACTCTATATACCACCCTACCGCATGACAAATTAAAAACCCGCTTAAAAGAAACAATTCATAAAGCTTTTAGTCATAGAAACTATGGCTCAAAATTTGTTGTGTTAGGCTACAATTCCACATATTTTTCAAACAAAATTCATAAAGGTAAAACATGCTACTCCGAGGAACAAGTGATCAGTATGCTGGAGTTCCTCATCGATAACATATTTGTCTCCTTTGGAGGGACACTGTTTCAGCAGGTCGTCGGCATACCAATGGGTACGAATTGTGCCCCTCTTCTAGCCGATTTATTTTTATACTCATACGAGTCGGAGTTTCTTCAAAAGCTTGTAAAAGATAAGAAGATTCATGAGGCTAGAGCCTTTAATTTCACATACAGGTATATTGATGACGTTTTATCTATCAATAATTCTAGTTTTGCAGAATTTCTTCCATTGATATATCCCCCAGAGCTGGAAGTTAAAGAGACCACCGATACAGCTTCGTCCGCGTCATTTTTGGACTTATACCTCGAATTTGACGACAGTGGTCAACTCAGTACTAAAATTTATGATAAGCGGGACGACTTCAATTTTAAAATCATAAATTTTCCAAACATGTGCAGCAATATACCAGCTTCTCCTGCATATGGTGTTTACATCTCGCAATTGATTCGCTATGCAAGGGCCAGTAGCAATTATTCTGATTTCCTGAAACGTCATCTTCATCTGAGAAACAGGCTACTGGACCAGGGCTATTAAAAGATTCGCCTTATTCGATCTCTTAAAAAGTTTATATTCCGATACCAATATCTTGTCGAAATATATTCCGTCTCTGCAGAAATAATCATAAGCGATGCATTTTCATATAGTGAAAATGTATAAAGATAAAGAAGTCCAAAATGTCAAGAATTTTTTTGTCAATGTGTGACGTAAAAATATTTTTGACATTTACGTCACCGAATATGGTACTGCTTTGACAACTATTTTACCTATTTTGTTCCTGTATTTAAATACTGTTACAGTAACAGCCGGAACCTTTGAACCGTAATGAGAGCGGGAGGTTTGGCGCATTAAAATCTGATTCAACCCACCATATCTTTAGAAATGCCTGTACCAAGTCAGGGTCATTACGGTTTTCACAGTTTTCCGGTTGTTGACTGATTTTGTCTGTTTATATAATTATGAGTTTTGACTTTCCCTTTATAAGATTGTTCGGAGTTCGGTAATTTTGTTATTACCTTTATTCAGAGGAGAAGAATTTCTAAAATCAGCCAATCAGTAATAAGAATCGCCTGTGTTGGTCATGTTTGTCAACGGATCAGGACGAAATGAGCAATCTTTACAGAAGACCTTCCATAGATGCTTCCTACTAAGCTTCGGTTCATTTGATCAAGCGGTTTCAGAGGAAAAGATTTGTTTAAATCGGCCAATCAGAAACAAGAATTGCCTGTGGTGGCCATGTTTGTTAATGGATCGGGACGAAATGTGCACTCTTTAGATAGGACCTTCCATAGATGCTTCCTACCAAGTTTCAGCTCATTTGGCTGAGGGTTTTCAGAGGAGAAGATTAAAATGTGAAAAGTAAACGGATGACAGACGACGAACACCAAGTGATGGCAAAAGCTCATATTGTCTTTGGCAAGGTTTGCTAATAAAAATATTAAAATGTGAATACCTATAGAATAAACATCATATGTTACACTACATCAGCATTAGTTAATTTCTAAGGGAGATAATGGCAAGAGCTATCTTTCTTTCAACAGTTTAGGCAAGAGTTACCTGTGGCAGCCATTTTTGTTTATGGATCGGGACAAAATGTGCAATCTTTAGAGAGGACCGCCCATAGATGCTTCCTGACAAGTTTCGGTTCATTTGGCTAAACGGTTTCAGAGGAGAAGAATTTCTAAAATCAGCCAATCAGAAAGAAGAATCGCCTGTGGTGGTCATGTTTGTCAACGGATCAGGACGAAATGAGCAATCTTCACAGAGGACCTTCGACAGTTTAGGCAAGAGTTACCTTTCTTTTAACAGGAGAATATTTTTTAGAAATGAACCAATCAGAAAATAGAATTGCCTGTGGTGGCCATGTTTGTTAACTGATCGGGACAACATGAGGAATTTTATAGAGGACCTTCCATAGATGCTTCCTATCAAGTTTCAGTTCATTTGGCTGAGGGGTTTCAGAGGAGAAGATTAAAATGTGAAAAGTTAATGGACGACAGACGATGGATGCCAAAAGTTCATATTGCCAAAATGTGAGCTAAAAACCTGCACAGATTAATTCGCTTCCACTCAAAGTCCACATACTATCACAAAAAGGAATGACATGGACAGTACAATAGCAAGGTCAAATGCTAGTAGTTAACTGGCTAAATCTGTTAGTTAAAGACCATTACTCTTTATACAACAAAAATCATAACTGATACTTCAAACAGATTTAATATCAATTAGTCATGCACATCCAAAGACATTAATGATCTTCGTGTGAGACCAGAATAAATAGGCCATCAACTATGAAATCAATCAATCAAATGCATAACTCGATAACCAGCTAAATATGTTGTTAATGATCACAGCTACAATTATTATTTTAGAATCTTATCAGCTTGAGAGACATACCGGTACATTTTGCAACCGTACAATTATTACTAAAATATTGTTGAAAATGGAGATAATCACCCACAACCTAACATATTTGAAATAGTTGCTATGGAAACTCACCATACAATATACATGAGATGGTGTTAAGCCGCTTAATGGGATCCCTTTTGATAACTGGATATAAACGATACAAGTGACCAAAGATGGCTTAAACAATATTTTAAATGAATATCTTGGAATAAGAACAATCATGTCTTACATTTAGTTAGATTTGTTTCTGTAGTCTTCAAATTCTGTTTTTAATATCAACAAAACGAACAATCACCTCTCACTTTCACTCAATGAACATAAAAAAACGACCATGAAATATGACGTTGCACGTCCAGGCCCTGGCATGGGACAGGCACAGAAATGTGATAGTGTTAAATTGATTACTGGGATCCTCTTGATAAATGGATCTCCAATATATAAACATAGTTTAAACAACATTTTGTATATAAATTTCTTGGAGCAAGGAATATCATTTGTTACCTTTAGTTAGCTTTGTTTCTGTAGCCTTCAAATTCTCCTCACTATAATTGCCTATAACCTAAAAATGCATAGCAACAATAGTCAGACCTGCTTTATTGACCATCTATATCTAATTAATAACTTGTATCATATGTCATCAATTTTAATTTTCATTCAATGTGCATTCCTGAATATAGTGACCACCTGTGAAATGTTTCCTTTGAAGGTCACAAGACAGGTATAACTGAATTTCTTCACTACATTCATCCATACAGTATCTTATCAAAGCTCAGTGTTACTATGTATATATGTATGTCTCGTCAAATGCTGTATTTGCTGCTTCTCTGCTAAGTATTCAGCATTAAGGAGTAAGATCAAAGACTGGTATATTCAGTTTCAGTAAAATGTGTATGAGCCATGCCACAGTCAGAGTATTGTTTCAGCAAGCTAGCATAATAAAAATGCAACTAAGCATGTTGGTCTAGTACAAAGTAGATATCATCATCATCTCATTGAAATGTAACTTGTTCTCGCCATGTAACAGATGAAAAATTGCTACCTTTAATTGTCATTTGTTCATATAGCATTTTGTCCTTATTCCGATTTCTAGTAATATTTTGGACTTAGATCATACTAGGAACCTCTGTGCCTATGATTGTTTGGTAGTTAACTTTACCTGTATGTAAGCGATAAATTGGCCCTGTTTGGGATGTACAGTAGTCAGAAACACAGCTGATACATCACTCTGTAGTAGACATGATCACTCATTTTGGTGAATTGGATATATCTTTTGTTCTATTAAATATATCGTCAAAATTTCTTTTACATTTAGAGTGTTACTTACTACCACCCAAAAGGCTTATCAAAATAAGTAAATAGCTTAAACAGACCAAAAGATATATCGGTATCACTAAGAAAAGTGATCTGTTTATCGCCGTGTGCTGTATTAATTGGTTTAGCCCCGCCATATTTTTGTGCCTGTCCAAAACCAATATCTAGATTTCCATCGTCTTCTATAAAGTTTGGCATGAACTAGAGGAGCGAGTTGGTGTTGTTATGGTATAGTCTGTTTGGTGACTCTGAAAATAGGGAAAACAATTATTTAAAAATCAGGGATTTGCTTTCTATTGCTCTTTTTAACATTTTAGGCACACATTATTTAATACATATCTGAGAAAAAGTTGTCAAAGAAATAATTCAAATAATAAAAAAAATCTCCATAGGGCCCAATACTAATTTTATCAGATTGTAAGTAAAGGAGGCTGCCATTATAATGAACAGCATTACCTGTCTGTTGTTATGCTAATTTCAGTCACATGGGAAGGTCATATTAGGTTAAAGATTCAAGATGTTTTGAATAATTGATAACCAATTTGACCATATGATATTTGTTTGTAAACAATTAATAACTGCTGGTCACATGAGACCCTTATATGACATGTCCCTTGTTATTCACTCATGCTGATTTATAACAAATTTTAAATTAACACTTAAAAAATGATACCAAAATAAAATTTCGTGGAAGTATAATTTATATAAATATATAAATTAAATAATATTCTTGTTATACCCCCCCGCAACGAAGTTGTAGGGGGTATACTGGTTTCACCATGTCCGTCCGTCCGTCCGTCTGTAGACAAATCCTATGTCGTATGATAACTTGAGTTGTGTTTCTTAGAATCTTTTAAAATTTTATCAGCTACTTACTGGTGAAGAGAGGAGGATCCCTTTCTTTTTTTGACGATTTTCACTTTTGCCGTTCCAGAGTAATTGGACTTGATATGATGGAAAATAGGATTTTTACCCTATGTCATAGGTTGCACAGATATGGAGATAAACATTTGTTTCATGACAGTGGGGGCCCGGATGGCTCAATGAGCTAGGTCGTTGGATCTAACAACTCATACAAGCCTATCACGAATACGGCCTGGGTTCGCGCCCAGCTTTGTTAATTACAAAAAAGGGTGCACTCGACTCGCAACCGCAAGTGATAAAGTTTACCAGTTGCTTGCCCATGGTCACTGGTTCTCTCCGAGTACTCCGGCTTCCTCCACCACTAAAACTGGTCGCCATGATATAGCTGAAATATTGTTGAAATTGGCATTAAAACACCAAAAATCAAAAATGAAAATCAAATCATGACAGTGACGTTGAAACTACTGATATGTACTGGTCAGAATATACAACGTTTTCAGGTAATTTTGTTCTCTTTTATTAACCTCTATACACATAAAGGGAATGGGTAGTTTGCATGTATTTTAAATGCTCCACAATCAGTTATGTAATATTGTATCATCATTATTGATTTTTACCTGAACAGGTGTGAATCTAATTTGAATATTGTCCATATTTGGAATGGTCAGTATGTCAACATCTGATATAACATGCTAATGATGAAATCAGCTGACTTGCTGTTTGTCAATACTGACCACATGTTGCTGTTTATTTCAGTAGTACTTACTCCCATGTTTGTTACATGACAAAATGAAATTTTTTTACAATTAAGTCCTATGGCAAACTTTTTTATTCTTTAATGAATTTTTTTGAAAAATTCACTTACAATATGTATTAATCAGTCCTTAATATAAATATAATTAAAAAATAAATCTGATAATCCGTTGATTTTTTAGGAATTGTTTTCCCTATTTTCAGAGTCACCAAACAGACTATACGCTCAGTCAAAAGATTACTTTCTCTTAGTAAAATGGGGCAGTCATGGTCGTTATAGTATGGTATCGTTGAACTTACAACAACTTACATATATATGCAATCAGTGCCTATCACCACTAAAGCTCTGAGTTAGAATCCCGCTCATGGCAAGGTGTACTCGTTACAATACTATGTGATAAAGTTTGTCAGTGACTTGCGGCAGGTCTGTAGTTTTCTCCGGTTTTCTCCACCAATAAAACTGACTGCCACTATATAAATAAAATATTTTGAAAGTATCGTTAAACACCATAACCTTTTTAAATATTACTACACATACAAGTTTCTGTACATCATCCAATGCCAGCCGAGTCTCGTCTTCCTTTCCACAGATTCTAGCCAATACCATTATGTTTTCTTCTATATCTTGTTTATAAACATCATAACGTTCATTTGTTATCGATGCTGCATCTGCATGCCTATAGGCAATATTATGTAAATCTGTCAATTTCTGCATCACTTTAAAAATAGGAGAGAAATGCCCAATGATTTGACATTTTATCTTGTAGTCCAACCGAATGTACTCTGTAGCAATACATGATGAAACTGAGCATACCGTTCCACTTGCACCAGCGCAATTTGCACAGGGTGACAAATTAAACATTTTCTTATATTGATCTTCTTGCAACAACAGGCTTGTTACAGGAAATTTATAATCCTGTGAACACTGACAACATCGTTCATTGAATTTAAAGAGATGATAAATATCATGCTGATTCTTTTTCAAGAAATCTTGTAGTGTTTTGCAGTCATCATCCATAAACAAATCTGGACAAAGGTTGTCAAGGAGACGTTTCACTAAAGTTGCTTCTAAATCATCTACTGTTATACCAGATATAGCCTTATCACCTACAATTAACTTGTCAACTTCCTCTTTATACAGGTTTCTAGCTTTTCTAAGATATTTTATGTCTGCCATATGCTCATCAATAAACTCCTCGAAGGACATTTTTTTCTGACGTAGATAATATTTAAACATGTCCACCAACGCATTTTTAATATGATCCACGACGAAAACGTTTATTTTGAAGAAGTTTTCTCTCTCTTTGCCTTTACTTGCCATATTGATAAAGATATATGTACATATATACATGTATCTCTATTTATTTTTCGTTAACAAGTTCCTACAATAACAAAAATATTTCAAATTACACAAAATACATAAAGATTTGGTTTAAAAAAATGAATTCCACAGTCTGATAATAGTGCTATCTCCAGTCAACAATGTAACAAGGGCAATGCGTAGCGTGCCATCCCCTCGCCGTCTTCACAAGGATGTTACTACAGTACGTACAGAGGTTTTTTAGTACGAAATCACCTTGATCTGTGTTTTTTCGTGGTGAAATGGCGGTGATATATCATAAAATTTTCGTAAAATGTCGCTGAAACTTTCATCGCGAAAATATACAAATTAGGGCCTAAATGTCGGTGACAACACCGCAGCAAAAATCAAATCTCGGCGTAGAAGAATTTTCTGTCTTTTGTTGCCGTTTTGATAACTGAGTCTAAGAGTATTTATGCATCATGCTAAATAGTCTATGAAAAAAAATCCACATAAATTTTCTGAAGGGTCTTTGCTTTTAAAAATGACTCGGCAAAAAGGTACAATTTCAATTTTAATTGCAGAAATTGAATAAGATGCCCTATATAAATGCGAGGTTTAATTACTGCAACATGCCAAGATAAAGAAAAAAAATTGATGTAAATTTTTTTCTAAACGTGCGTTTTTGTTTTCGTATTTGTAAGTCATTAATCCTCTTGCAAGCCACATGTCATGTTTACCTTTAATTAAAGTGGATACACATTTCCTTTTGTACACACATTTTTCACGTGAATGAGAATCTAGAAAGGTTTCCACATGTTGGTAATATATTATCGATCAAAGCGTGCTTTAGGGGATCTAGAAACTTTTGTAACAGGTATACTTTAGTCATGTGCCGAGTCGACAGTAATTGAACATCCAAAGGCTTGGGGCTCGGCTTGGGTGATATAAAGGTTAATGAAATTTCAAATAAAGATCAATTGAAGTGTACAAAATAAGGAACCAATCATTTAACTTTTGTATGTTTTATCCTCCCAAGCCATATTTTTTTTTCATGAAAAACAAATTAGATTTCTTTTCTCAACATGAAAGTGGGTATTTTTATCATATTTTTTCTTCATATTTAACCAAAATAAATCCCATTGAAAATTGCAAAGTCAAGGTCACAAGATTATTAGTTATTTGCATCATTTAGGTAAAGTCTCTCTAAAATTTGATGATAAAAACATGCCCCACCCTTTCCTAACATTTGAAGCAATAACAGAATGACTCAAATCAAATCAACTCAACTCAACTACACCAGTTCAGAAGCCACAAATTAACTCGGGATACCAAGCTTGTATTCAAAAGATCAAGTTTATTTTAATTAAAAGATAATACAATACAAGCTTATAAATGGTAATGATCACATAATACTAAACGTTTGTACATTGTTTTCTTAACATAATAGATTAAAACAAAAGCAAATATCAGAATTAAAGAATGAAAATATGATGACAGCTTGCACACCTGAAAAAGAAAATAATTATTTGTTATGAATCATTCATATTATCAAAAATGACAGTTTTATATTATATACAAATCTCAAGAACATACAAATAAAGGTTAATATCCCATTTCTTTATTTCGCAGCGTCTAATCGTTGATGTCGGTGTTTTATAGTAAAGCACCGACCGTGTTCGATTTTTCTTGGGCATTTCGCGGTGTCAACACCGACTTTATTTAAATTTCGCCGATATTTTCTTGATTTCACCAACGTCGGACCAGAGTGATTTCTTGCTAGATTTTTCTAGAAATCGACCAATCAGAATCAAATGAAACAAAAAATACTTACCACTTCTCACACAGGCAGACTTCTGGTTTTGGGTTTTTACAAGTCCGACACCGATTTTACTGGCCTCAGACCACCGGCTAATTTTGAAGACAGTTTTCATGAAAAAATATGATGCAACTGTAGCATTGATAGGAAGGAAACTTTAGTATTTTAACATATATTTAATACACAATTGATTTTAATCTAAATGGGCCATTTTGTAAAAAAAAAAACAAAAAAAAAAATAAAAAAAAATACGGCTTGCATGGTTCCTCCTTTCATAATCATTGTACTTCGGCTATTCCATTTATAAACTTTGTGCAGGGTTTAAGCATACTTCTACTTCTTAATTTTTTTTTTAACTTTCAACAAGCTGAAGTTTATGTCATTGGTACTACTCTGATGAACTACTTTTTTTAAATGGTTTTATATTGAAAATATATTTGTTCAATAAAAAGACAAAGACCAAGCCATAACAAAAATGACCCTCAGATTCTGAAGACCATCCTGAAACCAATGAAAACACAGGAACAATAAATGTTCAGCGGGATTGATTTCACAGAGACAGATTTTTAGTCTTTGTGGTCTTGCTGACATACTGGCAAAATTAATTATTGATTCAGGGAACTGGTTGAGATTGAAGGTAGCACAAAATCTGCACCACATCCCTCTGAATTGAAAAATGCCAAAAAATTGTATTAAACAAATGGATGGCAATGGCAATCTGATAGGAAATACCTATTGTATAATAATGAAAAAAATGTGGTGTACTTGATGTAAAGAAAATATGAATGACAGGCAATGGCAAAAATTAAAAGAATGTATTGAAACATTCAAAACAACTTCTGGAAGAACTTATTATTCTCTTGTACGTGAGAATAAAGAATCATTATTTCTGAAAATGAATAGATGACCAACATGAACATTCAACAGTACTTTATAATGTTGATTATCTCATGAATTTATACAGTATGGATGACTATAAAAAAAATTGACAAGCCTATCATAAACACTGTATTATTTTTCTAATACTAGTCCAGATAAATTTGATTCAGTCCAGCTAAAAAATACTTTTATACCTGCTGGAATATCCAGTAAGATAACAATTTCATTATGAGGACTGCAGGAATTAATATGATCTCTTCAAAATTAAGTCAGGTGCTTATATTTTAACCAGGATCATTTAATGAAATTAAGTTTTACAAATTAGCTGCTGCATATATAACTTTGTGGTCTGACCAATAAGCTTCTAACACATCACATGCAACATTAACTTCAGGGTTTACCTTTGTAAATACTAAATCCAAGATGGATCCATACTTTGTTGTAACTTTGGATATAACTTGCTTGCATTTGAAAGTGTCTTGCATGAATTCTAGAAAAGTACTATTTTGTCTTGCAGTCAGATCAAAATTAAAATCACCCATTATCATGATATTTGAACGTGTGACACTTAGAACTGGGAGAAGATTTAAAATAAGCGTCTCTTTTAAACTCTGCTAGCTTACAAGTTGGTGCTTTATACATAAAAACTACTTGAACATGGCCTTTG
The DNA here is from genome assembly GCA_963680875.1 of Bathymodiolus brooksi. NCBI lineage: Eukaryota > Metazoa > Mollusca > Bivalvia > Mytilida > Modiolidae > Bathymodiolus > Bathymodiolus brooksi. The sequence continues at coordinate 43,256,629 of OY804586.1, forward strand.
ACTGAGAATATATCAGCGATTACAAATTCTAAGTTAGAAGTTGAGAATGTTGATACATGATCTACGAGTAAACCATTTCTAATGTATACACCAATGCCATGTGGTGGTCTAATTTTGTTATTATTTTGACTCTGATCATTTCTGATTGGTGGTGCAGATCCAGGTAAAAGATAGTCATCATCTGAATCTGACTGAATGAGTTTAGTTTCAGCAAGACCAATACTATCGACAGTTTACTCGTAGATCATGTATCAACATTCTCAACTTCTAACTTAGAATTTGTAATCGCTGATATATTCTCAGTCAAAGGCCATGTTCAAGTAGTTTTTATGTATAAAGCACCAACTTGTAAGCTAGCAGAGTTTAAAAGAGACGCTTATTTTAAATCTTCTCCCAGTCCTAAGTGTCACACGTTCAAATATCATGATAATGGGTGATTTTAATTTTGATTTGACTGCAGGACAACATTTGGATCAGCTTTTATATCTTCAAAGTGAGCATACAAAGATCTTACATTGTTGAAAACAAATTTATACACAATATACGTACATTGTCGGTAAATATAAAATTTATTTGTCCGAGCTTTAGAAACAGGCAGAATAGCGAGCCTTCGGCGAGCTTTTCAGACCTGTTTCGCAGCGAGTACAAATGAATTTTATATTTAACGACAATGTATGTATATTGTGTTTATCCTGCAATGTCAAAAAAGTCGGAAAACTTGTCAGATTTAAGCAAAAAGGACAGAAACAAGCGTCATTCCTCGCCTTTCATACATGTTGTCAATGGTGTCCTCTTCGTGGTCCGCGTTACATTAGTACCAGTTTCATACTTGTCTGCGTCCTCCACTGTACATAGCTACAGGGTACCAGGAAAGTTTATTCGTAAGCTGAAAAGTTTATTCGTCTAGTATGAATAAAGCAAACATTTATTCGTATAGCATATTTGTACAGCAAATGTACTGATTGCAGGATAAAAAGAGATTATTTCCCAAATTGTATAATGGTGTGTAGCACAGCTTTAGCAATCCACTATTTCTAAGTCTTTGTAACTCTTCCTTCACACTATCTGATACTCTGCTATCTTATCTTTATTGAAGTCTACAATATGTAAACCATTCAGAGATCGAACTCTACTGAGAGCAACATAATGAATATGAGGTATACTCAGCGGTATTTGCTTTATATTTTGAACTCATGTTGACCACAATTTCATCCAAAGTGTCACCTTGAGACTTGTGGATTGTCTTTTCAGCAGATGGACGAAGGGGAAACTGAATTATCTGATATGTCTTTCTATTGTAAGTAAATGACCGTTTAATGTCAAATATTGGAATTTGGTGTATATGATTTGTCAATTTTCTTGTCAAACCGTGAGATAGCTGTATTTTTTTCTAGTGTTGTTGCCTATTTTTTCATCCATAAATTTAACCCACACTATGCTTGGTCTTGAAGTTTTCTCTTTTTGTCTATTTTCTGATTTTTAATTCACAGGAAGAACCGTTTGTAAGACCATCTGTAACACCAATATTAGCAGACGGGTCATATTTCATACCTACAGCCAGTTCAACTTCTTTTGCAAGGTTGGCAGTATCTGATTGTTTTCTTGGTAGACTATTTAATAATTTAGATTTTATTGAAGTAGACACATCTGCTTGTACGTATCAAATGCTTGTACTTCACTTTTTCAGTTGTCAAATTTGCAATGCACTGCATGTTGAAGGTGTCAACAAGATCATTTTGTGTAAATAAATGTGTTGCTGTATGAGGGCAGTTTGGATCATCTCCACTTGTCATTCTTGTTCCAATATGTCAAAATCATAAATAGTTCCCATTAAACTGACCCAATTAATCAGAAAACAACATTGAAACTGTATTAATAAAAACAGTGTTACTGGGAACGACCATTTAACTTGAAGGGGGGGGTATGTTTTTTTTTCTAAAAAAAATATTCTGATTCCCAATGTTGCTGAAAAAAATATTCTGATTTTGGTGGAGGAAAAAAAAAATAATCTGATTCAGAGTTTTTGTCACATAACCTAATGTTGAATTCTGGAAGAAAATTTCGTGCTTTGCGCGACAAAAAAAATAAATATTCTAACTCTTGTGTTGTCCGAAAAAAAAATTCTGAACGAAACAAAAAACCATAACCCCCTCCTTCAAGTTAAATGGTTGGTCCCTAAACAGAGTCGACTAGAGTCAACTACTGAAATAACGCAAAATAAACATGTAAAAGTATTGCATTAATTTGTAGATGATATTAAATTTATAACTTACGGTAAATGATATTTATAAGTTAATTTTATTGATGTTTTAGTTCTCACTTAACCCGAATAATCCAGTCGTTATATTACGCTCCCGTTGGTCACTACATTAACGCCTGGATGCATTCATTGAAAAAATCCGTCAAACAGGAAATAGTAAATCGCTATGACTTATGGGTATTACGACATAAAATAGGAGGAGCTAAAGTGTTTGTAAATAATGTCCATTGGAGCGATCAGATGATGTAATGCTGTATGCAATACACATATCCGGATAAATACAACCAAACATGAAATAAAACTTAAATGAATAATTACTATTTTTTAAATATTAAAACATATTGATTTTTATTTCAAAGTTGGAAAGTAAATAAAAGCTTGAATTGAATTCACTCTTATAATGATTTTTTAATTTCATTTAAAATAAAGACTTAAAAAAATGTACTTTATTATACTGATGGCTGATTAAAATTGTTTGTCATGAATTAGCTGTCAGTTGTAATATACAGGATGTAACCAATATACAGGAAGAGCTCCTACTGTGAAGCCATCTACTTTGAGATGCCATTCAATGAAAATAACAACCTCACCATATTGTTACATAATCAGAATTAGAATTAGATAAGAAATTAAAATTTATAGAAGGCAAGGATTTATATAATTAACACATTAAGTCACATTTCAATTATTTAGGCTAACTTGGGTCAGTTATTATCATCAATTAAAAAGACAAAAATGGATTAAAAAAAAAATCAGTCTAACAAGTATTTACCTAAATAACGATATTGTGATGGGTATTTCTTAATAAATTGTATTAAAAATGATTTTAATTTATGAAATAATCAACTTTCTGTTTACATATTTATTTTCAATAAAATTTCTTTATTATTTCATCCCATTTTCCTTAATTTACCTTGTGCATATCCATATTTATACAATCTTATGTTAACAGCAAGTTACGTGTGTCGACCCTATTATCCACAATAAATTCAGGAAAAAGAGATGAAATAATAAAGAAATTTTATTCAAAATAAATAAGTACTCAGAAAGGGGGTAGTAATTCCGTGCCACGAGTTTCTTTGTATTTGACTGTATGAGAATAAAGATATACAATAATGCTAACAATAATCATAAAAAGTCACTTTTATTGTCCCACATACATGTTAGATGTGTATTGTGACATTTTAGCAAATTTAGATTAAAACAAAACTTCAAAAAATGATTACAGTGTTTTATTTTTTTAAATCTTTAAAGATTTGTGAATCTATGGCAATTTAAATCATAATTATGAGAATAAAGGTGTATTTGTTTTCTAAATATGCAAAGGCACGCGATCATTCTCCGTGTTTGCTTTGTCAATATTTACAAACGGAAGTAAAGGAAGTCACTAATGCGCATACACGCTAATATCTGACATTCGATTGGTCGGCTGAACCAGACAGCAGCTGACAGAGTTTTTCCATTAAGCGCGTTCAAGCCCTCATCCAGCGATAGTGCAGATAGAGGACGCAGTATTATTCGAGTTAGTTCTCACGGAGTGAAAATATACAAGAAAGATTGGCGCGATTTACTTCCGTTTTACCAAAATAGAGACAAGTAACTTTTATACTCAATACTATTAAGAACTCAATAAAATTGTTATGAATAAAGGTTTATATTACACAATACAGTGATTTTCAACTTTTTCTGGTCTGAAATTTTAGCTATTTATTTGTCTTTTCTTCAATTATTGTGTAGTAAGATGGGTGTTAAATAGTTTTTATTTTTATTTATTATCATATAATATAATAGATATGTACATACAGAGACTTAATTTTTCATATTTTGCATGTATTTATTTATTATTTCGTTTGGTAACAAAATCATCGGTAAATCCAATATGGCGACACCTTTGTCTAACTAGAGGCTCAGCCCACTGAGCCTGTATCGCTCACCTGACAGTAGAATGATACTGAAGCAAATTTCAAAGGGAGATAATCATTACCTTAAAAAACAGCAGCCACCTTGAATGGAGGGTGGGGCTGTCGGACACAATTTTGAAAGGGACACACCCAGGGACCATCTATGCCAGGTTTGGACCTTACATAGATGCTTCCTGTCACGTTTGGCTCCATTTGGCCAAGCTGTTTCAGAAGAGAAGATTTTTTTAACATTAGCCAATCAGAAAAAAGAATTAATCTTGGCGGCCATGTTTGTTGGCCAAATGGAACCAAATGAAGAAGCTTTATAGAGGATCTTACACAGATGATTCCTGCCAAGTTTGGCTCCATTTTGCCAAGCAGTTTCAGAGGAGAAGATTATTTTAAACAGTAGCCAATCAGAAACAAGAATTGCCCTTGGTGGCCATATTTGTTGGTGGAACGGAACGAAATGGAGCAACTTTATAGAGGACCTTACACAGATGCGTACTGCCAAGTTTGGTTCCATTTGGCCAAGTTGTTTCAGAGGAGAAGATTAAAATATGAAAAAGTTAACGGACGGACGACAAGTGATGGCAATACCTCACCTGGCCCAGGGCAATAACTCCTAAATGGGTAATCAAATTTACTTCAAAATTGCAGGGCATGTAGATCTTGACAAGCTGAACATGTTTTCAATTTACACTCAACATCTATCTCTTATAGTTTTTGAAATAAAGGATGAAAAGTATTAACATTTTTAAAATTTGATGAAAAAAGGGCAATAACTTCAAAATGGGTAATCAGATTTACTTTAAAATTGCAGGCTAGGTAGATCTGGACATGCTGAATATGTTTGCTGTTTAAACTTAACATCTATCTCTTATAGTTTTTGAAATAAAGGACAAAAAGTATTAAAATTTTGAAAATTTGATGAAAAAAGAGCAATAACTCCTAATTGGGTGCTCAGATTAACTTCAAAATTGCTGGGTAGCTAGATCTTGATATGTTGCACATTTTTGCAATTTAAACTTAACCTTTATCTCTAATAGTTTTTGAAATATCAGACAAAAATGTTTAAATTAAAAAAAAATAATGAAAAAAGGGCAACAACTCCTAGACGGGTAATCAGATTTACTTCAAAATTGCAGGGCATGTAGATCTTGACAAGCTGAACATGTTTTCAGTTACACTTAACATCTATCTCTTATAGTTTTTGAAATAAAGGATGAAAAGTATTAACATTTTGAAAATTTGATGAAAAAAGGGCAATAACTCCAAGATAGGAACTCAGATTTTCTTCAAAATTTCAGGGTAGTTAGATCTTGCTATGCTGATAATTTTTACCCCGTCAGATTTCTGATATTACTAATGGTTTTTGAGTTATTACCAAAAACGTGCAATTTTACCATTTGTTCTATTTTTAGTAACAGTGGCCATGTTTGTTGGCCAAATGCATATGGAACCAAATGAAGAAGTTTTATAGAGAATCTTACATAGATGCTTCCTGCCAAGTTTGACTCCATTTGGCCGAGTAGTTTCAGAGGAGAAGATTTTTTTAACATTAGCCAATCAGAAACAAGAATTGCCCTTGGCGGCTATATTTGTTGGCGGAATGGGACGAAATGAAGAAACTTTATAGAGGACCTTATATAGATGCTTTCTGCCAAGCTTGGTTCCATTTGGCCCAGTTGTTTCAGAGGAGTAGATTAAAATATGAAAAAGTTAACGGACGGATGACAGACGCCAAGTGATGGCAATACCTCACATGACCCTTTGGGTCAGGTGAGCTAATAAAAACCTGTGTCATTCCGGGACAGAGAGGAAATAGTTGAGGATAGGATGTATTTAATCTGGTGTTGTTTTGTTTTTGTTGGTGTTGTTGTTATTATTTTTTTATTTTATTTTTTTTTGGAAATACATGTAACCTAATAATTTACAATATTGAGAAACTTGTATTTTTATTTATCTTCATCAAGGATTTATATAAATCCTTGTCTTCATACAACAATATCAATGAAACAATTTAATTAATTTGTCTAACATAAATTGTCTGTTAAAAGTGGTCACCATGTAAGCTAGTAACAATCAAAGAAAACAACATCGCTGTTAATTAATATCAATCAAAATCGATAATGACATGTACAACTTATTAATACAAGGTATATGGTCAAACCCTAATTAATGATTTAAACACGTTGACATGCTTGTGCTATTGATGAATACATGACGGGTGGTATTGATTGGATTAACCTACTTCAATAAACTAATTCAAGCACGTGTCTTAATGTGTGATGGCAAATACTCCATATCAGCCTGCAATTCTTCTTATAAGAAGCGGGTAACGTGGTTTAATTCCGAACCTGTTATAGCCACTGCAATTGTAGAGTATATTGGGGAGTTTGTCCCTAGTGTAGTACACGGCAATGCACAGCATACTACAGTCCCTTACCGTAGCTTGACTTCCCATCAGAAGTCCATTCTCCATGATGGGATGGACAACACGGTAAGGCTCCAAGGGAGATCAGGAGAGACGTTTACACGGTTACTCCTGAAGACATTATATCAAACCGTGTTGCTCAAAATGCTAGATATTATCAGCATAAGAAAGACCAGCCCGAGAGCACACACCGTTTGAATGTGGCTGATGACGTTCTTTCTGTCCTAAACATGTTTCAGAACAGTCCCTTTATTATGGAAGTCATCACGACTTGTTCGTCTAAGCCACCTAGTATCATTCTGTATACTGACTGCAGTTAATGCAGTTAACTTATCGTTTCCCAATGCAACACATGTCCTTTGTGCGCTATTTGACAAAGGCAAGTATGTCTTGTCAAAGCAGGCAGCTGTGTTCAAAGTCTCGTACGAGACTTGGACATAGTTGTTACCAGAACAGAGGTCAAGACGTCTCTTGAAATTTGTAAATTTCAAGGCTAAAGCGTCTTCTACTTTGACCTCAACTGGTGGTCATCTCACCATACCACAGGTGACTAGGATCGCACCAAAGCCGGGGCAGCGAAAGCGGACGAAGAACTGCAAGACAGTTACAGCTCCAAGTAAAAAACTTAAGGTTTCTTAAGTTTTATTTGTAATTGTTCTTTTGTCACCTTATTTGAAATGTATATAAACAAAAAAGAAATAACTTATTATTCATTTAAATATAATAATAAATGCTTACGTGTAAAATTATTTTGAAATTAATAAAAAGTTTGATAATCTTCGAATAGATAACAAAACAACGACAATAAGCAGTTTCGTTTTTTTATTGGCTTTTTTCACCAATAATTCACCAATCAGAGCTGAGAACATATACAAAAGTAGTCCCTTTTAAAGAAATTAGTTCCTTTTGCTTTGTTGTATTGTGACAAATACTGAATGGAATGGAATAATTAAAATTGATAATTGAAGTTAAATATATAAGGATTATTTTGAGCCCAAATTTGATGCATTTAGTTGTATTTTAATACCTCTATGGAGGATTTGAATTTTGATGCATGACCTATAAATATTGAATTTCCCTTGGATGATCGAGCTATTTTTAGAGTAGGTGTTTTCCATAGCCTGGCATTTCACTGCAAGACTTTAAACATCCCCTGATATTTTAACAGAACGTAGAGGAATCATGTACGTTTCAGAAAATATATGGTCTTAGAAAGGCTAAACTTAAGATAAAATAGCCAGGCAGGCTCGAAAAAACACAAATTTAGTAGAAAATGTTAAAGAAATTAATTATAGGTTTCACACTTTAAGGCAAAAAACATCAAATTGAATTTTTTGTTGCTGTCATGTTCAAATTAGCCTGAAAATGTCACAACAGACACAGAGTGACATTTTTCATACAAAAATGTTACAAAATGCATTGTGGTGTCAGATTACATGGTCGAAATGCATGTTATGTAATATTTTGGAATATTGCTTCCAAACGCTGGATATACATGGACATAACTCATTTTATTTTTATTTATGACTTTATAATTATTGGGGATATGTGATTGAATGTGATTTTGCAGTAGAAGGGCATATAATATTGAAAATATTGTTACTATTAAGGATTTTTTTTAAATCATCATGTGCCAGTTAGTCGACTTCAAATTTATAGAATATGGTGATATCATTATTGGATTTGTTTTCAATCCTACAAATCTTTCCTCGTAAATTTTGGTAGTTTCAGTTAGAATACATTTGAAATGTACATATGAAACAATATAAGGCTGTAGAAAGCAGTTTTAATTGAAAATTATGTTATAAAAACTTGGTAATTTAAGCCATCTCAGGAAAATTATATTGACTGCCAAGCATTTTCTGTTAATTTTTCAAATTGTCAATTTGGATTTCATGTTTTAGAGAATTATTTGGCTGTAATAGTACATTTGAACATCCAGCTTACTTAAACAGTGGGAAAATATTATGTGGAAGCATATATTTATTGAGTTTTGGGGGAAATTATTGTTTTGAACCATAAGAAATTCCAAGACTTGAATATCAATAAATCATATTTTTGCATATTTGAAGGAATTAGAAGGAATTTCAACGAATTAGTACCAGATTGCCGAATCCCAAATTGCTGAATACCATATTGCAGAGTCCATTTTGCCGAATCCCATATTGCCGGCTTTTGTTAAAAATGACAAAATTTCATATTATTTTTTATTTTAAAAAAAATATTGATGATGTGTACATATTTTATTGAAAGCAGTAATTTTTCGTGCAATTTTAATTAGAAAAACCATAATCAAATGCATACTGATTGATGAATAGGAGATGCCGATACTCTGACATTACTCAAACAATTGAAGAACAATGGAAATAAACTACAAATAAGTAAATGTTTATTTAGAGTTTTACTATGTAACAAAGAAAAAAGGAAATTGTCGTTAAATAGCAAATTATCTAGAGCTGATTGATGATTTCAGTAATCTAAGAATGAACTAGTACTATACCAACAATATCCAAGCTTATCATAGGTGATTATGGTAGATTTTAATAAATGATTGGCAATTAATTAACTTCAAACAAATTTGATTAATTGAAATCATGTATAAAAGTTCTTCTGTCTGCCTGCACAATCATTCTTTAAAAAAATCACCCTGGATGTTCCTACCATAGTAAGGAAAGGCAGAGACGTCAACGTTCTACACAATGGCTACCATTATTCAAAGGACAAGAAAAACACAGCTGGTGTACTTATTCACAGAGCATATGTTTTGAAATTATTTCTTGGCATCATTCATCTTGACAGAAATCATGGTTGTCTGCAGGACTAATCCATCGTATATCCTTTTGACTTTGAGTTCGAATGCTATAATCTAAACTCCCTGGTATGTCGGACCATTTCAAAAGAAATATTTATTTAATTATTTACAATTTTCCTTCATAAATTAGAAGCATTATTCTACTTGCAATAACAATATTTTTCATATGTCGGCAATTTGGGAATCGGCTAATCGGACTCGACAATTTGGGATTCTGCAATTTGGGATGCTACCATTTCAACTGAAGATCTATATACAAAAACTTATTTTAATGACTTTTAGAATATTGTTATTGTAATCTCAATAAAATATTTAAAAATTCTGTTTTAAATCTGGTAAATTTTTCAAAGTTTGAGGGTATCCCTAGATACGATAACGTAACCCTCATTCCGCTTGTGCTCCAGTTAGGGTTACGAATCGGTCCCATTCAACGTATGGGAGCAAATTAAAATTTTCATTAAGTGAATATTTCAACTTTCTTTTTGCATATCTGGTCATAACTTATTATTCCCTACAATTTTTAAGTAATGGTGATACGAAATAAGTGTTACAATACCTGTTTCTACCTTCACGATCGATTTAGTATTCGAAAATTGTTTCTTGTTCGCCATGGCACCTTACGTATACTCTCGTGATGGGCAAAGCCTATCCATATATGGATCTGAATGCCAAATATGAAAAACATTACTATGATGTTTTACTACGATTGTTCCAAATATGGATATCTCCAAAACGAGGCAAATGCACGTGAAATAGCAACTTGTAAACAAAATGTCAGACAGAAAGAAGATTTCATGCATTCAAATTTTCAGATGGATATAAGTCTACCATGGATTGATGCAGCGTTTACTTAACACCTCAAGGTTTACTTAAATATATTTATCTTTCACCCCCGTTAATTTTTCCAACCAATTACAACGGAATTAAGACAAAAAACCGCCCGGTGTGAATCACTCCGGGCGCTGCTCCCATACGTTGAATGTGACCGATTCGTAACCCTCGCTGGGAGCAAAAGCGGACTGAGGGTTACGTTATCGTAACTAGGGTATCCTTTTTGGTGCATGGTTTCAACTTTTTGGTTTATTCTGGATGGTGACTGGTTTTCCTAATTTTAGGCCTCTATCAGTACTAATGAAGTTAAATACAGAAAGCGCTCTGCTAGACTAAAATAATAATAACGGTATGACATTGCTTGGTTTTAAAACAATTTTACATAAAAAATGTAGGTCCGGCAAAAATTCAGAGGGTCGAGCAGAAAATTCCTGGGTGCTACAGAATGAAAACAAATTTCAAAAAGTCTGATTTGTTTTGATGAAACTTTCCGGAAATTCATATATTTCATTAATTGTCCGTTAACGGAGAAGGTATGGGAAAATCCCATATATGGTACATTTAATTTATACTTACCTTACGCTTTTTTCAGTGCTTGTGTCTTATTTATATAAATTAGACAATATTTAGAGGAGGAAAATCCAGAAGAGACTAGAGAAAAAGCGAAAAGCTAGACGCAGTTGCGAATTTCATAGATGCAACGGGCCGCTTTGAATAACCTCAACCTCGATCAAAGTACCGGTACGTAACGCATTCAAGTACATAGAGTACGTAGTGACAATATTCCACACATGAGATCGTTTAACAGCACCAAGAGACAAATTTGTGCCATAGGCCGTTGATTGAGGATTGAGGAGAAGTACCTATTTTTGTAAAACACCCAAAATTAAAGGCCTTCTTTCAATGAAACTCGGAAAAATTGGTCAAGAAATTTAAGAAATGAAATCATCACTTTACTATTTTCCATACTGGTTCCCGGGAATTATTATGCAAATTACAGTAGACAAGAAGTAGAAAGAACCAGAACCAGTGAAATGTTTATGATATTTCACGTGGTCGTAATGTAAACAACTCGCTTCAAACGTCAAACTTGCGACAAGGAAATATAAAATTATTAGTCGCCAGCTGGGCTCCTTTGAGGTATTATTTAGTTGCCCAGCTGAAGTTTCAGTCGCCATGGGCGAGTGGGCAACCGTTAATTTCTGTCCCTGTTTAAATAAGTTCATGAGTAAGATCCATGGTACATGTATATATGGTTTGTAACAGAAATTACATGATTGACAGATCTATAACGTCAAAATCATGGAATAACAGATCCTATGACGTCAAAATCATGGAATAACAGACCTACCTGTATAAAAAATCATGGAATAACAGACCTACCTGTATAACATCAAAATCATGGAATAACATCAAGATCTTCATGTTAGACCATAGTTTGTAAAAGTTCACTATTTATAGGTTGATTATTGCATAAAAACATCAAAGGAAAAATGTGTATTTATGCTACAACAAATATTATTGAACTACCATAACCAGCTGACCTGATTATAACAAATCTTAAATTAAACATTTTATAAATACCACTTCCTATGACAAAAAGGGCTAAAATATGTCATTGATCTGGAACTGGCACATGACTGCTAGCTTCAATTGTTTTTTGTCTTTTTTATTTCTTCAACTTAGTAGGACATAAAGTCACAGGACAAAAAGTCCTACCTACATACATGTTAAGCAAAAATATAAGTTGTGACTTTTTGTCCTGTGACTTTTTGTCCGCCAGGGTAAAAAATATAGATTGTGACTTTTTGTCCTAGGAGTTTTGTGACTTTTTGTCCTGTGACTTTCTGTCCGTTTACCTAAATATACAGTTGACTCTCATTGTCTCGAACTCGGTTGACTCGAATTTACGGTTGAGTCAAATTTTCATCGAAGTCCCGAACTTCGTTGTGTATAAATATATATAATTTGGCTCCTGTTGAGTCGAATTCGGACGAGTCGAAATTTCGGTTGTCTCGAATAAAAGTTTTGGTCCCGAGATGTAGAAAGCCATATTATTTACATTCGTTAAGTCGAATTTACCTGTCAAAACATGTGTATTACCTTGGGATTAAAATCGGATCACAGGTGAAACATCCGGTCATTGACTTTGACATTTTTACCTTAGGCTATTTCACATGTTTATTTCACAATCTGTCAAATTAATTAGTGATAATATTTGAATTGGCTTGGTATTATGACACAGGTTAGATGTGTACAATCAAAAATTATCGATTCATAATAAGTGCGCTTGGGTCGGCATACATCAATGATTATGAAAAGTACACAAAGGAAGCGTTTTATCTATTGAATTATTTGTCGGAAATTAATTTTGATTGAAGAAGAATAGTTTCCTTCTACACTTTATTGAATAATAAAAACACACAATTTATTGTAAATAAACAATTGCACATGAATTGAAAAAATGTATAAGTAAAAATACATTTTATATTTTAGCATTGAATTCGAAGGCAACAGCCATTTAATTTGAGAAAGGGGGGAATTGCCTGTTGCGGTCATGTCTGTTAACGCATCAGGACGAAATGAGCAATCTTTATAGATGACCTTCCATAGATGCTTCCTACCAAGTTTGGGTTCATTTGGCCATGTGGTTTCAGAGGAGAAGATCTTTTAGAAATTGACCAATCAGAAACAAGAATTGCCTGTGGCAGCCATGCTTGTTAACAGATCGGGACGAAATGGACAATTTCTATAGAGGACCTTCCATAGATGCTTCCTACCAAGTTTCAATTCATTTGGCTGAGCGGTTTCAGAGGAGAAGATTTTCAAAAATCAATCAATCAGAAACAAGAATTGCCTGTGGCGGCCATGTTTGCTAACGGATCAGGACAAAATTACCAATCTTAATAGAGGACCTTCCATAGATGTTTCCTACCAAGTTTCAATCCATTTGGCAAAGCGGTTTCAGAGGATAAGATTTGTTTAAATCTACCAATCAGAAACAAGAATTGCTTGTGGTGGCCATGTTTGTTAACGGATCAGGACAAAATGAACAATCTTTATAGAGGACCTTCCATAGATGCTTCCTACCAGGTTTCAGTTCACTTGGCAAAGCGGTTTCAGATCAGAAGATTTTAAAAAATCGACCAATCAGAAACAAGAATTGCCTGTGGTGGCCATGTTTGTTAACGCATCAGGACGAAATGAGCATTCTTTATAGAGGACCTTCCATAGATGCTTCCTACCAGGTTTCAGTTCACTTGGTAAAGCGGTTTCAGATCAGAAGATTTTTTTAAAATCGACCAATCAGAAACAAGAATTGGCTGTGGTGGCCATGTTTGTTAACGCATCAGGACGAAATGATCAATCTTTATAGAGGACCTTCCATAGATGCTTCCTACCAAGTTTCAGTTTATTTGGCAAAGCGGTTTCAGAGGAGATTTTTTTTTTAAATCTACCAATCAGAAACGAGAATTGCCTGTGGTGGCCATGTTTGTTAACAGATCGGGACGAAATGAGCAATCTTTATAGAGGACCTTCCATAGATACTTCCTACCAAGTTTCAGTTCATTTGGCAAAGCGGTTTCAGAGGATAAGATTTTTTTAAATCTAACAATCAGAAACAAGAATTGATTGTGGCGGCCATGTTTGTTAACGGATCAGGACGAAATGAGCAATCTTTATAGAGGACCTTCCATAGATGCTTCCTATCAGGTTTCAGTTTATTTGGCAAAGCGGTTTCAGATCAGAAGATTTTTAAAAATCGACCAATCAGAAACAAGAATTGCCTGTGGTGGCCATGTTTGTTAACGCATCAGGACGAAATGAGCAATCTGTATAGAGGACCTTCCATAGATGCTTCTTACCAGGTTTCAGTTTATTTGGTAAAGCGGTTTAAGAGGAGAATTTTTTTTTAAATCTACCAATCAGAAATGAGAATTGCCTGTGGTGGCCATGTTTGTTAACAGATCGAGACGAAATGAGCAATCTTTATAGAGGACCTTCCATAGATGCTTCCTACCAAGTTTCAGTTCATTTGGCAAAGCGGTTTCAGAGGAGAAGATTTCTAAAAATCGACCAATCAGAAACAAGAATTGTCTAAGTGGCCATGTTTGTTAACGGATCAGGACGAACCTTCTATAGATGCTTTCTACAAAGTTTTAGATCAATTGTCTTTGCAGTTTCAGAGGAGAAGATTAAAATGTGAAAAGTTAACGGATGACGGATGCCAAGTGATGGCAAAAGCTCACGTTGGCAAGGTGAGCTAAAAATATGATTTTTAACTCATTTTAACATATAATAAAAGTTATTTCTATCATTTTCCCCTGTTGACATAATTTATTTCACAAAAATAAATGCGCGTTGACATCAAAGGAAGATAATTCGGCGGAAAAATTACATAATCCAACTTCCGATTTTGATTGTTTATGTAAAGCAAAATAATGTCCTATGAAATAATGTCCATTAGGACAACATTTCATAGATTTGGAATATGAAATGTAGTCCTAGTTTATGAAAAATTGCCCCTGTTGAAACAATATTCCACATGATATTTTGTCCCTGTTTGGAAGACACTTCATGGATATTCACTATGAAATTTAGTCTTAAAAGAGAGATAATTTATAGACAAAATTTCATGTATGATTATCATGAAATTTTGTCCTTTCAAAGGAAATGATATTCAAGTCATTAAGATGTTTTATAATACTTTTGAATACTTATTACAATAAAGTTTCTAAATGATTGAATGTAAATTTAAGTACAAATAATGGAGGATCAGGAGTATAAACACCTTCTGGATTATATGAATGAAAAAAAGAACAGGAAGAACAGCATTTTTGAATATTACTAGATATAATGATAAAAAATGTTGATTAATTTGTATGATATATTTACATTTCATTACTAAATACTTTTCGCATTCCATATTTTGTTGTATTTATTTCTATATTGTGCCGTAGTTTGGTAACATTTAATATTCAGAATTTCTCAGATGGAATTTATTTAAAAGATTTCTTTAGTACATTTTCTCAATGGGTAAAGTTTTCCATTTGTACACATCATTTTACATGAAATATTGTCCCCTGAATGGACAAAATTTTATAGCAGCTGACAATATTTCATAGTGAAATATTGTCCCGGACAAAATTTCATAATAAAATCTAATGAAATTTTGCCAATGGACGATATTTCCTATGAGGACAATATTTTATGATACATTTACACTACAGACTGAGAGCTATTATTGGTAATTAATCATAAATGGTCAATCTATTACTTCATTAACAATATATGATATAAATATACAGGTATAACAAAACAAAAGACAAATATTTAATGGCCGACAAAAAATTACGAATACACTGAAAACTGAAGATTGAGCAACAAAAACACCACTAAAACTCCGGACCGACATGAACTCAGATACTCCATGAGTCTGCAGTTGAACTTCACTAATCCCACTTCATTGGCAAAGGAGTTGGGGGCAATCGCCTTCCCCACTTTGAAAAGTTGAGGGTGGCAAAACTAATTTACCCCCCCCTTTTTTTTCTCATTAAATTGAAGAAAAACACATTTTTTTACTTTATTTATATATGGAAACATATATTGTCCAGTTAGCTAAGGGTATAAGGATACAAAAATGTATTTGGATAAGAGTATGTTTTGAAACCATAGTGATGATTTTCACACCGTTTTGTTTTGGTTCGTGTAGCTTACCTCAGCAGTTCGGAGGCCTACACTGGTGTCTTTGAAAAGGAAAATTACTTGGCTTTAGACTGGTGGAAATATTTTATAATTATGTAAATATTAAAGCGTTCCGAAGTTTTTCGGACGCACCTAGCCCCTGTGTATTTATGTGCACAGATCAAAACGGATAAAAAGAGTTCGGGTAATGCCCTCACTATCTATTTAGTCCATTTGTTAAAATCTAAAAAATCTCTTTCCACAAAGTGTTGACGTTTAAAACGGTATAAAATGGGTATCACAGTTCGTTTAATAAACTGAGAAAGGATAGCTGCGGAACCATAGAGGTTAGGTGCGTCCGAAAAAAACGAAAAAAAAAACAACTATAGTATTTTTTTTTTTTTTTTTCGCACGCACCTAGCCCCTGTGAGCGGAACCGTAGCCCTTTATGGTCCTTTTTATTTTTTTATTTTTTTTGGGGTATGGTCCGTAAAAAAAAATAATAATAAAAAGGACCATAAAGGGCTACGGTTCCGCAGCTAGAGAAAGGATGGCTCGTTATAAGCTGGTATTTTCCGTGACCGGTACTACTAAACAGAGTCCAGTAGTCAGGAGAAGTCCGGTAGAGTCCGGAGGCTAAATATTAGTTTATATGTATATCAAATGATGTATTCCTGTGGTATTGGTTGTTTTTTACATATTTCTTATAATTTCCAACAAAATAAATACTAAATAATAGGTTTTTATTGAAATATACAAGGTGATCAGCAATCGTTCATAGATTCAAAATGGCGGATATAGAGTCCGGTAGCAATATCGTCGATTTACAGCATGTATTCTGTACATTTAATGATTGATTATTATTGTATATGTGTTTATCTATAGGCATTTTATCAAAGATTGAATAAAATAGCAAGTAACGTGGAAATATTCATATATACAAGATGATATGTAAATAGAGTCTGGTATTCAAAATGGCGGACAACAGAGTCCGGTGTGATTTATGTTGATTTAATATGTGTATACTGTATATAAATCAATGGTTATAGTTATTCTGTTGGTGTACATTAGAGAAAACAGATATATGAAAATCTAGATTTCTTTACTTTATTAAAAAAAATTATATTTAAAATGATATATTTCAGCAAATATGATCATTGTTCTTCTTTTCCCAATTGCGGCGATTTGCAGATCGACATGAAGAAAAGAAGTCATAATCTACGTTTTACTTAGTTTTCAGTGTTATTTACATGAAAATCTGGATTTAATCATCATTTTCTTTACTTTATTACAATTTTGTTTATTTAAAACGATATCTTTTAGCAAATATTATCATTGTTCTTCTTTTCGACTTTTCTGATATTTTTGTTTTTCTGGTGTATAAGTAACGAAGTGAAATCGGTAAACGTATGAATAATATCCGGGGTTATCTATTGTGGCGATAACGTGGTTCTGCTATTTATGTCGTTTTAAATGCTACCTATAGAGAAATAAAAAAAATAATAATAAAAACGATATAGTTTAGCTAATATTATCACTGTTCTTCTTTTCTCAATCGCGGCTATTTGCTGGCGGACATGAAGAAAAGAAGCCATAATCTACTAATTACATAGTTATAAGTGTTACTTACATGAAAATCTGGATTTAACCATAATTTTCAGTACTTAAATTACAATAATGTGACAATAAAGTTGGATTTTTACTCTAATTAAAATTTTTCAAATAAAAATATATAAAGAAAATATTATCTCATTTCTTCTTTTTCCGATCATGGCGGTTTGTAAGTTCCTACGAAGAACAGATGTTATAACTTACAATTTCCATACTTTTAAGACTTTTTTTTAATGAAATTATGGATTTAATAATAATTTTGGGTACTTTATTAAAAAAAATTAAATAAATATATTTACAATTCATTCACATTATGCAATTTTTAACTGAATTTCCAATTTGCAACATAAAATGGGCATTAAACAGTCTAAATGTCTACTGGGATTCTTTTTATTAGCTGTAAGGTGACAGATGTCAAAGAAGCCATAACACTTTTGTTATATACAATTTCCTAATTAGTCTAGACAATATATACAGTTTGGGATTCTAATTTGAATGAAAAGCCATCCTCCTGTAAATGATAAAGTTCAAGATCACAAATTACTGTGTACTGTCAAAACAGTGTCATCATTGGTAGTTATTTAGCAATCGCTTCTCATTTGATCTTTGATCAGTGCACATCGTAATTATAATTAATCAGATAGTACTGATTTTATATAATAGCGTTTTATCATCGTTCTATTTAGAAACATTCTTATTTCTTATAGTTCCGAATATTTAAAATCGTTTTTATCGTCGTTCTATTTAGAAATATTCTTATTTCTCATAGTGCCGATTATTTTAAAAAGTTTTTTTGACATTCTATAAATAAACATTCATATTTCTTAATAGTGTCGATTATTCAAAAAAGTTTTTTATTAGTGCTATTTTTGCAGTGATTTTAAATCAGAGCTTTATTTTTGTATTTTTATCTAGTGCTTCAAATTTGATTGTAATAGTAACAAAAAGCAGAGAAACGTTTAAAATTTGAATATTTTATTCGGCTCTATTTAGTTAATTAATTGCGTTCAAATAGAATTTTCTGATAGTGGCAATTATTTAAAAAAGTTTTTTTGACATTCTATACAGAATTTTCTGACAGTGACGAATACATAGTGCCGATTATTTAAAAAAGTTTTTTATTAGTGCTATTTTTGCAGTGATTTTAAATCAGAGCTTTATTTTTGTATTTTTATCTAGTGCTTCAAATTTTATGGTAATAGTAACAAAAAGCAGAGAAACGTTTAAAATTTTAATATTTTATTCGGCTCTATTTAGTTAATTAATTGCGTTCAAATACATTTTTCTGTAAATATTTATTGTTTACGTTTTTGTCTGTAAATATTTATTGTTTCCTTTGTCCAGTCGTCTGTTCTCTTTCTGTTTTTAGTAACTGCTAGCTATGGCTACTCATCAATGTGGTATATGCGAGACAGACTGTACTGGAACGAGAGATATAGCATGTGATATTTGCAACCAGTGGTTGCATTTTGCATGTGAAAATCTCTCTGAACAGGAATTTGTCTTCCTGAAAAAGACATCATTGTCTTATATGTGTTACCGTTGCCTTTACAAGGATTCAACATACAACTTTGACCTTGCATTGCAGTGTTCGTCTGCGACTGCCAGTCAAAATCTTTTTGACGAGGCAGTACATCTAGAGCGTATCTTTTTGAGATACGAGCCCCCTCAAGTTGTAAGCGTTGATTCCGTTGGTCTGTACCACAATTTGGTACAAATTTGTTTCCAAAATTTTAATTTGGTTAACAAGTCTTCTACTATTCCACCAGTCATGCTCGGCACAACGCTTCTGCATTGGGACGGGAGTTTCGACTCTTACCAGAGGTTTTTATCCTATTTAGTCAAAATTGGTGGACACTGACCAATCAAAATTAATTTTTGGGTCAGACGAGGAATTTGCAGCTGTTAAGGCTCTTAAACTGTGTTTTCCTCGTGCTACACGTGTGCTTTGTGCAAAGCACTTAAAGGACAACGCTATTGACAATCTCAGGAAATCATTACCTCAACCTGAGGTTACTGAGATTGTCGGCAAGCTCTTCGGTCCGTCAGGCATTTTAAGCTCGGAGGACTAGGTCACTTTTGACGAGTTAAGAGACGAACTGACGGACACATACGACATCCCATACTTGGCGGACAAACTTCTTCCTAATCTGGAGCAGTACGTGTTCAGGCCCCGTCTGCGTCATCCCTGGCTTCCTCGACTTTGGTACAACAATTGTAGCGAGTCATACAACAATGTGATCAAGCGGAGTACTAACTGGGTCGTCCAGAAATTACCTGATTTGATCACAAAATTGTATGATCTCGAACAAGACCAGAGTCTGAATGTTAGGGGTGCTCTGCATGACACCGGCAAATACAGTTTAGCAGCTCAGGCTGCTATTCTTAAGGTTTCCCACCAAACCTGGACATAGCTGACTCCAGAACAGAGGTCAAGGAGACTTTTGAAATTATTGAACTTCATACATAAACAGACATCAGACATCAACAGACGGACACTTGACAATTCCTGCAGTTTCACGGGTTGCACAAAAACCCGGGCAGCGAATACGCATTAAAAGCTGCAAAACCCAGTCAATAGACAGTAAAAAACCTAGGTTGACGTAAATTTTCTATTTGTAGTAACGAACTGTCTATGGCAATTTCTATTTTTAATAACTATTGAGCCTGCTGGAATTTCAATTTTTAGTAACTATTGATTCTGCTGATTTTGAATTTTCTATTTTTAGTAACTACTGTGTCTGTTAAATTTTTAATTTTAATAAATTTAATAAATTTCCCACATATGTAACTTTATGGACGTTTTACTTACGGATTTAGTTGCTCACCTGCAAGACAAGGGAGTAGCAGACATTACAGGCAGATTGCTAGACTTTTGTTTTTGGTGTTTATTTCTTTTTAATAAATTTAATAAATTCTTAGCCCTTTAATAGTATAATGAATTATTTTCAATTTGCAAAAGTTAAACAGACTTACGAAGTTACTCACTTGCAAGACAGGGGAGTTACAGACATTACAGACGGATTACTAAACTATTTTTGTTAGTAGTTTTAATTAATAAATTCAATAAATTCTTATTCCTTTAAAAAATTGGAATAAATAATATTTTTTATATGAAATATCTTTCAGGGGGGCCCACCCTCACATGTTCATGGCCTTGACATGGCATGAGGGCTCTTCCATTATTTACAATTAATTTGAAAATAATGGTTGTCTAACATGAACAAATCAATTCATTATTAATTAGAGACAATCTTCCCGAGACTTCAGCATTTCTGTGCTATTCCGGATTTGTTCCAAAATTAGTGTAGACATTGTTGTCATTCCTTAATCCCAACAATTACTGAACAATTTACACTTTACATCACTTTCATTTGACACAATTTTATTACATATATCTGTTTTCTCTAATGTACACCAACAGAATAACTATAACTATTGATTTATATACAGTACACTGTGTACAAACTGACCCGGCAAAAAATGTTTGGACTCGTGCATATCTAATTCCGGAACGGAACCGAACTGGAAGAAGGCAAGAAGAAGGTAAGAATTCTGTTTATTTATTAGTTTTTCGCATGAACTTGGGGGAAATAAATGCTTTATTAATCATTTCCTGCTGTCAGATGAAACATTTTGGCCATGTCATCGTATATTAATTGAGAAATAAGCAATAATGTGCCGCAAAATGACGATCAGCTTGACCACAACCCTGAATTTCGCTCAGTTTCTCTTTGAATTGCTCACATTGAATGGAACGAAATGTATTGAAGGAATGATTGATGAATAAAGATGACAAGAATCGTCACTTTGTGCTTTTAATTATTGATATAAGTAAGCACGGGGCAAAAGAAATGGGTCATGTCAAAAAGGCAGGACCCGGTTTCGTGAATGATGTTACAGCATGATGACCCGGTTTTGTTAGATAAGATAAGAAAACTTTATTTGAATTCGGTTTTTGAATAACAATAAACACAAAACAATTTACGAACAAACAGGAACCAAAGCAACAGAAATCCACAGCCACCATTGTTTATACTGGGCCACAATTAAAAATATTTCAGTTTGCCCAAACCTGACCCACAGATTTAGGTATGGGTAGGTAGGTAGGTAAAAAAAAAAAATTCTGATTAAAGTTTGTAAAACATTATGTTCATACCTGTTAACCCTCCCCCTTTTCGCGGGAGTCTCCCGCGTAAGAGCCTTATCTCCCGCATGGACTGGGTCTCATGCGCGGGGGACATTAATCTCCCGCACGATATCCCCCCAACAAAAAAATCAAGGACAATAAAATCTTGACCTTTTGCGATCAATATTTCTGGAAATTCCCCATTTGGAACTCCCGCGCTGATGAAAAACGCCGAGAGATACGAATGTAAATGATATCCGGTTATTGATCTGTTTGACACCTTTACAGGTAAATTGGGTCATGGTGATTAATTAAGGTGTTGATGATTATACAACAATTATCCACTGATTGACAGTTAATTGGGGATAAGGAAGTGGGTTTGTGGCACAAGCTTAGATGATTAGAAGTGTGATAGCGACAATTAAAAATAGTTATAAACCGTTGTGCAAACAGGAGTCGGACAACCTTTGATGCCGAGGAAAACTTCTTATTTCGATCAAACGTGCAATGAATTCATCTCGGATTGAGTTGTTATGGCTTGTTTGGGACCAAAGCCGATCAAAGTATTATTTAAGGACTAAGTTCCAGGATGGAATTGAGAAACCACAAAAATGCCAAAACGTATGCTATCACCCAACGGACCAGCAGCAAAGTGACTTTTTAATTTTAGTGCTCTATGACTTTATTGTTCAGAGTATTCTGTCTTCATTTTTATTGCTTTGTTATAACCTTATAATTATGAATGATTATGAATAAATTATAAATACAGTTTGTATCCTTCATTCATCATATGAAACACTACTAATAAGACAGAAATGTAAACAATATATATTGAAATGGGATGCAGTTGGTTCAATACTGAAACAAACAAAAAGAAAACATCAATTAACAATAAAAACATGCACCTGAAATACGTCGATAAAAAATCTCCAGTTATGAGACCAAATCTCCAGCCAAAAATTTACAAATCTCCAGTTGTAGCATAGCAACTCTATCACATGTATGCAACTACAAGGTACAATTTTGTGCGCTTAAAGGCGACGCACAAAATCTCCCCCTTAGAAGAGTTGGTAGGGGGGAGATCTCCCCCCTAGCAGTTCCCAGAGGTTAACAGGTATGTTATGTTGTTGTTTTCTAGAAAAGACACCTTAACAGTTTCAAAATTTATTCAACAAATATGACTAGAAACCATTATGCAACATCAAGTTCATGTTTTGTCAGTTTTTGATAGAATTTCATTTAAGTATTGGGTTTTTGTCCATCAGACAGGCTTGACACAAAGGCAAGACAACTCAGTACTTCTTCAGGTCATTGTCCTGTTGCTGTTGAATTCCTTCTGCAGCACAATAACAACACAAATCTGGCTTTCCAATGCCAGAAGCATATAGTAGACCCACTCAATTGGTGAGTGACTGACAGTTGATTTGTACTTCAATAAAAAAAAATCTTTCCTTGAAGGATGTGACCTGAAATAACAAAATAATTATCAGATCTGGAAGTGAAAAGGCAGTTGAAATTCCAAGGCAAGAATAAGCAGTCCAAAGAATATTAATTGCATCTTGTATATCATGTTCATACCTCACCAGAAGATATAGTGACAAACTGCAGCAATTTTATTTTTTTATTTTATTAAGAATTGATTCATCTTCCTGATATCATAATATTGTGAGTGTGTGATGAAGAATTTTAATTAAAGTGATTATTGTTTTTACCACATTTATATGTCATCTAGGAGTGGGTGGTCGTGATCATATGGTAGTTGGATTTATCTATCTGTGCAATCGGTGCCTATCATCACTAACGTTGCGAGTTCGAACCTCATTCATGGCTACGACAGCACAAAAGTGGTCATTTATGTATAATTCTTATAGAATTAATGTATCTTGTTTTCTTAACATGACCATTTCCCAGAAAGGTGCAGATAAGGTGTGTGTGAGTGCATTGGCACTGTATACACATGCATGAACTCCTGAAAAGAAGCATTTAATCCTATATTGTTTTGTTGTGAAATAGTGTGACAGCACTTTCCCTTGTAAACACATGACAAAAATATGAATAAGAATACTTATTGATCAATTAATTATCCACAAGGGGCATAGCAATTACAATAGGAGTGTTTAAGCAGACTGGTGTCAAATGCACCATACATATAGAAATATAGAGCCATTGAATATTGAGTGGCATCTAACATCGTGAACTATATGATTGATGTGCCCTATTTACAATTTTCAATTTGTTCCAAGGGAAAAAAAAAAATGGGCAGCACTCCCCCTAATAAACACATATTTCTCATTATTCCCGAATTCCCAGTTTAAAAAAAAGAAGAAAAAAAAGAGAGAAAGTGTGTGGACAAGCTTCATTTATTAGTGACATGAAGCTTTACACAATCTCATTACAAAACCCTAACAAAAAAACTCACCTGTAAACTGGTGCCATTTGCAACCAAACTTTGGTGGAATAATCCTTGGATGGCCCCCTTCCAAAATTGTGTCTGGTGTTCCCGACTTCCAACCAAGATGGCCGCCAAGCTAGAAATAGAAAAAATGAGGATGAAATTTAAAAAAAATCTTCTTCTCTGAAACTACTAAGCCAATCTCAACCAAACTTTGCGAAATGATCCTTGGGTGGTCCACTTCCAAAATTATGTCTGATATTTCAGACCTCCGACCAAGATGGCCACCACAGCCGAACTTAATTTAACATAGGACCCTATGGGAAATTCCCATAAAAATCTTCTTGTTTGAAACCATTTGCTGAATAAGAACTAAATGTTGATGAAATGGTCATTGGATGGTTCTCTTCCAAAAATATGTCAGGCGGTTCGGCCCTTCAACCAAGATGGCCCCCACAGCCGAACTTAGTTTAACATAGGACCCTATGGGAAATTCACATAAAAATAAGAGAAACTGAGCGAAATTCGGGGTTGGTGTCAAGCTGATTGTCAATTTGCGGCACAATATCGCTTATTTCTCAATTAATATACGATGACAATAGCCGAAATGTTTCATCTGACAGCAGGAAATGGTTAATAAAGCATTTATTTCCCCCAGGTTCATGCACAGCCACTTGTGTAGAGTCAAAAATATGCTCGCTATGTACCTAAAATACCACAAGGCCGGACTCATTCCTACTACCTCTGTCACTTCAACCGCTATTTCCTCTGTCAAAATGGCGATAGGACACAAATCACTTACTAATTTGTGTAGTGAAATGATTTTTCTTCAAGGAAAACCTGTTTTGTATATCTTCCTACCATCTACACCCCCATACTGACAGATAATCCTCCGATTTTGTTGACCATGGACACCTACATGTACGTGGCAGCAAAAGGGAAAGTAGGTCACGTGACATCTTCCGCCTTTCGGTCGTTCTCGGGTTTTATCATATATAAATACTAAACACTAGAAATTCAAATTACAAGGCGCCAAAATATGAACTTCTCATATATATTTCGTAAGGCAATGATAAAACCAGAGAACGACCGAAAGGCGGAAGATGTCACGTGACCTACTTTCCCTTTTGCTGCCACTAGAGTTTGAAGTGACAGAGGTAGTAGGAGTGAGTCCGGCCTTGTGGTATTTTAGGTACATGTACATAGCGAGCATATTTTTGACTCTACACAAGCGCCTGTGGTTCATGCAAAAAACAAATAAATAAACAGAATTCTTACCTTCTTCTTGCCTTCTTCCAGTCCGGAATTAGATATGCACGAGTCCAAACATTTTTTGCCAGGTCAGTTTGTACACAGTGCAGTATACACATATTAAACACATAAATCGTACCGGACTCTGTTGTCCTCCATTTTTAATACCGGACTCTATTTACATATCATCTTGTATATATGAATATTTCCACGTTACTTGCGTTTTTATTCAATCTTTGATAAAATGCCTATAGATAAACACATATACACATGTACAATAATAATCAATCATTAAATGTACAGAATACATGCTGTAAATCGACGATATTGCTACCAGACTCTATATCCGCCATTTTGAATCTATGAACGATTGCTGATCACCTTGTATATTTCAATAAAAACCTATTATTTAGTATTTATTTTGTTGGAAATTATAAGAAATATATAAAAAAAACAACTAATACCACAGGAATAAATCATTTAAGAATAATATACATATAAACTAATATTTAGCCTCCGGACTCTACCGGACTTCTCCTGACTCTACCGGACTCTGTTTAGTATAGCTGCGGAACCGTAGCCCTTATGGTCCTTGGTCACAGGGACTCGCAGTTATATTTTCACATTACTAGGTATGTATTAAAAAGAAGAAGGGAGGACACTTTTTGGGGGGCCAAAAGTGAAAGTAGAGTTTCGGCACCTTTTTTCGCTTCAAAAACAGTTTAGTCTTTGTTCTTCCCATAAAATTAATGCAAATATCGATGTTTTTTGCTGATTGACTGGTTTACAGTGGAATAACACTCGTTTTTAAATTCCAAGCAGTTTGGACAACTTCTTAGCATACTCAATTCCGGTTTATAAGGACTAAATATCAAGGTGAGTTTTCATTGGTCGAAGGATTTAAACTGGCATTTTTGCGGGAAATTATTTACTCATCTTGTCAAAAGATATTCTTAAAATGCTGTCTTCCTATATTTCCAGATTGATTGAGACAAGGAAAAAATATATTTTAATGCAAGAGATTTGGGGTCGTCTCATTACTCCGACAGTCATAACTCCGACAGTTATTTCTCCGACAGTCATCACTCCGACACTCATTAATACTCCGACCATGCATCCCAGACAGTATCATCATATCCTATCTAATTGCAACTCCAAACAACTATAGGATAATTGCACGGAGTGGATTTTGAAAATATGATCACGAGTTCTGCAAAACGCATCAGATTAAACGAGTGTGCGGAACTTGCTACGCGCACGAGTTTAATCTGAATGCATTTCGGCACGAGTGATCATATATTCAATATTCACGATGTGCAATTGATTATTATATTTATTTCATTGACGAAAATAAAAGATATAGTCGAAAATTTAGATGAACTATGTTTTCAGTGTTCCTGCGCGTCAATGTTCACTTATCGACGTCGCTTAGGACATATGTTTTTGACCATACCATTTAACATGTTTTACTATATTGCTCTGAAATATGGGAACTTTTTATTAGAAACTTTGGACACTTTTCCCTTATTGAAGGATGCATACACACATTCCAGAAAATTATATGAACACCGGATATCCTCTTGGTATGGTGCTTTACAACAAATTTTGAATAACATTCATAAGCTTAAACAACTGTCAACTAATCAAAAAGTTTCAAAACAAACAGTCAAGAAAATACTTTTAGAAGCACATAGGCATCAATGAGCCCTAGATAGGAACAAATGTTCTGATGGTAAATTGAGAACTTATGTAAAATTTAAAACTGTTTATGGAAGAGAAAACTATCTTTCTTTGATGTTCCTCCTGAACTCAGAAATCTGAGTTCAGGAGAAACCTAACAAAATTTCGAATACCATCACATCATCTCCATATTGAAACAGGTCGATATATAAAGGTATATTTCAGGAATCTTCTTCTTGAGAACCACTAAACGGATTTGAATGAAATTTGGTGTGAATGTTTCTATGAAGGTCCTTGACAAGTTTTGATAGTTTTTGGGCCATTTACGAATTTCAAAATGAACACTTGTGAAGGTCAAAATTTTATTGAAACTCTATGGGAAATAATATGTTCATCATCTTCTTGAGAAACACCCAACAGAATACTACTAAACTTGGCACATTTGTTAATTTTATGTGTGTTTACAAGTGTCCTGTGCAGAGTCAATAAAGAAGTGAAGGAAAATAACAACAACAAACTAGAGGCTCAGCCCACTGAGCCTGTATCGCTCACCTGACAATAGAATGATACTGAAGCAAATTTCAAAGGGAGATAATCATTACCTCAAAAAACAGCAGCCATCTTGAATGGAGGGTGGGGCTGTCGGACACAATTTTGAAAGGGACACACCCAGGGACCATCTATGCCAAGTTTGGCTCCATTTGGCCAAGCTGTTTCAGAGGAGAAGATTTTTTTAACATTAGCCAATCAGAAAAAAGAATTAATCTTGGTGGCCATGTTTGTAGGCCAAATGGAACGAAATGGAGAAATTTATAGAGGACCTTACATAGGTGCTTACTGCCAAGTTTGGTTCCATTTGGCCAAGTTGTTTCAGAGGAGAAGATTAAAATATGAAAAAGTTAACGGACGGATGACGGACGCCAAGTGATGGCAATACCTCACCTGACCCTTTGGGTCAGGTGAGCTAAAAAATGATGAAAAAAGGGCAATAACACCTAGACGGGTAATCAGATTTACTTCAAAATTGCAGGGCATGTAGATCTTGACAAGCTGAACATGTTTTCAGTTTACACTCAACATCTATCTCTTATAGTTTTTGAAATAAAGGATGAAAAGTATTAACATTTTTAAAATTTGATGAAAAAAGGCCAATAACTTCAAAATGGGTAATCAGATTTACTTTAAAATTGCAGGCTAGGTTGATATTGACATGCTGAACATGTTTGCTGTTTAAACTTATCATCTATCTCTTATAGTTTTTGAAATAAAGGACAAAAGGTATTAACATTTTGAAAATTTGACAAAAAAAAGGGCAATGACTCCAAATTGGGTACTCAGATTAACTTCAAAATTACAGTGTATGTAGATCTTAATATGCTGCACATGTTTGCAATTTAAACTTAACCTTTATCTCTAATAGTTTTTGAAATATCAGACAAAAATGTTTAAATTAAAAAAAAAATAAAATAAAAAAGGGCAATAACTCCTAGACGGGTAATAAGATTTACTTCACAATTGCAGGGCATGTAGATCTTGACATGCTGCACATGTTTGCTGTTTAAACTTAACGTCTATCTCTTATAGTTTTTGAAATAAAAAATGAAAAGTATTAAAATTTTGAAAATTTGATGAAAAAAGGGCAATAACTCCAAGATAGGTAATCAGATTTTCTTCAAAATTTCAGGGTAGTTAGATCTTCCTGTGCTGATCATTTTTATCCATTTCAGATTTCTGATATTATTAACGGTTTTTGAGTTGTTACCAAAAACGTGCAATTTTACCATATGTTCTATTTTTAGTAACAGCGGCCATGTTTGTTGGCCGAATGGAACTAAATGAAGAAGTTTTATAGAGGATCTTACATAGATGCTTCCTGCCAAGTTTGGCTCCATTTGGCCAAGCAGTTTCAGAGGAGAAGATTTTTTTAACATTAGCCAATCAGAAACAAGAATTGCCCTTGGCGGCCATATTTGTTGGCGGAATGGGACGAAATGAAGAAACTTTATAGAGGACCTTATATAGATGCTTTCTGCCAAGTTTGGTTCCATTTGGTCCAGTTGTTTCAGAGGAGTAGATTAAAATATGAAAAGTTAACGGACGGACGACGGACGCCAAGTGATGGCAATACCTCACATGACCCTTTGGGTCAGGTGAGCTAAAAACCAAATCCAATCTTGGCCTTTTATATACAAACCCAGGGAGCACAGACAACAATCTAAAGGGGAAAAAAACACACAAAATTACGAGCCCAATGAGTTCGACCGAATGCGAGTGAAGCAATTTCTGTCTGAAACTGTTGCAACGCACCCGCAGTATTGGTCGCGGGTGTCTTCAACAAACCCAATTCCGTACGTATCTGATGCAATGGTAGGTAGGTGTCGCTCAACTATGAGACGACTTGATAACTTGAAAAGGTAGGCCATGTATTTTTGCTATCCTGAATTTTGAGGAAAATATGACGGGAATCGAAGAAACAAACTAATCAGAGAAAGCTTTTTTATTAGATCTACATGAAATAATATTTTCTTTTCTAAAAAATATTTTGTTGGGTCGCGCTGAAAAGCTTTAAAAACAATAGCGCTGCATACGAAAAAAACTTCCGACTCCGGGATAAAAACCATGACCCTTCTTTCAAGTTAAATGGGCAGTCCTGTACTGCATTTGGATTGTTAAAAGCGCCAGAATTGCAAAGACTATCGGTCACTGTCGAAGTATTAAGAGTCGGAGTAATGATTGTTGGAGTAATAAGTGTCGGAGTAATGACTGTCGGAGTATTGAGTATCAGAGTAATGACTGTCGGAGTATTGAGTGTTGGAGTAATGACATTATCCCAGAGATTTAAGTTGTCTTTTTTCCTACTTTTTAAAATTATATTTTGATTTTTTTATTTCTATCAATATTATTAAGTCTGTATAAACCGGAAATTAGTATGATAAGAAGTTGTCCAGACCGCTTGGAATTTAAAAACGAGTGTTATTCCACTGTAAACCAGTCAATCAGCAAAAAAACAACGATATTTGCATTAATATTATGGTAAGAACAAAGACTAAACCGTTTTTGAAGCGATAAAAAGGTGCCGAAATTAGCATTGCCCAATCTCGCTAGGTGGCGCGCGCGTCACATTTACCGGAAGTTTTGAGATGCGTCCCGAGGAACCCCTCTCACTTTTACGGCTTAATACATGAAATGTGGGCGTTTCTGATCTCTTTCATAGAGCACATTTAATAGGGGAGATGTCAAAATGTGTGACAATAATCGAAATGTATGGTTAAACCCCGAGAGTAACAAATTTAAGTAATTTAATGTGGAAATTTCAGCCGTACATCTACAAAATACATGTGTCACTGTTTATATCGATATAACAGTGTAATTTAATATTAGAGGAACAAGCAAAACCTATTTTTATTTAGATTAGAGGTCGACAATGATGTTTTTGAAGCCTTTTTTACAGGCTATGTTTTACCGGAAATTGACAAAAGTTAGCTCCCCTTGATTTTGCCGCCAACTTGAAATATCGATAAATAACTAATAAGCTATAGTGTATTATAATATATGGTAGAAATTTGTCATGTTCTAACTTAAAATCATTGTTAGTATACAGTTATATTGTCTATCAGTGACCCTAAGTGCATGAAATATTGATTTACAGGCCTCACATCTTGTGACACAACAGTCAACAAGAATTTGAGAAAATGGGTCCAAACTTGATTAAAAAAAAAATTATAAAGTTATAAAACTAATTCAGTGTTTACTCAAATTGAGGAAATAGCTATGTCAGTATTCTAGTTTTTTTAATAAGCTACAACACATGTCCAGTAAGGCATTATGAACCACAGGGTCTGACTTTTTTACCTTGAGTTAATACCCCTTACCTGGTCCAAATTATGTTATCTTATCATTCTTAATTTCGATGAGCAAAGACTGCAGGGTTACAGATTTAAGAGTATCTTATTCACTGTAGCATGTATCCAATTGGTTGGTTGCTACAAAAATGTAATATGTGTTTTACTATTGGATCGTGGACATTGTGATGAGGATTTTTTTCCACCAGTTGATGATTTGGATTACTATCTGTACATACCTTCCGATTGATTTCAGCCAAACTTGTATAAAATGCTATAGTGTTTGCCATTGTTCGTTAATTCTTGTTTTTATTGATTATATCCCTGCTTAATAAATTGTGGGTAAATAGTGATGAGTATGTCCTTACGTCCATCCATTACACCTTGGGGGGGGGGGGGGGGCTCATCTTTTATTTGCAACCCCTCCTGAATGTTCCTGGATTTCAATGAAAACTTCAGGCATTCTTTTACATATATTGCAGATATGCACCTCATATTTTATACATTTGTATTTGATTATTTTCAATTTTTTTGCTTTCCCCTTATTCCAATGAAATTTTTATGATAAGACTTCAGGGGGTACCCATCTCGTTTCCACAACTCCTCCTAAATCTGTGGGTGGATTTCAATGAAAATTTCAGACATTCTTCTACATACATTGGAGATGTACACCCAATGACTATGCAAATGCTATATGAGATTTGATTATTTTCAATAGTTTTGGTTTCCCATATTGAAAAATGGATTTTGTCATACCATACTTGAGGGGGTACCCATCACTTATCCACTATCCCTCCTTGATCTGTGAATGGATTTCAATGAAACATGTGTAAATCAACTGCAAAATGGTAAGATTTAAGATGATTTTCACTACAGAGTATGTGTAAATTTCAGCAGAAGTTTAACTATACATATAGGGATTGCGTATCTGAAAAACACAGATTTTTGACTTTCCAGAATTTTTATTGGAGATCTTCCTTGATATTTTTCCAAAAATGCTATGAATTATGATGGCTCATCCTATAACCTATCTTTTGATATATAGAAACTCATGTTTTTGCATAAAATTAAAAAATTCTAGACTGGGGATGTTTTTTTAACCTATGCTATTTATGGGTGCCACCCCCCTCCTGCACAATACATGTCATAAATACTGTAAAAAAACATGCTACCATGGAAAATTGTGGCTAATATTAACTCAATAACATAGTTCTTTATGTTTACACCAAAATAAACTGCATCTGAATGAAAATAAAAAATGGTGTATTATTGCTACCGAAATTCTACTTTCACTTTGGACAGCAAAAAGTGTCCTCCCTTCTCTTTTAACATATACCTGGCGATGTGAAAATATAACTGCGAGCCCCTGTGTCCTTGGTCAGTCCGATGGTCCGCAAATATCAGAAAACTTACCAAGGACCATAAGGGCTACGGTTCCGCAGCTATGTTTAGTCACAGGAGTCGGAAATTCTATCAATAATAAGGTATAGGGGCACCTCGAAGACTTTTTTTATAGCTGCCCAGCGATCTTCGAGGTGCCCCTATACCTTATTATTGATACTGATAGAACTTCCGACTCCTGTGGTTTAGTAGTACCCTCCGTAACAGGTTAAAAATTAGAAATGTCCACTTTTGTCTACCTCTCAACTGTATAAATACGTTTTGTTAGTTTGGGGGTAAGTTTTGATGGCAAAATCATACCGAGATCTTATGTCCATTCGAAAATCACCTACCTTGCTATCAATATTCCATCTTCCTGGTGTCGCCGCGTCCCTCTCTTTCTTCTTTAACTCGTCACAGTAATATGTTGGGTGGGTCAATCACCGATTACCTGTTCGCCCCGGGTTGTTTCGCCCCGGAAAGTGAGTCGATTCGCCCCACTTAATCGCTATATTATTATAATAGATGAAGTCTTTTTCGACAATTTTTTGGTAATTATTTATTTATTAGTTGTATGCAAAAAAAAATAATAATTCATTCATTTTGGTCTACTTTAATTATTTATGTATTGCCAATATTGGTTGTATAAGAAAAAAAAAAAAAATCATTCATTCTGGTCAGTGGAATATTGTTGAACACAAAAGGGAGAATATTTTTCTCAAAAAAGAATCATCGTGAAGGGGTTTAGATTCACTTAATATGTGTACAGAATGGCAACAAAATACGACGAAATCGACTAACGAAGACATCAAACTCCCCCTCATGCTAATTTCTCGGATATTTATAACAATAATAAATATCAGATTTCGTATCAGGTGTCAAACAATGAAGGTGAACAAAGAAATTTTACACATTTAATCAGGTGTCAAACAAAGAGTAAAGCAATACATAATATTAAACACGTCAAGAAAGCATGTTACCGTGTAATTACGAGGAAGACAACAATAAAGTACCCATGAACTAGCCTTACAACATCCAAAATACGAATATCTGCAATGGTATTTTCCATATTTTATTTTTTAAAGCACTATTAATAAATGAGGGCGAAACGACCCGGGGAGAGAAGGGAATTGGGGCGAACGGGAATAGGGTCGAAACGACTCAGGGGGCGAACGGAATTCGGGGCGAAACGACCCGGTATCAATATTACAAAAGTAGTCCAATTTAAAGAAAAAAAGTTCCTTTCGTTTGGTTGTATATTTTGAAAAATATTAAATGTAATGGCATAACTATAATTCGTAATTGAAGGTCAATATTAAAGGATCAATGCGAGCCCAAATTTGGTTGCATTTAGTTGTATTTTAATAATTTATGGAGGTCTTGATGCATGACTTAAAAACACTGAATTTTCGAGAATGACGTTGCTATTTTTAGAGTAGGGGCTGTGGTGGTTAGTAAAAGTGGTAACCCGGGCCCGGGTCCGGTTCCAAAAACCCGGGCCCAAATTCGTATTTTCTTTATTACATCTTTATTAAGGTATTAATTTTAATAAAATTTGAACATAATGCATAAAAATTATGTATTTTATCACATTTTTTAAACAAATATAAAAAAAAATTAGTTTTTATACGAAATATCGGCAATATAAGTTTTCGAAGTTAGTAAAAGTTGTAACCCGGGCCAAGGCAAATTTTTCAATTAATCGTTGATTACACCTTTATTTCTCGTTAAAACTTCACAATATTCAGAACGAACATTTTTCAGTATTAAAGAAATGTAAAAAATGTTTTAAATTCAATGGTAATGTTCTCTTTTGTCATTATGGGAGCATTTTAGATTCTGATAAAAGTTGTAACCCGGACCGGAAGTGATAAATTGTTTTGAATCAGTTTACACTTAATTAAATGATCACGCATGGTGTAAGTGTCAAAATTCACATTGTCTTGAAATATTATATTTTTACAAGTAATTTTGCAAGAATTAAGACGTATGATACAGTACATTTTGTAAACTGATTCAAAACAATTTATCACTTCCGCCCCGGGTTACAACTTTTATCAGAATCTAAAATGCTCCCATAATGACAAAAGAGAACATTACCATTGAATTTAAAACATTTTTTACATTTCTTTAATACTGAAAAATGTTCGTTCTGAATATTGTGAAGTTTTAACGAGAAATAAAGGTGTAATCAACGATTAATTGAAAATTTTGCCTTGGCCCGGGTTACAACTTTTACTAACTTCGAAAACTTATATTGCCGATATTTCGTATAAAAACTAATTTTTTTTTATATTTGTTTAAAAAATGTGATAAAATACATAATTTTTATGCATTATGTTCAAATTTTATTAAAATTAATGCCTTAATAAAGATGTAATAAAGAAAATACGAATTTGGGCCCGGGTTTTTGGAACCGGACCCGGGTTACCACTTTTACTAACCACCGGGGCTGTCTCAGAGCATGACATTTCAATGCAAGATTTTAAAAATCCATGATATTTTGACATCTGACAGTCATTCTCAAAATTACGGACCACTTTCACAACAGAAATTGCAAAAAAAATAAACCTTAAGATATAGACTTACTGATGTTGTAATTTGCAAGAACTGGTATGCTAGATCATTTTCTGAAATTTTCCTCCACAAATGTCATCGATTTTATTTTTCATGAATATTTCAAATAAAACTCTTGGTAACGGACGTTAAACAGATACCCGACATACAAACGTATCAAAATTGAACAAAAGAACTCAATTGTTTTAAAGTCTTATATAGTGTTTACTCTTACATGCTGGTATAAGTATGCAAATAAATGATCGATTGCAGAATTTTTGACAGTTTTCACGGAGCGTCAATGTGAATAAATGCGAAAAAACATGTGTTGAATACATAAAAAAGTTCAAAGTTTCCAATCTAAATTTCAAACAAATCACCAGACTATTTGCTATTTATATTTCATTTATTTTTGGAATACTTGAAACCTTCAAAATTGGAAATACATGCAAGTCAAATAATCTGGATCTTTCTATTCAAATATCAATCTATATAAGACATGCTGAGTTTTGTAGCGGAAGTTAATAGTGTATATGACACTTTGTTTCTAATTAATTCAAGGACTTGCATGCTAATTTCTGATTAACAAGGTTTATTTATAGCTTAATACCATGTGGCTATATGAAATATACTCGTACATTTTCATGTACAACGTATTTTATCAATGTCATTACGATACATCCATCATTTTTGCAGTAAGATTCACCTAAACTAACATTAATAGCTGATTAATATTCGAAAATGAAAAAGAGGCAAGGTAGTATTGATTACCGTAATAAACATTTTAATAAAGCAAAAGAACAAAACAACTTGGACAATCAAGGCAACAGGAATGCTTAAGGTTTGCTCAATTTTAAGAATCGTAACGGATGTTAATTTTGAAAAGTCTTCCAATCACCGAATTTGGATTCAACTGCGACACTTTCTGTTTCTGGTATATTAAACATTCGTTTACTTCTTCCATTTGGCAACGGTCCAGGTATCCTTTTTTAAAAAGTATGTCCGACAAAGAAACCCAAAGTTCATCTGGTGGATTCGGCCATCTATAAATTCCTGCAATTTTTTCAGGACGTTGTTCCATGAAGTTTACACAAAACCTAAACTTGTCGCCATAGGGTACCTCAAGTTTAACTAAGTTTGTGACCTTGAACTTGCACCTATGCATTCCGTTCTTATTTGCGACACACCTTCTGATGATGGACAACAATGTTGCCAAGTGTCATCAATATCCATCAAGGCATTCAAAAGTTATGGACCGGACACGATTTGCACAGACAGACTGATAGACGGACAGATGGACGGACGGACAGACAAAGTGATACCTATATACCCCCTGCATTTCGTTCGTGGGGGGAGGGGTAATGGTACCTCAAGTTTAGCTAAGTTTGTGACCTTGAACTTGCACCTATGCATTCCGTTATTATTTGAGACACACCTTCTCATGATGGACAACAATGTTACCAAGTATCATCAATATCCATCAAGGCATTTAAAAGTTATGGACCGGACACGATTTGCACAGACAGACGGACGGACAGGCGGACGGAAGGACAGACAAAGTGATTCCTATATATTCTTGTCCAATTCGTCTGAGGGGGCCCGGTAGGTATATTTAAATGTGGCAGTCGTAAAGAGAAATAGGATAATATGAAGCAGCCGGCCGCGATACTGGTATTACCAGTATCGCGGCCGGCTGCTTCATATTATCCGAGAAATATCTCGGGAGTGTAACGATATAATTGGGTCAGCGAAAGGATCATAAATAAGCGAAAAATATTGAGGTGAAGTGGGGAAGGGGAAAAGGGCAGATGTTTACCTTGAAGTAAGGAAGAGGAGGGGGCATATATTTTTTGAATGAAACAAGTTCCTGTGTATTCGCCCTAGCCCTGCGTCCTTCGATTTCTTCTTCCATTAATTTGCAAACACCTCTGGTTGTATTATCGCAAATGACACCTCCAGGGTCCGTTTGCCCTGATTATTAAAAAAGTATTTTAATGAACATAAAGGATATAATTTAATTTAAAATAAAGAAATAATGATATATCAGAAAAATATTAATTTAAAGAAAGAATATGAGCTTTTGGAAATTCAAGCAATTATTACGTATTTTGTTTGAAATGTTTAATTGAAATTAATGATTGTCGATTTCATAATTACAATTATTGATTGGGCCGATTATTGTATATCTTTGATCTCTTTATTTTCATTCATTGATGGCTTTGTTTCTGTAATTATGCACTTGTAAGCTTGGTATGAGTAAAACAACGTTGAAACCAATTGCAAACAGTAGGTGTTTTCACTGCAAGACTTCAAACATCCCCTGATATTTTCACATAACGTATAGAAAATCATGTACGTTTCAGGAAATATATGGTCTTAGAAAGGGTAAACTTAAGATAAAATAGCCAGGCAGGCTCGAAAAAACACAAATTTAGTAGAAAATGTTAAAGAAATTAATTATAGGTTTCACAACTGTAGGCCTAGGGTATGGGAGACAACTCTATTTTCATTGTCTTCTCAAATATATGGTCATCTGTACATTTGAAAATCACCCCTCTATTCCAAGCTTCTTAGAAACACAGATTGATTACATTGGATATGGGCAGTTTTAAATAAATGACTCCTTTTCCTTTTACCTTTCCATAGCTGTGCTCCCTGTCTTTGTATATCTTATTGCTGCTAATAAAAGTGTGTTATTATTATATGCTTGTGTCCACAAAATATCATTGAAATATCTCTTTCCAGAAAAAATTGCCAGTGAAATATGTTGTCAAAAAGGCCAGGAGTGTATACGCAACACATTTAATAAATAAATAAATAAGTTTTATTTAAAGTCGGCATGGCTAAAAACAACAAGCATACAAATATAAGCTCTAATGAGCTTTTGACCGACATACAACATAATAACAATAATCAAGGCATGCAAAAATAAATTAAAGCCAAGACAAAGTGAGCACTACAAGAAAAACACAGACATGCAAGTCGGTAGAAATCTGAAATGACTAAAGCATGAAAAGCAATTTAAAAGCAGATATTATAGCTGAACAGAACTAAAATAATAAGCTTACATGAAAGCTAAGCATAACTAAAAGCTGATGTAACAAGCTATACAATAATAAAAACTAAGTATAACATATAAAAGATGGACATGACCTATTGATGGTAAAAAGCATACTTTAAAAGTCAGCACAAACTGAGCATTTGCAATCATTCCCATTCCATGACTTCAAAATATTCTTGAACTGATTAAAATTAGATATTTTTTCTAAAATCATCAGGTAGGTCATTCAATAAAACTGCAGCTGTATATTTAAAAGAATTTTTACCGTAGGCAGGGCTCCCACTACTTTGAAATCAGAGGGAGAAGTGACTTCTGTTTCAGGTGCTGACAAAAGAGAAGTGAGAGACAACAGGGAGAAGTGGTGAGAGTACAGGGAGAAGTCAACATATTTCCCTAATTGTACCACTTTTCACATTCGCGGGACGTGGCATTCGTATGTTATAATGTACTTGTTATGCATTAATGTATATTCAGTAGTTGTTTAATTCCTTGTTTTTGTTAGCATATCAAATCTCTGATTTACATATGTCCTAATGTACAGGTATTTGTTTTTTGTTGTTTGTATTAAATAAACCCTTTTCAGATTCTTTGTTTTGTCTTGTAGATGATAAAGGCACATATATGATAGTCAACTATTGTCCAATAAATAATAAATAAATGAAATTGAATAATAAATTTTATTTCGACATCAGCATTATTCCAAACAAGTCACACATATGTTATGAAATGGTCAAGCTCCAGACATATTATCAGTGTGTGTTGTCATGAAATGATCAAGCCCCACAAATAGTATCAATTGGTTTCGTCATGAAATAGTCAAGCCCCAGACATAGTATTTGTCTGTTTTGTTATGAAATGATCAAGCCCCAGACATAGGATCAGTCTGCTTTGTCATGAAATGGTCAAGCCTCAGATATAGTATCAGTCTGTTTTGTCATGAAATGGTCAAACCCCAAACATAGTATCAGTGTGTTTTGTCATGAAATGGTCAAGCCTCAGACATAGTATCTATCAGTCTGTTTTGTCATGAAATGGTCAAGGACCAGATATAGTATCAGACTATTTTGTCATGAAATGGTAAAACACCAGATATAGTATCAGTATGTTTTGTCACGAAGTGGTCAAGCCCCAGATATAGTATCCGTCTGTTTTGTCATGAAATGGTCAAGCCCAGATATAGTATCAGTGTGTTTTGTAATGAAATGGTCAAGCCCCAGATATAGTATCAATTTGTTTTGTCATGAAATGGTGAATCCCCAGACATAGTATCAGTCTGCTTTGTCATGAAATGGTCAAGCCCCATATATATTATCAGTCTGTTTTGTCACGAAGTGGTCAAACCCCAAACATAGTATCAGTGTGTTTTGTCGTGAAATGATGTAGCCCTAGACATAGTATCAGTTGATTTTGGCATGAAATTGTCAAGCCACAGACATAGTATCTGTCTGTTTTGTCATGAAATGATCTAGCCCCAGACATAGTATCAGTCTGTTTGTCATGAAATGGTCAAACCCCAGATATAGTATCAGTCTGTTTTGTCATGAAATGGTGAAGCCCCAGATATAGTATCAGTGTGTTTTGTCTTGAAATGGTAAAGACCCAGACATAGTGTCAGTCTGTTTTGTCATGAAATGGTCAAGCTCCAGACATGGTATCAGTCTGCTTTGTCATGAAATGGTCAAGGCTCAGATATAGTACCAGTCTATTTTGTCATGAAATGGTCAAGCCCCAGATATAGTATCAGTCTGTTTTGTCACGAAATGGATAAGCCCCAGATATAGTATCCGTCTGTTTTGTCATGAAATGGTCAAACCCCAGATATAGTATCAGTGTGGTTTGTCATGAAATGGTGAAGCCCCAGACATAGTATCAGTTGGTTTTGTCATGAAATGGTCAAGCCCCAGACATAGTATCAGTCTGCGTTGTCGTGAAATGGTCAAGCCCCAGATATAGTATCAGTCTGTTTTGTCACGAAGTGGTGAAGCCCCAGATATAGTGTCAGTCTGTATTGTCATGAAATAGTGAAGCCTCAGATATAGTATCCGTCTGTTTTGTCATGAAATGGTCAATCCCCAGATATAGTATTAGTCTATTTTGTCATGAAATGGTCAAGCCACAGATATAGCATCAATCTGTTTTGTCATGAAATGGTGAAGCCCCAGCCATAGTATTTGTATGTTTTGTCAAGAAATGGTCATGGCCAAGATATAGTATCAGTCTATTTTGTCATGAAATGGTCAAACCCCAGATATAGTATCAGTCTGTTTTGTCACGAAGTGGATAAGCCCCAGATATAATATCCGTCTGTTTTGGCATGAAATGGTCAAGCCCCAGATATAGTATCAATCTGTTTTGTCATGAAATGGTGAAGCCCCAGACATAGTATCAGTTGGCTTTGTCATGAAATGGTCAAGCCCCAGACATAGTATCAGTCTGCTTTGTCATGAAATGGTCAAGCCCCATATATAGTATCAGTCTGCTTTGTCATGAAATGGTCAAGGCTCAGATATAGTACCAGTCTATTTTGTCATGAAATGGTCAAACCCCAGATATAGTATCAGTCTGTTTTGTCACGAAATGGATAAGCCCCAGATATAGTATCCGTCTGTTTTGTCATGAAATGGTCAATCCCCAGATATAGTATCAGTGTGTTTTGTCATGAAATGGTGAAGCCCCAGACATAGTATCAGTTGGTTTTGTCATGAAATGGTCAAGCCCCAGACATAGTATCAGTCTGCTTTGTCGTGAAATGGTCAAGCCCCAGATATAGTATCAGTCTGTTTTGTCACGAAGTGGTCAAGCCCCAGATATAGTGTCAGTCTGTATTGTCATGAAATAGTGAAGCCTCAGATATAGTATCCGTCTGTTTTGTCATGAAATGGTCAATCCCCAGATATAGTATTAGTCTATTTTGTCATGAAATGGTCAAGCCACAGATATAGCATCAATCTGTTTTGTCATGAAATGGTGAAGCCCCAGCCATAGTATTTGTATGTTTTGTCA
Organism: Bathymodiolus brooksi; assembly: GCA_963680875.1. Classification (NCBI taxonomy): domain Eukaryota; kingdom Metazoa; phylum Mollusca; class Bivalvia; order Mytilida; family Modiolidae; genus Bathymodiolus; species Bathymodiolus brooksi. Next base: position 43,297,460 of record OY804586.1, read on the forward strand.
TGAAATGGTCAAGGCCCAGATATAGTATCAGTCTATTTTGTCATGAAATGGTCAAACCCCAGATATAGTATCAGTCTGTTTTGTCACGAAGTGGATAAGCCCCAGATATAATATCCGTCTGTTTTGGCATGAAATGGTCAAGCCCCAGATATAGTATCAATCTGTTTTGTCATGAAATGGTGAAGCCCCAGACATAGTATCAGTTGGTTTTGTCATGAAATGGTCAAGCCCCAGCCATAGTATTTGTATGTTTTGTCATGAAATGGTCAAGGCCCAGATATAGTATCAGTCTATTTTGTCATGAAATGGTCAAACCCCAGATATAGTATCAGTCTGTTTTGTCACGAAGTGGATAAGCCCCAGATATAATATCCGTCTGTTTTGGCATGAAATGGTCAAGCCCCAGATATAGTATCAGTCTGCTTTGTCATGAAATGGTCAAGCCCCATATATAGTATCAGTCTGCTTTGTCATGAAATGGTCAAGGCTCAGATATAGTACCAGTCTATTTTGTCATGAAATGGTCAAACCCCAGATATAGTATCAGTCTGTTTTGTCACGAAATGGATAAGCCCCAGATATAGTATCCGTCTGTTTTGTCATGAAATGGTCAATCCCAAGATATAGTATCAGTGTGTTTTGTCATGAAATGGTGAAGCCCCAGACATAGTATCAGTTGGTTTTGTCATGAAATGGTCAAGCCCCAGACATAGTATCAGTCTGCTTTGTCATGAAATGGTCAAGCCCCAGATATAGTATCAGTCTGTTTTGTCACGAAGTGGTCAAGCCCCAGATATAGTGTCAGTCTGTATTGTCATGAAATAGTGAAGCCTCAGATATAGTATCCGTCTGTTTTGTCATGAAATGGTCAATCCCCAGATATAGTATTAGTCTATTTTGTCATGAAATGGTCAAGCCACAGATATAGCATCAATCTGTTTTGTCATGAAATGGTGAAGCCCCAGCCATAGTATTTGTATGTTTTGTCATGAAATGGTCAAGGCCCAGATATAGTATCAGTCTATTTTGTCATGAAATGGTCAAACCCCAGATATAGTATCAGTCTGTTTTGTCACGAAGTGGATAAGCCCCAGATATAATATCCGTCTGTTTTGGCATGAAATGGTCAAGCCCCAGATATAGTATCAATCTGTTTTGTCATGAAATGGTGAAGCCCCAGACATAGTATCAGTTGGTTTTGTCATGAAATGGTCAAACCCCAGCCATAGTATTTGTATGTTTTGTCATGAAATGGTTAAGGCCCAGATATAGTATCAGTCTATTTTGTCATGAAATGGTCAAACCCCAGATATAGTATCAGTCTGTTTTGTCACGAAGTGGATAAGCCCCAGATATAATATCCGTCTGTTTTGGCATGAAATGGTCAAGCCCCAGATATAGTATCAGTCTGCTTTGTCATGAAATGGTCAAGCCCCATATATAGTATCAGTGTGTTTTGTCACGAAGTGGTCAAGCCCCAGATATAGTGTCAGTCTGTTTTGTCATGAAATAGTGAAGCCCCAGATATAGTATCCGTCTGTTTTGTCATGAAATGGTCAAGCCCCAGATATAGCAACAATCTGTTTTGTCATGAAATGGTCAAGCCCCAGACATAGTATTTGTCTGTTTTGTCATGAAATGGTCAAGCCCCAGACCTAGCCCCAGACATAGTATCAGTTATGGAGAGGGACTAGTAAGTTGTAAAAACTGTTCCCAATCCAATTGTATATATATATATATTGACAATAAAGTCATTATAAAGTCTCTTTTGTCATGAAATGGTCGAGCCCCAGGCATGGTATCAGTGTGTTTTGTCATGAAATGGTCAAGCTCCAGACATGGTATCAGTGTGTTTTGTCATGAAATGGTCAAGCTCCAGACATGGTATCAGTGTGTTTTGTCATGAAATGATCAATCCCCAGACATAGTATCAGTCTGTTTGTCATGAAATGGTCAAGCTCCAGACATGGCATCAGTGTGTTTTGTCGTGAAATGATGTAGCCCTAGACATAGTATCAGTTGATTTTGGCATGAAATGGTCAAGCCACAGACATAGTATCAGTCTGTTTTGTCATGAAATGATCTAGCCCCAGACATAGTATCAGTCTCTTTTGTCATGAAATGGTCAAGCCCCAGATATAGTATCAGTCTGTTTTGTCATCAAATGGTGAAGCCCCTGACATAGTATTTGTCTGTTTTGTCATGAAATGGTCAAGCCCCAGATATAGTGTTAGTCTGTTTTGTCATGAGATGGTCAATCCCCAGACATAGTCTCAGTCTGTTTTGTCATGAAATGGTCAAACCCCATATATAGTGTTAGTCTGTTTTGTCATGAGATGGTCAATCCCCAGACATAGCATCAGTCTGTTTTGTCATGAAATGGTCCAGCCCCAGATATACATTTGTAGTATCAGTCTGTTTTGTCATAAAATGGTGAAGCCCCAGATATAGTGTTAGTCTGTTTTCTCATGAGATGGTCAATCGCCAGACATAGTATCAATCTGTTTTGTCATGAAATGGTCTAGCCCCAGACCATCTTCGCTAGCCAAGGGTTACTCATCTTCACACTTGGCATCGCTAGACGGATTTTCGAGGTCACACCGTGACGGTTTATATGTAATGCAGCTAGTGGTAGCTGTAACCAATCAGAACTCGCTTTACAAAAAGCACATGTTCTGTAAGAAAAATGTCAACAAAATAAAAATGGATGAAATTTGCAGGATTTGCCACGAGTCACTACCAAAAAAACACCGAAGAACAATTATTGGGTACACGTTTTCGGTTTTCAATATAATCTCGAGTCAATTTTAAGGGCATTCAAACGAAAGGAAATGAAATCCTCACGTCGATTGGCTGAAAATGACATCATTACAAGGGGCGTAACTGTCAAAATGCAGCAGGTGACAATGCGCGGGAATTACGAAAATCCGTCTAACGATGCCAAGGGTGAAGATGAGTAGAGCGGATCGTAACCCTTGGCTAACGAAGATGGCTCCATACATACATTTGTAGTATTAGTCTGTTTTTTCATGAAATGGTCAAGCCCCAGATATAGTATCAGTCTGTTTTGTCACGAAGTGGTCAAGCCCCAGATATAGTATCAGTCTGTTTTGTCATGAAATAGTCAAACTCCAAATATAGTATCAGTCTGTTTTGTCATGAAATGGTGAATCCCCAGACATAGTATCAGTTTATTTTGTCATGAAAATTTAGTGAAATCTCTGGTATAATTATTAGACCAGTGTGCGAATAACGGTGCTTAAGTATGTAGAATTCAAAATGTTTAATAAGTCCTCGGTAGTATATAATTACAAAAGCACAAACCGTCTTATCCTGTTTGAAAAGTACTATGAACAAAATAATCCAGTACTTTCAGTTTTAAACAATATAGTAGTCATAGAGTTTTAGACAGCAATTTTTATTTGAAATTTTAGTAATAGCAGAATAAATAGACAATTTATTCATCAGATTTGAACAATTATATGAATATGTATAGATACCGGTATGTGATATGTACATTATGTTAACAATTGTGGATATTCAGGAGATTAGCCTGATTATCATTTTAATGGAATTTATGAATAAAATTTTATAAATAGAAAAAAAAGTGTCCCTGCCTGTCACGCGGGAGACCGGGGTTCGATTCCCCGCCGGGGAGGACATTATTTTTTACCAACCGTTCGAAGCGCTAATAGAGGAGACACAACCCTTTCGTTTCATTGAAAGATGTAAAAAGTCAAAAATGTTATCCCGCGAGGCGGATTTGAACCACCGACCTAAGGATGTCTTGTTTCCATTCCACTACAGTCCTCCGCTCTACCAACTGAGCTATCACGGGATCTATCATACAGTCTAAAAGTCAGCGTTTTAATCGTTTACCTAATAAAGTGAAATACAAAATATACCACACTGTTGGAACAGTTCCAAAATCCAATAGAAAAATCACAGAAAGAGACACAATCGATAATCCTAACACACAAATACATGACATGTCTTAGTACAGACACTTCAACAAAAAGCGGCGGAGTTAAACTAGTTTTATGGGCCCAAACCTCCCCTCTTAGTGAAATGATGCGGTCATGCAAGTGCTTTCCCCGTATGAGAGGAATTAGCACAAATTGTTGAACTGAATGATCACTGAATAAATAGCATTAATTGCAAAAGATGTACTGGAAAGGACAAAAAGAAAAAAAAAGAGAAAAACTATTTTAAAAGTGCCAGGTTTTCTTTTGATCAAACAAAAATGTTTCCGTTTTTTTCGTCTTATCGTTTTACTACTGACTATATGTTAATAGCTAAATGTGGTGTCGTTATGAACAGTCTTACCATCGTTTCATTGAAAACAGTGTTCGTGTATATTTGATACTGGTTGAAAATTTAGTGAAATCTCTGCGTATAATTATTAGATCAGTGTGTGAATAACGGTGCTTAAGTATGTAGAATTCCAACGGTATAATAAGTCCTCGGTAGTATAGTGGTTAGTATCCCCGCCTGTCAGGACAGAGGAATAAAGCACAGCCCATGTAAAGGAGGTGTGAAATTTCGTAGATGAACTTTCGTTGATCATTTCGGATTAATCACTTGATGATTCATATCAAAGGTACTGTGATGAACATTTATCATATTATGAACAATATATAATTGCAGTTGTCTGATTAGAACGTTTAAACCCCTACACCAGCGGTTTAAAATCGTTAGGTGGAGGGGGGTTGATTGATTGGGTGCGTTCGACTGGTTGTTAATGTTTTGGGCTGTACTTGCTTACATTTTTCCAGAATGGCGGAATCGGAGCAAAACCGAATTAGAAGAAATGTGAATAATTTACACAAACAGAGTTATGTAACTAATAGAAATTCATACACTAGAGATAGTACAATAAGAATAGAAGGTTTACAAATAACAAAAGGAGAAGCAATAAAAGTAATAGAAGAAACAGAAGCAATAACAGGTCTAAACACGGTTCTAGCTGTAGTAGATAATGTTGATAGTGGAACATGTGATGTCACTCTTGATTCTAAAGAGAACGCCGTCAAATTATTACACGGTATAGAAATTAATGATGTAGAATACAATGTTAGCTTAATATTTTCTGACACTACTGTTGTTTCATTCATGAAATTGCCTTCCTATATTGAAGATGAAGAAATTATAAGCAAACTACAAGCAAAGGGAATAAAACTAGTCTCACCTGTATATAGAAGAGCTATTCCAGGTACACAGGTTGCAGATGGAACCCGCTTCGTGAAATGTGTTTTTCCACCTGGATTTGTGGCACTGCCATGGACTATAGGATTTAAACAGGGATCAACAACCAAGTATTATAGAGTGGTGCATAACAATCAGACTAAGGTATGTTCATTGTGTATGTCTGCCGAACATGTCCAAAGACAATGCCCACACTTTATATGTAAAAGATGTGGAGAACAAGGTCACACAAAGAGGCGATGCCATACAAAAGAGTGCATAAGATGTAAAGAATTTCCATTGAATTGTAGATGTTGTGAAAATGATGAAAGCGATGAAACCAGATATGATGGACGATGCCATTATGATGCTCATAATGGTGACAGACATGGTAATGATGGGATTGGCAATGGTTATGGTAGAAATGGATTTGGAGCCCCGAAAAGCAGTGAACATGGCAGAAGAAAAGAAAAGGAAGATCAAGAATGTGACAATTGCGGTAAAATTAACTGTATGTGTAGTAGTTGCTTTGCATGTGGTAGAAATAAGTGTATTTGTCTTTGTATTAAATGTGGTCATTTCCCTTGTGAGTGTAATGATAATTGTATGTATTGTGGCAATGATCCATGTATTTGTATATGTCAGGATTGTAGCAACAATCCATGTGAATGTATATGTCAAAAATGCAATACAGCCACATGTGACTGCTCAAATGCTAATCTTGATGTTGACACTGAAGTAACAATAACAGCGATAAATGTAGATGAAGATACAAATAATGATAAAAGCAATGATAAGGATACTTTTGTGAAAGCAAATGAAATATTGGTAGAAGCTGTTGTGCACACTGAAAATATTTCAAATGTTGATAGAAAAAGAAAATTGTCTGACTCTAATGAAACAGAAAAATTGGTTGTAGAAAATAGAGAGGTAGCTGGAGATGATATTGAATGTATCACTTCAGTTGATGAGTTAGTCAACGAGAAGGAGAGGAAAAACAAAGAGAAAAAAAAGGCCCGAAAAGATAATATAAATGAGATCTCCTTAGACAATTCAGATGAAGATGATAGCACCTTTAGTGGTGATAACATAATCACTACTGGAGGTGATATAGAAAAATCACCTGATCCACATGAGATAGTAATGAACGAAAAATCGCCCTTAAAGGTGATAAAAAAGGGTAATATTGGAAATAAAACTGTTGATGGTGAAACCACCACAGGTGATGAAATGGATATAGATGATTCGTTAGTCTTAGACATACAGGAAGATATGGAAGAAGGGAGTAAAAACATAAGCGGTACTTTATCGACACAAAACACAAATATTAATCTGAGTACTAAACAAATAAGAAAAAATAAGAAAAAAGAACGAAGGGCTGAAAGGAGATCTAGCATAAAAGTTATACCAAATGTAAATGTAAACAGAAGTAAGCAAAGTATAAATGAAAAATAAAATGAATATATTAATATATTTTTGTCTTCTAGTAGTCAGTATGGTTCTATTATGTTCATTTAATTGCAATGGACTTAAAAATGTTGATAATTTTCAGAATTTTGTATCTGTACTTTATGAAAAGAATATTAGTTTTACAATGTTACAAGAAACATTTTGGGACAATGATTATGTAGAAGGAATAGAAGATATGTATGAAGGTAAAATATATACAAGTAATGGTATAAATAGTAGACAAGGTGTTGCTATTATGGTTAACAATTTATATAAAGACAAAACAAAATTGGTACATAGTGATAATAATGGTAGATTTATACATATTTCATATGAAGATGAATATAAGTTTTATAATTTTATATCTATATATGCACCAAATATATGTTCAGAAAAATGTAATTTCTTTAAGTTTATAAAGAATTATATTGAAAAGTTAGATAATTTAATAATAGGTGGAGATTTTAATACATCATTGTCTAATTTAGACAGAGGTTATCAATCGAAACATATAGTGGATGAGGCTTACTTAGAAATGTATGATATAATGAATAAATGTAATGAATATGATGTATGGAGATGTCGAAATAAAACAAAACGAATTTTTTCATGGAAAAGATTGTCTAATGATGTATTACAACAGAGCAGAATTGATTATTATTTAATCAGTAAAGATCTGTCAAGCAATGTACAAAATGTATTTTATAATGAAACTGCATTGAGTGATCATACTTTTGTAATTATGAATTTTAATTTTTGTAATATAGAAAGAGGACCAGGAATATGGGTCCTGAATAATTCTCTTTCATCAAATGAAGAATATGTAAAAAGAGTAAAGGATATTATATCAGAAGCTGTAGAATGTAAGTTGTATACTACAGAACCTCTGGTATGGTGGGATAATCTAAAGTATAAAATTAAAAAAATTTCACAAATTTTTTCTGAAAATTTGGCAAAAGAAAAAAGAAAAGAATTTTATTATATACAAAATAAAATGCAAAGATTATGTGCTATGCATGCTGATGGTGTAAATATAGATATTACCAAATTAGAAAATTTAAAGTTAGAATTGAAAAATTATGAGTTAGAAAAATGTAAAGGTGCAGTCCTTAGGTCAAAGGCCATATGGGCGACTGAAGGTGATAAAAATACTAAGTTTTTTCTTAATCTTGAAAAATATAAACAAGAAAGTAATGCAGTAAAAGAATTAATAAATGAGCAAAATGATGTAATTAGTGATACAGATAGTATTTTAGAAATGGAATATACATTTTATAAAAAATTATATTCATGTGTAGATGTAAATGTTGATAAAATGGAAGATTTTCTTCAATCTGTAAATAATGAAATAGATGATGATGATAAAATTATGTGTGATACAGAAATATCATATGATGAAATAATTGAAGCTTTAGTGAATATGTCAAAAAATAAAAGTCCTGGATCAGATGGTCTAACCACAGAATTTTATTGTAAATTTTATGACTGTTTAAATCATATACTTTTTAAAATATTTAATACTGTATATGTTGAAGGGAAATTATCTAGGTCAATGAGAGCTGGTATTCTCAGTTTAATATACAAGAAAAAGGGTGACAGAAGAGTATTAAAAAATTATAGACCGATATCTTTGTTACAAGTAGATTATAAGATATTAGCCAGAATTATGGCAAATAGATTTAAAAAAGTTTTACCCAAAATTATATCAGAAAACCAAACATGTTGTATCATAGGTAGAGATATTTCAAATAGCATTGCAAATGTTAGAGATGTAATTACACTAGTAGAAAGGGATGAACTTGAAGGTTATGTAATAAAAATAGATCAAGAAAAGGCCTTTGATCGTGTGAGTCATCAATATATTTTTAATGTCTTGAAAAAATTTGGATTTGGTGATGTATTTATTAAATGGATTATGATTTTTTATAATAAGATAAATAGTACTGTAAAATGTAATGGTTTTTTAACCAAATATGTTAGCATTGAAAATGGTATAAGACAATGATGTCCTATTAGTGCTTTACTTTATGTGTTAGCTGCTGAACCTTTACAGTGTAATATTAAGATGAATAGTAAAATATCTGGAATTCAAATTCCAAATTCAGACAAAGAAGCACTCATTTTTCAACATGCAGATGACACTACCTTAACAGTGTCAAATAAAGAATCTGTTGGAGAAATTTTTAAAGTTTTTGAAAAATATGAAGCTAGCTCTGGAGCAAAAATAAACAAACAAAAATCAGAAATACTGCCAATTGGAATAGGTACTATTTCAGATACCGAAAAAATAAGGTATGGTTTAACAATATGTGAAAAAGAGATATTATTACTCGGTGTATATATACTTTAAAACATTATGTTGTATATTTTTATGAATACCTATGTAAATTAAAAGATATGAGAAAAGTGTTTGAAAAGAACTTTCTGTCAAATAATACTATCGTACAAGAAACAAATGGTGTAATTGTTTTTAATATGTAACTCATTAATCAATTTAGGAGTAAACTTCGAATTACATAAATAGCATTATAACTGTAATATAATTATGTATTAGAAATTGTTTTTAATGTAATGTATATGAATTATTTTAAATAAAGATAAAAAAAAAAAAAAGTATCCCCGCCTGTCACGCGGGAGACCGGGGTTCGATTCCCCGCCGGGGAGGACATTATTTTTTACCAACCGTTCGAAGCGCTAATAGAGGAGACACAACCCTTTCGTTTCATTGAAAGATGTAAAAAGTCAAAAATGTTATCCCGCGAGGCGGATTTGAACCACCGACCTAAGGATGTCTTGTTTCCATTCCACTACAGTCCTCCGCTCTACCAACTGAGCTATCACGGGATCTATCATACAGTCTAAAAGTCAGCGTTTTAATCGTTTACCTAATAAAGTGAAATACAAAATATACCACACTGTTGGAACAGTTCCAAAATCCAATAGAAAAATCACAGAAAGAGACACAATCGATAATCCTAACACACAAATACATGACATGTCTTAGTACAGACACTTCAACAAAAAGCGGCGGAGTTAAACTAGTTTTATGGGCCCAAACCTCCCCTCTTAGTGAAATGATGCGGTCATGCAAGTGCTTTCCCCGTATGAGAGGAATTAGCACAAATTGTTGAACTGAATGATCACTGAATAAATAGCATTAATTGCAAAAGATGTACTGGAAAGGACAACAAGAAAAAAAAAGAGAAAAACTATTTTAAAAGTGCCAGGTTTTCTTTTGATCAAACAAAAATGTTTCCGTTTTTTTCGTCTTATCGTTTTACTACTGACTATATGTTAATAGCTAAATGTGGTGTCGTTATGAACAGTCTTACCATCGTTTCATTGAAAACAGTGTTCGTGTATATTTGATACTGGTTGAAAATTTAGTGAAATCTCTGCGTATAATTATTAGATCAGTGTGTGAATAACGGTGCTTAAGTATGTAGAATTCCAACGGTTTAATAAGTCCTCGGTAGTATAGTGGTTAGTATCCCCGCCTGTCACGCGGGAGACCGGGGTTCGATTCCCCGCCGGGGAGGACATTATTTTTTACCAACCGTTCGAAGCGCTAATAGAGGAGACACAACCCTTTCGTTTCATTGAAAGATGTAAAAAGTCAAAAATGTTATCCCGCGAGGCGGATTTGAACCACCGACCTAAGGATGTCTTGTTTCCATTCCACTACAGTCCTCCGCTCTACCAACTGAGCTATCACGGGATCTATCATACAGTCTAAAAGTCAGCGTTTTAATCGTTTACCTAATAAAGTGAAATACAAAATATACCACACTGTTGGAACAGTTCCAAAATCCAATAGAAAAATCACAGAAAGAGACACAATCGATAATCCTAACACACAAATACATGACATGTCTTAGTACAGACACTTCAACAAAAAGCGGCGGAGTTAAACTAGTTTTATGGGCCCAAACCTCCCCTCTTAGTGAAATGATGCGGTCATGCAAGTGCTTTCCCCGTATGAGAGGAATTAGCACAAATTGTTGAACTGAATGATCACTGAATAAATAGCATTAATTGCAAAAGATGTACTGGAAAGGACAAAAAGAAAAAAAAAGAGAAAAACTATTTTAAAAGTGCCAGGTTTTCTTTTGATCAAACAAAAATGTTTCCGTTTTTTTCGTCTTATCGTTTTACTACTGACTATATGTTAATAGCTAAATGTGGTGTCGTTATGAACAGTCTTACCATCGTTTCATTGAAAACAGTGTTCGTGTATATTTGATACTGGTTGAAAATTTAGTGAAATCTCTGCGTATAATTATTAGATCAGTGTGTGAATAACGGTGCTTAAGTATGTAGAATTCCAACGGTATAATAAGTCCTCGGTAGTATAGTGGTTAGTATCCCCGCCTGTCAGGACAGAGGAATAAAGCACAGCCCATGTAAAGGAGGTGTGAAATTTCGTAGATGAACTTTCGTTGATCATTTCGGATTAATCACTTGATGATTCATATCAAAGGTACTGTGATGAACATTTATCATATTATGAACAATATATAATTGCAGTTGTCTGATTAGAACGTTTAAACCCCTACACCAGCGGTTTAAAATCGTTAGGTGGAGGGGGGTTGATTGATTGGGTGCGTTCGACTGGTTGTTAATGTTTTGGGCTGTACTTGCTTACATTTTTCCAGAATGGCGGAATCGGAGCAAAACCGAATTAGAAGAAATGTGAATAATTTACACAAACAGAGTTATGTAACTAATAGAAATTCATACACTAGAGATAGTACAATAAGAATAGAAGGTTTACAAATAACAAAAGGAGAAGCAATAAAAGTAATAGAAGAAACAGAAGCAATAACAGGTCTAAACACGGTTCTAGCTGTAGTAGATAATGTTGATAGTGGAACATGTGATGTCACTCTTGATTCTAAAGAGAACGCCGTCAAATTATTACACGGTATAGAAATTAATGATGTAGAATACAATGTTAGCTTAATATTTTCTGACACTACTGTTGTTTCATTCATGAAATTGCCTTCCTATATTGAAGATGAAGAAATTATAAGCAAACTACAAGCAAAGGGAATAAAACTAGTCTCACCTGTATATAGAAGAGCTATTCCAGGTACACAGGTTGCAGATGGAACCCGCTTCGTGAAATGTGTTTTTCCACCTGGATTTGTGGCACTGCCATGGACTATAGGATTTAAACAGGGATCAACAACCAAGTATTATAGAGTGGTGCATAACAATCAGACTAAGGTATGTTCATTGTGTATGTCTGCCGAACATGTCCAAAGACAATGCCCACACTTTATATGTAAAAGATGTGGAGAACAAGGTCACACAAAGAGGCGATGCCATACAAAAGAGTGCATAAGATGTAAAGAATTTCCATTGAATTGTAGATGTTGTGAAAATGATGAAAGCGATGAAACCAGATATGATGGACGATGCCATTATGATGCTCATAATGGTGACAGACATGGTAATGATGGGATTGGCAATGGTTATGGTAGAAATGGATTTGGAGCCCCGAAAAGCAGTGAACATGGCAGAAGAAAAGAAAAGGAAGATCAAGAATGTGACAATTGCGGTAAAATTAACTGTATGTGTAGTAGTTGCTTTGCATGTGGTAGAAATAAGTGTATTTGTCTTTGTATTAAATGTGGTCATTTCCCTTGTGAGTGTAATGATAATTGTATGTATTGTGGCAATGATCCATGTATTTGTATATGTCAGGATTGTAGCAACAATCCATGTGAATGTATATGTCAAAAATGCAATACAGCCACATGTGACTGCTCAAATGCTAATCTTGATGTTGACACTGAAGTAACAATAACAGCGATAAATGTAGATGAAGATACAAATAATGATAAAAGCAATGATAAGGATACTTTTGTGAAAGCAAATGAAATATTGGTAGAAGCTGTTGTGCACACTGAAAATATTTCAAATGTTGATAGAAAAAGAAAATTGTCTGACTCTAATGAAACAGAAAAATTGGTTGTAGAAAATAGAGAGGTAGCTGGAGATGATATTGAATGTATCACTTCAGTTGATGAGTTAGTCAACGAGAAGGAGAGGAAAAACAAAGAGAAAAAAAAGGCCCGAAAAGATAATATAAATGAGATCTCCTTAGACAATTCAGATGAAGATGATAGCACCTTTAGTGGTGATAACATAATCACTACTGGAGGTGATATAGAAAAATCACCTGATCCACATGAGATAGTAATGAACGAAAAATCGCCCTTAAAGGTGATAAAAAAGGGTAATATTGGAAATAAAACTGTTGATGGTGAAACCACCACAGGTGATGAAATGGATATAGATGATTCGTTAGTCTTAGACATACAGGAAGATATGGAAGAAGGGAGTAAAAACATAAGCGGTACTTTATCGACACAAAACACAAATATTAATCTGAGTACTAAACAAATAAGAAAAAATAAGAAAAAAGAACGAAGGGCTGAAAGGAGATCTAGCATAAAAGTTATACCAAATGTAAATGTAAACAGAAGTAAGCAAAGTATAAATGAAAAATAAAATGAATATATTAATATATTTTTGTCTTCTAGTAGTCAGTATGGTTCTATTATGTTCATTTAATTGCAATGGACTTAAAAATGTTGATAATTTTCAGAATTTTGTATCTGTACTTTATGAAAAGAATATTAGTTTTACAATGTTACAAGAAACATTTTGGGACAATGATTATGTAGAAGGAATAGAAGATATGTATGAAGGTAAAATATATACAAGTAATGGTATAAATAGTAGACAAGGTGTTGCTATTATGGTTAACAATTTATATAAAGACAAAACAAAATTGGTACATAGTGATAATAATGGTAGATTTATACATATTTCATATGAAGATGAATATAAGTTTTATAATTTTATATCTATATATGCACCAAATATATGTTCAGAAAAATGTAATTTCTTTAAGTTTATAAAGAATTATATTGAAAAGTTAGATAATTTAATAATAGGTGGAGATTTTAATACATCATTGTCTAATTTAGACAGAGGTTATCAATCGAAACATATAGTGGATGAGGCTTACTTAGAAATGTATGATATAATGAATAAATGTAATGAATATGATGTATGGAGATGTCGAAATAAAACAAAACGAATTTTTTCATGGAAAAGATTGTCTAATGATGTATTACAACAGAGCAGAATTGATTATTATTTAATCAGTAAAGATCTGTCAAGCAATGTACAAAATGTATTTTATAATGAAACTGCATTGAGTGATCATACTTTTGTAATTATGAATTTTAATTTTTGTAATATAGAAAGAGGACCAGGAATATGGGTCCTGAATAATTCTCTTTCATCAAATGAAGAATATGTAAAAAGAGTAAAGGATATTATATCAGAAGCTGTAGAATGTAAGTTGTATACTACAGAACCTCTGGTATGGTGGGATAATCTAAAGTATAAAATTAAAAAAATTTCACAAATTTTTTCTGAAAATTTGGCAAAAGAAAAAAGAAAAGAATTTTATTATATACAAAATAAAATGCAAAGATTATGTGCTATGCATGCTGATGGTGTAAATATAGATATTACCAAATTAGAAAATTTAAAGTTAGAATTGAAAAATTATGAGTTAGAAAAATGTAAAGGTGCAGTCCTTAGGTCAAAGGCCATATGGGCGACTGAAGGTGATAAAAATACTAAGTTTTTTCTTAATCTTGAAAAATATAAACAAGAAAGTAATGCAGTAAAAGAATTAATAAATGAGCAAAATGATGTAATTAGTGATACAGATAGTATTTTAGAAATGGAATATACATTTTATAAAAAATTATATTCATGTGTAGATGTAAATGTTGATAAAATGGAAGATTTTCTTCAATCTGTAAATAATGAAATAGATGATGATGATAAAATTATGTGTGATACAGAAATATCATATGATGAAATAATTGAAGCTTTAGTGAATATGTCAAAAAATAAAAGTCCTGGATCAGATGGTCTAACCACAGAATTTTATTGTAAATTTTATGACTGTTTAAATCATATACTTTTTAAAATATTTAATACTGTATATGTTGAAGGGAAATTATCTAGGTCAATGAGAGCTGGTATTCTCAGTTTAATATACAAGAAAAAGGGTGACAGAAGAGTATTAAAAAATTATAGACCGATATCTTTGTTACAAGTAGATTATAAGATATTAGCCAGAATTATGGCAAATAGATTTAAAAAAGTTTTACCCAAAATTATATCAGAAAACCAAACATGTTGTATCATAGGTAGAGATATTTCAAATAGCATTGCAAATGTTAGAGATGTAATTACACTAGTAGAAAGGGATGAACTTGAAGGTTATGTAATAAAAATAGATCAAGAAAAGGCCTTTGATCGTGTGAGTCATCAATATATTTTTAATGTCTTGAAAAAATTTGGATTTGGTGATGTATTTATTAAATGGATTATGATTTTTTATAATAAGATAAATAGTACTGTAAAATGTAATGGTTTTTTAACCAAATATGTTAGCATTGAAAATGGTATAAGACAATGATGTCCTATTAGTGCTTTACTTTATGTGTTAGCTGCTGAACCTTTACAGTGTAATATTAAGATGAATAGTAAAATATCTGGAATTCAAATTCCAAATTCAGACAAAGAAGCACTCATTTTTCAACATGCAGATGACACTACCTTAACAGTGTCAAATAAAGAATCTGTTGGAGAAATTTTTAAAGTTTTTGAAAAATATGAAGCTAGCTCTGGAGCAAAAATAAACAAACAAAAATCAGAAATACTGCCAATTGGAATAGGTACTATTTCAGATACCGAAAAAATAAGGTATGGTTTAACAATATGTGAAAAAGAGATATTATTACTCGGTGTATATATACTTTAAAACATTATGTTGTATATTTTTATGAATACCTATGTAAATTAAAAGATATGAGAAAAGTGTTTGAAAAGAACTTTCTGTCAAATAATACTATCGTACAAGAAACAAATGGTGTAATTGTTTTTAATATGTAACTCATTAATCAATTTAGGAGTAAACTTCGAATTACATAAATAGCATTATAACTGTAATATAATTATGTATTAGAAATTGTTTTTAATGTAATGTATATGAATTATTTTAAATAAAGATAAAAAAAAAAAAAAGTATCCCCGCCTGTCACGCGGGAGACCGGGGTTCGATTCCCCGCCGGGGAGGACATTATTTTTTACCAACCGTTCGAAGCGCTAATAGAGGAGACACAACCCTTTCGTTTCATTGAAAGATGTAAAAAGTCAAAAATGTTATCCCGCGAGGCGGATTTGAACCACCGACCTAAGGATGTCTTGTTTCCATTCCACTACAGTCCTCCGCTCTACCAACTGAGCTATCACGGGATCTATCATACAGTCTAAAAGTCAGCGTTTTAATCGTTTACCTAATAAAGTGAAATACAAAATATACCACACTGTTGGAACAGTTCCAAAATCCAATAGAAAAATCACAGAAAGAGACACAATCGATAATCCTAACACACAAATACATGACATGTCTTAGTACAGACACTTCAACAAAAAGCGGCGGAGTTAAACTAGTTTTATGGGCCCAAACCTCCCCTCTTAGTGAAATGATGCGGTCATGCAAGTGCTTTCCCCGTATGAGAGGAATTAGCACAAATTGTTGAACTGAATGATCACTGAATAAATAGCATTAATTGCAAAAGATGTACTGGAAAGGACAACAAGAAAAAAAAAGAGAAAAACTATTTTAAAAGTGCCAGGTTTTCTTTTGATCAAACAAAAATGTTTCCGTTTTTTTCGTCTTATCGTTTTACTACTGACTATATGTTAATAGCTAAATGTGGTGTCGTTATGAACAGTCTTACCATCGTTTCATTGAAAACAGTGTTCGTGTATATTTGATACTGGTTGAAAATTTAGTGAAATCTCTGCGTATAATTATTAGATCAGTGTGTGAATAACGGTGCTTAAGTATGTAGAATTCCAACGGTTTAATAAGTCCTCGGTAGTATAGTGGTTAGTATCCCCGCCTGTCACGCGGGAGACCGGGGTTCGATTCCCCGCCGGGGAGGACATTATTTTTTACCAACCGTTCGAAGCGCTAATAGAGGAGACACAACCCTTTCGTTTCATTGAAAGATGTAAAAAGTCAAAAATGTTATCCCGCGAGGCGGATTTGAACCACCGACCTAAGGATGTCTTGTTTCCATTCCACTACAGTCCTCCGCTCTACCAACTGAGCTATCACGGGATCTATCATACAGTCTAAAAGTCAGCGTTTTAATCGTTTACCTAATAAAGTGAAATACAAAATATACCACACTGTTGGAACAGTTCCAAAATCCAATAGAAAAATCACAGAAAGAGACACAATCGATAATCCTAACACACAAATACATGACATGTCTTAGTACAGACACTTCAACAAAAAGCGGCGGAGTTAAACTAGTTTTATGGGCCCAAACCTCCCCTCTTAGTGAAATGATGCGGTCATGCAAGTGCTTTCCCCGTATGAGAGGAATTAGCACAAATTGTTGAACTGAATGATCACTGAATAAATAGCATTAATTGCAAAAGATGTACTGGAAAGGACAAAAAGAAAAAAAAAGAGAAAAACTATTTTAAAAGTGCCAGGTTTTCTTTTGATCAAAAAAAAATGTTTCCGTTTTTTTCGTCTTATCGTTTTACTACTGACTATATGTTAATAGCTAAATGTGGTGTCGTTATGAACAGTCTTACCATCGTTTCATTGAAAACAGTGTTCGTGTATATTTGATACTGGTTGAAAATTTAGTGAAATCTCTGCGTATAATTATTAGATCAGTGTGTGAATAACAGTGCTTAAGTATGTAGAATTCCAACGGTTTAATAAGTCCTCGGTAGTATAGTGGTTAGTATCCCCGCCTGTCACGCGGGAGACCGGGGTTCGATTCCCCGCCGGGGAGGACATTATTTTTTACCAACCGTTCGAAGCGCTAATAGAGGAGACACAACCCTTTCGTTTCATTGAAAGATGTAAAAAGTCAAAAATGTTATCCCGCGAGGCGGATTTGAACCACCGACCTAAGGATGTCTTGTTTCCATTCCACTACAGTCCTCCGCTCTACCAACTGAGCTATCACGGGATCTATCATACAGTCTAAAAGTCAGCGTTTTAATCGTTTACCTAATAAAGTGAAAAACAAAATATACCACACTGTTGGAACAGTTCCAAAATCCAATAGAAAAATCACAGAAAGAGACACAATCGATAATCCTAACACACAAATACATGACATGTCTTAGTACAGACACTTCAACAAAAAGCGGCGGAGTTAAACTAGTTTTATGGGCCCAAACCTCCCCTCTTAGTGAAATGATGCGGTCATGCAAGTGCTTTCCCCGTATGAGAGGAATTAGCACAAATTGTTGAACTGAATGATCACTGAATAAATAGCATTAATTGCAAAAGATGTACTGGAAAGGACAAAAAGAAAAAAAAAGAGAAAAACTATTTTAAAAGTGCCAGGTTTTCTTTTGATCAAACAAAAATGTTTCCGTTTTTTTTGTCTTATCGTTTTACTACTGACTATATGTTAATAGCTAAATGTGGTGTCGTTATGAACAGTCTTACCATCGTTTCATTGAAAACAGTGTTCGTGTATATTTGATACTGGTTGAAAATTTAGTGAAATCTCTGCGTATAATTATTAGATCAGTGTGTGAATAACAGTGCTTAAGTATGTAGAATTCCAACGGTTTAATAAGTCCTCGGTAGTATAGTGGTTAGTATCCCCGCCTGTCACGCGGGAGACCGGGGTTCGATTCCCCGCCGGGGAGGACATTATTTTTTACCAACCGTTCGAAGCGCTAATAGAGGAGACACAACCCTTTCGTTTCATTGAAAGATGTAAAAAGTCAAAAATGTTATCCCGCGAGGCGGATTTGAACCACCGACCTAAGGATGTCTTGTTTCCATTCCACTACAGTCCTCCGCTCTACCAACTGAGCTATCACGGGATCTATCATACAGTCTAAAAGTCAGCGTTTTAATCGTTTACCTAATAAAGTGAAATACAAAATATACCACACTGTTGGAACAGTTCCAAAATCCAATAGAAAAATCACAGAAAGAGACACAATCGATAATCCTAACACACAAATACATGACATGTCTTAGTACAGACACTTCAACAAAAAGCGGCGGAGTTAAACTAGTTTTATGGGCCCAAACCTCCCCTCTTAGTGAAATGATGCGGTCATGCAAGTGCTTTCCCCGTATGAGAGGAATTAGCACAAATTGTTGAACTGAATGATCACTGAATAAATAGCATTAATTGCAAAAGATGTACTGGAAAGGACAAAAAGAAAAAAAAAGAGAAAAACTATTTTAAAAGTGCCAGGTTTTCTTTTGATCAAAAAAAAATGTTTCCGTTTTTTTCGTCTTATCGTTTTACTACTGACTATATGTTAATAGCTAAATGTGGTGTCGTTATGAACAGTCTTACCATCGTTTCATTGAAAACAGTGTTCGTGTATATTTGATACTGGTTGAAAATTTAGTGAAATCTCTGCGTATAATTATTAGATCAGTGTGTGAATAACGGTGCTTAAGTATGTAGAATTCCAACGGTTTAATAAGTCCTCGGTAGTATAGTGGTTAGTATCCCCGCCTGTCACGCGGGAGACCGGGGTTCGATTCCCCGCCGGGGAGGACATTATTTTTTACCAACCGTTCGAAGCGCTAATAGAGGAGACACAACCCTTTCGTTTCATTGAAAGATGTAAAAAGTCAAAAATGTTATCCCGCGAGGCGGATTTGAACCACCGACCTAAGGATGTCTTGTTTCCATTCCACTACAGTCCTCCGCTCTACCAACTGAGCTATCACGGGATCTATCATACAGTCTAAAAGTCAGCGTTTTAATCGTTTACCTAATAAAGTGAAAAACAAAATATACCACACTGTTGGAACAGTTCCAAAATCCAATAGAAAAATCACAGAAAGAGACACAATCGATAATCCTAACACACAAATACATGACATGTCTTAGTACAGACACTTCAACAAAAAGCGGCGGAGTTAAACTAGTTTTATGGGCCCAAACCTCCCCTCTTAGTGAAATGATGCGGTCATGCAAGTGCTTTCCCCGTATGAGAGGAATTAGCACAAATTGTTGAACTGAATGATCACTGAATAAATAGCATTAATTGCAAAAGATGTACTGGAAAGGACAAAAAGAAAAAAAAAGAGAAAAACTATTTTAAAAGTGCCAGGTTTTCTTTTGATCAAACAAAAATGTTTCCGTTTTTTTCGTCTTATCGTTTTACTACTGACTATATGTTAATAGCTAAATGTGGTGTCGTTATGAACAGTCTTACCATCGTTTCATTGAAAACAGTGTTCGTGTATATTTGATACTGGTTGAAAATTTAGTGAAATCTCTGCGTATAATTATTAGATCAGTGTGTGAATAACAGTGCTTAAGTATGTAGAATTCCAACGGTTTAATAAGTCCTCGGTAGCATAGTGGTTAGTATCCCCGCCTGTCACGCGGGAGACCGGGGTTCGATTCCCCGCCGGGGAGGACATTATTTTTTACCAACCGTTCGAAGCGCTAATAGAGGAGACACAACCCTTTCGTTTCATTGAAAGATGTAAAAAGTCAAAAATGTTATCCCGCGAGGCGGATTTGAACCACCGACCTAAGGATGTCTTGTTTCCATTCCACTACAGTCCTCCGCTCTACCAACTGAGCTATCACGGGATCTATCATACAGTCTAAAAGTCAGCGTTTTAATCGTTTACCTAATAAAGTGAAAAACAAAATATACCACACTGTTGGAACAGTTCCAAAATCCAATAGAAAAATCACAGAAAGAGACACAATCGATAATCCTAACACACAAATACATGACATGTCTTAGTACAGACACTTCAACAAAAAGCGGCGGAGTTAAACTAGTTTTATGGGCCCAAACCTCCCCTCTTAGTGAAATGATGCGGTCATGCAAGTGCTTTCCCCGTATGAGAGGAATTAGCACAAATTGTTGAACTGAATGATCACTGAATAAATAGCATTAATTGCAAAAGATGTACTGGAAAGGACAAAAAGAAAAAAAAAGAGAAAAACTATTTTAAAAGTGCCAGGTTTTCTTTTGATCAAACAAAAATGTTTCCGTTTTTTTTGTCTTATCGTTTTACTACTGACTATATGTTAATAGCTAAATGTGGTGTCGTTATGAACAGTCTTACCATCGTTTCATTGAAAACAGTGTTCGTGTATATTTGATACTGGTTGAAAATTTAGTGAAATCTCTGCGTATAATTATTAGATCAGTGTGTGAATAACAGTGCTTAAGTATGTAGAATTCCAACGGTTTAATAAGTCCTCGGTAGTATAGTGGTTAGTATCCCCGCCTGTCACGCGGGAGACCGGGGTTCGATTCCCCGCCGGGGAGGACATTATTTTTTACCAACCGTTCGAAGCGCTAATAGAGGAGACACAACCCTTTCGTTTCATTGAAAGATGTAAAAAGTCAAAAATGTTATCCCGCGAGGCGGATTTGAACCACCGACCTAAGGATGTCTTGTTTCCATTCCACTACAGTCCTCCGCTCTACCAACTGAGCTATCACGGGATCTATCATACAGTCTAAAAGTCAGCGTTTTAATCGTTTACCTAATAAAGTGAAATACAAAATATACCACACTGTTGGAACAGTTCCAAAATCCAATAGAAAAATCACAGAAAGAGACACAATCGATAATCCTAACACACAAATACATGACATGTCTTAGTACAGACACTTCAACAAAAAGCGGCGGAGTTAAACTAGTTTTATGGGCCCAAACCTCCCCTCTTAGTGAAATGATGCGGTCATGCAAGTGCTTTCCCCGTATGAGAGGAATTAGCACAAATTGTTGAACTGAATGATCACTGAATAAATAGCATTAATTGCAAAAGATGTACTGGAAAGGACAAAAAGAAAAAAAAAGAGAAAAACTATTTTAAAAGTGCCAGGTTTTCTTTTGATCAAAAAAAAATGTTTCCGTTTTTTTCGTCTTATCGTTTTACTACTGACTATATGTTAATAGCTAAATGTGGTGTCGTTATGAACAGTCTTACCATCGTTTCATTGAAAACAGTGTTCGTGTATATTTGATACTGGTTGAAAATTTAGTGAAATCTCTGCGTATAATTATTAGATCAGTGTGTGAATAACGGTGCTTAAGTATGTAGAATTCCAACGGTTTAATAAGTCCTCGGTAGTATAGTGGTTAGTATCCCCGCCTGTCACGCGGGAGACCGGGGTTCGATTCCCCGCCGGGGAGGACATTATTTTTTACCAACCGTTCGAAGCGCTAATAGAGGAGACACAACCCTTTCGTTTCATTGAAAGATGTAAAAAGTCAAAAATGTTATCCCGCGAGGCGGATTTGAACCACCGACCTAAGGATGTCTTGTTTCCATTCCACTACAGTCCTCCGCTCTACCAACTGAGCTATCACGGGATCTATCATACAGTCTAAAAGTCAGCGTTTTAATCGTTTACCTAATAAAGTGAAAAACAAAATATACCACACTGTTGGAACAGTTCCAAAATCCAATAGAAAAATCACAGAAAGAGACACAATCGATAATCCTAACACACAAATACATGACATGTCTTAGTACAGACACTTCAACAAAAAGCGGCGGAGTTAAACTAGTTTTATGGGCCCAAACCTCCCCTCTTAGTGAAATGATGCGGTCATGCAAGTGCTTTCCCCGTATGAGAGGAATTAGCACAAATTGTTGAACTGAATGATCACTGAATAAATAGCATTAATTGCAAAAGATGTACTGGAAAGGACAAAAAGAAAAAAAAAGAGAAAAACTATTTTAAAAGTGCCAGGTTTTCTTTTGATCAAACAAAAATGTTTCCGTTTTTTTCGTCTTATCGTTTTACTACTGACTATATGTTAATAGCTAAATGTGGTGTCGTTATGAACAGTCTTACCATCGTTTCATTGAAAACAGTGTTCGTGTATATTTGATACTGGTTGAAAATTTAGTGAAATCTCTGCGTATAATTATTAGATCAGTGTGTGAATAACAGTGCTTAAGTATGTAGAATTCCAACGGTTTAATAAGTCCTCGGTAGCATAGTGGTTAGTATCCCCGCCTGTCACGCGGGAGACCGGGGTTCGATTCCCCGCCGGGGAGGACATTATTTTTTACCAACCGTTCGAAGCGCTAATAGAGGAGACACAACCCTTTCGTTTCATTGAAAGATGTAAAAAGTCAAAAATGTTATCCCGCGAGGCGGATTTGAACCACCGACCTAAGGATGTCTTGTTTCCATTCCACTACAGTCCTCCGCTCTACCAACTGAGCTATCACGGGATCTATCATACAGTCTAAAAGTCAGCGTTTTAATCGTTTACCTAATAAAGTGAAAAACAAAATATACCACACTGTTGGAACAGTTCCAAAATCCAATAGAAAAATCACAGAAAGAGACACAATCGATAATCCTAACACACAAATACATGACATGTCTTAGTACAGACACTTCAACAAAAAGCGGCGGAGTTAAACTAGTTTTATGGGCCCAAACCTCCCCTCTTAGTGAAATGATGCGGTCATGCAAGTGCTTTCCCCGTATGAGAGGAATTAGCACAAATTGTTGAACTGAATGATCACTGAATAAATAGCATTAATTGCAAAAGATGTACTGGAAAGGACAAAAAGAAAAAAAAAAGAGAAAAACTATTTTAAAAGTGCCAGGTTTTCTTTTGATCAAACAAAAATGTTTCCGTTTTTTTCGTCTTATCGTTTTACTACTGACTATATGTTAATAGCTAAATGTGGTGTCGTTATGAACAGTCTTACCATCGTTTCATTGAAAACAGTGTTCGTGTATATTTGATACTGGTTGAAAATTTAGTGAAATCTCTGCGTATAATTATTAGATCAGTGTGTGAATAACGGTGCTTAAGTATGTAGAATTCCAACGGTTTAATAAGTCCTCGGTAGTATAGTGGTTAGTATCCCCGCCTGTCAGAAAACTGGAATCGAGCACAGCCCCGGTAGGATGTTGTTTACATCTCGGTGATGAAATTGTGTTGATTTGGACATATTTATGGATATATAATTCATATTGAAGGTACAGTCTATGATATTTATACGTCCGATTACAGATTTAATTGTTGTTTAATCTCTATATTGTCGTTTAATCCCCTAAACCGACGATAGAGTCGTTCGGTGAAGGGGGGAGAGAAGGTGCGCTCGACTGTTGAAAATTGGGCTACACTTGCTTGACTTTTTTTGAAAAATGCCGGTCGGAGGAAATGTGCGTCTGGGTTTTGGACGAAAAGTAGACAAAAGAACAGGAGAGAAAGAAAATTATGTGACGGGATATAAACAATACTCAAAGGAATGTACAATACGCATCAATTATATATCGACAGAGAGTATTAGAGCAATTTCTGTTGTAAAAGCTGTAGAAGAGATAACTGGGTTGAACTCAGTGTTAGCAGTTGTAAGAGATTCCAATTCGTACAATGTTACACTGGATTCAAAAGAAAATACGATGAAATTATTGAATGGAGTTGAAATCGACGGTAAGGATTATGATTGTTCTTTGGTTTTTTCCAACAATACAGTTGTATCGTTCATGTACATCCCAGCCTTTATTGAAGATGATGAAATAGTAGATAAATTAAATGAAAAAGGAATAAGGGTAGTTTCTCCGGTTTATAGAAGAGTAATTCCCGGAACACAGGTAGCTGATGGGACACGTTTTATGAGATGTGTCTTTCCGCCGAACGTAGTAGCGTTACCATGGACTATGCCATTTAAGGTCGGAAAAGACACTAAGTATTACAAATGTGTGCACAACAATCAAACGAAGGTATGCTCAGGTTGTCTATCGCCTGAACATATACACAAGGAATGTCCATATTTAGTTTGCAATGGTTGCGGTGTTCAAGGACATGTCGAGAAAAGATGTAAGGCGAACAAATGTGATTATTGCCATGAACTACCTCTTAAATGTAAATGTAGCCGTTCTGACCATACAACAGAAAGACAAAGAAGAGAAAATATAAGCAAATGTCCAGATTGCAATACCATTAATTGCGTTTGTAAATGTAAACACTGTCGGAAAAACGAATGTGTTTGTACGTGCACGTATTGTCATAGAGAACCGTGTGTCTGTCCTTGTTCAAACTGTGGCAAAGATCCGTGTGAATGTGTATGTGAGAAATGTGGAAGTATGAACTGCAGCTGTTGGGATAAATTGTCCTTAGATGAAAACGAAGTAAACGACGATGAAGACACTGAAATAGAGATAATGAGGCCAAAAAGGGGGTTAGACCAGAATGACAAAACAAATCAAACCCCGGTTAATGAGAAAAGTGGAAATAGTGAAAGTAAAAGCAAATCAGAGGAGGAAGCAGAAAGAAAGGAAAGTGTAAATATCGAAGCTGTCATTAACACAGATAACGTACAAAATGAGACAAGGAAACGAAAAATTTCAGAAAATATATGTAGCAACGAAGACGAGAATGAGGATACAGAAATGAATGGTCAACATAATGAATGTGAAATACTTCCCTCTTGTAATGAAATCAGTTCACACATTGGAGACGGAGACGAAAATACAGGAAGCAAAAAGATTAAAAAGAATATTGACACTCCGTGTAAAGATGTCAGTTGTGATGAGTTAGAATTCGAGGATTTCGATATAGAAGAATGGGAAAGAAAAAATAGTGTTTTAGATGATAGGAAAACACCTGATGATCAGAAAAGTGAGGTATTAATCGAGTCTTTGCAAAGTGTTGGTGATGAAAACATGGATGAAGAAGAGGAAGTGAAAACTATGTCAAGTAGTGATGATACTTTTAACATGTCTGCGAAAGAACTCAGAAAATTAAAGAAAAAAGAAAGAAAAGTAGCAAGACGAGCGATGTTGAAAGTTACACCGAATGTGAATATTTCTAGAAGTTCTCAGGTCACCGATAATAATAAATAATAATGTATAGAGTACTTTGTAACTTAATTTTTTTCATAATGGTGGTGATATGTTCGTTTAATTGTAACGGTTTGAAACAAGTGAATAATTTTCAGAATTTTGTTTCAATGTTAAATGATAGAAGAGTTAGTTTTGCTTTATTACAAGAGACTTTCTGGGATAAAGCATATATTGATGGAATAAAACATATGTTTGAAGGTAAAATATATGAATGTAATGGAACTAATGGAAGACAAGGGGTAGCAATAATGGTATCAAATGAATGTAAAGAAAAAACAAAGTTAGTTTACAAAGATAATGAAGGACGGTTTATACATGTTACATATGAAACAGATAATCAAATATTTAATATTGTTTCAGTTTATGCCCCAAACAAATACTTAGAAAAATCTAAATGTTTTAAAGTTATTAAACAATATATAGAAAACCTAGAAAATATAATTATTGGTGGTGATTTTAATACAACTCTTTCAAATTTAGATAAAGGTAGTAAATCAAAGCATAGTTCAGATGAAGGATACAGGTCATTGAATGATATGATTAATAATTGTAATATATATGATATATGGAGAGCAAGAAATGAATGTAAAAGGGTTTTTTCATGGAAAAGAATATGCAACAATATACTACAACAAAGTAGAATAGATTATTTTTTGATAAGCAAATCCTTGTCACCCAATGTACAAAATGTGTATTATAATGAAACCAGTCTTAGTGATCATACATATGTATTTATGAATTTTAGCTGTTGTGTTGTGGAAAAAGGCCCAGGATTATGGGTGCTAAATAATACTGTATTGTCCAATGAAATATATGTAAAAAGAGTAAAAGAGATTATTGCTGATTCTGTAAACTGTGAAATGTATGATAATGAACCACTTATTTGGTGGGATAACTTGAAGTATCAGATTAAAAGATATTCAAAATTATTTTCTTCCAATTTAGCAAAAGAAAAGAGGAAAGATTTTTTTTATATTCAGAATAAAATACAAAGGTTATGTGACGCACAAGCAAGAGGTATTGTAATAGATGTAACCAAACTGGAAAATTGGAAACTAGAACTAAGTAAATATGAAATAGAACAAAGTAAAGGTGCTATATTGAGATCTAAAGCCATTTGGGCTACAGAAGGTGATAAAAACACAAAATATTTTCTAAATCTAGAAAAGTACAAACAAGAGACTAATTCAGTCAAAGAACTATTTAATAAAAATGGTGAAGTTGTAAATGATACTGATAGTATTTTAGATATTGAATATGATTTTTACAAAGATTTATATTCTAGTGTTCAAATAGAGAATGACAAAATAGATGAATTTTTAGAACATGTAAATAAAAAAATTGATGAAGATGACAAGAATATGTGTGACTCTGATATAACATCAGATGAAATAATAGAAGCTTTGACAGCAATGTCTAAGAATAAAAGCCCTGGATCTGATGGGCTCACAACAGAGTTTTATTGTACATTTTATGATTCTCTTAGAAATATATTACCTAAGATTTTTAATGCTGCATATGATGAAGGTGTTTTATCAAGATCAATGAAGTCTGGTGTAATTAGCTTAATTTATAAGAAAAAAGGTGATAGAAGATGTATTAGAAATTATAGACCAATATCTTTATTACAAGTGGACTATAAAATTTTAGCACGTATAATGGCAAATAGGTTTAAGAAAGTTCTACCTAAAATAGTGTCTGAAAATCAAACTTGTTGTATAGTTGGGAGAGACATCTCCAATAGCATAGCCAATGTAAGAGATTTAATAACTCTTGTTGAAAATGATAATTTAGAGGGGTATATTATAAAAGCTGATCAAGAAAAAGCTTTTGATAGGCTAAGCCATGAGTATATGTTTACTGTTTTAGAAAAATTTGGATTTGGAGATGTGTTTGTAAAGTGGATTAATATATTTTATAGTGAAATAAATAGTTCAGTAAAATGTAATGGTTTTTTAACCAAATATTTTTCTATTAAAAATGGTATTAGGCAAGGCTGCCCAATAAGTGCCTTATTGTATGTTTTGGCAGCCGAGCCGTTACAATGTATCATCAGTGATAATAATAATATTTCTGGAATTAGTATTCCTTTATCTGATAAGGTAGCAAAAATGTTTCAACATGCAGATGATACTACAGTCACGGTATCTAATAAGCAATCAATTGATGAAGTATTTAATGTATTAGAATTATATGGTAAATGTTCAGGTGCTAGAATTAATAAAAGTAAATCAGAAATAATGCCCATTGGCAAAGGATGTATAACTGAAAGTGAACAACAACGTTATGGTTTAAAAATCTGTGAAAATGAACTGTTATTACTTGGTGTATATATTGGTAAAAACCAATCTCAATGCAACGAATTGAATTGGAGGGGGAAAATAAATAAGATCAAAGCTTTGCTTAATATGTGGCTGCAGAGAAAATTGACAATACAGGGTAGAGTAAATGTCATTTCATCATTATTTATGTCTAGATTGTGGTATACGCTATTTGTCACATCTATGCCTGACTGGGCGATAACAGAAATTAAGAACATTTGTGTTAATTTTATATGGAATAACGGAGCACATCTTGTAAAATACAATACCATTATATGTGAAAAAAGTAAAGGTGGTTTACAATTGCCAGACATAAAATCAAAATTAATTGCTTTCAGGTTGAAATTTTTAGCTAGATTTTTAAATGAAGAGTATCATGTTTTATGGAAAGACATTTTTAGATATTTTATTCATAATATATTGAATATGAAATTGCGAGAAGAAATTGTATATATGTCATTAGAGAATAAATATTTGTATTGTATTCCAGTAGTGTATAGAGAAATGTTGCAATCGTTGAGTGCTATTAAAGAATCTATATCTTTTAATTACAATGTTATAGATATATACCATCAACCATTATTTTGTAATTCTGAAATATTGATATCTGGAAAAACAATTTTATGGAATGATTTTATAACAGCTGGCATAACTCAGTTAAAAGACATATGTTATGAAGTAAAAATTGGCTTCTTGCCAGACAATGCAATTGTAGAAATGGTTACAAATGTAAACGAAGACATTAGTCAGGACAATATTGTAAAACGTTATAATGCATTAAAGTGTGCTTTACCAGAAAAATGGACTCAAACTATACAGACTAAAATATATACTAGAACTGAGAAAATTGTAATTGACATTAATGTAAACATGAACAGTAAATTAGTAGACTTTAAAATGTGTACATCAAAGCAGTTGTATTGGCTTGTAATAGAAAAAATGTGTCAACTTCCAAAATCTATAGAAAAATGGATAGATATATTTCAAACAGATGAAAGTATAATATGTAGTATGTGGAAAGGGGTTAATATGTACTGGAAGCCATCAATTATGATTGAGCTTGATTTCAAAATAGTTCATTATTGTATATTCACAAATGAACGGTTGTTAAAAATGAAATTGATTGATAATGATTTGTGTGATATATGTAGTAATGAAATAGAAGATATCATGCACTTATTTGTCAAATGCACTGAACTTTATAACTTTCATATGTATGTTAGCAAACAAGTAGAAGAACTTTTTGAAAATTGTGATTCTGATCAAAAGAATTATATAGTGTATGAAGAAATATTCATCCTTGGACTTAATAGGACAATCAAAGGTGTAAATGTGAATTTTATTAATTTTATGTTATCAGTTGCAAGATATTGCGTGTTTAGAAGGAGAAACCTTGTGAAAAACAATATGAACAGTATTGACATTATCAGACTTTTTAAATATACGTTGAAACATTATGTAGTGTATTTCTATGAATATTTATCCCAAATGAGGAAAATGAGAAGCATTTTTGACAGACATTTTCTCCAAAATAATACAATTGTACAAGAAACAAACAATGTAATTCTATTCAATCTGTGATATGTTCTTATTATTCATGAAATGCTGAATCTGTGATATAATGTATACTTTTCTATAATATGTGATGAAAGATTTTAAAAAAGATAAAAAAAAAAAAAAGTATCCCCGCCTGTCACGCGGGAGACCGGGGTTCGATTCCCCGCCGGGGAGGACATTATTTTTTACCAACCGTTCGAAGTGCTAATAGAGGAGACACAACCCTTTCGTTTCATTGAAAGATGTAAAAAGTCAAAAATGTTATCCCGCGAGGCGGATTTGAACCACCGACCTAAGGATGTCTTGTTTCCATTCCACTACAGTCCTCCGCTCTACCAACTGAGCTATCACGGGATCTATCATACAGTCTAAGAGTCAGCGTTTTAATCGTTTACCTAATAAAGTGAAAAACAAAATATACCACACTGTTGGAACAGTTCCAAAATCCAATAGAAAAATCACAGAAAGAGACACAATCGATAATCCTAACACACAAATACATGACATGTCTTAGTACAGACACTTCAACAAAAAGCGGCGGAGTTAAACTAGTTTTATGGGCCCAAACCTCCCCTCTTAGTGAAATGATGCGGTCATGCAAGTGCTTTCCCCGTATGAGAGGAATTAGCACAAATTGTTGAACTGAATGATCACTGAATAAATAGCATTAATTGCAAAAGATGTACTGGAAAGGACAAAAAGAAAAAAAAAGAGAAAAACTATTTTAAAAGTGCCAGGTTTTCTTTTGATCAAACAAAAATGTTTCCGTTTTTTTCGTCTTATCGTTTTACTACTGACTATATGTTAATAGCTAAATGTGGTGTCGTTATGAACAGTCTTACCATCGTTTCATTGAAAACAGTGTTCGTGTATATTTGATACTGGTTGAAAATTTAGTGAAATCTCTGCGTATAATTATTAGATCAGTGTGTGAATAACGGTGCTTAAGTATGTAGAATTCCAACGGTTTAATAAGTCCTCGGTAGTATAGTGGTTAGTATCCCCGCCTGTCACGCGGGATACCGGGGTTCGATTCCCCACCGGGGAGGACATTATTTTTTACCAACCGTTCGAAGCGCTAATAGAGGAGACACAACCCTTTCGTTTCATTGAAAGATGTAAAAAGTCAAAAATGTTATCCCGCGAGGCGGATTTGAACCACCGACCTAAGGGTGTCTTGTTTCCATTCCACTACAGTCCTCCGCTCTACCAACTGAGCTATCACGGGATCTATCATACAGTCTAAAAGTCAGCGTTTTAATCGTTTACCTAATAAAGTGAAAAACAAAATATACCACACTGTTGGAACAGTTCCAAAATCCAATAGAAAAATCACAGAAAGAGACACAATCGATAATCCTAACACACAAATACATGACATGTCTTAGTACAGACACTTCAACAAAAAGCGGCGGAGTTAAACTAGTTTTATGGGCCCAAACCTCCCCTCTTAGTGAAATGATGCGGTCATGCAAGTGCTTTCCCCGTATGAGAGGAATTAGCACAAATTGTTGAACTGAATGATCACTGAATAAATAGCATTAATTGCAAAAGATGTACTGGAAAGGACAAAAAGAAAAAAAAAGAGAAAAACTATTTTAAAAGTGCCAGGTTTTCTTTTGATCAAACAAAAATGTTTCCGTTTTTTTCGTCTTATCGTTTTACTACTGACTATATGTTAATAGCTAAATGTGGTGTCGTTATGAACAGTCTTACCATCGTTTCATTGAAAACAGTGTTCGTGTATATTTGATACTGGTTGAAAATTTAGTGAAATCTCTGCGTATAATTATTAGATCAGTGTGTGAATAACGGTGCTTAAGTATGTAGAATTCCAACGGTTTAATAAGTCCTCGGTAGTATAGTGGTTACTATCCCCCGCCTGTCACGCGGGAGACCGGGGTTCGATTCCCCGCCGGGGAGGACATTATTTTTTACCAACCGTTCGAAGCGCTAATAGAGGAGACACAACCCTTTCGTTTCATTGAAAGATGTAAAAAGTCAAAAATGTTATCCCGCGAGGCGGATTTGAACCACCGACCTAAGGATGTCTTGTTTCCATTCCACTACAGTCCTCCGCTCTACCAACTGAGCTATCACGGGATCTATCATACAGTCTAAAAGTCAGCGTTTTAATCGTTTACCTAATAAAGTGAAAAACAAAATATACCACACTGTTGGAACAGTTCCAAAATCCAATAGAAAAATCACAGAAAGAGACACAATCGATAATCCTAACACACAAATACATGACATGTCTTAGTACAGACACTTCAACAAAAAGCGGCGGAGTTAAACTAGTTTTATGGGCCCAAACCTCCCCTCTTAGTGAAATGATGCGGTCATGCAAGTGCTTTCCCCGTATGAGAGGAATTAGCACAAATTGTTGAACTGAATGATCACTGAATAAATAGCATTAATTGCAAAAGATGTACTGGAAAGGACAAAAAGAAAAAAAAAGAGAAAAACTATTTTAAAAGTGCCAGGTTTTCTTTTGATCAAACAAAAATGTTTCCGTTTTTTTCGTCTTATCGTTTTACTACTGACTATATGTTAATAGCTAAATGTGGTGTCGTTATGAACAGTCTTACCATCGTTTCATTGAAAACAGTGTTCGTGTATATTTGATACTGGTTGAAAATTTAGTGAAATCTCTGCGTATAATTATTAGATCAGTGTGTGAATAACGGTGCATAAGTATGTAGAATTCCAACGGTTTAATAAGTCCTCGGTAGTATAGTGGTTACTATCCCCCGCCTGTCACGCGGGAGACCGGGGTTCGATTCCCCGCCGGGGAGGACATTATTTTTTACCAACCGTTCGAAGCGCTAATAGAGGAGACACAACCCTTTCGTTTCATTGAAAGATGTAAAAAGTCAAAAATGTTATCCCGCGAGGCGGATTTGAACCACCGACCTAAGGATGTCTTGTTTCCATTCCACTACAGTCCTCCGCTCTACCAACTGAGCTATCACGGGATCTATCATACAGTCTAAAAGTCAGCGTTTTAATCGTTTACCTAATAAAGTGAAAAACAAAATATACCACACTGTTGGAACAGTTCCAAAATCCAATAGAAAAATCACAGAAAGAGACACAATCGATAATCCTAACACACAAATACATGACATGTCTTAGTACAGACACTTCAACAAAAAGCGGCGGAGTTAAACTAGTTTTATGGGCCCAAACCTCCCCTCTTAGTGAAATGATGCGGTCATGCAAGTGCTTTCCCCGTATGAGAGGAATTAGCACAAATTGTTGAACTGAATGATCACTCAATAAATAGCATTAATTGCAAAAGATGTACTGGAAAGGACAAAAAGAAAAAAAAAGAGAAAAACTATTTTAAAAGTGCCAGGTTTTCTTTTGATCAAACAAAAATGTTTCCGTTTTTTTCGTCTTATCGTTTTACTATTGACTATATGTTAATAGCTAAATGTGATGTCGTTATGAACAGTCTTACCATCGTTTCATTGAAAACAGTGTTCGTGTATATTTGATACTGGTTGAAAATTTAGTGAAATCTCTGCGTATAATTATTAGATCAGTGTGTGAATAACGGTGCTGAAGTATGTAGAATTCCAACGGTTTAATAAGTCCTCGGTAGTATAGTGGTTAGTATCCCCGCCTGTCACGCGGGAGACCGGGGTTCGATTCCCCGCCGGGGAGGACATTATTTTTTACCAACCGTTCGAAGCGCTAATAGAGGAGACACAACCCTTTCGTTTCATTGAAAGATGTAAAAAGTCAAAAATGTTATCCCGCGAGGCGGATTTGAACCACCGACCTAAGGATGTCTTGTTTCCATTCCACTACAGTCCTCCGCTCTACCAACTGAGCTATCACGGGATCTATCATACAGTCTAAAAGTCAGCGTTTTAATCGTTTACCTAATAAAGTGAAAAACAAAATATACCACACTGTTGGAACAGTTCCAAAATCCAATAGAAAAATCACAGAAAGAGACACAATCGATAATCCTAACACACAAATACATGACATGTCTTAGTACAGACACTTCAACAAAAAGCGGCGGAGTTAAACTAGTTTTATGGGCCCAAACCTCCCCTCTTAGTGAAATGATGCGGTCATGCAAGTGCTTTCCCCGTATGAGAGGAATTAGCACAAATTGTTGAACTGAATGATCACTGAATAAATAGCATTAATTGCAAAAGATGTACTGGAAAGGACAAAAAGAAAAAAAAAGAGAAAAACTATTTTAAAAGTGCCAGGTTTTCTTTTGATCAAACAAAAATGTTTCCGTTTTTTTCGTCTTATCGTTTTACTACTGACTATATGTTAATAGCTAAATGTGGTGTCGTTATGAACAGTCTTACCATCGTTTCATTGAAAACAGTGTTCGTGTATATTTGATACTGGTTGAAAATTTAGTGAAATCTCTGCGTATAATTATTAGATCAGTGTGTGAATAACGGTGCTTAAGTATGTAGAATTCCAACGGTTTAATAAGTCCTCGGTAGTATAGTGGTTACTATCCCCCGCCTGTCACGCGGGAGACCGGGGTTCGATTCCCCGCCGGGGAGGACATTATTTTTTACCAACCGTTCGAAGCGCTAATAGAGGAGACACAACCCTTTCGTTTCATTGAAAGATGTAAAAAGTCAAAAATGTTATCCCGCGAGGCGGATTTGAACCACCGACCTAAGGATGTCTTGTTTCCATTCCACTACAGTCCTCCGCTCTACCAACTGAGCTATCACGGGATCTATCATACAGTCTAAAAGTCAGCGTTTTAATCGTTTACCTAATAAAGTGAAAAACAAAATATACCACACTGTTGGAACAGTTCCAAAATCCAATAGAAAAATCACAGAAAGAGACACAATCGATAATCCTAACACACAAATACATGACATGTCTTAGTACAGACACTTCAACAAAAAGCGGCGGAGTTAAACTAGTTTTATGGGCCCAAACCTCCCCTCTTAGTGAAATGATGCGGTCATGCAAGTGCTTTCCCCGTATGAGAGGAATTAGCACAAATTGTTGAACTGAATGATCACTGAATAAATAGCATTAATTGCAAAAGATGTACTGGAAAGGACAAAAAGAAAAAAAAAGAGAAAAACTATTTTAAAAGTGCCAGGTTTTCTTTTGATCAAACAAAAATGTTTCCGTTTTTTTCGTCTTATCGTTTTACTACTGACTATATGTTAATAGCTAAATGTGGTGTCGTTATGAACAGTCTTACCATCGTTTCATTGAAAACAGTGTTCGTGTATATTTGATACTGGTTGAAAATTTAGTGAAATCTCTGCGTATAATTATTAGATCAGTGTGTGAATAACGGTGCTTAAGTATGTAGAATTCCAACGGTTTAATAAGTCCTCGGTAGTATAGTGGTTAGTATCCCCGCCTGTCACGCGGGAGACCGGGGTTCGATTCCCCGCCGGGGAGGACATTATTTTTTACCAACCGTTCGAAGCGCTAATAGAGGAGACACAACCCTTTCGTTTCATTGAAAGATGTAAAAAGTCAAAAATGTTATCCCGCGAGGCGGATTTGAACCACCGACCTAAGGATGTCTTGTTTCCATTCCACTACAGTCCTCCGCTCTACCAACTGAGCTATCACGGGATCTATCATACAGTCTAAAAGTCAGCGTTTTAATCGTTTACCTAATAAAGTGAAAAACAAAATATACCACACTGTTGGAACAGTTCCAAAATCCAATAGAAAAATCACAGAAAGAGACACAATCGATAATCCTAACACACAAATACATGACATGTCTTAGTACAGACACTTCAACAAAAAGCGGCGGAGTTAAACTAGTTTTATGGGCCCAAACCTCCCCTCTTAGTGAAATGATGCGGTCATGCAAGTGCTTTCCCCGTATGAGAGGAATTAGCACAAATTGTTGAACTGAATGATCACTGAATAAATAGCATTAATTGCAAAAGATGTACTGGAAAGGACAAAAAGAAAAAAAAAGAGAAAAACTATTTTAAAAGTGCCAGGTTTTCTTTTGATCAAACAAAAATGTTTCCGTTTTTTTCGTCTTATCGTTTTACTACTGACTATATGTTAATAGCTAAATGTGGTGTCGTTATGAACAGTCTTACCATCGTTTCATTGAAAACAGTGTTCGTGTATATTTGATACTGGTTGAAAATTTAGTGAAATCTCTGCGTATAATTATTAGATCAGTGTGTGAATAACGGTGCTTAAGTATGTAGAATTCCAACGGTTTAATAAGTCCTCGGTAGTATAGTGGTTACTATCCCCCGCCTGTCACGCGGGAGACCGGGGTTCGATTCCCCGCCGGGGAGGACATTATTTTTTACCAACCGTTCGAAGCGCTAATAGAGGAGACACAACCCTTTCGTTTCATTGAAAGATGTAAAAAGTCAAAAATGTTATCCCGCGAGGCGGATTTGAACCACCGACCTAAGGATGTCTTGTTTCCATTCCACTACAGTCCTCCGCTCTACCAACTGAGCTATCACGGGATCTATCATACAGTCTAAAAGTCAGCGTTTTAATCGTTTACCTAATAAAGTGAAAAACAAAATATACCACACTGTTGGAACAGTTCCAAAATCCAATAGAAAAATCACAGAAAGAGACACAATCGATAATCCTAACACACAAATACATGACATGTCTTAGTACAGACACTTCAACAAAAAGCGGCGGAGTTAAACTAGTTTTATGGGCCCAAACCTCCCCTCTTAGTGAAATGATGCGGTCATGCAAGTGCTTTCCCCGTATGAGAGGAATTAGCACAAATTGTTGAACTGAATGATCACTGAATAAATAGCATTAATTGCAAAAGATGTACTGGAAAGGACAAAAAGAAAAAAAAAGAGAAAAACTATTTTAAAAGTGCCAGGTTTTCTTTTGATCAAACAAAAATGTTTCCGTTTTTTTCGTCTTATCGTTTTACTACTGACTATATGTTAATAGCTAAATGTGGTGTCGTTATGAACAGTCTTACCATCGTTTCATTGAAAACAGTGTTCGTGTATATTTGATACTGGTTGAAAATTTAGTGAAATCTCTGCGTATAATTATTAGATCAGTGTGTGAATAACGGTGCTTAAGTATGTAGAATTCCAACGGTTTAATAAGTCCTCGGTAGTATAGTGGTTAGTATCCCCGCCTGTCACGCGGGAGATCGGGGTTCGATTCCCCGCCGGGGAGGACATTATTTTTTACCAACCGTTCGAAGCGCTAATAGAGGAGACACAACCCTTTCGTTTCATTGAAAGATGTAAAAAGTCAAAAATGTTATCCCGCGAGGCGGATTTGAACCACCGACCTAAGGATGTCTTGTTTCCATTCCACTACAGTCCTCCGCTCTACCAACTGAGCTATCACGGGATCTATCATACAGTCTAAAAGTCAGCGTTTTAATCGTTTACCTAATAAAGTGAAAAACAAAATATACCACACTGTTGGAACAGTTCCAAAATCCAATAGAAAAATCACAGAAAGAGACACAATCGATAATCCTAACACACAAATACATGACATGTCTTAGTACAGACACTTCAACAAAAAGCGGCGGAGTTAAACTAGTTTTATGGGCCCAAACCTCCCCTCTTAGTGAAATGATGCGGTCATGCAAGTGCTTTCCCCGTATGAGAGGAATTAGCACAAATTGTTGAACTGAATGATCACTGAATAAATAGCATTAATTGCAAAAGATGTACTGGAAAGGACAACAAGAAAAAAAAGAGAAAAACTATTTTAAAAGTGCCAGGTTTTCTTTTGATCAAACAAAAATGTTTCCGTTTTTTTCGTCTTATCGTTTTACTACTTACTATATGTTAATAGCTAAATGTGGTGTCGTTATGAACAGTCTTACCATCGTTTCATTGAAAACAGTGTTCGTGTATATTTGATACTGGTTGAAAATTTAGTGAAATCTCTGCGTATAATTATTAGATCAGTGTGTGAATAACGGTGCTTAAGTATGTAGAATTCCAACGGTTTAATAAGTCCTCGGTAGTATAGTGGTTAGTATCCCCACCTGTCACGCGGGAGACCGGGGTTCGATTCCCCGCCGGGGAGGACATTATTTTTTACCAACCGTTCGAAGCGCTAATAGAGGAGACACAACCCTTTCGTTTCATTGAAAGATGTAAAAAGTCAAAAATGTTATCTCGCGAGGCGGATTTGAACCACCGACCTAAGGATGTCTTGTTTCCATTCCACTACAGTCCTCCGCTCTACCAACTGAGCTATCACGGGATCTATCATACAGTCTAAAAGTCAGCGTTTTAATCGTTTACCTAATAAAGTGAAAAACAAAATATACCACACTGTTGGAACAGTTCCAAAATCCAATAGAAAAATCACAGAAAGAGACACAATCGATAATCCTAACACACAAATACATGACATGTCTTAGTACAGACACTTCAACAAAAAGCGGCGGAGTTAAACTAGTTTTATGGGCCCAAACCTCCCCTCTTAGTGAAATGATGCGGTCATGCAAGTGCTTTCCCCGTATGAGAGGAATTAGCACAAATTGTTGAACTGAATGATCACTGAATAAATAGCATTAATTGCAAAAGATGTACTGGAAAGGACAAAAAGAAAAAAAAAGAGAAAAACTATTTTAAAAGTGCCAGGTTTTCTTTTGATCAAACAAAAATGTTTCCGTTTTTTTCGTCTTATCGTTTTACTACTGACTATATGTTAATAGCTAAATGTGGTGTCGCTATGAATAGTCTTACCATCGTTTCATTGAAAACAGTGTTCGTGTATATTTGATACTGGTTGAAAATTTAGTGAAATCTCTGCGTATAATTATTAGATCAGTGTGTGAATAACGGTGCTTAAGTATGTAGAATTCCAACGGTTTAATAAGTCCTCGGTAGTATAGTTGTTAGTATCCCCGCCTGTCACGCGGGAGACCGGGGTTCGATTCCCCGCCGGGGAGGACATTATTTTTTACCAACCGTTCGAAGCGCTAATAGAGGAGACACAACCCTTTCGTTTCATTGAAAGATGTAAAAAGTCAAAAATGTTATCCCGCGAGGCGGATTTGAACCACCGACCTAAGGATGTCTTGTTTCCATTCCACTACAGTCCTCCGCTCTACCAACTGAGCTATCACGGGATCTATCATACAGTCTAAAAGTCAGCGTTTTAATCGTTTACCTAATAAAGTGAAAAACAAAATATACCACACTGTTGGAACAGTTCCAAAATCCAATAGAAAAATCACAGAAAGAGACACAATCGATAATCCTAACACACAAATACATGACATGTCTTAGTACAGACACTTCAACAAAAAGCGGCGGAGTTAAACTAGTTTTATGGGCCCAAACCTCCCCTCTTAGTGAAATGATGCGGTCATGCAAGTGCTTTCCCCGTATGAGAGGAATTAGCACAAATTGTTGAACTGAATGATCACTGAATAAATAGCATTAATTGCAAAAGATGTACTGGAAAGGACAAAAAGAAAAAAAAAGAGAAAAACTATTTTAAAAGTGCCAGGTTTTCTTTTGATCAAACAAAAATGTTTCCGTTTTTTTTGTCTTATCGTTTTACTACTGACTATATGTTAATAGCTAAATGTGGTGTCGTTATGAACAGTCTTACCATCGTTTCATTGAAAACAGTGTTCGTGTATATTTGATACTGGTTGAAAATTTAGTGAAATCTCTGCGTATAATTATTAGATCAGTGTGTGAATAACGGTGCTTAAGTATGTAGAATTCCAACGGTTTAATAAGTCCTCGGTAGTATAGTGGTTAGTATCCCCGCCTGTCACGCGGGAGACCGGGGTTCGATTCCCCGCCGGGAAGGACATTATTTTTTACCAACCGTTCGAAGCGCTAATAGAGGAGACACAACCCTTTCGTTTCATTGAAAGATGTAAAAAGTCAAAAATGTTATCCCGCGAGGCGGATTTGAACCACCGACCTAAGGATGTCTTGTTTCCATTCCACTACAGTCCTCCGCTCTACCAACTGAGCTATCACGGGATCTATCATACAGTCTAAAAGTCAGCGTTTTAATCGTTTACCTAATAAAGTGAAAAACAAAATATACCACACTGTTGGAACAGTTCCAAAATCCAATAGAAAAATCACAGAAAGAGACACAATCGATAATCCTAACACACAAATACATGACATGTCTTAGTACAGACACTTCAACAAAAAGCGGCGGAGTTAAACTAGTTTTATAGGCCCAAACCTCCCCTCTTAGTGAAATGATGCGGTCATGCAAGGGCTTTCCCCGTATGAGAGGAATTAGCACAAATTGTTGAACTGAATGATCACTGAATAAATAGCATTAATTGCAAAAGATGTACTGGAAAGGACAAAAAGAAAAAAAAAGAGAAAAACTATTTTAAAAGTGCCAGGTTTTCTTTTGATCAAACAAAAATGTTTCCGTTTTTTTCGTCTTATCGTTTTACTACTGACTATATGTTAATAGCTAAATGTGGTGTCGTTATGAACAGTCTTACCATCGTTTCATTGAAAACAGTGTTCGTGTATATTTGATACTGGTTGAAAATTTAGTGAAATCTCTGCGTATAATTATTAGATCAGTGTGTGAATAACGGTGCTTAAGTATGTAGAATTCCAACGGTTTAATAAGTCCTCGGTAGTATAGTGGTTAGTATCCCCGCCAGTCACGCGGGAGACCGGGGTTCGATTCCCCGCCGGGGAGGACATTATTTTTTACCAACCGTTCGAAGCGCTAATAGAGGAGACACAACCCTTTCGTTTCATTGAAAGATGTAAAAAGTCAAAAATGTTATCCCGCGAGGCGGATTTGAACCACCGACCTAAGGATGTCTTGTTTCCATTCCACTACAGTCCTCCGCTCTACCAACTGAGCTATCACGGGATCTATCATACAGTCTAAAAGTCAGCGTTTTAATCGTTTACCTAATAAAGTGAAAAACAAAATATACCACACTGTTGGAACAGTTCCAAAATCCAATAGAAAAATCACAGAAAGAGACACAATCGATAATCCTAACACACAAATACATGACATGTCTTAGTACAGACACTTCAACAAAAAGCGGCGGAGTTAAACTAGTTTTATAGGCCCAAACCTCCCCTCTTAGTGAAATGATGCGGTCATGCAAGGGCTTTCCCCGTATGAGAGGAATTAGCACAAATTGTTGAACTGAATGATCACTGAATAAATAGCATTAATTGCAAAAGATGTACTGGAAAGGACAAAAAGAAAAAAAAAGAGAAAAACTATTTTAAAAGTGCCAGGTTTTCTTTTGATCAAACAAAAATGTTTCCGTTTTTTTCGTCTTATCGTTTTACTACTGACTATATGTTAATAGCTAAATGTGGTGTCGTTATGAACAGTCTTACCATCGTTTCATTGAAAACAGTGTTCGTGTATATTTGATACTGGTTGAAAATTTAGTGAAATCTCTGCGTATAATTATTAGATCAGTGTGTGAATAACGGTGCTTAAGTATGTAGAATTCCAACGGTTTAATAAGTCCTCGGTAGTATAGTGGTTAGTATCCCCGCCAGTCACGCGGGAGACCGGGGTTCGATTCCCCGCCGGGGAGGACATTATTTTTTACCAACCGTTCGAAGCGCTAATAGAGGAGACACAACCCTTTCGTTTCATTGAAAGATGTAAAAAGTCAAAAATGTTATCCCGCGAGGCGGATTTGAACCACCGACCTAAGGATGTCTTGTTTCCATTCCACTACAGTCCTCCGCTCTACCAACTGAGCTATCACGGGATCTATCATACAGTCTAAAAGTCAGCGTTTTAATCGTTTACCTAATAAAGTGAAAAACAAAATATACCACACTGTTGGAACAGTTCCAAAATCCAATAGAAAAATCACAGAAAGAGACACAATCGATAATCCTAACACACAAATACATGACATGTCTTAGTACAGACACTTCAACAAAAAGCGGCGGAGTTAAACTAGTTTTATGGGCCCAAACCTCCCCTCTTAGTGAAATGATGCGGTCATGCAAGGGCTTTCCCCGTATGAGAGGAATTAGCACAAATTGTTGAACTGAATGATCACTGAATAAATAGCATTAATTGCAAAAGATGTACTGGAAAGGACAAAAAGAAAAAAAAAGAGAAAAACTATTTTAAAAGTGCCAGGTTTTCTTTTGATCAAACAAAAATGTTTCCGTTTTTTTCGTCTTATCGTTTTACTACT
This sequence comes from Bathymodiolus brooksi, assembly GCA_963680875.1. Lineage (NCBI taxonomy): Eukaryota > Metazoa > Mollusca > Bivalvia > Mytilida > Modiolidae > Bathymodiolus > Bathymodiolus brooksi. The sequence continues at coordinate 43,339,112 of OY804586.1, forward strand.
GACTATATGTTAATAGCTAAATGTGGTGTCGTTATGAACAGTCTTACCATCGTTTCATTGAAAACAGTGTTCGTGTATATTTGATACTGGTTGAAAATTTAGTGAAATCTCTGCGTATAATTATTAGATCAGTGTGTGAATAACGGTGCTTAAGTATGTAGAATTCCAACGGTTTAATAAGTCCTCGGTAGTATAGTGGTTAGTATCCCCACCTGTCACGCGGGAGACCGGGGTTCGATTCCCCGCCGGGGAGGACATTATTTTTTACCAACCGTTCGAAGCGCTAATAGAGGAGACACAACCCTTTCGTTTCATTGAAAGATGTAAAAAGTCAAAAATGTTATCTCGCGAGGCGGATTTGAACCACCGACCTAAGGATGTCTTGTTTCCATTCCACTACAGTCCTCCGCTCTACCAACTGAGCTATCACGGGATCTATCATACAGTCTAAAAGTCAGCGTTTTAATCGTTTACCTAATAAAGTGAAAAACAAAATATACCACACTGTTGGAACAGTTCCAAAATCCAATAGAAAAATCACAGAAAGAGACACAATCGATAATCCTAACACACAAATACATGACATGTCTTAGTACAGACACTTCAACAAAAAGCGGCGGAGTTAAACTAGTTTTATGGGCCCAAACCTCCCCTCTTAGTGAAATGATGCGGTCATGCAAGTGCTTTCCCCGTATGAGAGGAATTAGCACAAATTGTTGAACTGAATGATCACTGAATAAATAGCATTAATTGCAAAAGATGTACTGGAAAGGACAAAAAGAAAAAAAAAGAGAAAAACTATTTTAAAAGTGCCAGGTTTTCTTTTGATCAAACAAAAATGTTTCCGTTTTTTTCGTCTTATCGTTTTACTACTGACTATATGTTAATAGCTAAATGTGGTGTCGCTATGAATAGTCTTACCATCGTTTCATTGAAAACAGTGTTCGTGTATATTTGATACTGGTTGAAAATTTAGTGAAATCTCTGCGTATAATTATTAGATCAGTGTGTGAATAACGGTGCTTAAGTATGTAGAATTCCAACGGTTTAATAAGTCCTCGGTAGTATAGTTGTTAGTATCCCCGCCTGTCACGCGGGAGACCGGGGTTCGATTCCCCGCCGGGGAGGACATTATTTTTTACCAACCGTTCGAAGCGCTAATAGAGGAGACACAACCCTTTCGTTTCATTGAAAGATGTAAAAAGTCAAAAATGTTATCCCGCGAGGCGGATTTGAACCACCGACCTAAGGATGTCTTGTTTCCATTCCACTACAGTCCTCCGCTCTACCAACTGAGCTATCACGGGATCTATCATACAGTCTAAAAGTCAGCGTTTTAATCGTTTACCTAATAAAGTGAAAAACAAAATATACCACACTGTTGGAACAGTTCCAAAATCCAATAGAAAAATCACAGAAAGAGACACAATCGATAATCCTAACACACAAATACATGACATGTCTTAGTACAGACACTTCAACAAAAAGCGGCGGAGTTAAACTAGTTTTATGGGCCCAAACCTCCCCTCTTAGTGAAATGATGCGGTCATGCAAGTGCTTTCCCCGTATGAGAGGAATTAGCACAAATTGTTGAACTGAATGATCACTGAATAAATAGCATTAATTGCAAAAGATGTACTGGAAAGGACAAAAAGAAAAAAAAAGAGAAAAACTATTTTAAAAGTGCCAGGTTTTCTTTTGATCAAACAAAAATGTTTCCGTTTTTTTTGTCTTATCGTTTTACTACTGACTATATGTTAATAGCTAAATGTGGTGTCGTTATGAACAGTCTTACCATCGTTTCATTGAAAACAGTGTTCGTGTATATTTGATACTGGTTGAAAATTTAGTGAAATCTCTGCGTATAATTATTAGATCAGTGTGTGAATAACGGTGCTTAAGTATGTAGAATTCCAACGGTTTAATAAGTCCTCGGTAGTATAGTGGTTAGTATCCCCGCCTGTCACGCGGGAGACCGGGGTTCGATTCCCCGCCGGGAAGGACATTATTTTTTACCAACCGTTCGAAGCGCTAATAGAGGAGACACAACCCTTTCGTTTCATTGAAAGATGTAAAAAGTCAAAAATGTTATCCCGCGAGGCGGATTTGAACCACCGACCTAAGGATGTCTTGTTTCCATTCCACTACAGTCCTCCGCTCTACCAACTGAGCTATCACGGGATCTATCATACAGTCTAAAAGTCAGCGTTTTAATCGTTTACCTAATAAAGTGAAAAACAAAATATACCACACTGTTGGAACAGTTCCAAAATCCAATAGAAAAATCACAGAAAGAGACACAATCGATAATCCTAACACACAAATACATGACATGTCTTAGTACAGACACTTCAACAAAAAGCGGCGGAGTTAAACTAGTTTTATAGGCCCAAACCTCCCCTCTTAGTGAAATGATGCGGTCATGCAAGGGCTTTCCCCGTATGAGAGGAATTAGCACAAATTGTTGAACTGAATGATCACTGAATAAATAGCATTAATTGCAAAAGATGTACTGGAAAGGACAAAAAGAAAAAAAAAGAGAAAAACTATTTTAAAAGTGCCAGGTTTTCTTTTGATCAAACAAAAATGTTTCCGTTTTTTTCGTCTTATCGTTTTACTACTGACTATATGTTAATAGCTAAATGTGGTGTCGTTATGAACAGTCTTACCATCGTTTCATTGAAAACAGTGTTCGTGTATATTTGATACTGGTTGAAAATTTAGTGAAATCTCTGCGTATAATTATTAGATCAGTGTGTGAATAACGGTGCTTAAGTATGTAGAATTCCAACGGTTTAATAAGTCCTCGGTAGTATAGTGGTTAGTATCCCCGCCAGTCACGCGGGAGACCGGGGTTCGATTCCCCGCCGGGGAGGACATTATTTTTTACCAACCGTTCGAAGCGCTAATAGAGGAGACACAACCCTTTCGTTTCATTGAAAGATGTAAAAAGTCAAAAATGTTATCCCGCGAGGCGGATTTGAACCACCGACCTAAGGATGTCTTGTTTCCATTCCACTACAGTCCTCCGCTCTACCAACTGAGCTATCACGGGATCTATCATACAGTCTAAAAGTCAGCGTTTTAATCGTTTACCTAATAAAGTGAAAAACAAAATATACCACACTGTTGGAACAGTTCCAAAATCCAATAGAAAAATCACAGAAAGAGACACAATCGATAATCCTAACACACAAATACATGACATGTCTTAGTACAGACACTTCAACAAAAAGCGGCGGAGTTAAACTAGTTTTATAGGCCCAAACCTCCCCTCTTAGTGAAATGATGCGGTCATGCAAGGGCTTTCCCCGTATGAGAGGAATTAGCACAAATTGTTGAACTGAATGATCACTGAATAAATAGCATTAATTGCAAAAGATGTACTGGAAAGGACAAAAAGAAAAAAAAAGAGAAAAACTATTTTAAAAGTGCCAGGTTTTCTTTTGATCAAACAAAAATGTTTCCGTTTTTTTCGTCTTATCGTTTTACTACTGACTATATGTTAATAGCTAAATGTGGTGTCGTTATGAACAGTCTTACCATCGTTTCATTGAAAACAGTGTTCGTGTATATTTGATACTGGTTGAAAATTTAGTGAAATCTCTGCGTATAATTATTAGATCAGTGTGTGAATAACGGTGCTTAAGTATGTAGAATTCCAACGGTTTAATAAGTCCTCGGTAGTATAGTGGTTAGTATCCCCGCCAGTCACGCGGGAGACCGGGGTTCGATTCCCCGCCGGGGAGGACATTATTTTTTACCAACCGTTCGAAGCGCTAATAGAGGAGACACAACCCTTTCGTTTCATTGAAAGATGTAAAAAGTCAAAAATGTTATCCCGCGAGGCGGATTTGAACCACCGACCTAAGGATGTCTTGTTTCCATTCCACTACAGTCCTCCGCTCTACCAACTGAGCTATCACGGGATCTATCATACAGTCTAAAAGTCAGCGTTTTAATCGTTTACCTAATAAAGTGAAAAACAAAATATACCACACTGTTGGAACAGTTCCAAAATCCAATAGAAAAATCACAGAAAGAGACACAATCGATAATCCTAACACACAAATACATGACATGTCTTAGTACAGACACTTCAACAAAAAGCGGCGGAGTTAAACTAGTTTTATGGGCCCAAACCTCCCCTCTTAGTGAAATGATGCGGTCATGCAAGGGCTTTCCCCGTATGAGAGGAATTAGCACAAATTGTTGAACTGAATGATCACTGAATAAATAGCATTAATTGCAAAAGATGTACTGGAAAGGACAAAAAGAAAAAAAAAGAGAAAAACTATTTTAAAAGTGCCAGGTTTTCTTTTGATCAAACAAAAATGTTTCCGTTTTTTTCGTCTTATCGTTTTACTACTGACTATATGTTAATAGCTAAATGTGGTGTCGTTATGAACAGTCTTACCATCGTTTCATTGAAAACAGTGTTCGTGTATATTTGATACTGGTTGAAAATTTAGTGAAATCTCTGCGTATAATTATTAGATCAGTGTGTGAATAACGGTGCTTAAGTATGTAGAATTCCAACGGTTTAATAAGTCCTCGGTAGTATAGTTGTTAGTATCCCCGCCTGTCACGCGGGAGACCGGGTTCGATTCCCCGCCGGGGAGGACATTATTTTTTACCAACCGTTCGAAGCGCTAATAGAGGAGACACAACCCTTTCGTTTCATTGAAAGATGTAAAAAGTCAAAAATGTTATCCCGCGAGGCGGATTTGAACCACCGACCTAAGGATGTCTTGTTTCCATTCCACTACAGTCCTCCGCTCTACCAACTGAGCTATCACGGGATCTATCATACAGTCTAAAAGTCAGCGTTTTAATCGTTTACCTAATAAAGTGAAAAACAAAATATACCACACTGTTGGAACAGTTCCAAAATCCAATAGAAAAATCACAGAAAGAGACACAATCGATAATCCTAACACACAAATACATGACATGTCTTAGTACAGACACTTCAACAAAAAGCGGCGGAGTTAAACTAGTTTTATGGGCCCAAACCTCCCCTCTTAGTGAAATGATGCGGTCATGCAAGTGCTTTCCCCGTATGAGAGGAATTAGCACAAATTGTTGAACTGAATGATCACTGAATAAATAGCATTAATTGCAAAAGATGTACTGGAAAGGACAAAAAGAAAAAAAAAGAGAAAAACTATTTTAAAAGTGCCAGGTTTTCTTTTGATCAAACAAAAATGTTTCCGTTTTTTTCGTCTTATCGTTTTACTACTGACTATATGTTAATAGCTAAATGTGGTGTCGCTATGAATAGTCTTACCATCGTTTCATTGAAAACAGTGTTCGTGTATATTTGATACTGGTTGAAAATTTAGTGAAATCTCTGCGTATAATTATTAGATCAGTGTGTGAATAACGGTGCTTAAGTATGTAGAATTCCAACGGTTTAATAAGTCCTCGGTAGTATAGTTGTTAGTATCCCCGCCTGTCACGCGGGAGACCGGGGTTCGATTCCCCGCCGGGGAGGACATTATTTTTTACCAACCGTTCGAAGCGCTAATAGAGGAGACACAACCCTTTCGTTTCATTGAAAGATGTAAAAAGTCAAAAATGTTATCCCGCGAGGCGGATTTGAACCACCGACCTAAGGATGTCTTGTTTCCATTCCACTACAGTCCTCCGCTCTACCAACTGAGCTATCACGGGATCTATCATACAGTCTAAAAGTCAGCGTTTTAATCGTTTACCTAATAAAGTGAAAAACAAAATATACCACACTGTTGGAACAGTTCCAAAATCCAATAGAAAAATCACAGAAAGAGACACAATCGATAATCCTAACACACAAATACATGACATGTCTTAGTACAGACACTTCAACAAAAAGCGGCGGAGTTAAACTAGTTTTATGGGCCCAAACCTCCCCTCTTAGTGAAATGATGCGGTCATGCAAGTGCTTTCCCCGTATGAGAGGAATTAGCACAAATTGTTGAACTGAATGATCACTGAATAAATAGCATTAATTGCAAAAGATGTACTGGAAAGGACAAAAAGAAAAAAAAAGAGAAAAACTATTTTAAAAGTGCCAGGTTTTCTTTTGATCAAACAAAAATGTTTCCGTTTTTTTTGTCTTATCGTTTTACTACTGACTATATGTTAATAGCTAAATGTGGTGTCGTTATGAACAGTCTTACCATCGTTTCATTGAAAACAGTGTTCGTGTATATTTGATACTGGTTGAAAATTTAGTGAAATCTCTGCGTATAATTATTAGATCAGTGTGTGAATAACGGTGCTTAAGTATGTAGAATTCCAACGGTTTAATAAGTCCTCGGTAGTATAGTGGTTAGTATCCCCGCCTGTCACGCGGGAGACCGGGGTTCGATTCCCCGCCGGGAAGGACATTATTTTTTACCAACCGTTCGAAGCGCTAATAGAGGAGACACAACCCTTTCGTTTCATTGAAAGATGTAAAAAGTCAAAAATGTTATCCCGCGAGGCGGATTTGAACCACCGACCTAAGGATGTCTTGTTTCCATTCCACTACAGTCCTCCGCTCTACCAACTGAGCTATCACGGGATCTATCATACAGTCTAAAAGTCAGCGTTTTAATCGTTTACCTAATAAAGTGAAAAACAAAATATACCACACTGTTGGAACAGTTCCAAAATCCAATAGAAAAATCACAGAAAGAGACACAATCGATAATCCTAACACACAAATACATGACATGTCTTAGTACAGACACTTCAACAAAAAGCGGCGGAGTTAAACTAGTTTTATAGGCCCAAACCTCCCCTCTTAGTGAAATGATGCGGTCATGCAAGGGCTTTCCCCGTATGAGAGGAATTAGCACAAATTGTTGAACTGAATGATCACTGAATAAATAGCATTAATTGCAAAAGATGTACTGGAAAGGACAAAAAGAAAAAAAAAGAGAAAAACTATTTTAAAAGTGCCAGGTTTTCTTTTGATCAAACAAAAATGTTTCCGTTTTTTTCGTCTTATCGTTTTACTACTGACTATATGTTAATAGCTAAATGTGGTGTCGTTATGAACAGTCTTACCATCGTTTCATTGAAAACAGTGTTCGTGTATATTTGATACTGGTTGAAAATTTAGTGAAATCTCTGCGTATAATTATTAGATCAGTGTGTGAATAACGGTGCTTAAGTATGTAGAATTCCAACGGTTTAATAAGTCCTCGGTAGTATAGTGGTTAGTATCCCCGCCAGTCACGCGGGAGACCGGGGTTCGATTCCCCGCCGGGGAGGACATTATTTTTTACCAACCGTTCGAAGCGCTAATAGAGGAGACACAACCCTTTCGTTTCATTGAAAGATGTAAAAAGTCAAAAATGTTATCCCGCGAGGCGGATTTGAACCACCGACCTAAGGATGTCTTGTTTCCATTCCACTACAGTCCTCCGCTCTACCAACTGAGCTATCACGGGATCTATCATACAGTCTAAAAGTCAGCGTTTTAATCGTTTACCTAATAAAGTGAAAAACAAAATATACCACACTGTTGGAACAGTTCCAAAATCCAATAGAAAAATCACAGAAAGAGACACAATCGATAATCCTAACACACAAATACATGACATGTCTTAGTACAGACACTTCAACAAAAAGCGGCGGAGTTAAACTAGTTTTATGGGCCCAAACCTCCCCTCTTAGTGAAATGATGCGGTCATGCAAGGGCTTTCCCCGTATGAGAGGAATTAGCACAAATTGTTGAACTGAATGATCACTGAATAAATAGCATTAATTGCAAAAGATGTACTGGAAAGGACAAAAAGAAAAAAAAAGAGAAAAACTATTTTAAAAGTGCCAGGTTTTCTTTTGATCAAACAAAAATGTTTCCGTTTTTTTCGTCTTATCGTTTTACTACTGACTATATGTTAATAGCTAAATGTGGTGTCGTTATGAACAGTCTTACCATCGTTTCATTGAAAACAGTGTTCGTGTATATTTGATACTGGTTGAAAATTTAGTGAAATCTCTGCGTATAATTATTAGATCAGTGTGTGAATAACGGTGCTTAAGTATGTAGAATTCCAACGGTTTAATAAGTCCTCGGTAGTATAGTTGTTAGTATCCCCGCCTGTCACGCGGGAGACCGGGGTTCGATTCCCCGCCGGGGAGGACATTATTTTTTACCAACCGTTCGAAGCGCTAATAGAGGAGACACAACCCTTTCGTTTCATTGAAAGATGTAAAAAGTCAAAAATGTTATCCCGCGAGGCGGATTTGAACCACCGACCTAAGGATGTCTTGTTTCCATTCCACTACAGTCCTCCGCTCTACCAACTGAGCTATCACGGGATCTATCATACAGTCTAAAAGTCAGCGTTTTAATCGTTTACCTAATAAAGTGAAAAACAAAATATACCACACTGTTGGAACAGTTCCAAAATCCAATAGAAAAATCACCGAAAGAGACACAATCGATAATCCTAACACACAAATACATGACATGTCTTAGTACAGACACTTCAACAAAAAGCGGCGGAGTTAAACTAGTTTTATGGGCCCAAACCTCCCCTCTTAGTGAAATGATGCGGTCATGCAAGTGCTTTCCCCGTATGAGAGGAATTAGCACAAATTGTTGAACTGAATGATCACTGAATAAATAGCATTAATTGCAAAAGATGTACTGGAAAGGACAAAAAGAAAAAAAAAGAGAAAAACTATTTTAAAAGTGCCAGGTTTTCTTTTGATCAAACAAAAATGTTTCCGTTTTTTTCGTCTTATCGTTTTACTACTGACTATATGTTAATAGCTAAATGTGGTGTCGTTATGAACAGTCTTACCATCGTTTCATTGAAAACAGTGTTCGTGTATATTTGATACTGGTTGAAAATTTAGTGAAATCTCTGCGTATAATTATTAGATCAGTGTGTGAATAACGGTGCTTAAGTATGTAGAATTCCAACGGTTTAATAAGTCCTCGGTAGTATAGTTGTTAGTATCCCCGCCTGTCACGCGGGAGACCGGGGTTCGATTCCCCGCCGGGGAGGACATTATTTTTTACCAACCGTTCGAAGCGCTAATAGAGGAGACACAACCCTTTCGTTTCATTGAAAGATGTAAAAAGTCAAAAATGTTATCCCGCGAGGCGGATTTGAACCACCGACCTAAGGATGTCTTGTTTCCATTCCACTACAGTCCTCCGCTCTACCAACTGAGCTATCACGGGATCTATCATACAGTCTAAAAGTCAGCGTTTTAATCGTTTACCTAATAAAGTGAAAAACAAAATATACCACACTGTTGGAACAGTTCCAAAATCCAATAGAAAAATCACAGAAAGAGACACAATCGATAATCCTAACACACAAATACATGACATGTCTTAGTACAGACACTTCAACAAAAAGCGGCGGAGTTAAACTAGTTTTATGGGCCCAAACCTCCCCTCTTAGTGAAATGATGCGGTCATGCAAGTGCTTTCCCCGTATGAGAGGAATTAGCACAAATTGTTGAACTGAATGATCACTGAATAAATAGCATTAATTGCAAAAGATGTACTGGAAAGGACAAAAAGAAAAAAAAAGAGAAAAACTATTTTAAAAGTGCCAGGTTTTCTTTTGATCAAACAAAAATGTTTCCGTTTTTTTCGTCTTATCGTTTTACTACTGACTATATGTTAATAGCTAAATGTGGTGTCGTTATGAACAGTCTTACCATCCTTTCATTGAAAACAGTGTTCGTGTATATTTGATACTGGTTGAAAATTTAGTGAAATCTCTGCGTATAATTATTAGATCAGTGTGTGAATAACGGTGCTTAAGTATGTAGAATTCCAACGGTTTAATAAGTCCTCGGTAGTATAGTTGTTAGTATCCCCGCCTGTCACGCGGGAGACCGGGGTTCGATTCCCCGCCGGGGAGGACATTATTTTTTACCAACCGTTCGAAGCGCTAATAGAGGAGACACAACCCTTTCGTTTCATTGAAAGATGTAAAAAGTCAAAAATGTTATCCCGCGAGGCGGATTTGAACCACCGACCTAAGGATGTCTTGTTTCCATTCCACTACAGTCCTCCGCTCTACCAACTGAGCTATCACGGGATCTATCATACAGTCTAAAAGTCAGCGTTTTAATCGTTTACCTAATAAAGTGAAAAACAAAATATACCACACTGTTGGAACAGTTCCAAAATCCAATAGAAAAATCACAGAAAGAGACACAATCGATAATCCTAACACACAAATACATGACATGTCTTAGTACAGACACTTCAACAAAAAGCGGCGGAGTTAAACTAGTTTTATGGGCCCAAACCTCCCCTCTTAGGGAAATGATGCGGTCATGCAAGTGCTTTCCCCGTATGAGAGGAATTAGCACAAATTGTTGAACTGAATGATCACTGAATAAATAGCATTAATTGCAAAAGATGTACTGGAAAGGACAAAAAGAAAAAAAAAGAGAAAAACTATTTTAAAAGTGCCAGGTTTTCTTTTGATCAAACAAAAATGTTTCCGTTTTTTTCGTCTTATCGTTTTACTACTGACTATATGTTAATAGCTAAATGTGGTGTCGTTATGAACAGTCTTACCATCGTTTCATTGAAAACAGTGTTCGTGTATATTTGATACTGGTTGAAAATTTAGTGAAATCTCTGCGTATAATTATTAGATCAGTGTGTGAATAACGGTGCTTAAGTATGTAGAATTCCAACGGTTTAATAAGTCCTCGGTAGTATAGTGGTTAGTATCCCCGCCTGTCACGCGGGAGACCGGGGTTCGATTCCCCGCCGGGGAGGACATTATTTTTTACCAACCGTTCGAAGCGCTAATAGAGGAGACACAACCCTTTCGTTTCATTGAAAGATGTAAAAAGTCAAAAATGTTATCCCGCGAGGCGGATTTGAACCACCGACCTAAGGATGTCTTGTTTCCATTCCACTACAGTCCTCCGCTCTACCAACTGAGCTATCACGGGATCTATCATACAATCTAAAAGTCAGCGTTTTAATCGTTTACCTAATAAAGTGAAAAACAAAATATACCACACTGTTGGAACAGTTCCAAAATCCAATAGAAAAATCACAGAAAGAGACACAATCGATAATCCTAACACACAAATACATGACATGTCTTAGTACAGACACTTCAACAAAAAGCGGCGGAGTTAAACTAGTTTTATGGGCCCAAACCTCCCCTCTTAGTGAAATGATGCGGTCATGCAAGTGCTTTCCCCGTATGAGAGGAATTAGCACAAATTGTTGAACTGATTGATCACTGAATAAATAGCATTAATTGCAAAAGATGTACTGGAAAGGACAAAAAGAAAAAAAAAGAGAAAAACTATTTTAAAAGTGCCAGGTTTTCTTTTGATCAAACAAAAATGTTTCCGTTTTTTTCGTCTTATCGTTTTACTACTGACTATATGTTAATAGCTAAATGTGGTGTCGTTATGAACAGTCTTACCATCGTTTCATTGAAAACAGTGTTCGTGTATATTTGATACTGGTTGAAAATTTAGTGAAATCTCTGCGTATAATTATTAGATCAGTGTGTGAATAACGGTGCTTAAGTATGTAGAATTCCAACGGTTTAATAAGTCCTCGGTAGTATAGTGGTTAGTATCCCCGCCTGTCACGCGGGAGACCGGGGTTCGATTCCCCGCCGGGGAGGACATTATTGTTTACCAACCGTTCGAAGCGCTAATAGAGGAGACACAACCCTTTCGTTTCATTGAAAGATGTAAAAAGTCAAAAATGTTATCCCGCGAGGCGGATTTGAACCACCGACCTAAGGATGTCTTGTTTCCATTCCACTACAGTCCTCCGCTCTACCAACTGAGCTATCACGGGATCTATCATACAGTCTAAAAGTCAGCGTTTTAATCGTTTACCTAATAAAGTGAAAAACAAAATATACCACACTGTTGGAACAGTTCCAAAATCCAATAGAAAAATCACAGAAAGAGACACAATCGATAATCCTAACACACAAATACATGACATGTCTTAGTACAGACACTTCAACAAAAAGCGGCGGAGTTAAACTAGTTTTATGGGCCCAAACCTCCCCTCTTAGTGAAATGATGCGGTCATGCAAGTGCTTTCCCCGTATGAGAGGAATTAGCACAAATTGTTGAACTGAATGATCACTGAATAAATAGCATTAATTGCAAAAGATGTACTGGAAAGGACAACAAGAAAAAAAAGAGAAAAACTATTTTAAAAGTGCCAGGTTTTCTTTTGATCAAACAAAAATGTTTCCGTTTTTTTCGTCTTATCGTTTTACTACTGACTATATGTTAATAGCTAAATGTGGTGTCGTTATGAACAGTCTTACCATCGTTTCATTGAAAACAGTGTTCGTGTATATTTGATACTGGTTGAAAATTTAGTGAAATCTCTGCGTATAATTATTAGATCAGTGTGTGAATAACGGTGCTGAAGTATGTAGAATTCCAACGGTTTAATAAGTCCTCGGTAGTATAGTGGTTAGTATCCCCACCTGTCACGCGGGAGACCGGGGTTCGATTCCCCGCCGGGGAGGACATTATTTTTTACCAACCGTTCGAAGCGCTAATAGAGGAGACACAACCCTTTCGTTTCATTGAAAGATGTAAAAAGTCAAAAATGTTATCCCGCGAGGCGGATTTGAACCACCGACCTAAGGATGTCTTGTTTCCATTCCACTACAGTCCTCCGCTCTACCAACTGAGCTATCACGGGATCTATCATACAGTCTAAAAGTCAGCGTTTTAATCGTTTACCTAATAAAGTGAAAAACAAAATATACCACACTGTTGGAACAGTTCCAAAATCCAATAGAAAAATCACAGAAAGAGACACAATCGATAATCCTAACACACAAATACATGACATGTCTTAGTACAGACACTTCAACAAAAAGCGGCGGAGTTAAACTAGTTTTATGGGCCCAAACCTCCCCTCTTAGTGAAATGATGCGGTCATGCAAGTGCTTTCCCCGTATGAGAGGAATTAGCACAAATTGTTGAACTGAATGATCACTCAATAAATAGCATTAATTGCAAAAGATGTACTGGAAAGGACAACAAGAAAAAAAAGAGAAAAACTATTTTAAAAGTGCCAGGTTTTCTTTTGATCAAACAAAAATGTTTCCGTTTTTTTCGTCTTATCGTTTTACTACTGACTATATGTTAATAGCTAAATGTGGTGTCGTTATGAACAGTCTTACCATCGTTTCATTGAAAACAGTGTTCGTGTATATTTGATACTGGTTGAAAATTTAGTGAAATCTCTGCGTATAATTATTAGATCAGTGTGTGAATAACGGTGCTGAAGTATGTAGAATTCCAACGGTTTAATAAGTCCTCGGTAGTATAGTGGTTAGTATCCCCACCTGTCACGCGGGAGACCGGGGTTCGATTCCCCGCCGGGGAGGACATTATTTTTTACCAACCGTTCGAAGCGCTAATAGAGGAGACACAACCCTTTCGTTTCATTGAAAGATGTAAAAAGTCAAAAATGTTATCCCGCGAGGCGGATTTGAACCACCGACCTAAGGATGTCTTGTTTCCATTCCACTACAGTCCTCCGCTCTACCAACTGAGCTATCACGGGATCTATCATACAGTCTAAAAGTCAGCGTTTTAATCGTTTACCTAATAAAGTGAAAAACAAAATATACCACACTGTTGGAACAGTTCCAAAATCCAATAGAAAAATCACAGAAAGAGACACAATCGATAATCCTAACACACAAATACATGACATGTCTTAGTACAGACACTTCAACAAAAAGCGGCGGAGTTAAACTAGTTTTATGGGCCCAAACCTCCCCTCTTAGTGAAATGATGCGGTCATGCAAGTGCTTTCCCCGTATGAGAGGAATTAGCACAAATTGTTGAACTGAATGATCACTGAATAAATAGCATTAATTGCAAAAGATGTACTGGAAAGGACAACAAGAAAAAAAAGAGAAAAACTATTTTAAAAGTGCCAGGTTTTCTTTTGATCAAACAAAAATGTTTCCGTTTTTTTCGTCTTATCGTTTTACTACTGACTATATGTTAATAGCTAAATGTGGTGTCGTTATGAACAGTCTTACCATCGTTTCATTGAAAACAGTGTTCGTGTATATTTGATACTGGTTGAAAATTTAGTGAAATTTCTGCGTATAATTATTAGATCAGTGTGTGAATAACGGTGCTTAAGTATGTAGAATTCCAACGGTTTAATAAGTCCTCGGTAGTATAGTGGTTAGTATCCCCGCCTGTCACGTGGGAGACCGGGGTTCGATTCCCCGCCGGGGAGGACATTATTTTTTACCAACCGTTCGAAGCGCTAATAGAGGAGACACAACCCTTTCGTTTCATTGAAAGATGTAAAAAGTCAAAAATGTTATCCCGCGAGGCGGATTTGAACCACCGACCTAAGGATGTCTTGTTTCCATTCCACTACAGTCCTCCGCTCTACCAACTGAGCTATCACGGGATCTATCATACAGTCTAAAAGTCAGCGTTTTAATCGTTTACCTAATAAAGTGAAAAACAAAATATACCACACTGTTGGAACAGTTCCAAAATCCAATAGAAAAATCACAGAAAGAGACACAATCGATAATCCTAACACACAAATACATGACATGTCTTAGTACAGACACTTCAACAAAAAGCGGCGGAGTTAAACTAGTTTTATGGGCCCAAACCTCCCCTCTTAGTGAAATGATGCGGTCATGCAAGTGCTTTCCCCGTATGAGAGGAATTAGCACAAATTGTTGAACTGAATGATCACTCAATAAATAGCATTAATTGCAAAAGATGTACTGGAAAGGACAACAAGAAAAAAAAGAGAAAAACTATTTTAAAAGTGCCAGGTTTTCTTTTGATCAAACAAAAATGTTTCCGTTTTTTTCGTCTTATCGTTTTACTACTGACTATATGTTAATAGCTAAATGTGGTGTCGTTATGAACAGTCTTACCATCGTTTCATTGAAAACAGTGTTCGTGTATATTTGATACTGGTTGAAAATTTAGTGAAATCTCTGCGTATAATTATTAGATCAGTGTGTGAATAACGGTGCTGAAGTATGTAGAATTCCAACGGTTTAATAAGTCCTCGGTAGTATAGTGGTTAGTATCCCCGCCTGTCACGCGGGAGACCGGGGTTCAATTCCCCGCCGGGGAGGACATTATTTTTTACCAACCGTTCGAAGCGCTAATAGAGGAGACACAACCCTTTCGTTTCATTGAAAGATGTAAAAAGTCAAAAATGTTATCCCGCGAGGCGGATTTGAACCACCGACCTAAGGATGTCTTGTTTCCATTCCACTACAGTCCTCCGCTCTACCAACTGAGCTATCACGGGATCTATCATACAATCTAAAAGTCAGCGTTTTAATCGTTTACCTAATAAAGTGAAAAACAAAATATACCACACTGTTGGAACAGTTCCAAAATCCAATAGAAAAATCACAGAAAGAGACACAATCGATAATCCTAACACACAAATACATGACATGTCTTAGTACAGACACTTCAACAAAAAGCGGCGGAGTTAAACTAGTTTTATGGGCCCAAACCTCCCCTCTTAGTGAAATGATGCGGTCATGCAAGTGCTTTCCCCGTATGAGAGGAATTAGCACAAATTGTTGAACTGATTGATCACTGAATAAATAGCATTAATTGCAAAAGATGTACTGGAAAGGACAAAAAGAAAAAAAAAGAGAAAAACTATTTTAAAAGTGCCAGGTTTTCTTTTGATCAAACAAAAATGTTTCCGTTTTTTTCGTCTTATCGTTTTACTACTGACTATATGTTAATAGCTAAATGTGGTGTCGTTATGAACAGTCTTACCATCGTTTCATTGAAAACAGTGTTCGTGTATATTTGATACTGGTTGAAAATTTAGTGAAATCTCTGCGTATAATTATTAGATCAGTGTGTGAATAACGGTGCTTAAGTATGTAGAATTCCAACGGTTTAATAAGTCCTCGGTAGTATAGTGGTTAGTATCCCCGCCTGTCACGCGGGAGACCGGGGTTCGATTCCCCGCCGGGGAGGACATTATTGTTTACCAACCGTTCGAAGCGCTAATAGAGGAGACACAACCCTTTCGTTTCATTGAAAGATGTAAAAAGTCAAAAATGTTATCCCGCGAGGCGGATTTGAACCACCGACCTAAGGATGTCTTGTTTCCATTCCACTACAGTCCTCCGCTCTACCAACTGAGCTATCACGGGATCTATCATACAGTCTAAAAGTCAGCGTTTTAATCGTTTACCTAATAAAGTGAAAAACAAAATATACCACACTGTTGGAACAGTTCCAAAATCCAATAGAAAAATCACAGAAAGAGACACAATCGATAATCCTAACACACAAATACATGACATGTCTTAGTACAGACACTTCAACAAAAAGCGGCGGAGTTAAACTAGTTTTATGGGCCCAAACCTCCCCTCTTAGTGAAATGATGCGGTCATGCAAGTGCTTTCCCCGTATGAGAGGAATTAGCACAAATTGTTGAACTGAATGATCACTGAATAAATAGCATTAATTGCAAAAGATGTACTGGAAAGGACAACAAGAAAAAAAAGAGAAAAACTATTTTAAAAGTGCCAGGTTTTCTTTTGATCAAACAAAAATGTTTCCGTTTTTTTCGTCTTATCGTTTTACTACTGACTATATGTTAATAGCTAAATGTGGTGTCGTTATGAACAGTCTTACCATCGTTTCATTGAAAACAGTGTTCGTGTATATTTGATACTGGTTGAAAATTTAGTGAAATCTCTGCGTATAATTATTAGATCAGTGTGTGAATAACGGTGCTGAAGTATGTAGAATTCCAACGGTTTAATAAGTCCTCGGTAGTATAGTGGTTAGTATCCCCACCTGTCACGCGGGAGACCGGGGTTCGATTCCCCGCCGGGGAGGACATTATTTTTTACCAACCGTTCGAAGCGCTAATAGAGGAGACACAACCCTTTCGTTTCATTGAAAGATGTAAAAAGTCAAAAATGTTATCCCGCGAGGCGGATTTGAACCACCGACCTAAGGATGTCTTGTTTCCATTCCACTACAGTCCTCCGCTCTACCAACTGAGCTATCACGGGATCTATCATACAGTCTAAAAGTCAGCGTTTTAATCGTTTACCTAATAAAGTGAAAAACAAAATATACCACACTGTTGGAACAGTTCCAAAATCCAATAGAAAAATCACAGAAAGAGACACAATCGATAATCCTAACACACAAATACATGACATGTCTTAGTACAGACACTTCAACAAAAAGCGGCGGAGTTAAACTAGTTTTATGGGCCCAAACCTCCCCTCTTAGTGAAATGATGCGGTCATGCAAGTGCTTTCCCCGTATGAGAGGAATTAGCACAAATTGTTGAACTGAATGATCACTCAATAAATAGCATTAATTGCAAAAGATGTACTGGAAAGGACAACAAGAAAAAAAAGAGAAAAACTATTTTAAAAGTGCCAGGTTTTCTTTTGATCAAACAAAAATGTTTCCGTTTTTTTCGTCTTATCGTTTTACTACTGACTATATGTTAATAGCTAAATGTGGTGTCGTTATGAACAGTCTTACCATCGTTTCATTGAAAACAGTGTTCGTGTATATTTGATACTGGTTGAAAATTTAGTGAAATCTCTGCGTATAATTATTAGATCAGTGTGTGAATAACGGTGCTGAAGTATGTAGAATTCCAACGGTTTAATAAGTCCTCGGTAGTATAGTGGTTAGTATCCCCACCTGTCACGCGGGAGACCGGGGTTCGATTCCCCGCCGGGGAGGACATTATTTTTTACCAACCGTTCGAAGCGCTAATAGAGGAGACACAACCCTTTCGTTTCATTGAAAGATGTAAAAAGTCAAAAATGTTATCCCGCGAGGCGGATTTGAACCACCGACCTAAGGATGTCTTGTTTCCATTCCACTACAGTCCTCCGCTCTACCAACTGAGCTATCACGGGATCTATCATACAGTCTAAAAGTCAGCGTTTTAATCGTTTACCTAATAAAGTGAAAAACAAAATATACCACACTGTTGGAACAGTTCCAAAATCCAATAGAAAAATCACAGAAAGAGACACAATCGATAATCCTAACACACAAATACATGACATGTCTTAGTACAGACACTTCAACAAAAAGCGGCGGAGTTAAACTAGTTTTATGGGCCCAAACCTCCCCTCTTAGTGAAATGATGCGGTCATGCAAGTGCTTTCCCCGTATGAGAGGAATTAGCACAAATTGTTGAACTGAATGATCACTGAATAAATAGCATTAATTGCAAAAGATGTACTGGAAAGGACAACAAGAAAAAAAAGAGAAAAACTATTTTAAAAGTGCCAGGTTTTCTTTTGATCAAACAAAAATGTTTCCGTTTTTTTCGTCTTATCGTTTTACTACTGACTATATGTTAATAGCTAAATGTGGTGTCGTTATGAACAGTCTTACCATCGTTTCATTGAAAACAGTGTTCGTGTATATTTGATACTGGTTGAAAATTTAGTGAAATCTCTGCGTATAATTATTAGATCAGTGTGTGAATAACGGTGCTGAAGTATGTAGAATTCCAACGGTTTAATAAGTCCTCGGTAGTATAGTGGTTAGTATCCCCGCCTGTCACGCGGGAGACCGGGGTTCGATTCCCCGCCGGGGAGGACATTATTTTTTACCAACCGTTCGAAGCGCTAATAGAGGAGACACAACCCTTTCGTTTCATTGAAAGATGTAAAAAGTCAAAAATGTTATCCCGCGAGGCGGATTTGAACCACCGACCTAAGGATGTCTTGTTTCCATTCCACTACAGTCCTCCGCTCTACCAACTGAGCTATCACGGGATCTATCATACAGTCTAAAAGTCAGCGTTTTAATCGTTTACCTAATAAAGTGAAAAACAAAATATACCACACTGTTGGAACAGTTCCAAAATCCAATAGAAAAATCACAGAAAGAGACACAATCGATAATCCTAACACACAAATACATGACATGTCTTAGTACAGACACTTCAACAAAAAGCGGCGGAGTTAAACTAGTTTTATGGGCCCAAACCTCCCCTCTTAGTGAAATGATGCGGTCATGCAAGTGCTTTCCCCGTATGAGAGGAATTAGCACAAATTGTTGAACTGAATGATCACTGAATAAATAGCATTAATTGCAAAAGATGTACTGGAAAGGACAACAAGAAAAAAAAGAGAAAAACTATTTTAAAAGTGCCAGGTTTTCTTTTGATCAAACAAAAATGTTTCCGTTTTTTTCGTCTTATCGTTTTACTACTGACTATATGTTAATAGCTAAATGTGGTGTCGTTATGAACAGTCTTACCATCGTTTCATTGAAAACAGTGTTCGTGTATATTTGATACTGGTTGAAAATTTAGTGAAATCTCTGCGTATAATTATTAGATCAGTGTGTGAATAACGGTGCTGAAGTATGTAGAATTCCAACGGTTTAATAAGTCCTCGGTAGTATAGTGGTTAGTATCCCCACCTGTCACGCGGGAGACCGGGGTTCGATTCCCCGCCGGGGAGGACATTATTTTTTACCAACCGTTCGAAGCGCTAATAGAGGAGACACAACCCTTTCGTTTCATTGAAAGATGTAAAAAGTCAAAAATGTTATCCCGCGAGGCGGATTTGAACCACCGACCTAAGGATGTCTTGTTTCCATTCCACTACAGTCCTCCGCTCTACCAACTGAGCTATCACGGGATCTATCATACAGTCTAAAAGTCAGCGTTTTAATCGTTTACCTAATAAAGTGAAAAACAAAATATACCACACTGTTGGAACAGTTCCAAAATCCAATAGAAAAATCACAGAAAGAGACACAATCGATAATCCTAACACACAAATACATGACATGTCTTAGTACAGACACTTCAACAAAAAGCGGCGGAGTTAAACTAGTTTTATGGGCCCAAACCTCCCCTCTTAGTGAAATGATGCGGTCATGCAAGTGCTTTCCCCGTATGAGAGGAATTAGCACAAATTGTTGAACTGAATGATCACTCAATAAATAGCATTAATTGCAAAAGATGTACTGGAAAGGACAACAAGAAAAAAAAGAGAAAAACTATTTTAAAAGTGCCAGGTTTTCTTTTGATCAAACAAAAATGTTTCCGTTTTTTTCGTCTTATCGTTTTACTACTGACTATATGTTAATAGCTAAATGTGGTGTCGTTATGAACAGTCTTACCATCGTTTCATTGAAAACAGTGTTCGTGTATATTTGATACTGGTTGAAAATTTAGTGAAATCTCTGCGTATAATTATTAGATCAGTGTGTGAATAACGGTGCTGAAGTATGTAGAATTCCAACGGTTTAATAAGTCCTCGGTAGTATAGTGGTTAGTATCCCCACCTGTCACGCGGGAGACCGGGGTTCGATTCCCCGCCGGGGAGGACATTATTTTTTACCAACCGTTCGAAGCGCTAATAGAGGAGACACAACCCTTTCGTTTCATTGAAAGATGTAAAAAGTCAAAAATGTTATCCCGCGAGGCGGATTTGAACCACCGACCTAAGGATGTCTTGTTTCCATTCCACTACAGTCCTCCGCTCTACCAACTGAGCTATCACGGGATCTATCATACAGTCTAAAAGTCAGCGTTTTAATCGTTTACCTAATAAAGTGAAAAACAAAATATACCACACTGTTGGAACAGTTCCAAAATCCAATAGAAAAATCACAGAAAGAGACACAATCGATAATCCTAACACACAAATACATGACATGTCTTAGTACAGACACTTCAACAAAAAGCGGCGGAGTTAAACTAGTTTTATGGGCCCAAACCTCCCCTCTTAGTGAAATGATGCGGTCATGCAAGTGCTTTCCCCGTATGAGAGGAATTAGCACAAATTGTTGAACTGAATGATCACTGAATAAATAGCATTAATTGCAAAAGATGTACTGGAAAGGACAACAAGAAAAAAAAGAGAAAAACTATTTTAAAAGTGCCAGGTTTTCTTTTGATCAAACAAAAATGTTTCCGTTTTTTTCGTCTTATCGTTTTACTACTGACTATATGTTAATAGCTAAATGTGGTGTCGTTATGAACAGTCTTACCATCGTTTCATTGAAAACAGTGTTCGTGTATATTTGATACTGGTTGAAAATTTAGTGAAATCTCTGCGTATAATTATTAGATCAGTGTGTGAATAACGGTGCTGAAGTATGTAGAATTCCAACGGTTTAATAAGTCCTCGGTAGTATAGTGGTTAGTATCCCCGCCTGTCACGCGGGAGACCGGGGTTCGATTCCCCGCCGGGGAGGACATTATTTTTTACCAACCGTTCGAAGCGCTAATAGAGGAGACACAACCCTTTCGTTTCATTGAAAGATGTAAAAAGTCAAAAATGTTATCCCGCGAGGCGGATTTGAACCACCGACCTAAGGATGTCTTGTTTCCATTCCACTACAGTCCTCCGCTCTACCAACTGAGCTATCACGGGATCTATCATACAGTCTAAAAGTCAGCGTTTTAATCGTTTACCTAATAAAGTGAAAAACAAAATATACCACACTGTTGGAACAGTTCCAAAATCCAATAGAAAAATCACAGAAAGAGACACAATCGATAATCCTAACACACAAATACATGACATGTCTTAGTACAGACACTTCAACAAAAAGCGGCGGAGTTAAACTAGTTTTATGGGCCCAAACCTCCCCTCTTAGTGAAATGATGCGGTCATGCAAGTGCTTTCCCCGTATGAGAGGAATTAGCACAAATTGTTGAACTGAATGATCACTGAATAAATAGCATTAATTGCAAAAGATGTACTGGAAAGGACAAAAAGAAAAAAAAAGAGAAAAACTATTTTAAAAGTGCCAGGTTTTCTTTTGATCAAACAAAAATGTTTCCGTTTTTTTCGTCTTATCGTTTTACTACTGACTATATGTTAATAGCTAAATGTGGTGTCGTTATGAACAGTCTTACCATCGTTTCATTGAAAACAGTGTTCGTGTATATTTGATACTGGTTGAAAATTTAGTGAAATTTCTGCGTATAATTATTAGATCAGTGTGTGAATAACGGTGCTTAAGTATGTAGAATTCCAACGGTTTAATAAGTCCTCGGTAGTATAGTGGTTAGTATCCCCGCCTGTCACGTGGGAGACCGGGGTTCGATTCCCCGCCGGGGAGGACATTATTTTTTACCAACCGTTCGAAGCGCTAATAGAGGAGACACAACCCTTTCGTTTCATTGAAAGATGTAAAAAGTCAAAAATGTTATCCCGCGAGGCGGATTTGAACCACCGACCTAAGGATGTCTTGTTTCCATTCCACTACAGTCCTCCGCTCTACCAACTGAGCTATCACGGGATCTATCATACAGTCTAAAAGTCAGCGTTTTAATCGTTTACCTAATAAAGTGAAAAACAAAATATACCACACTGTTGGAACAGTTCCAAAATCCAATAGAAAAATCACAGAAAGAGACACAATCGATAATCCTAACACACAAATACATGACATGTCTTAGTACAGACACTTCAACAAAAAGCGGCGGAGTTAAACTAGTTTTATGGGCCCAAACCTCCCCTCTTAGTGAAATGATGCGGTCATGCAAGTGCTTTCCCCGTATGAGAGGAATTAGCACAAATTGTTGAACTGAATGATCACTCAATAAATAGCATTAATTGCAAAAGATGTACTGGAAAGGACAACAAGAAAAAAAAGAGAAAAACTATTTTAAAAGTGCCAGGTTTTCTTTTGATCAAACAAAAATGTTTCCGTTTTTTTCGTCTTATCGTTTTACTACTGACTATATGTTAATAGCTAAATGTGGTGTCGTTATGAACAGTCTTACCATCGTTTCATTGAAAACAGTGTTCGTGTATATTTGATACTGGTTGAAAATTTAGTGAAATCTCTGCGTATAATTATTAGATCAGTGTGTGAATAACGGTGCTGAAGTATGTAGAATTCCAACGGTTTAATAAGTCCTCGGTAGTATAGTGGTTAGTATCCCCGCCTGTCACGCGGGAGACCGGGGTTCGATTCCCCGCCGGGGAGGACATTATTTTTTACCAACCGTTCGAAGCGCTAATAGAGGAGACACAACCCTTTCGTTTCATTGAAAGATGTAAAAAGTCAAAAATGTTATCCCGCGAGGCGGATTTGAACCACCGACCTAAGGATGTCTTGTTTCCATTCCACTACAGTCCTCCGCTCTACCAACTGAGCTATCACGGGATCTATCATACAATCTAAAAGTCAGCGTTTTAATCGTTTACCTAATAAAGTGAAAAACAAAATATACCACACTGTTGGAACAGTTCCAAAATCCAATAGAAAAATCACAGAAAGAGACACAATCGATAATCCTAACACACAAATACATGACATGTCTTAGTACAGACACTTCAACAAAAAGCGGCGGAGTTAAACTAGTTTTATGGGCCCAAACCTCCCCTCTTAGTGAAATGATGCGGTCATGCAAGTGCTTTCCCCGTATGAGAGGAATTAGCACAAATTGTTGAACTGATTGATCACTGAATAAATAGCATTAATTGCAAAAGATGTACTGGAAAGGACAAAAAGAAAAAAAAAGAGAAAAACTATTTTAAAAGTGCCAGGTTTTCTTTTGATCAAACAAAAATGTTTCCGTTTTTTTCGTCTTATCGTTTTACTACTGACTATATGTTAATAGCTAAATGTGGTGTCGTTATGAACAGTCTTACCATCGTTTCATTGAAAACAGTGTTCGTGTATATTTGATACTGGTTGAAAATTTAGTGAAATCTCTGCGTATAATTATTAGATCAGTGTGTGAATAACGGTGCTGAAGTATGTAGAATTCCAACGGTTTAATAAGTCCTCGGTAGTATAGTGGTTAGTATCCCCGCCTGTCACGCGGGAGACCGGGGTTCGATTCCCCGCCGGGGAGGACATTATTTTTTACCAACCGTTCGAAGCGCTAATAGAGGAGACACAACCCTTTCGTTTCATTGAAAGATGTAAAAAGTCAAAAATGTTATCCCGCGAGGCGGATTTGAACCACCGACCTAAGGATGTCTTGTTTCCATTCCACTACAGTCCTCCGCTCTACCAACTGAGCTATCACGGGATCTATCATACAGTCTAAAAGTCAGCGTTTTAATCGTTTACCTAATAAAGTGAAAAACAAAATATACCACACTGTTGGAACAGTTCCAAAATCCAATAGAAAAATCACAGAAAGAGACACAATCGATAATCCTAACACACAAATACATGACATGTCTTAGTACAGACACTTCAACAAAAAGCGGCGGAGTTAAACTAGTTTTATGGGCCCAAACCTCCCCTCTTAGTGAAATGATGCGGTCATGCAAGTGCTTTCCCCGTATGAGAGGAATTAGCACAAATTGTTGAACTGAATGATCACTGAATAAATAGCATTAATTGCAAAAGATGTACTGGAAAGGACAAAAAGAAAAAAAAAGAGAAAAACTATTTTAAAAGTGCCAGGTTTTCTTTTGATCAAACAAAAATGTTTCCGTTTTTTTCGTCTTATCGTTTTACTACTGACTATATGTTAATAGCTAAATGTGGTGTCGTTATGAACAGTCTTACCATCGTTTCATTGAAAACAG
Organism: Bathymodiolus brooksi; assembly: GCA_963680875.1. Taxonomy (NCBI): domain Eukaryota; kingdom Metazoa; phylum Mollusca; class Bivalvia; order Mytilida; family Modiolidae; genus Bathymodiolus; species Bathymodiolus brooksi. Next base: position 43,363,639 of record OY804586.1, read on the forward strand.
TGTTCGTGTATATTTGATACTGGTTGAAAATTTAGTGAAATTTCTGCGTATAATTATTAGATCAGTGTGTGAATAACGGTGCTTAAGTATGTAGAATTCCAACGGTTTAATAAGTCCTCGGTAGTATAGTGGTTAGTATCCCCGCCTGTCACGTGGGAGACCGGGGTTCGATTCCCCGCCGGGGAGGACATTATTTTTTACCAACCGTTCGAAGCGCTAATAGAGGAGACACAACCCTTTCGTTTCATTGAAAGATGTAAAAAGTCAAAAATGTTATCCCGCGAGGCGGATTTGAACCACCGACCTAAGGATGTCTTGTTTCCATTCCACTACAGTCCTCCGCTCTACCAACTGAGCTATCACGGGATCTATCATACAGTCTAAAAGTCAGCGTTTTAATCGTTTACCTAATAAAGTGAAAAACAAAATATACCACACTGTTGGAACAGTTCCAAAATCCAATAGAAAAATCACAGAAAGAGACACAATCGATAATCCTAACACACAAATACATGACATGTCTTAGTACAGACACTTCAACAAAAAGCGGCGGAGTTAAACTAGTTTTATGGGCCCAAACCTCCCCTCTTAGTGAAATGATGCGGTCATGCAAGTGCTTTCCCCGTATGAGAGGAATTAGCACAAATTGTTGAACTGAATGATCACTCAATAAATAGCATTAATTGCAAAAGATGTACTGGAAAGGACAACAAGAAAAAAAAGAGAAAAACTATTTTAAAAGTGCCAGGTTTTCTTTTGATCAAACAAAAATGTTTCCGTTTTTTTCGTCTTATCGTTTTACTACTGACTATATGTTAATAGCTAAATGTGGTGTCGTTATGAACAGTCTTACCATCGTTTCATTGAAAACAGTGTTCGTGTATATTTGATACTGGTTGAAAATTTAGTGAAATCTCTGCGTATAATTATTAGATCAGTGTGTGAATAACGGTGCTGAAGTATGTAGAATTCCAACGGTTTAATAAGTCCTCGGTAGTATAGTGGTTAGTATCCCCACCTGTCACGCGGGAGACCGGGGTTCGATTCCCCGCCGGGGAGGACATTATTTTTTACCAACCGTTCGAAGCGCTAATAGAGGAGACACAACCCTTTCGTTTCATTGAAAGATGTAAAAAGTCAAAAATGTTATCCCGCGAGGCGGATTTGAACCACCGACCTAAGGATGTCTTGTTTCCATTCCACTACAGTCCTCCGCTCTACCAACTGAGCTATCACGGGATCTATCATACAGTCTAAAAGTCAGCGTTTTAATCGTTTACCTAATAAAGTGAAAAACAAAATATACCACACTGTTGGAACAGTTCCAAAATCCAATAGAAAAATCACAGAAAGAGACACAATCGATAATCCTAACACACAAATACATGACATGTCTTAGTACAGACACTTCAACAAAAAGCGGCGGAGTTAAACTAGTTTTATGGGCCCAAACCTCCCCTCTTAGTGAAATGATGCGGTCATGCAAGTGCTTTCCCCGTATGAGAGGAATTAGCACAAATTGTTGAACTGAATGATCACTGAATAAATAGCATTAATTGCAAAAGATGTACTGGAAAGGACAACAAGAAAAAAAAGAGAAAAACTATTTTAAAAGTGCCAGGTTTTCTTTTGATCAAACAAAAATGTTTCCGTTTTTTTCGTCTTATCGTTTTACTACTGACTATATGTTAATAGCTAAATGTGGTGTCGTTATGAACAGTCTTACCATCGTTTCATTGAAAACAGTGTTCGTGTATATTTGATACTGGTTGAAAATTTAGTGAAATCTCTGCGTATAATTATTAGATCAGTGTGTGAATAACGGTGCTGAAGTATGTAGAATTCCAACGGTTTAATAAGTCCTCGGTAGTATAGTGGTTAGTATCCCCGCCTGTCACGCGGGAGACCGGGGTTCGATTCCCCGCCGGGGAGGACATTATTTTTTACCAACCGTTCGAAGCGCTAATAGAGGAGACACAACCCTTTCGTTTCATTGAAAGATGTAAAAAGTCAAAAATGTTATCCCGCGAGGCGGATTTGAACCACCGACCTAAGGATGTCTTGTTTCCATTCCACTACAGTCCTCCGCTCTACCAACTGAGCTATCACGGGATCTATCATACAGTCTAAAAGTCAGCGTTTTAATCGTTTACCTAATAAAGTGAAAAACAAAATATACCACACTGTTGGAACAGTTCCAAAATCCAATAGAAAAATCACAGAAAGAGACACAATCGATAATCCTAACACACAAATACATGACATGTCTTAGTACAGACACTTCAACAAAAAGCGGCGGAGTTAAACTAGTTTTATGGGCCCAAACCTCCCCTCTTAGTGAAATGATGCGGTCATGCAAGTGCTTTCCCCGTATGAGAGGAATTAGCACAAATTGTTGAACTGAATGATCACTGAATAAATAGCATTAATTGCAAAAGATGTACTGGAAAGGACAAAAAGAAAAAAAAAGAGAAAAACTATTTTAAAAGTGCCAGGTTTTCTTTTGATCAAACAAAAATGTTTCCGTTTTTTTCGTCTTATCGTTTTACTACTGACTATATGTTAATAGCTAAATGTGGTGTCGTTATGAACAGTCTTACCATCGTTTCATTGAAAACAGTGTTCGTGTATATTTGATACTGGTTGAAAATTTAGTGAAATTTCTGCGTATAATTATTAGATCAGTGTGTGAATAACGGTGCTTAAGTATGTAGAATTCCAACGGTTTAATAAGTCCTCGGTAGTATAGTGGTTAGTATCCCCGCCTGTCACGTGGGAGACCGGGGTTCGATTCCCCGCCGGGGAGGACATTATTTTTTACCAACCGTTCGAAGCGCTAATAGAGGAGACACAACCCTTTCGTTTCATTGAAAGATGTAAAAAGTCAAAAATGTTATCCCGCGAGGCGGATTTGAACCACCGACCTAAGGATGTCTTGTTTCCATTCCACTACAGTCCTCCGCTCTACCAACTGAGCTATCACGGGATCTATCATACAGTCTAAAAGTCAGCGTTTTAATCGTTTACCTAATAAAGTGAAAAACAAAATATACCACACTGTTGGAACAGTTCCAAAATCCAATAGAAAAATCACAGAAAGAGACACAATCGATAATCCTAACACACAAATACATGACATGTCTTAGTACAGACACTTCAACAAAAAGCGGCGGAGTTAAACTAGTTTTATGGGCCCAAACCTCCCCTCTTAGTGAAATGATGCGGTCATGCAAGTGCTTTCCCCGTATGAGAGGAATTAGCACAAATTGTTGAACTGAATGATCACTCAATAAATAGCATTAATTGCAAAAGATGTACTGGAAAGGACAACAAGAAAAAAAAGAGAAAAACTATTTTAAAAGTGCCAGGTTTTCTTTTGATCAAACAAAAATGTTTCCGTTTTTTTCGTCTTATCGTTTTACTACTGACTATATGTTAATAGCTAAATGTGGTGTCGTTATGAACAGTCTTACCATCGTTTCATTGAAAACAGTGTTCGTGTATATTTGATACTGGTTGAAAATTTAGTGAAATCTCTGCGTATAATTATTAGATCAGTGTGTGAATAACGGTGCTGAAGTATGTAGAATTCCAACGGTTTAATAAGTCCTCGGTAGTATAGTGGTTAGTATCCCCGCCTGTCACGCGGGAGACCGGGGTTCGATTCCCCGCCGGGGAGGACATTATTTTTTACCAACCGTTCGAAGCGCTAATAGAGGAGACACAACCCTTTCGTTTCATTGAAAGATGTAAAAAGTCAAAAATGTTATCCCGCGAGGCGGATTTGAACCACCGACCTAAGGATGTCTTGTTTCCATTCCACTACAGTCCTCCGCTCTACCAACTGAGCTATCACGGGATCTATCATACAATCTAAAAGTCAGCGTTTTAATCGTTTACCTAATAAAGTGAAAAACAAAATATACCACACTGTTGGAACAGTTCCAAAATCCAATAGAAAAATCACAGAAAGAGACACAATCGATAATCCTAACACACAAATACATGACATGTCTTAGTACAGACACTTCAACAAAAAGCGGCGGAGTTAAACTAGTTTTATGGGCCCAAACCTCCCCTCTTAGTGAAATGATGCGGTCATGCAAGTGCTTTCCCCGTATGAGAGGAATTAGCACAAATTGTTGAACTGATTGATCACTGAATAAATAGCATTAATTGCAAAAGATGTACTGGAAAGGACAAAAAGAAAAAAAAAGAGAAAAACTATTTTAAAAGTGCCAGGTTTTCTTTTGATCAAACAAAAATGTTTCCGTTTTTTTCGTCTTATCGTTTTACTACTGACTATATGTTAATAGCTAAATGTGGTGTCGTTATGAACAGTCTTACCATCGTTTCATTGAAAACAGTGTTCGTGTATATTTGATACTGGTTGAAAATTTAGTGAAATCTCTGCGTATAATTATTAGATCAGTGTGTGAATAACGGTGCTGAAGTATGTAGAATTCCAACGGTTTAATAAGTCCTCGGTAGTATAGTGGTTAGTATCCCCGCCTGTCACGCGGGAGACCGGGGTTCGATTCCCCGCCGGGGAGGACATTATTTTTTACCAACCGTTCGAAGCGCTAATAGAGGAGACACAACCCTTTCGTTTCATTGAAAGATGTAAAAAGTCAAAAATGTTATCCCGCGAGGCGGATTTGAACCACCGACCTAAGGATGTCTTGTTTCCATTCCACTACAGTCCTCCGCTCTACCAACTGAGCTATCACGGGATCTATCATACAGTCTAAAAGTCAGCGTTTTAATCGTTTACCTAATAAAGTGAAAAACAAAATATACCACACTGTTGGAACAGTTCCAAAATCCAATAGAAAAATCACAGAAAGAGACACAATCGATAATCCTAACACACAAATACATGACATGTCTTAGTACAGACACTTCAACAAAAAGCGGCGGAGTTAAACTAGTTTTATGGGCCCAAACCTCCCCTCTTAGTGAAATGATGCGGTCATGCAAGTGCTTTCCCCGTATGAGAGGAATTAGCACAAATTGTTGAACTGAATGATCACTGAATAAATAGCATTAATTGCAAAAGATGTACTGGAAAGGACAAAAAGAAAAAAAAAGAGAAAAACTATTTTAAAAGTGCCAGGTTTTCTTTTGATCAAACAAAAATGTTTCCGTTTTTTTCGTCTTATCGTTTTACTACTGACTATATGTTAATAGCTAAATGTGGTGTCGTTATGAACAGTCTTACCATCGTTTCATTGAAAACAGTGTTCGTGTATATTTGATACTGGTTGAAAATTTAGTGAAATTTCTGCGTATAATTATTAGATCAGTGTGTGAATAACGGTGCTTAAGTATGTAGAATTCCAACGGTTTAATAAGTCCTCGGTAGTATAGTGGTTAGTATCCCCGCCTGTCACGTGGGAGACCGGGGTTCGATTCCCCGCCGGGGAGGACATTATTTTTTACCAACCGTTCGAAGCGCTAATAGAGGAGACACAACCCTTTCGTTTCATTGAAAGATGTAAAAAGTCAAAAATGTTATCCCGCGAGGCGGATTTGAACCACCGACCTAAGGATGTCTTGTTTCCATTCCACTACAGTCCTCCGCTCTACCAACTGAGCTATCACGGGATCTATCATACAGTCTAAAAGTCAGCGTTTTAATCGTTTACCTAATAAAGTGAAAAACAAAATATACCACACTGTTGGAACAGTTCCAAAATCCAATAGAAAAATCACAGAAAGAGACACAATCGATAATCCTAACACACAAATACATGACATGTCTTAGTACAGACACTTCAACAAAAAGCGGCGGAGTTAAACTAGTTTTATGGGCCCAAACCTCCCCTCTTAGTGAAATGATGCGGTCATGCAAGTGCTTTCCCCGTATGAGAGGAATTAGCACAAATTGTTGAACTGAATGATCACTCAATAAATAGCATTAATTGCAAAAGATGTACTGGAAAGGACAACAAGAAAAAAAAGAGAAAAACTATTTTAAAAGTGCCAGGTTTTCTTTTGATCAAACAAAAATGTTTCCGTTTTTTTCGTCTTATCGTTTTACTACTGACTATATGTTAATAGCTAAATGTGGTGTCGTTATGAACAGTCTTACCATCGTTTCATTGAAAACAGTGTTCGTGTATATTTGATACTGGTTGAAAATTTAGTGAAATCTCTGCGTATAATTATTAGATCAGTGTGTGAATAACGGTGCTGAAGTATGTAGAATTCCAACGGTTTAATAAGTCCTCGGTAGTATAGTGGTTAGTATCCCCGCCTGTCACGCGGGAGACCGGGGTTCGATTCCCCGCCGGGGAGGACATTATTTTTTACCAACCGTTCGAAGCGCTAATAGAGGAGACACAACCCTTTCGTTTCATTGAAAGATGTAAAAAGTCAAAAATGTTATCCCGCGAGGCGGATTTGAACCACCGACCTAAGGATGTCTTGTTTCCATTCCACTACAGTCCTCCGCTCTACCAACTGAGCTATCACGGGATCTATCATACAATCTAAAAGTCAGCGTTTTAATCGTTTACCTAATAAAGTGAAAAACAAAATATACCACACTGTTGGAACAGTTCCAAAATCCAATAGAAAAATCACAGAAAGAGACACAATCGATAATCCTAACACACAAATACATGACATGTCTTAGTACAGACACTTCAACAAAAAGCGGCGGAGTTAAACTAGTTTTATGGGCCCAAACCTCCCCTCTTAGTGAAATGATGCGGTCATGCAAGTGCTTTCCCCGTATGAGAGGAATTAGCACAAATTGTTGAACTGATTGATCACTGAATAAATAGCATTAATTGCAAAAGATGTACTGGAAAGGACAAAAAGAAAAAAAAAGAGAAAAACTATTTTAAAAGTGCCAGGTTTTCTTTTGATCAAACAAAAATGTTTCCGTTTTTTTCGTCTTATCGTTTTACTACTGACTATATGTTAATAGCTAAATGTGGTGTCGTTATGAACAGTCTTACCATCGTTTCATTGAAAACAGTGTTCGTGTATATTTGATACTGGTTGAAAATTTAGTGAAATCTCTGCGTATAATTATTAGATCAGTGTGTGAATAACGGTGCTTAAGTATGTAGAATTCCAACGGTTTAATAAGTCCTCGGTAGTATAGTGGTTAGTATCCCCGCCTGTCACGCGGGAGACCGGGGTTCGATTCCCCGCCGGGGAGGACATTATTTTTTACCAACCGTTCGAAGCGCTAATAGAGGAGACACAACCCTTTCGTTTCATTGAAAGATGTAAAAAGTCAAAAATGTTATCCCGCGAGGCGGATTTGAACCACCGACCTAAGGATGTCTTGTTTCCATTCCACTACAGTCCTCCGCTCTACCAACTGAGCTATCACGGGATCTATCATACAATCTAAAAGTCAGCGTTTTAATCGTTTACCTAATAAAGTGAAAAACAAAATATACCACACTGTTGGAACAGTTCCAAAATCCAATAGAAAAATCACAGAAAGAGACACAATCGATAATCCTAACACACAAATACATGACATGTCTTAGTACAGACACTTCAACAAAAAGCGGCGGAGTTAAACTAGTTTTATGGGCCCAAACCTCCCCTCTTAGTGAAATGATGCGGTCATGCAAGTGCTTTCCCCGTATGAGAGGAATTAGCACAAATTGTTGAACTGAATGATCACTGAATAAATAGCATTAATTGCAAAAGATGTACTGGAAAGGACAAAAAGAAAAAAAAAGAGAAAAACTATTTTAAAAGTGCCAGGTTTTCTTTTGATCAAACAAAAATGTTTCCGTTTTTTTCGTCTTATCGTTTTACTACTGACTATATGTTAATAGCTAAATGTGGTGTCGCTATGAACAGTCTTACCATCGTTTCATTGAAAACAGTGTTCGTGTATATTTGATACTGGTTGAAAATTTAGTGAAATCTCTGCGTATAATTATTAGATCAGTGTGTGAATAACGGTGCTTAAGTATGTAGAATTCCAACGGTTTAATAAGTCCTCGGTAGTATAGTGGTTAGTATCCCCGCCTGTCACGCGGGAGACCGGGGTTCGATTCCCCGCCGGGGAGGACATTATTTTTTACCAACCGTTCGAAGCGCTAATAGAGGAGACACAACCCTTTCGTTTCATTGAAAGATGTAAAAAGTCAAAAATGTTATCCCGCGAGGCGGATTTGAACCACCGACCTAAGGATGTCTTGTTTCCATTCCACTACAGTCCTCCGCTCTACCAACTGAGCTATCACGGGATCTATCATACAGTCTAAAAGTCAGCGTTTTAATCGTTTACCTAATAAAGTGAAAAACAAAATATACCACACTGTTGGAACAGTTCCAAAATCCAATAGAAAAATCACAGAAAGAGACACAATCGATAATCCTAACACACAAATACATGACATGTCTTAGTACAGACACTTCAACAAAAAGCGGCGGAGTTAAACTAGTTTTATGGGCCCAAACCTCCCCTCTTAGTGAAATGATGCGGTCATGCAAGTGCTTTCCCCGTATGAGAGGAATTAGCACAAATTGTTGAACTGAATGATCACTGAATAAATAGCATTAATTGCAAAAGATGTACTGGAAAGGACAAAAAGAAAAAAAAAGAGAAAAACTATTTTAAAAGTGCCAGGTTTTCTTTTGATCAAACAAAAATGTTTCCGTTTTTTTCGTCTTATCGTTTTACTACTGACTATATGTTAATAGCTAAATGTGGTGTCGTTATGAACAGTCTTACCATCGTTTCATTGAAAACAGTGTTCGTGTATATTTGATACTGGTTGAAAATTTAGTGAAATCTCTGCGTATAATTATTAGATCAGTGTGTGAATAACGGTGCTTAAGTATGTAGAATTCCAACGGTTTAATAAGTCCTCGGTAGTATAGTGGTTAGTATCCCCGCCTGTCACGCGGGAGACCGGGGTTCGATTCCCCGCCGGGGAGGACATTATTTTTTACCAACCGTTCGAAGCGCTAATAGAGGAGACACAACCCTTTCGTTTCATTGAAAGATGTAAAAAATCAAAAATGTTATCCCGCGAGGCGGATTTGAACCACCGACCTAAGGATGTCTTGTTTCCATTCCACTACAGTCCTCCGCTCTACCAACTGAGCTATCACGGGATCTATCATACAATCTAAAAGTCAGCGTTTTAATCGTTTACCTAATAAAGTGAAAAACAAAATATACCACACTGTTGGAACAGTTCCAAAATCCAATAGAAAAATCACAGAAAGAGACACAATCGATAATCCTAACACACAAATACATGACATGTCTTAGTACAGACACTTCAACAAAAAGCGGCGGAGTTAAACTAGTTTTATGGGCCCAAACCTCCCCTCTTAGTGAAATGATGCGGTCATGCAAGTGCTTTCCCCGTATGAGAGGAATTAGCACAAATTGTTGAACTGAATGATCACTGAATAAATAGCATTAATTGCAAAAGATGTACTGGAAAGGACAAAAAGAAAAAAAAAGAGAAAAACTATTTTAAAAGTGCCAGGTTTTCTTTTGATCAAACAAAAATGTTTCCGTTTTTTTCGTCTTATCGTTTTACTACTGACTATATGTTAATAGCTAAATGTGGTGTCGTTATGAACAGTCTTACCATCGTTTCATTGAAAACAGTGTTCGTGTATATTTGATACTGGTTGAAAATTTAGTGAAATCTCTGCGTATAATTATTAGATCAGTGTGTGAATAACGGTGCTTAAGTATGTAGAATTCCAACGGTTTAATAAGTCCTCGGTAGTATAGTGGTTAGTATCCCCGCCTGTCACGCGGGAGACCGGGGTTCGATTCCCCGCAGGGGAGAACATTATTTTTTACCAACCGTTCGAAGCGCTAATAGAGGAGACACAACCCTTTCGTTTCATTGAAAGATGTAAAAAGTCAAAAATGTTATCCCGCGAGGCGGATTTGAACCACCGACCTAAGGATGTCTTGTTTCCATTCCACTACAGTCCTCCGCTCTACCAACTGAGCTATCACGGGATCTATCATACAATCTAAAAGTCAGCGTTTTAATCGTTTACCTAATAAAGTGAAAAACAAAATATACCACACTGTTGGAACAGTTCCAAAATCCAATAGAAAAATCACAGAAAGAGACACAATCGATAATCCTAACACACAAATACATGACATGTCTTAGTACAGACACTTCAACAAAAAGCGGCGGAGTTAAACTAGTTTTATGGGCCCAAACCTCCCCTCTTAGTGAAATGATGCGGTCATGCAAGTGCTTTCCCCGTATGAGAGGAATTAGCACAAATTGTTGAACTGAATGATCACTGAATAAATAGCATTAATTGCAAAAGATGTACTGGAAAGGACAAAAAGAAAAAAAAAGAGAAAAACTATTTTAAAAGTGCCAGGTTTTCTTTTGATCAAACAAAAATGTTTCCGTTTTTTTCGTCTTATCGTTTTACTACTGACTATATGTTAATAGCTAAATGTGGTGTCGTTATGAACAGTCTTACCATCGTTTCATTGAAAACAGTGTTCGTGTATATTTGATACTGGTTGAAAATTTAGTGAAATCTCTGCGTATAATTATTAGATCAGTGTGTGAATAACGGTGCTTAAGTATGTAGAATTCCAACGGTTTAATAAGTCCTCGGTAGTATAGTGGTTAGTATCCCCGCCTGTCACGCGGGAGACCGGGGTTCGATTCCCCGCCGGGGAGGACATTATTTTTTACCAACCGTTCGAAGCGCTAATAGAGGAGACACAACCCTTTCGTTTCATTGAAAGATGTAAAAAGTCAAAAATGTTATCCCGCGAGGCGGATTTGAACCACCGACCTAAGGATGTCTTGTTTCCATTCCACTACAGTCCTCCGCTCTACCAACTGAGCTATCACGGGATCTATCATACAATCTAAAAGTCAGCGTTTTAATCGTTTACCTAATAAAGTGAAAAACAAAATATACCACACTGTTGGAACAGTTCCAAAATCCAATAGAAAAATCACAGAAAGAGACACAATCGATAATCCTAACACACAAATACATGACATGTCTTAGTACAGACACTTCAACAAAAAGCGGCGGAGTTAAACTAGTTTTATGGGCCCAAACCTCCCCTCTTAGTGAAATGATGCGGTCATGCAAGTGTTTTCCCCGTATGAGAGGAATTAGCACAAATTGTTGAACTGAATGATCACTGAATAAATAGCATTAATTGCAAAAGATGTACTGGAAAGGACAAAAAGAAAAAAAAAGAGAAAAACTATTTTAAAAGTGCCAGGTTTTCTTTTGATCAAACAAAAATGTTTCCGTTTTTTACGTCTTATCGTTTTACTACTGACTATATGTTAATAGCTAAATGTGGTGTCGTTATGAACAGTCTTACCATCGTTTCATTGAAAACAGTGTTCGTGTATATTTGATACTGGTTGAAAATTTAGTGAAATCTCTGCGTATAATTATTAGATCAGTGTGTGAATAACGGTGCTTAAGTATGTAGAATTCCAACGGTTTAATAAGTCCTCGGTAGTATAGTGGTTAGTATCCCCGCCTGTCACGCGGGAGACCGGGGTTCGATTCCCCGCCGGGGAGGACATTATTTTTTACCAACCGTTCGAAGCGCTAATAGAGGAGACACAACCCTTTCGTTTCATTGAAAGATGTAAAAAGTCAAAAATGTTATCCCGCGAGGCGGATTTGAACCACCGACCTAAGGATGTCTTGTTTCCATTCCACTACAGTCCTCCGCTCTACCAACTGAGCTATCACGGGATCTATCATACAATCTAAAAGTCAGCGTTTTAATCGTTTACCTAATAAAGTGAAAAACAAAATATACCACACTGTTGGAACAGTTCCAAAATCCAATAGAAAAATCACAGAAAGAGACACAATCGATAATCCTAACACACAAATACATGACATGTCTTAGTACAGACACTTCAACAAAAAGCGGCGGAGTTAAACTAGTTTTATGGGCCCAAACCTCCCCTCTTAGTGAAATGATGCGGTCATGCAAGTGCTTTCCCCGTATGAGAGGAATTAGCACAAATTGTTGAACTGAATGATCACTGAATAAATAGCATTAATTGCAAAAGATGTACTGGAAAGGACAAAAAGAAAAAAAAAGAGAAAAACTATTTTAAAAGTGCCAGGTTTTCTTTTGATCAAACAAAAATGTTTCCGTTTTTTTCGTCTTATCGTTTTACTACTGACTATATGTTAATAGCTAAATGTGGTGTCGTTATGAACAGTCTTACCATCGTTTCATTGAAAACAGTGTTCGTGTATATTTGATACTGGTTGAAAATTTAGTGAAATCTCTGCGTATAATTATTAGATCAGTGTGTGAATAACGGTGCTTAAGTATGTAGAATTCCAACGGTTTAATAAGTCCTCGGTAGTATAGTGGTTAGTATCCCCGCCTGTCACGCGGGAGACCGGGGTTCGATTCCCCGCCGGGGAGGACATTATTTTTTACCAACCGTTCGAAGCGCTAATAGAGGAGACACAACCCTTTCGTTTCATTGAAAGATGTAAAAAGTCAAAAATGTTATCCCGCGAGGCGGATTTGAACCACCGACCTAAGGATGTCTTGTTTCCATTCCACTACAGTCCTCCGCTCTACCAACTGAGCTATCACGGGATCTATCATACAATCTAAAAGTCAGCGTTTTAATCGTTTACCTAATAAAGTGAAAAACAAAATATACCACACTGTTGGAACAGTTCCAAAATCCAATAGAAAAATCACAGAAAGAGACACAATCGATAATCCTAACACACAAATACATGACATGTCTTAGTACAGACACTTCAACAAAAAGCGGCGGAGTTAAACTAGTTTTATGGGCCCAAACCTCCCCTCTTAGTGAAATGATGCGGTCATGCAAGTGCTTTCCCCGTATGAGAGGAATTAGCACAAATTGTTGAACTGAATGATCACTGAATAAATAGCATTAATTGCAAAAGATGTACTGGAAAGGACAAAAAGAAAAAAAAAGAGAAAAACTATTTTAAAAGTGCCAGGTTTTCTTTTGATCAAACAAAAATGTTTCCGTTTTTTTCGTCTTATCGTTTTACTACTGACTATATGTTAATAGCTAAATGTGGTGTCGTTATGAACAGTCTTACCATCGTTTCATTGAAAACAGTGTTCGTGTATATTTGATACTGGTTGAAAATTTAGTGAAATCTCTGCGTATAATTATTAGATCAGTGTGTGAATAACGGTGCTTAAGTATGTAGAATTCCAACGGTTTAATAAGTCCTCGGTAGTATAGTGGTTAGTATCCCCGCCTGTCACGCGGGAGACCGGGGTTCGATTCCCCACCGGGGAGGACATTATTTTTTACCAACCGTTCGAAGCGCTAATAGAGGAGACACAACCCTTTCGTTTCATTGAAAGATGTAAAAAGTCAAAAATGTTATCCCGCGAGGCGGATTTGAACCACCGACCTAAGGATGTCTTGTTTCCATTCCACTACAGTCCTCCGCTCTACCAACTGAGCTATCACGGGATCTATCATACAGTCTAAAAGTCAGCGTTTTAATCGTTTACCTAATAAAGTGAAAAACAAAATATACCACACTGTTGGAACAGTTCCAAAATCCAATAGAAAAATCACAGAAAGAGACACAATCGATAATCCTAACACACAAATACATGACATGTCTTAGTACAGACACTTCAACAAAAAGCGGCGGAGTTAAACTAGTTTTATGGGCCCAAACCTCCCCTCTTAGTGAAATGATGCGGTCATGCAAGTGCTTTCCCCGTATGAGAGGAATTAGCACAAATTGTTGAACTGAATGATCACTGAATAAATAGCATTAATTGCAAAAGATGTACTGGAAAGGACAAAAAGAAAAAAAAAGAGAAAAACTATTTTAAAAGTGCCAGGTTTTCTTTTGATCAAACAAAAATGTTTCCGTTTTTTTCGTCTTATCGTTTTACTACTGACTATATGTTAATAGCTAAATGTGGTGTCGTTATGAACAGTCTTACCATCGTTTCATTGAAAACAGTGTTCGTGTATATTTGATACTGGTTGAAAATTTAGTGAAATCTCTGCGTATAATTATTAGATCAGTGTGTGAATAACGGTGCTTAAGTATGTAGAATTCCAACGGTTTAATAAGTCCTCGGTAGTATAGTGGTTAGTATCCCCGCCTGTCACGCGGGAGACCGGGGTTCGATTCCCCGCCGGGGAGGACATTATTTTTTACCAACCGTTCGAAGCGCTAATAGAGGAGACACAACCCTTTCGTTTCATTGAAAGATGTAAAAAGTCAAAAATGTTATCCCGCGAGGCGGATTTGAACCACCGACCTAAGGATGTCTTGTTTCCATTCCACTACAGTCCTCCGCTCTACCAACTGAGCTATCACGGGATCTATCATACAGTCTAAAAGTCAGCGTTTTAATCGTTTACCTAATAAAGTGAAAAACAAAATATACCACACTGTTGGAACAGTTCCAAAATCCAATAGAAAAATCACAGAAAGAGACACAATCGATAATCCTAACACACAAATACATGACATGTCTTAGTACAGACACTTCAACAAAAAGCGGCGGAGTTAAACTAGTTTTATGGGCCCAAACCTCCCCTCTTAGTGAAATGATGCGGTCATACAAGTGCTTTCCCCGTATGAGAGGAATTAGCACAAATTGTTGAACTGAATGATCACTCAATAAATAGCATTAATTGCAAAAGATGTACTGGAAAGGACAACAAGAAAAAAAAGAGAAAAACTATTTTAAAAGTGCCAGGTTTTCTTTTGATCAAACAAAAATGTTTCCGTTTTTTTCGTCTTATCGTTTTACTACTGACTATATGTTAATAGCTAAATGTGGTGTCGTTATGAACAGTCTTACCATCGTTTCATTGAAAACAGTGTTCGTGTATATTTGATACTGGTTGAACATTTAGTGAAATCTCTGCGTATAATTATTAGATCAGTGTGTGAATAACGGTGCTGAAGTATGTAGAATTCCAACGGTTTAATAAGTCCTCGGTAGTATAGTGGTTAGTATCCCCGCCTGTCACGCGGGAGACCGGGGTTCGATTCCCCGCCGGGGAGGACATTATTTTTTACCAACCGTTCGAAGCGCTAATAGAGGAGACACAACCCTTTCGTTTCATTGAAAGATGTAAAAAGTCAAAAATGTTATCCCGCGAGGCGGATTTGAACCACCGACCTAAGGATGTCTTGTTTCCATTCCACTACAGTCCTCCGCTCTACCAACTGAGCTATCACGGGATCTATCATACAGTCTAAAAGTCAGCGTTTTAATCGTTTACCTAATAAAGTGAAAAACAAAATATACCACACTGTTGGAACAGTTCCAAAATCCAATAGAAAAATCACAGAAAGAGACACAATCGATAATCCTAACACACAAATACATGACATGTCTTAGTACAGGCACTTCAACAAAAAGCGGCGGAGTTAAACTAGTTTTATGGGCCCAAACCTCCCCTCTTAGTGAAATGATGCGGTCATGCAAGTGCTTTCCCCGTATGAGAGGAATTAGCACAAATTGTTGAACTGAATGATCACTGAATAAATAGCATTAATTGCAAAAGATGTACTGGAAAGGACAAAAAGAAAAAAAAAGAGAAAAACTATTTTAAAAGTGCCAGGTTTTCTTTTGATCAAACAAAAATGTTTCCGTTTTTTTCGTCTTATCGTTTTACTACTGACTATATGTTAATAGCTAAATGTGGTGTCGTTATGAACAGTCTTACCATCGTTTCATTGAAAACAGTGTTCGTGTATATTTGATACTGGTTGAAAATTTAGTGAAATCTCTGCGTATAATTATTAGATCAGTGTGTGAATAACGGTGCTTAAGTATGTAGAATTCCAACGGTTTAATAAGTCCTCGGTAGTATAGTGGTTAGTATCCCCGCCTGTCACGCGGGAGACCGGGGTTCGATTCCCCGCCGGGGAGAACATTATTTTTTACCAACCGTTCGAAGCGCTAATAGAGGAGACACAACCCTTTCGTTTCATTGAAAGATGTAAAAAGTCAAAAATGTTATCCCGCGAGGCGGATTTGAACCACCGACCTAAGGATGTCTTGTTTCCATTCCACTACAGTCCTCCGCTCTACCAACTGAGCTATCACGGGATCTATCATACAGTCTAAAAGTCAGCGTTTTAATCGTTTACCTAATAAAGTGAAAAACAAAATATACCACACTGTTGGAACAGTTCCAAAATCCAATAGAAATATCACAGAAAGAGACACAATCGATAATCCTAACACACAAATACATGACATGTCTTAGTACAGACACTTCAACAAAAAGCGGAGGAGTTAAACTAGTTTTATGGGCCCAAACCTCCCCTCTTAGTGAAATGATGCGGTCATGCAAGTGCTTTCCCCGTATGAGAGGAATTAGCACAAATTGTTGAACTGAATGATCACTGAATAAATAGCATTAATTACAAAAGATGTACTGGAAAGGACAAAAAGAAAAAAAAAGAGAAAAACTATTTTAAAAGTGTCAGGTTTTCTTTTGATCAAACAAAAATGTTTCCGTTTTTTTCGTCTTATCGTTTTACTACTGACTATATGTTAATAGCTAAATGTGGTGTCGCTATGAACAGTCTTACCATCGTTTCATTGAAAACAGTGTTCGTGTATATTTGATACTGGTTGAAAATTTAGTGAAATCTCTGCGTATAATTATTAGATCAGTGTGTGAATAACGGTGCTTAAGTATGTAGAATTCCAACGGTTTAATAAGTCCTCGGTAGTATAGTGGTTAGTATCCCCGCCTGTCACGCGGGAGACCGGGGTTCGATTCCCCGCCGGGGAGGACATTATTTTTTACCAACCGTTCGAAGCGCTAATAGAGGAGACACAACCCTTTCGTTTCATTGAAAGATGTAAAAAGTCAAAAATGTTATCCCGCGAGGCGGATTTGAACCACCGACCTAAGGATGTCTTGTTTCCATTCCACTACAGTCCTCCGCTCTACCAACTGAGCTATCACGGGATCTATCATACAATCTAAAAGTCAGCGTTTTAATCGTTTACCTAATAAAGTGAAAAACAAAATATACCACACTGTTGGAACAGTTCCAAAATCCAATAGAAAAATCACAGAAAGAGACACAATCGATAATCCTAACACACAAATACATGACATGTCTTAGTACAGACACTTCAACAAAAAGCGGCGGAGTTAAACTAGTTTTATGGGCCCAAACCTCCCCTCTTAGTGAAATGATGCGGTCATGCAAGTGCTTTCCCCGTATGAGAGGAATTAGCACAAATTGTTGAACTGAATGATCACTGAATAAATAGCATTAATTGCAAAAGATGTACTGGAAAGGACAAAAAGAAAAAAAAAGAGAAAAACTATTTTAAAAGTGCCAGGTTTTCTTTTGATCAAACAAAAATGTTTCCGTTTTTTTCGTCTTATCGTTTTACTACTGACTATATGTTAATAGCTAAATGTGGTGTCGTTATGAACAGTCTTACCATCGTTTCATTGAAAACAGTGTTCGTGTATATTTGATACTGGTTGAAAATTTAGTGAAATCTCTGCGTATAATTATTAGATCAGTGTGTGAATAACGGTGCTTAAGTATGTAGAATTCCAACGGTTTAATAAGTCCTCGGTAGTATAGTGGTTAGTATCCCCGCCTGTCACGCGGGAGACCGGGGTTCGATTCCCCGCCGGGGAGGACATTATTTTTTACCAACCGTTCGAAGCGCTAATAGAGGAGACACAACCCTTTCGTTTCATTGAAAGATGTAAAAAGTCAAAAATGTTATCCCGCGAGGCGGATTTGAACCACCGACCTAAGGATGTCTTGTTTCCATTCCACTACAGTCCTCCGCTCTACCAACTGAGCTATCACGGGATCTATCATACAATCTAAAAGTCAGCGTTTTAATCGTTTACCTAATAAAGTGAAAAACAAAATATACCACACTGTTGGAACAGTTCCAAAATCCAATAGAAAAATCACAGAAAGAGACACAATCGATAATCCTAACACACAAATACATGACATGTCTTAGTACAGACACTTCAACAAAAAGCGGCGGAGTTAAACTAGTTTTATGGGCCCAAACCTCCCCTCTTAGTGAAATGATGCGGTCATGCAAGTGCTTTCCCCGTATGAGAGGAATTAGCACAAATTGTTGAACTGAATGATCACTGAATAAATAGCATTAATTGCAAAAGATGTACTGGAAAGGACAAAAAGAAAAAAAAAGAGAAAAACTATTTTAAAAGTGCCAGGTTTTCTTTTGATCAAACAAAAATGTTTCCGTTTTTTTCGTCTTATCGTTTTACTACTGACTATATGTTAATAGCTAAATGTGGTGTCGTTATGAACAGTCTTACCATCGTTTCATTGAAAACAGTGTTCGTGTATATTTGATACTGGTTGAAAATTTAGTGAAATCTCTGCGTATAATTATTAGATCAGTGTGTGAATAACGGTGCTTAAGTATGTAGAATTCCAACGGTTTAATAAGTCCTCGGTAGTATAGTGGTTAGTATCCCCGCCTGTCACGCGGGAGACCGGGGTTCGATTCCCCGCCGGGGAGAACATTATTTTTTACCAACCGTTCGAAGCGCTAATAGAGGAGACACAACCCTTTCGTTTCATTGAAAGATGTAAAAAGTCAAAAATGTTATCCCGCGAGGCGGATTTGAACCACCGACCTAAGGATGTCTTGTTTCCATTCCACTACAGTCCTCCGCTCTACCAACTGAGCTATCACGGGATCTATCATACAATCTAAAAGTCAGCGTTTTAATCGTTTACCTAATAAAGTGAAAAACAAAATATACCACACTGTTGGAACAGTTCCAAAATCCAATAGAAAAATCACAGAAAGAGACACAATCGATAATCCTAACACACAAATACATGACATGTCTTAGTACAGACACTTCAACAAAAAGCGGCGGAGTTAAACTAGTTTTATGGGCCCAAACCTCCCCTCTTAGTGAAATGATGCGGTCATGCAAGTGCTTTCCCCGTATGAGAGGAATTAGCACAAATTGTTGAACTGAATGATCACTGAATAAATAGCATTAATTGCAAAAGATGTACTGGAAAGGACAAAAAGAAAAAAAAAGAGAAAAACTATTTTAAAAGTGCCAGGTTTTCTTTTGATCAAACAAAAATGTTTCCGTTTTTTTCGTCTTATCGTTTTACTACTGACTATATGTTAATAGCTAAATGTGGTGTCGTTATGAACAGTCTTACCATCGTTTCATTGAAAACAGTGTTCGTGTATATTTGATACTGGTTGAAAATTTAGTGAAATCTCTGCGTATAATTATTAGATCAGTGTGTGAATAACGGTGCTTAAGTATGTAGAATTCCAACGGTTTAATAAGTCCTCGGTAGTATAGTGGTTAGTATCCCCGCCTGTCACGCGGGAGACCGGGGTTCGATTCCCCGCCGGGGAGGACATTATTTTTTACCAACCGTTCGAAGCGCTAATAGAGGAGACACAACCCTTTCGTTTCATTGAAAGATGTAAAAAGTCAAAAATGTTATCCCGCGAGGCGGATTTGAACCACCGACCTAAGGATGTCTTGTTTCCATTCCACTACAGTCCTCCGCTCTACCAACTGAGCTATCACGGGATCTATCATACAATCTAAAAGTCAGCGTTTTAATCGTTTACCTAATAAAGTGAAAAACAAAATATACCACACTGTTGGAACAGTTCCAAAATCCAATAGAAAAATCACAGAAAGAGACACAATCGATAATCCTAACACACAAATACATGACATGTCTTAGTACAGACACTTCAACAAAAAGCGGCGGAGTTAAACTAGTTTTATGGGCCCAAACCTCCCCTCTTAGTGAAATGATGCGGTCATGCAAGTGTTTTCCCCGTATGAGAGGAATTAGCACAAATTGTTGAACTGAATGATCACTGAATAAATAGCATTAATTGCAAAAGATGTACTGGAAAGGACAAAAAGAAAAAAAAAGAGAAAAACTATTTTAAAAGTGCCAGGTTTTCTTTTGATCAAACAAAAATGTTTCCGTTTTTTACGTCTTATCGTTTTACTACTGACTATATGTTAATAGCTAAATGTGGTGTCGTTATGAACAGTCTTACCATCGTTTCATTGAAAACAGTGTTCGTGTATATTTGATACTGGTTGAAAATTTAGTGAAATCTCTGCGTATAATTATTAGATCAGTGTGTGAATAACGGTGCTTAAGTATGTAGAATTCCAACGGTTTAATAAGTCCTCGGTAGTATAGTGGTTAGTATCCCCGCCTGTCACGCGGGAGACCGGGGTTCGATTCCCCGCCGGGGAGGACATTATTTTTTACCAACCGTTCGAAGCGCTAATAGAGGAGACACAACCCTTTCGTTTCATTGAAAGATGTAAAAAGTCAAAAATGTTATCCCGCGAGGCGGATTTGAACCACCGACCTAAGGATGTCTTGTTTCCATTCCACTACAGTCCTCCGCTCTACCAACTGAGCTATCACGGGATCTATCATACAATCTAAAAGTCAGCGTTTTAATCGTTTACCTAATAAAGTGAAAAACAAAATATACCACACTGTTGGAACAGTTCCAAAATCCAATAGAAAAATCACAGAAAGAGACACAATCGATAATCCTAACACACAAATACATGACATGTCTTAGTACAGACACTTCAACAAAAAGCGGCGGAGTTAAACTAGTTTTATGGGCCCAAACCTCCCCTCTTAGTGAAATGATGCGGTCATGCAAGTGCTTTCCCCGTATGAGAGGAATTAGCACAAATTGTTGAACTGAATGATCACTGAATAAATAGCATTAATTGCAAAAGATGTACTGGAAAGGACAAAAAGAAAAAAAAAGAGAAAAACTATTTTAAAAGTGCCAGGTTTTCTTTTGATCAAACAAAAATGTTTCCGTTTTTTTCGTCTTATCGTTTTACTACTGACTATATGTTAATAGCTAAATGTGGTGTCGTTATGAACAGTCTTACCATCGTTTCATTGAAAACAGTGTTCGTGTATATTTGATACTGGTTGAAAATTTAGTGAAATCTCTGCGTATAATTATTAGATCAGTGTGTGAATAACGGTGCTTAAGTATGTAGAATTCCAACGGTTTAATAAGTCCTCGGTAGTATAGTGGTTAGTATCCCCGCCTGTCACGCGGGAGACCGGGGTTCGATTCCCCGCCGGGGAGGACATTATTTTTTACCAACCGTTCGAAGCGCTAATAGAGGAGACACAACCCTTTCGTTTCATTGAAAGATGTAAAAAGTCAAAAATGTTATCCCGCGAGGCGGATTTGAACCACCGACCTAAGGATGTCTTGTTTCCATTCCACTACAGTCCTCCGCTCTACCAACTGAGCTATCACGGGATCTATCATACAATCTAAAAGTCAGCGTTTTAATCGTTTACCTAATAAAGTGAAAAACAAAATATACCACACTGTTGGAACAGTTCCAAAATCCAATAGAAAAATCACAGAAAGAGACACAATCGATAATCCTAACACACAAATACATGACATGTCTTAGTACAGACACTTCAACAAAAAGCGGCGGAGTTAAACTAGTTTTATGGGCCCAAACCTCCCCTCTTAGTGAAATGATGCGGTCATGCAAGTGCTTTCCCCGTATGAGAGGAATTAGCACAAATTGTTGAACTGAATGATCACTGAATAAATAGCATTAATTGCAAAAGATGTACTGGAAAGGACAAAAAGAAAAAAAAAGAGAAAAACTATTTTAAAAGTGCCAGGTTTTCTTTTGATCAAACAAAAATGTTTCCGTTTTTTTCGTCTTATCGTTTTACTACTGACTATATGTTAATAGCTAAATGTGGTGTCGTTATGAACAGTCTTACCATCGTTTCATTGAAAACAGTGTTCGTGTATATTTGATACTGGTTGAAAATTTAGTGAAATCTCTGCGTATAATTATTAGATCAGTGTGTGAATAACGGTGCTTAAGTATGTAGAATTCCAACGGTTTAATAAGTCCTCGGTAGTATAGTGGTTAGTATCCCCGCCTGTCACGCGGGAGACCGGGGTTCGATTCCCCACCGGGGAGGACATTATTTTTTACCAACCGTTCGAAGCGCTAATAGAGGAGACACAACCCTTTCGTTTCATTGAAAGATGTAAAAAGTCAAAAATGTTATCCCGCGAGGCGGATTTGAACCACCGACCTAAGGATGTCTTGTTTCCATTCCACTACAGTCCTCCGCTCTACCAACTGAGCTATCACGGGATCTATCATACAGTCTAAAAGTCAGCGTTTTAATCGTTTACCTAATAAAGTGAAAAACAAAATATACCACACTGTTGGAACAGTTCCAAAATCCAATAGAAAAATCACAGAAAGAGACACAATCGATAATCCTAACACACAAATACATGACATGTCTTAGTACAGACACTTCAACAAAAAGCGGCGGAGTTAAACTAGTTTTATGGGCCCAAACCTCCCCTCTTAGTGAAATGATGCGGTCATGCAAGTGCTTTCCCCGTATGAGAGGAATTAGCACAAATTGTTGAACTGAATGATCACTCAATAAATAGCATTAATTGCAAAAGATGTACTGGAAAGGACAAAAAGAAAAAAAAAGAGAAAAACTATTTTAAAAGTGCCAGGTTTTCTTTTGATCAAACAAAAATGTTTCCGTTTTTTTCGTCTTATCGTTTTACTACTGACTATATGTTAATAGCTAAATGTGGTGTCGTTATGAACAGTCTTACCATCGTTTCATTGAAAACAGTGTTCGTGTATATTTGATACTGGTTGAAAATTTAGTGAAATCTCTGCGTATAATTATTAGATCAGTGTGTGAATAACGGTGCTTAAGTATGTAGAATTCCAACGGTTTAATAAGTCCTCGGTAGTATAGTGGTTAGTATCCCCGCCTGTCACGCGGGAGACCGGGGTTCGATTCCCCGCCGGGGAGGACATTATTTTTTACCAACCGTTCGAAGCGCTAATAGAGGAGACACAACCCTTTCGTTTCATTGAAAGATGTAAAAAGTCAAAAATGTTATCCCGCGAGGCGGATTTGAACCACCGACCTAAGGATGTCTTGTTTCCATTCCACTACAGTCCTCCGCTCTACCAACTGAGCTATCACGGGATCTATCATACAGTCTAAAAGTCAGCGTTTTAATCGTTTACCTAATAAAGTGAAAAACAAAATATACCACACTGTTGGAACAGTTCCAAAATCCAATAGAAAAATCACAGAAAGAGACACAATCGATAATCCTAACACACAAATACATGACATGTCTTAGTACAGACACTTCAACAAAAAGCGGCGGAGTTAAACTAGTTTTATGGGCCCAAACCTCCCCTCTTAGTGAAATGATGCGGTCATGCAAGTGCTTTCCCCGTATGAGAGGAATTAGCACAAATTGTTGAACTGAATGATCACTGAATAAATAGCATTAATTGCAAAAGATGTACTGGAAAGGACAAAAAGAAAAAAAAAGAGAAAAACTATTTTAAAAGTGCCAGGTTTTCTTTTGATCAAACAAAAATGTTTCCGTTTTTTTCGTCTTATCGTTTTACTACTGACTATATGTTAATAGCTAAATGTGGTGTCGTTATGAACAGTCTTACCATCGTTTCATTGAAAACAGTGTTCGTGTATATTTGATACTGGTTGAAAATTTAGTGAAATCTCTGCGTATAATTATTAGATCAGTGTGTGAATAACGGTGCTTAAGTATGTAGAATTCCAACGGTTTAATAAGTCCTCGGTAGTATAGTGGTTAGTATCCCCGCCTGTCACGCGGGAGACCGGGGTTCGATTCCCCGCCGGGGAGGACATTATTTTTTACCAACCGTTCGAAGCGCTAATAGAGGAGACACAACCCTTTCGTTTCATTGAAAGATGTAAAAAGTCAAAAATGTTATCCCGCGAGGCGGATTTGAACCACCGACCTAAGGATGTCTTGTTTCCATTCCACTACAGTCCTCCGCTCTACCAACTGAGCTATCACGGGATCTATCATACAATCTAAAAGTCAGCGTTTTAATCGTTTACCTAATAAAGTGAAAAACAAAATATACCACACTGTTGGAACAGTTCCAAAATCCAATAGAAAAATCACAGAAAGAGACACAATCGATAATCCTAACACACAAATACATGACATGTCTTAGTACAGACACTTCAACAAAAAGCGGCGGAGTTAAACTAGTTTTATGGGCCCAAACCTCCCCTCTTAGTGAAATGATGCGGTCATGCAAGTGCTTTCCCCGTATGAGAGGAATTAGCACAAATTGTTGAACTGAATGATCACTGAATAAATAGCATTAATTGCAAAAGATGTACTGGAAAGGACAAAAAGAAAAAAAAAGAGAAAAACTATTTTAAAAGTGCCAGGTTTTCTTTTGATCAAACAAAAATGTTTCCGTTTTTTTCGTCTTATCGTTTTACTACTGACTATATGTTAATAGCTAAATGTGGTGTCGTTATGAACAGTCTTACCATCGTTTCATTGAAAACAGTGTTCGTGTATATTTGATACTGGTTGAAAATTTAGTGAAATCTCTGCGTATAATTATTAGATCAGTGTGTGAATAACGGTGCTTAAGTATGTAGAATTCCAACGGTTTAATAAGTCCTCGGTAGTATAGTGGTTAGTATCCCCGCCTGTCACGCGGGAGACCGGGGTTCGATTCCCCGCCGGGGAGGACATTATTTTTTACCAACCGTTCGAAGCGCTAATAGAGGAGACACAACCCTTTCGTTTCATTGAAAGATGTAAAAAGTCAAAAATGTTATCCCGCGAGGCGGATTTGAACCACCGACCTAAGGATGTCTTGTTTCCATTCCACTACAGTCCTCCGCTCTACCAACTGAGCTATCACGGGATCTATCATACAATCTAAAAGTCAGCGTTTTAATCGTTTACCTAATAAAGTGAAAAACAAAATATACCACACTGTTGGAACAGTTCCAAAATCCAATAGAAAAATCACAGAAAGAGACACAATCGATAATCCTAACACACAAATACATGACATGTCTTAGTACAGACACTTCAACAAAAAGCGGCGGAGTTAAACTAGTTTTATGGGCCCAAACCTCCCCTCTTAGTGAAATGATGCGGTCATGCAAGTGCTTTCCCCGTATGAGAGGAATTAGCACAAATTGTTGAACTGAATGATCACTGAATAAATAGCATTAATTGCAAAAGATGTACTGGAAAGGACAAAAAGAAAAAAAAAGAGAAAAACTATTTTAAAAGTGCCAGGTTTTCTTTTGATCAAACAAAAATGTTTCCGTTTTTTTCGTCTTATCGTTTTACTACTGACTATATGTTAATAGCTAAATGTGGTGTCGTTATGAACAGTCTTACCATCGTTTCATTGAAAACAGTGTTCGTGTATATTTGATACTGGTTGAAAATTTAGTGAAATCTCTGCGTATAATTATTAGATCAGTGTGTGAATAACGGTGCTTAAGTATGTAGAATTCCAACGGTTTAATAAGTCCTCGGTAGTATAGTGGTTAGTATCCCCGCCTGTCACGCGGGAGACCGGGGTTCGATTCCCCACCGGGGAGGACATTATTTTTTACCAACCGTTCGAAGCGCTAATAGAGGAGACACAACCCTTTCGTTTCATTGAAAGATGTAAAAAGTCAAAAATGTTATCCCGCGAGGCGGATTTGAACCACCGACCTAAGGATGTCTTGTTTCCATTCCACTACAGTCCTCCGCTCTACCAACTGAGCTATCACGGGATCTATCATACAGTCTAAAAGTCAGCGTTTTAATCGTTTACCTAATAAAGTGAAAAACAAAATATACCACACTGTTGGAACAGTTCCAAAATCCAATAGAAAAATCACAGAAAGAGACACAATCGATAATCCTAACACACAAATACATGACATGTCTTAGTACAGACACTTCAACAAAAAGCGGCGGAGTTAAACTAGTTTTATGGGCCCAAACCTCCCCTCTTAGTGAAATGATGCGGTCATGCAAGTGCTTTCCCCGTATGAGAGGAATTAGCACAAATTGTTGAACTGAATGATCACTGAATAAATAGCATTAATTGCAAAAGATGTACTGGAAAGGACAAAAAGAAAAAAAAAGAGAAAAACTATTTTAAAAGTGCCAGGTTTTCTTTTGATCAAACAAAAATGTTTCCGTTTTTTTCGTCTTATCGTTTTACTACTGACTATATGTTAATAGCTAAATGTGGTGTCGTTATGAACAGTCTTACCATCGTTTCATTGAAAACAGTGTTCGTGTATATTTGATACTGGTTGAAAATTTAGTGAAATCTCTGCGTATAATTATTAGATCAGTGTGTGAATAACGGTGCTTAAGTATGTAGAATTCCAACGGTTTAATAAGTCCTCGGTAGTATAGTGGTTAGTATCCCCGCCTGTCACGCGGGAGACCGGGGTTCGATTCCCCGCCGGGGAGGACATTATTTTTTACCAACCGTTCGAAGCGCTAATAGAGGAGACACAACCCTTTCGTTTCATTGAAAGATGTAAAAAGTCAAAAATGTTATCCCGCGAGGCGGATTTGAACCACCGACCTAAGGATGTCTTGTTTCCATTCCACTACAGTCCTCCGCTCTACCAACTGAGCTATCACGGGATCTATCATACAGTCTAAAAGTCAGCGTTTTAATCGTTTACCTAATAAAGTGAAAAACAAAATATACCACACTGTTGGAACAGTTCCAAAATCCAATAGAAAAATCACAGAAAGAGACACAATCGATAATCCTAACACACAAATACATGACATGTCTTAGTACAGACACTTCAACAAAAAGCGGCGGAGTTAAACTAGTTTTATGGGCCCAAACCTCCCCTCTTAGTGAAATGATGCGGTCATGCAAGTGCTTTCCCCGTATGAGAGGAATTAGCACAAATTGTTGAACTGAATGATCACTGAATAAATAGCATTAATTGCAAAAGATGTACTGGAAAGGACAAAAAGAAAAAAAAAGAGAAAAACTATTTTAAAAGTGTCAGGTTTTCTTTTGATCAAACAAACATGTTTCCGTTTTTTTCGTCTTATCGTTTTACTACTGACTATATGTTAATAGCTAAATGTGGTGTCGTTATGAACAGTCTTACCATCGTTTCATTGAAAACAGTGTTCGTGTATATTTGATACTGGTTGAAAATTTAGTTTAATCTCTGCGTATAATTATTAGATCAGTGTGTGAATAACGGTGCTTAAGTATGTAGAATTCCAACGGTTTAATAAGTCCTCGGTAGTATAGTGGTTAGTATCCCCGCCTGTCACGCGGGAGACCGGGGTTCGATTCCCCGCCGGGCAGGACATTATTTTTTACCAACCGTTCGAAGCGCTAATAGAGGAGACACAACCCTTTCGTTTCATTGAAAGATGTAAAAAGTCAAAAATGTTATCCCGCGAGGCGGATTTGAACCACCGACCTAAGGATGTCTTGTTTCCATTCCACTACAGTCCTCCGCTCTACCAACTGAGCTATCACGGGATCTATCATACAGTCTAAAAGTCAGCGTTTTAATCGTTTACCTAATAAAGTGAAAAACAAAATATACCACACTGTTGGAACAGTTCCAAAATCCAATAGAAAAATCACAGAAAGAGACACAATCGATAATCCTAACACACAAATACATGACATGTCTTAGTACAGACACTTCAACAAAAAGCGGCGGAGTTAAACTAGTTTTATGGGCCCAAACCTCCCCTCTTAGTGAAATGATGCGGTCATGCAAGTGCTTTCCCCGTATGAGAGGAATTAGCACAAATTGTTGAACTGAATGATCACTGAATAAATAGCATTAATTGCAAAAGATGTACTGGAAAGGACAAAAAGAAAAAAAAAGAGAAAAACTATTTTAAAAGTGCCAGGTTTTCTTTTGATCAAACAAAAATGTTTCCGTTTTTTTCGTCTTATCGTTTTACTACTGACTATATGTTAATAGCTAAATGTGGTGTCGTTATGAACAGTCTTACCATCGTTTCATTGAAAACAGTGTTCGTGTATATTTGATACTGGTTGAAAATTTAGTGAAATCTCTGCGTATAATTATTAGATCAGTGTGTGAATAACGGTGCTTAAGTATGTAGAATTCCAACGGTTTAATAAGTCCTCGGTAGTATAGTGGTTAGTATCCCCGCCTGTCACGCGGGAGACCGGGGTTCGATTCCCCGCCGGGGAGGACATTATTTTTTACCAACCGTTCGAAGCGCTAATAGAGGAGACACAACCCTTTCGTTTCATTGAAAGATGTAAAAAGTCAAAAATGTTATCCCGCGAGGCGGATTTGAACCACCGACCTAAGGATGTCTTGTTTCCATTCCACTACAGTCCTCCGCTCTACCAACTGAGCTATCACGGGATCTATCATACAGTCTAAAAGTCAGCGTTTTAATCGTTTACCTAATAAAGTGAAAAACAAAATATACCACACTGTTGGAACAGTTCCAAAATCCAATAGAAAAATCACAGAAAGAGACACAATCGATAATCCTAACACACAAATACATGACATGTCTTAGTACAGACACTTCAACAAAAAGCGGCGGAGTTAAACTAGTTTTATGGGCCCAAACCTCCCCTCTTAGTGAAATGATGCGGTCATGCAAGTGCTTTCCCCGTATGAGAGGAATTAGCACAAATTGTTGAACTGAATGATCACTGAATAAATAGCATTAATTGCAAAAGATGTACTGGAAAGGACAAAAAGAAAAAAAAAGAGAAAAACTATTTTAAAAGTGCCAGGTTTTCTTTTGATCAAACAAAAATGTTTCCGTTTTTTTCGTCTTATCGTTTTACTACTGACTATATGTTAATAGCTAAATGTGGTGTCGTTATGAACAGTCTTACCATCGTTTCATTGAAAACAGTGTTCGTGTATATTTGATACTGGTTGAAAATTTAGTGAAATCTCTGCGTATAATTATTAGATCAGTGTGTGAATAACGGTGCTTAAGTATGTAGAATTCCAACGGTTTAATAAGTCCTCGGTAGTATAGTGGTTAGTATCCCCGCCTGTCACGCGGGAGACCGGGGTTCGATTCCCCGCCGGGGAGGACATTATTTTTTACCAACCGTTCGAAGCGCTAATAGAGGAGACACAACCCTTTCGTTTCATTGAAAGATGTAAAAAGTCAAAAATGTTATCCCGCGAGGCGGATTTGAACCACCGACCTAAGGATGTCTTGTTTCCATTCCACTACAGTCCTCCGCTCTACCAACTGAGCTATCACGGGATCTATCATACAGTCTAAAAGTCAGCGTTTTAATCGTTTACCTAATAAAGTGAAAAACAAAATATACCACACTGTTGGAACAGTTCCAAAATCCAATAGAAAAATCACAGAAAGAGACACAATCGATAATCCTAACACACAAATACATGACATGTCTTAGTACAGACACTTCAACAAAAAGCGGCGGAGTTAAACTAGTTTTATGGGCCCAAACCTCCCCTCTTAGTGAAATGATGCGGTCATGCAAGTGCTTTCCCCGTATGAGAGGAATTAGCACAAATTGTTGAACTGAATGATCACTGAATAAATAGCATTAATTGCAAAAGATGTACTGGAAAGGACAAAAAGAAAAAAAAAGAGAAAAACTATTTTAAAAGTGTCAGGTTTTCTTTTGATCAAACAAACATGTTTCCGTTTTTTTCGTCTTATCGTTTTACTACTGACTATATGTTAATAGCTAAATGTGGTGTCGTTATGAACAGTCTTACCATCGTTTCATTGAAAACAGTGTTCGTGTATATTTGATACTGGTTGAAAATTTAGTTTAATCTCTGCGTATAATTATTAGATCAGTGTGTGAATAACGGTGCTTAAGTATGTAGAATTCCAACGGTTTAATAAGTCCTCGGTAGTATAGTGGTTAGTATCCCCGCCTGTCACGCGGGAGACCGGGGTTCGATTCCCCGCCGGGCAGGACATTATTTTTTACCAACCGTTCGAAGCGCTAATAGAGGAGACACAACCCTTTCGTTTCATTGAAAGATGTAAAAAGTCAAAAATGTTATCCCGCGAGGCGGATTTGAACCACCGACCTAAGGATGTCTTGTTTCCATTCCACTACAGTCCTCCGCTCTACCAACTGAGCTATCACGGGATCTATCATACAGTCTAAAAGTCAGCGTTTTAATCGTTTACCTAATAAAGTGAAAAACAAAATATACCACACTGTTGGAACAGTTCCAAAATCCAATAGAAAAATCACAGAAAGAGACACAATCGATAATCCTAACACACAAATACATGACATGTCTTAGTACAGACACTTCAACAAAAAGCGGCGGAGTTAAACTAGTTTTATGGGCCCAAACCTCCCCTCTTAGTGAAATGATGCGGTCATGCAAGTGCTTTCCCCGTATGAGAGGAATTAGCACAAATTGTTGAACTGAATGATCACTGAATAAATAGCATTAATTGCAAAAGATGTACTGGAAAGGACAAAAAGAAAAAAAAAGAGAAAAACTATTTTAAAAGTGCCAGGTTTTCTTTTGATCAAACAAAAATGTTTCCGTTTTTTTCGTCTTATCGTTTTACTACTGACTATATGTTAATAGCTAAATGTGGTGTCGTTATGAACAGTCTTACCATCGTTTCATTGAAAACAGTGTTCGTGTATATTTGATACTGGTTGAAAATTTAGTGAAATCTCTGCGTATAATTATTAGATCAGTGTGTGAATAACGGTGCTTAAGTATGTAGAATTCCAACGGTTTAATAAGTCCTCGGTAGTATAGTGGTTAGTATCCCCGCCTGTCACGCGGGAGACCGGGGTTCGATTCCCCACCGGGGAGGACATTATTTTTTACCAACCGTTCGAAGCGCTAATAGAGGAGACACAACCCTTTCGTTTCATTGAAAGATGTAAAAAGTCAAAAATGTTATCCCGCGAGGCGGATTTGAACCACCGACCTAAGGATGTCTTGTTTCCATTCCACTACAGTCCTCCGCTCTACCAACTGAGCTATCACGGGATCTATCATACAGTCTAAAAGTCAGCGTTTTAATCGTTTACCTAATAAAGTGAAAAACAAAATATACCACACTGTTGGAACAGTTCCAAAATCCAATAGAAAAATCACAGAAAGAGACACAATCGATAATCCTAACACACAAATACATGACATGTCTTAGTACAGACACTTCAACAAAAAGCGGCGGAGTTAAACTAGTTTTATGGGCCCAAACCTCCCCTCTTAGTGAAATGATGCGGTCATGCAAGTGCT
Source organism: Bathymodiolus brooksi (assembly GCA_963680875.1). NCBI lineage: Eukaryota > Metazoa > Mollusca > Bivalvia > Mytilida > Modiolidae > Bathymodiolus > Bathymodiolus brooksi. The sequence goes on from OY804586.1 coordinate 43,394,842, forward strand.
TTCCCCGTATGAGAGGAATTAGCACAAATTGTTGAACTGAATGATCACTGAATAAATAGCATTAATTGCAAAAGATGTACTGGAAAGGACAAAAAGAAAAAAAAAGAGAAAAACTATTTTAAAAGTGCCAGGTTTTCTTTTGATCAAACAAAAATGTTTCCGTTTTTTTCGTCTTATCGTTTTACTACTGACTATATGTTAATAGCTAAATGTGGTGTCGTTATGAACAGTCTTACCATCGTTTCATTGAAAACAGTGTTCGTGTATATTTGATACTGGTTGAAAATTTAGTGAAATCTCTGCGTATAATTATTAGATCAGTGTGTGAATAACGGTGCTTAAGTATGTAGAATTCCAACGATTTAATAAGTCCTCGGTAGTATAGTGGTTAGTATCCCCGCCTGTCACGCGGGAGACCGGGGTTCGATTCCCCGCCGGGGAGGACATTATTTTTTACCAACCGTTCGAAGCGCTAATAGAGGAGACACAACCCTTTCGTTTCATTGAAAGATGTAAAAAGTCAAAAATGTTATCCCGCGAGGCGGATTTGAACCACCGACCTAAGGATGTCTTGTTTCCATTCCACTACAGTCCTCCGCTCTACCAACTGAGCTATCACGGGATCTATCATACAGTCTAAAAGTCAGCGTTTTAATCGTTTACCTAATAAAGTGAAAAACAAAATATACCACACTGTTGGAACAGTTCCAAAATCCAATAGAAAAATCACAGAAAGAGACACAATCGATAATCCTAACACACAAATACATGACATGTCTTAGTACAGACACTTCAACAAAAAGCGGCGGAGTTAAACTAGTTTTATGGGCCCAAACCTCCCCTCTTAGTGAAATGATGCGGTCATGCAAGTGCTTTCCCCGTATGAGAGGAATTAGCACAAATTGTTGAACTGAATGATCACTGAATAAATAGCATTAATTGCAAAAGATGTACTGGAAAGGACAAAAAGAAAAAAAAAGAGAAAAACTATTTTAAAAGTGTCAGGTTTTCTTTTGATCAAACAAACATGTTTCCGTTTTTTTCGTCTTATCGTTTTACTACTGACTATATGTTAATAGCTAAATGTGGTGTCGTTATGAACAGTCTTACCATCGTTTCATTGAAAACAGTGTTCGTGTATATTTGATACTGGTTGAAAATTTAGTGAAATCTCTGCGTATAATTATTAGATCAGTGTGTGAATAACGGTGCTTAAGTATGTAGAATTCCAACGGTTTAATAAGTCCTCGGTAGTATAGTGGTTAGTATCCCCGCCTGTCACGCGGGAGACCGGGGTTCGATTCCCCGCCGGGGAGGACATTATTTTTTACCAACCGTTCGAAGCGCTAATAGAGGAGACACAACCCTTTCGTTTCATTGAAAGATGTAAAAAGTCAAAAATGTTATCCCGCGAGGCGGATTTGAACCACCGACCTAAGGATGTCTTGTTTCCATTCCACTACAGTCCTCCGCTCTACCAACTGAGCTATCACGGGATCTATCATACAGTCTAAAAGTCAGCGTTTTAATCGTTTACCTAATAAAGTGAAAAACAAAATATACCACACTGTTGGAACAGTTCCAAAATCCAATAGAAAAATCACAGAAAGAGACACAATCGATAATCCTAACACACAAATACATGACATGTCTTAGTACAGACACTTCAACAAAAAGCGGCGGAGTTAAACTAGTTTTATGGGCCCAAACCTCCCCTCTTAGTGAAATGATGCGGTCATGCAAGTGCTTTCCCCGTATGAGAGGAATTAGCACAAATTGTTGAACTGAATGATCACTGAATAAATAGCATTAATTGCAAAAGATGTACTGGAAAGGACAAAAAAAAAAAAAAAGAGAAAAACTATTTTAAAAGTGCCAGGTTTTCTTTTGATCAAACAAAAATGTTTCCGTTTTTTTCGTCTTATCGTTTTACTACTGACTATATGTTAATAGCTAAATGTGGTGTCGTTATGAACAGTCTTACCATCGTTTCATTGAAAACAGTGTTCGTGTATATTTGATACTGGTTGAAAATTTAGTGAAATCTCTGCGTATAATTATTAGATCAGTGTGTGAATAACGGTGCTTAAGTATGTAGAATTCCAACGGTTTAATAAGTCCTCGGTAGTATAGTGGTTAGTATCCCCGCCTGTCACGCGGGAGACCGGGGTTCGATTCCCCACCGGGGAGGACATTATTTTTTACCAACCGTTCGAAGCGCTAATAGAGGAGACACAACCCTTTCGTTTCATTGAAAGATGTAAAAAGTCAAAAATGTTATCCCGCGAGGCGGATTTGAACCACCGACCTAAGGATGTCTTGTTTCCATTCCACTACAGTCCTCCGCTCTACCAACTGAGCTATCACGGGATCTATCATACAGTCTAAAAGTCAGCGTTTTAATCGTTTACCTAATAAAGTGAAAAACAAAATATACCACACTGTTGGAACAGTTCCAAAATCCAATAGAAAAATCACAGAAAGAGACACAATCGATAATCCTAACACACAAATACATGACATGTCTTAGTACAGACACTTCAACAAAAAGCGGCGGAGTTAAACTAGTTTTATGGGCCCAAACCTCCCCTCTTAGTGAAATGATGCGGTCATGCAAGTGCTTTCCCCGTATGAGAGGAATTAGCACAAATTGTTGAACTGAATGATCACTGAATAAATAGCATTAATTGCAAAAGATGTACTGGAAAGGACAAAAAGAAAAAAAAAGAGAAAAACTATTTTAAAAGTGTCAGGTTTTCTTTTGATCAAACAAACATGTTTCCGTTTTTTTCGTCTTATCGTTTTACTACTGACTATATGTTAATAGCTAACTGTGGTGTCGTTATGAACAGTCTTACCATCGTTTCATTGAAAACAGTGTTCGTGTATATTTGATACTGGTTGAAAATTTAGTGAAATCTCTGCGTATAATTATTAGATCAGTGTGTGAATAACGGTGCTTAAGTATGTAGAATTCCAACGGTTTAATAAGTCCTCGGTAGTATAGTGGTTAGTATCCCCGCCTGTCACGCGGGAGACCGGGGTTCGATTCCCCGCCGGGGAGGACATTATTTTTTACCAACCGTTCGAAGCGCTAATAGAGGAGACACAACCCTTTCGTTTCATTGAAAGATGTAAAAAGTCAAAAATGTTATCCCGCGAGGCGGATTTGAACCACCGACCTAAGGATGTCTTGTTTCCATTCCACTACAGTCCTCCGCTCTACCAACTGAGCTATCACGGGATCTATCATACAGTCTAAAAGTCAGCGTTTTAATCGTTTACCTAATAAAGTGAAAAACAAAATATACCACACTGTTGGAACAGTTCCAAAATCCAATAGAAAAATCACAGAAAGAGACACAATCGATAATCCTAACACACAAATACATGACATGTCTTAGTACAGACACTTCAACAAAAAGCGGCGGAGTTAAACTAGTTTTATGGGCCCAAACCTCCCCTCTTAGTGAAATGATGCGGTCATGCAAGTGCTTTCCCCGTATGAGAGGAATTAGCACAAATTGTTGAACTGAATGATCACTGAATAAATAGCATTAATTGCAAAAGATGTACTGGAAAGGACAAAAAAAAAAAAAAAGAGAAAAACTATTTTAAAAGTGCCAGGTTTTCTTTTGATCAAACAAAAATGTTTCCGTTTTTTTCGTCTTATCGTTTTACTACTGACTATATGTTAATAGCTAAATGTGGTGTCGTTATGAACAGTCTTACCATCGTTTCATTGAAAACAGTGTTCGTGTATATTTGATACTGGTTGAAAATTTAGTGAAATCTCTGCGTATAATTATTAGATCAGTGTGTGAATAACGGTGCTTAAGTATGTAGAATTCCAACGGTTTAATAAGTCCTCGGTAGTATAGTGGTTAGTATCCCCGCCTGTCACGCGGGAGACCGGGGTTCGATTCCCCACCGGGGAGGACATTATTTTTTACCAACCGTTCGAAGCGCTAATAGAGGAGACACAACCCTTTCGTTTCATTGAAAGATGTAAAAAGTCAAAAATGTTATCCCGCGAGGCGGATTTGAACCACCGACCTAAGGATGTCTTGTTTCCATTCCACTACAGTCCTCCGCTCTACCAACTGAGCTATCACGGGATCTATCATACAGTCTAAAAGTCAGCGTTTTAATCGTTTACCTAATAAAGTGAAAAACAAAATATACCACACTGTTGGAACAGTTCCAAAATCCAATAGAAAAATCACAGAAAGAGACACAATCGATAATCCTAACACACAAATACATGACATGTCTTAGTACAGACACTTCAACAAAAAGCGGCGGAGTTAAACTAGTTTTATGGGCCCAAACCTCCCCTCTTAGTGAAATGATGCGGTCATGCAAGTGCTTTCCCCGTATGAGAGGAATTAGCACAAATTGTTGAACTGAATGATCACTGAATAAATAGCATTAATTGCAAAAGATGTACTGGAAAGGACAAAAAGAAAAAAAAAGAGAAAAACTATTTTAAAAGTGCCAGGTTTTCTTTTGATCAAACAAAAATGTTTCCGTTTTTTTCGTCTTATCGTTTTACTACTGACTATATGTTAATAGCTAAATGTGGTGTCGTTATGAACAGTCTTACCATCGTTTCATTGAAAACAGTGTTCGTGTATATTTGATACTGGTTGAAAATTTAGTGAAATCTCTGCGTATAATTATTAGATCAGTGTGTGAATAACGGTGCTTAAGTATGTAGAATTCCAACGATTTAATAAGTCCTCGGTAGTATAGTGGTTAGTATCCCCGCCTGTCACGCGGGAGACCGGGGTTCGATTCCCCGCCGGGGAGGACATTATTTTTTACCAACCGTTCGAAGCGCTAATAGAGGAGACACAACCCTTTCGTTTCATTGAAAGATGTAAAAAGTCAAAAATGTTATCCCGCGAGGCGGATTTGAACCACCGACCTAAGGATGTCTTGTTTCCATTCCACTACAGTCCTCCGCTCTACCAACTGAGCTATCACGGGATCTATCATACAGTCTAAAAGTCAGCGTTTTAATCGTTTACCTAATAAAGTGAAAAACAAAATATACCACACTGTTGGAACAGTTCCAAAATCCAATAGAAAAATCACAGAAAGAGACACAATCGATAATCCTAACACACAAATACATGACATGTCTTAGTACAGACACTTCAACAAAAAGCGGCGGAGTTAAACTAGTTTTATGGGCCCAAACCTCCCCTCTTAGTGAAATGATGCGGTCATGCAAGTGCTTTCCCCGTATGAGAGGAATTAGCACAAATTGTTGAACTGAATGATCACTGAATAAATAGCATTAATTGCAAAAGATGTACTGGAAAGGACAAAAAAAAAAAAAAAGAGAAAAACTATTTTAAAAGTGCCAGGTTTTCTTTTGATCAAACAAAAATGTTTCCGTTTTTTTCGTCTTATCGTTTTACTACTGACTATATGTTAATAGCTAAATGTGGTGTCGTTATGAACAGTCTTACCATCGTTTCATTGAAAACAGTGTTCGTGTATATTTGATACTGGTTGAAAATTTAGTGAAATCTCTGCGTATAATTATTAGATCAGTGTGTGAATAACGGTGCTTAAGTATGTAGAATTCCAACGGTTTAATAAGTCCTCGGTAGTATAGTGGTTAGTATCCCCGCCTGTCACGCGGGAGACCGGGGTTCGATTCCCCACCGGGGAGGACATTATTTTTTACCAACCGTTCGAAGCGCTAATAGAGGAGACACAACCCTTTCGTTTCATTGAAAGATGTAAAAAGTCAAAAATGTTATCCCGCGAGGCGGATTTGAACCACCGACCTAAGGATGTCTTGTTTCCATTCCACTACAGTCCTCCGCTCTACCAACTGAGCTATCACGGGATCTATCATACAGTCTAAAAGTCAGCGTTTTAATCGTTTACCTAATAAAGTGAAAAACAAAATATACCACACTGTTGGAACAGTTCCAAAATCCAATAGAAAAATCACAGAAAGAGACACAATCGATAATCCTAACACACAAATACATGACATGTCTTAGTACAGACACTTCAACAAAAAGCGGCGGAGTTAAACTAGTTTTATGGGCCCAAACCTCCCCTCTTAGTGAAATGATGCGGTCATGCAAGTGCTTTCCCCGTATGAGAGGAATTAGCACAAATTGTTGAACTGAATGATCACTGAATAAATAGCATTAATTGCAAAAGATGTACTGGAAAGGACAAAAAGAAAAAAAAAGAGAAAAACTATTTTAAAAGTGTCAGGTTTTCTTTTGATCAAACAAACATGTTTCCGTTTTTTTCGTCTTATCGTTTTACTACTGACTATATGTTAATAGCTAAATGTGGTGTCGTTATGAACAGTCTTACCATCGTTTCATTGAAAACAGTGTTCGTGTATATTTGATACTGGTTGAAAATTTAGTGAAATCTCTGCGTATAATTATTAGATCAGTGTGTGAATAACGGTGCTTAAGTATGTAGAATTCCAACGGTTTAATAAGTCCTCGGTAGTATAGTGGTTAGTATCCCCGCCTGTCACGCGGGAGACCGGGGTTCGATTCCCCGCCGGGGAGGACATTATTTTTTACCAACCGTTCGAAGCGCTAATAGAGGAGACACAACCCTTTCGTTTCATTGAAAGATGTAAAAAGTCAAAAATGTTATCCCGCGAGGCGGATTTGAACCACCGACCTAAGGATGTCTTGTTTCCATTCCACTACAGTCCTCCGCTCTACCAACTGAGCTATCACGGGATCTATCATACAGTCTAAAAGTCAGCGTTTTAATCGTTTACCTAATAAAGTGAAAAACAAAATATACCACACTGTTGGAACAGTTCCAAAATCCAATAGAAAAATCACAGAAAGAGACACAATCGATAATCCTAACACACAAATACATGACATGTCTTAGTACAGACACTTCAACAAAAAGCGGCGGAGTTAAACTAGTTTTATGGGCCCAAACCTCCCCTCTTAGTGAAATGATGCGGTCATGCAAGTGCTTTCCCCGTATGAGAGGAATTAGCACAAATTGTTGAACTGAATGATCACTGAATAAATAGCATTAATTGCAAAAGATGTACTGGAAAGGACAAAAAAAAAAAAAAAGAGAAAAACTATTTTAAAAGTGCCAGGTTTTCTTTTGATCAAACAAAAATGTTTCCGTTTTTTTCGTCTTATCGTTTTACTACTGACTATATGTTAATAGCTAAATGTGGTGTCGTTATGAACAGTCTTACCATCGTTTCATTGAAAACAGTGTTCGTGTATATTTGATACTGGTTGAAAATTTAGTGAAATCTCTGCGTATAATTATTAGATCAGTGTGTGAATAACGGTGCTTAAGTATGTAGAATTCCAACGGTTTAATAAGTCCTCGGTAGTATAGTGGTTAGTATCCCCGCCTGTCACGCGGGAGACCGGGGTTCGATTCCCCACCGGGGAGGACATTATTTTTTACCAACCGTTCGAAGCGCTAATAGAGGAGACACAACCCTTTCGTTTCATTGAAAGATGTAAAAAGTCAAAAATGTTATCCCGCGAGGCGGATTTGAACCACCGACCTAAGGATGTCTTGTTTCCATTCCACTACAGTCCTCCGCTCTACCAACTGAGCTATCACGGGATCTATCATACAGTCTAAAAGTCAGCGTTTTAATCGTTTACCTAATAAAGTGAAAAACAAAATATACCACACTGTTGGAACAGTTCCAAAATCCAATAGAAAAATCACAGAAAGAGACACAATCGATAATCCTAACACACAAATACATGACATGTCTTAGTACAGACACTTCAACAAAAAGCGGCGGAGTTAAACTAGTTTTATGGGCCCAAACCTCCCCTCTTAGTGAAATGATGCGGTCATGCAAGTGCTTTCCCCGTATGAGAGGAATTAGCACAAATTGTTGAACTGAATGATCACTGAATAAATAGCATTAATTGCAAAAGATGTACTGGAAAGGACAAAAAGAAAAAAAAAGAGAAAAACTATTTTAAAAGTGCCAGGTTTTCTTTTGATCAAACAAAAATGTTTCCGTTTTTTTCGTCTTATCGTTTTACTACTGACTATATGTTAATAGCTAAATGTGGTGTCGTTATGAACAGTCTTACCATCGTTTCATTGAAAACAGTGTTCGTGTATATTTGATACTGGTTGAAAATTTAGTGAAATCTCTGCGTATAATTATTAGATCAGTGTGTGAATAACGGTGCTTAAGTATGTAGAATTCCAACGATTTAATAAGTCCTCGGTAGTATAGTGGTTAGTATCCCCGCCTGTCACGCGGGAGACCGGGGTTCGATTCCCCGCCGGGGAGGACATTATTTTTTACCAACCGTTCGAAGCGCTAATAGAGGAGACACAACCCTTTCGTTTCATTGAAAGATGTAAAAAGTCAAAAATGTTATCCCGCGAGGCGGATTTGAACCACCGACCTAAGGATGTCTTGTTTCCATTCCACTACAGTCCTCCGCTCTACCAACTGAGCTATCACGGGATCTATCATACAGTCTAAAAGTCAGCGTTTTAATCGTTTACCTAATAAAGTGAAAAACAAAATATACCACACTGTTGGAACAGTTCCAAAATCCAATAGAAAAATCACAGAAAGAGACACAATCGATAATCCTAACACACAAATACATGACATGTCTTAGTACAGACACTTCAACAAAAAGCGGCGGAGTTAAACTAGTTTTATGGGCCCAAACCTCCCCTCTTAGTGAAATGATGCGGTCATGCAAGTGCTTTCCCCGTATGAGAGGAATTAGCACAAATTGTTGAACTGAATGATCACTGAATAAATAGCATTAATTGCAAAAGATGTACTGGAAAGGACAAAAAGAAAAAAAAAGAGAAAAACTATTTTAAAAGTGTCAGGTTTTCTTTTGATCAAACAAACATGTTTCCGTTTTTTTCGTCTTATCGTTTTACTACTGACTATATGTTAATAGCTAAATGTGGTGTCGTTATGAACAGTCTTACCATCGTTTCATTGAAAACAGTGTTCGTGTATATTTGATACTGGTTGAAAATTTAGTGAAATCTCTGCGTATAATTATTAGATCAGTGTGTGAATAACGGTGCTTAAGTATGTAGAATTCCAACGGTTTAATAAGTCCTCGGTAGTATAGTGGTTAGTATCCCCGCCTGTCACGCGGGAGACCGGGGTTCGATTCCCCGCCGGGGAGGACATTATTTTTTACCAACCGTTCGAAGCGCTAATAGAGGAGACACAACCCTTTCGTTTCATTGAAAGATGTAAAAAGTCAAAAATGTTATCCCGCGAGGCGGATTTGAACCACCGACCTAAGGATGTCTTGTTTCCATTCCACTACAGTCCTCCGCTCTACCAACTGAGCTATCACGGGATCTATCATACAGTCTAAAAGTCAGCGTTTTAATCGTTTACCTAATAAAGTGAAAAACAAAATATACCACACTGTTGGAACAGTTCCAAAATCCAATAGAAAAATCACAGAAAGAGACACAATCGATAATCCTAACACACAAATACATGACATGTCTTAGTACAGACACTTCAACAAAAAGCGGCGGAGTTAAACTAGTTTTATGGGCCCAAACCTCCCCTCTTAGTGAAATGATGCGGTCATGCAAGTGCTTTCCCCGTATGAGAGGAATTAGCACAAATTGTTGAACTGAATGATCACTGAATAAATAGCATTAATTGCAAAAGATGTACTGGAAAGGACAAAAAGAAAAAAAAAGAGAAAAACTATTTTAAAAGTGTCAGGTTTTCTTTTGATCAAACAAACATGTTTCCGTTTTTTTCGTCTTATCGTTTTACTACTGACTATATGTTAATAGCTAAATGTGGTGTCGTTATGAACAGTCTTACCATCGTTTCATTGAAAACAGTGTTCGTGTATATTTGATACTGGTTGAAAATTTAGTGAAATCTCTGCGTATAATTATTAGATCAGTGTGTGAATAACGGTGCTTAAGTATGTAGAATTCCAACGGTTTAATAAGTCCTCGGTAGTATAGTGGTTAGTATCCCCGCCTGTCACGCGGGAGACCGGGGTTCGATTCCCCGCCGGGGAGGACATTATTTTTTACCAACCGTTCGAAGCGCTAATAGAGGAGACACAACCCTTTCGTTTCATTGAAAGATGTAAAAAGTCAAAAATGTTATCCCGCGAGGCGGATTTGAACCACCGACCTAAGGATGTCTTGTTTCCATTCCACTACAGTCCTCCGCTCTACCAACTGAGCTATCACGGGATCTATCATACAGTCTAAAAGTCAGCGTTTTAATCGTTTACCTAATAAAGTGAAAAACAAAATATACCACACTGTTGGAACAGTTCCAAAATCCAATAGAAAAATCACAGAAAGAGACACAATCGATAATCCTAACACACAAATACATGACATGTCTTAGTACAGACACTTCAACAAAAAGCGGCGGAGTTAAACTAGTTTTATGGGCCCAAACCTCCCCTCTTAGTGAAATGATGCGGTCATGCAAGTGCTTTCCCCGTATGAGAGGAATTAGCACAAATTGTTGAACTGAATGATCACTGAATAAATAGCATTAATTGCAAAAGATGTACTGGAAAGGACAAAAAAAAAAAAAAAGAGAAAAACTATTTTAAAAGTGCCAGGTTTTCTTTTGATCAAACAAAAATGTTTCCGTTTTTTTCGTCTTATCGTTTTACTACTGACTATATGTTAATAGCTAAATGTGGTGTCGTTATGAACAGTCTTACCATCGTTTCATTGAAAACAGTGTTCGTGTATATTTGATACTGGTTGAAAATTTAGTGAAATCTCTGCGTATAATTATTAGATCAGTGTGTGAATAACGGTGCTTAAGTATGTAGAATTCCAACGGTTTAATAAGTCCTCGGTAGTATAGTGGTTAGTATCCCCGCCTGTCACGCGGGAGACCGGGGTTCGATTCCCCGCCGGGGAGGACATTATTTTTTACCAACCGTTCGAAGCGCTAATAGAGGAGACACAACCCTTTCGTTTCATTGAAAGATGTAAAAAGTCAAAAATGTTATCCCGCGAGGCGGATTTGAACCACCGACCTAAGGATGTCTTGTTTCCATTCCACTACAGTCCTCCGCTCTACCAACTGAGCTATCACGGGATCTATCATACAATCTAAAAGTCAGCGTTTTAATCGTTTACCTAATAAAGTGAAAAACAAAATATACCACACTGTTGGAACAGTTCCAAAATCCAATAGAAAAATCACAGAAAGAGACACAATCGATAATCCTAACACACAAATACATGACATGTCTTAGTACAGACACTTCAACAAAAAGCGGCGGAGTTAAACTAGTTTTATGGGCCCAAACCTCCCCTCTTAGTGAAATGATGCGGTCATGCAAGTGCTTTCCCCGTATGAGAGGAATTAGCACAAATTGTTGAACTGATTGATCACTGAATAAATAGCATTAATTGCAAAAGATGTACTAGAAAGGACAAAAAGAAAAAAAAAGAGAAAAACTATTTTAAAAGTGCCAGGTTTTCTTTTGATCAAACAAAAATGTTTCCGTTTTTTTCGTCTTATCGTTTTACTACTGACTATATGTTAATAGCTAAATGTGGTGTCGTTATGAACAGTCTTACCATCGTTTCATTGAAAACAGTGTTCGTGTATATTTGATACTGGTTGAAAATTTAGTGAAATCTCTGCGTATAATTATTAGATCAGTGTGTGAATAACGGTGCTTAAGTATGTAGAATTCCAACGGTTTAATAAGTCCTCGGTAGTATAGTGGTTAGTATCCCCGCCTGTCACGCGGGAGACCGGGGTTCGATTCCCCGCCGGGGAGGACATTATTGTTTACCAACCGTTCGAAGCGCTAATAGAGGAGACACAACCCTTTCGTTTCATTGAAAGATGTAAAAAGTCAAAAATGTTATCCCGCGAGGCGGATTTGAACCACCGACCTAAGGATGTCTTGTTTCCATTCCACTACAGTCCTCCGCTCTACCAACTGAGCTATCACGGGATCTATCATACAGTCTAAAAGTCAGCGTTTTAATCGTTTACCTAATAAAGTGAAAAACAAAATATACCACACTGTTGGAACAGTTCCAAAATCCAATAGAAAAATCACAGAAAGAGACACAATCGATAATCCTAACACACAAATACATGACATGTCTTAGTACAGACACTTCAACAAAAAGCGGCGGAGTTAAACTAGTTTTATGGGCCCAAACCTCCCCTCTTAGTGAAATGATGCGGTCATGCAAGTGCTTTCCCCGTATGAGAGGAATTAGCACAAATTGTTGAACTGAATGATCACTGAATAAATAGCATTAATTGCAAAAGATGTACTGGAAAGGACAACAAGAAAAAAAAGAGAAAAACTATTTTAAAAGTGCCAGGTTTTCTTTTGATCAAACAAAAATGTTTCCGTTTTTTTCGTCTTATCGTTTTACTACTGACTATATGTTAATAGCTAAATGTGGTGTCGTTATGAACAGTCTTACCATCGTTTCATTGAAAACAGTGTTCGTGTATATTTGATACTGGTTGAAAATTTAGTGAAATCTCTGCGTATAATTATTAGATCAGTGTGTGAATAACGGTGCTGAAGTATGTAGAATTCCAACGGTTTAATAAGTCCTCGGTAGTATAGTGGTTAGTATCCCCACCTGTCACGCGGGAGACCGGGGTTCGATTCCCCGCCGGGGAGGACATTATTTTTTACCAACCGTTCGAAGCGCTAATAGAGGAGACACAACCCTTTCGTTTCATTGAAAGATGTAAAAAGTCAAAAATGTTATCCCGCGAGGCGGATTTGAACCACCGACCTAAGGATGTCTTGTTTCCATTCCACTACAGTCCTCCGCTCTACCAACTGAGCTATCACGGGATCTATCATACAGTCTAAAAGTCAGCGTTTTAATCGTTTACCTAATAAAGTGAAAAACAAAATATACCACACTGTTGGAACAGTTCCAAAATCCAATAGAAAAATCACAGAAAGAGACACAATCGATAATCCTAACACACAAATACATGACATGTCTTAGTACAGACACTTCAACAAAAAGCGGCGGAGTTAAACTAGTTTTATGGGCCCAAACCTCCCCTCTTAGTGAAATGATGCGGTCATGCAAGTGCTTTCCCCGTATGAGAGGAATTAGCACAAATTGTTGAACTGAATGATCACTCAATAAATAGCATTAATTGCAAAAGATGTACTGGAAAGGACAACAAGAAAAAAAAGAGAAAAACTATTTTAAAAGTGCCAGGTTTTCTTTTGATCAAACAAAAATGTTTCCGTTTTTTTCGTCTTATCGTTTTACTACTGACTATATGTTAATAGCTAAATGTGGTGTCGTTATGAACAGTCTTACCATCGTTTCATTGAAAACAGTGTTCGTGTATATTTGATACTGGTTGAAAATTTAGTGAAATCTCTGCGTATAATTATTAGATCAGTGTGTGAATAACGGTGCTGAAGTATGTAGAATTCCAACGGTTTAATAAGTCCTCGGTAGTATAGTGGTTAGTATCCCCACCTGTCACGCGGGAGACCGGGGTTCGATTCCCCGCCGGGGAGGACATTATTTTTTACCAACCGTTCGAAGCGCTAATAGAGGAGACACAACCCTTTCGTTTCATTGAAAGATGTAAAAAGTCAAAAATGTTATCCCGCGAGGCGGATTTGAACCACCGACCTAAGGATGTCTTGTTTCCATTCCACTACAGTCCTCCGCTCTACCAACTGAGCTATCACGGGATCTATCATACAGTCTAAAAGTCAGCGTTTTAATCGTTTACCTAATAAAGTGAAAAACAAAATATACCACACTGTTGGAACAGTTCCAAAATCCAATAGAAAAATCACAGAAAGAGACACAATCGATAATCCTAACACACAAATACATGACATGTCTTAGTACAGACACTTCAACAAAAAGCGGCGGAGTTAAACTAGTTTTATGGGCCCAAACCTCCCCTCTTAGTGAAATGATGCGGTCATGCAAGTGCTTTCCCCGTATGAGAGGAATTAGCACAAATTGTTGAACTGAATGATCACTGAATAAATAGCATTAATTGCAAAAGATGTACTGGAAAGGACAAAAAGAAAAAAAAAGAGAAAAACTATTTTAAAAGTGCCAGGTTTTCTTTTGATCAAACAAAAATGTTTCCGTTTTTTTCGTCTTATCGTTTTACTACTGACTATATGTTAATAGCTAAATGTGGTGTCGTTATGAGCAGTCTTACCATCGTTTCATTGAAAACAGTGTTCGTGTATATTTGATACTGGTTGAAAATTTAGTGAAATCTCTGCGTATAATTATTAGATCAGTGTGTGAATAACGGTGCTTAAGTATGTAGAATTCCAACGGTTTAATAAGTCCTCGGTAGTATAGTGGTTAGTATCCCCGCCTGTCACGCGGGAGACCGGGGTTCGATTCCCCGCCGGGGAGGACATTATTTTTTACCAACCGTTCGAAGCGCTAATAGAGGAGACACAACCCTTTCGTTTCATTGAAAGATGTAAAAAGTCAAAAATGTTATCCCGCGAGGCGGATTTGAACCACCGACCTAAGGATGTCTTGTTTCCATTCCACTACAGTCCTCCGCTCTACCAACTGAGCTATCACGGGATCTATCATACAATCTAAAAGTCAGCGTTTTAATCGTTTACCTAATAAAGTGAAAAACAAAATATACCACACTGTTGGAACAGTTCCAAAATCCAATAGAAAAATCACAGAAAGAGACACAATCGATAATCCTAACACACAAATACATGACATGTCTTAGTACAGACACTTCAACAAAAAGCGGCGGAGTTAAACTAGTTTTATGGGCCCAAACCTCCCCTCTTAGTGAAATGATGCGGTCATGCAAGTGCTTTCCCCGTATGAGAGGAATTAGCACAAATTGTTGAACTGAATGATCACTGAATAAATAGCATTAATTGCAAAAGATGTACTGGAAAGGACAAAAAGAAAAAAAAAGAGAAAAACTATTTTAAAAGTGCCAGGTTTTCTTTTGATCAAACAAAAATGTTTCCGTTTTTTTCGTCTTATCGTTTTACTACTGACTATATGTTAATAGCTAAATGTGGTGTCGTTATGAACAGTCTTACCATCGTTTCATTGAAAACAGTGTTCGTGTATATTTGATACTGGTTGAAAATTTAGTGAAATCTCTGCGTATAATTATTAGATCAGTGTGTGAATAACGGTGCTTAAGTATGTAGAATTCCAACGATTTAATAAGTCCTCGGTAGTATAGTGGTTAGTATCCCCGCCTGTCACGCGGGAGACCGGGGTTCGATTCCCCGCCGGGGAGGACATTATTTTTTACCAACCGTTCGAAGCGCTAATAGAGGAGACACAACCCTTTCGTTTCATTGAAAGATGTAAAAAGTCAAAAATGTTATCCCGCGAGGCGGATTTGAACCACCGACCTAAGGATGTCTTGTTTCCATTCCACTACAGTCCTCCGCTCTACCAACTGAGCTATCACGGGATCTATCATACAGTCTAAAAGTCAGCGTTTTAATCGTTTACCTAATAAAGTGAAAAACAAAATATACCACACTGTTGGAACAGTTCCAAAATCCAATAGAAAAATCACAGAAAGAGACACAATCGATAATCCTAACACACAAATACATGACATGTCTTAGTACAGACACTTCAACAAAAAGCGGCGGAGTTAAACTAGTTTTATGGGCCCAAACCTCCCCTCTTAGTGAAATGATGCGGTCATGCAAGTGCTTTCCCCGTATGAGAGGAATTAGCACAAATTGTTGAACTGAATGATCACTGAATAAATAGCATTAATTGCAAAAGATGTACTGGAAAGGACAAAAAGAAAAAAAAAGAGAAAAACTATTTTAAAAGTGCCAGGTTTTCTTTTGATCAAACAAAAATGTTTCCGTTTTTTTCGTCTTATCGTTTTACTACTGACTATATGTTAATAGCTAAATGTGGTGTCGTTATGAACAGTCTTACCATCGTTTCATTGAAAACAGTGTTCGTGTATATTTGATACTGGTTGAAAATTTAGTGAAATCTCTGCGTATAATTATTAGATCAGTGTGTGAATAACGGTGCTTAAGTATGTAGAATTCCAACGGTTTAATAAGTCCTCGGTAGTATAGTGGTTAGTATCCCCGCCTGTCACGCGGGAGACCGGGATTCGATTCCCCGCCGGGGAGGACATTATTTTTTACCAACCGTTCGAAGCGCTAATAGAGGTGACACAACCCTTTCGTTTCATTGAAAGATGTAAAAAGTCAAAAATGTTATCCCGCGAGGCGGATTTGAACCACCGACCTAAGGATGTCTTGTTTCCATTCCACTACAGTCCTCCGCTCTACCAACTGAGCTATCACGGGATCTATCATACAGTCTAAAAGTCAGCGTTTTAATCGTTTACCTAATAAAGTGAAAAACAAAATATACCACACTGTTGGAACAGTTCCAAAATCCAATAGAAAAATCACAGAAAGAGACACAATCGATAATCCTAACACACAAATACATGACATGTCTTAGTACAGACACTTCAACAAAAAGCGGCGGAGTTAAACTAGTTTTATGGGCCCAAACCTCCCCTCTTAGTGAAATGATGCGGTCATGCAAGTGCTTTCCCCGTATGAGAGGAATTAGCACAAATTGTTGAACTGAATGATCACTGAATAAATAGCATTAATTGCAAAAGATGTACTGGAAAGGACAAAAAGAAAAAAAAAGAGAAAAACTATTTTAAAAGTGTCAGGTTTTCTTTTGATCAAACAAAAATGTTTCCGTTTTTTTCGTCTTATCGTTTTACTACTGACTATATGTTAATAGCTAAATGTGGTGTCGCTATGAACAGTCTTACCATCGTTTCATTGAAAACAGTGTTCGTGTATATTTGATACTGGTTGAAAATTTAGTGAAATCTCTGCGTATAATTATTAGATCAGTGTGTGAATAACGGTGCTTAAGTATGTAGAATTCCAACGGTTTAATAAGTCCTCGGTAGTATAGTGGTTAGTATCCCCGCCTGTCACGCGGGAGACCGGGGTTCGATTCCCCGCCGGGGAGGACATTATTTTTTACCAACCGTTCGAAGCGCTAATAGAGGAGACACAACCCTTTCGTTTCATTGAAAGATGTAAAAAGTCAAAAATGTTATCCCGCGAGGCGGATTTGAACCACCGACCTAAGGATGTCTTGTTTCCATTCCACTACAGTCCTCCGCTCTACCAACTGAGCTATCACGGGATCTATCATACAGTCTAAAAGTCAGCGTTTTAATCGTTTACCTAATAAAGTGAAAAACAAAATATACCACACTGTTGGAACAGTTCCAAAATCCAATAGAAAAATCACAGAAAGAGACACAATCGATAATCCTAACACACAAATACATGACATGTCTTAGTACAGACACTTCAACAAAAAGCGGCGGAGTTAAACTAGTTTTATGGGCCCAAACCTCCCCTCTTAGTGAAATGATGCGGTCATGCAAGTGCTTTCCCCGTATGAGAGGAATTAGCACAAATTGTTGAACTGAATGATCACTGAATAAATAGCATTAATTGCAAAAGATGTACTGGAAAGGACAAAAAGAAAAAAAAAGAGAAAAACTATTTTAAAAGTGCCAGGTTTTCTTTTGATCAAACAAAAATGTTTCCGTTTTTTTCGTCTTATCGTTTTACTACTGACTATATGTTAATAGCTAAATGTGGTGTCGTTATGAACAGTCTTACCATCGTTTCATTGAAAACAGTGTTCGTGTATATTTGATACTGGTTGAAAATTTAGTGAAATCTCTGCGTATAATTATTAGATCAGTGTGTGAATAACGGTGCTTAAGTATGTAGAATTCCAACGGTTTAATAAGTCCTCGGTAGTATAGTGGTTAGTATCCCCGCCTGTCACGCGGGAGACCGGGGTTCGATTCCCCGCCGGGGAGGACATTATTTTTTACCAACCGTTCGAAGCGCTAATAGAGGAGACACAACCCTTTCGTTTCATTGAAAGATGTAAAAAGTCAAAAATGTTATCCCGCGAGGCGGATTTGAACCACCGACCTAAGGATGTCTTGTTTCCATTCCACTACAGTCCTCCGCTCTACCAACTGAGCTATCACGGGATCTATCATACAGTCTAAAAGTCAGCGTTTTAATCGTTTACCTAATAAAGTGAAAAACAAAATATACCACACTGTTGGAACAGTTCCAAAATCCAATAGAAAAATCACAGAAAGAGACACAATCGATAATCCTAACACACAAATACATGACATGTCTTAGTACAGACACTTCAACAAAAAGCGGCGGAGTTAAACTAGTTTTATGGGCCCAAACCTCCCCTCTTAGTGAAATGATGCGGTCATGCAAGTGCTTTCCCCGTATGAGAGGAATTAGCACAAATTGTTGAACTGAATGATCACTGAATAAATAGCATTAATTGCAAAAGATGTACTGGAAAGGACAAAAAGAAAAAAAAAGAGAAAAACTATTTTAAAAGTGTCAGGTTTTCTTTTGATCAAACAAAAATGTTTCCGTTTTTTTCGTCTTATCGTTTTACTACTGACTATATGTTAATAGCTAAATGTGGTGTCGCTATGAACAGTCTTACCATCGTTTCATTGAAAACAGTGTTCGTGTATATTTGATACTGGTTGAAAATTTAGTGAAATCTCTGCGTATAATTATTAGATCAGTGTGTGAATAACGGTGCTTAAGTATGTAGAATTCCAACGGTTTAATAAGTCCTCGGTAGTATAGTGGTTAGTATCCCCGCCTGTCACGCGGGAGACCGGGGTTCGATTCCCCGCCGGGGAGGACATTATTTTTTACCAACCGTTCGAAGCGCTAATAGAGGAGACACAACCCTTTCGTTTCATTGAAAGATGTAAAAAGTCAAAAATGTTATCCCGCGAGGCGGATTTGAACCACCGACCTAAGGATGTCTTGTTTCCATTCCACTACAGTCCTCCGCTCTACCAACTGAGCTATCACGGGATCTATCATACAGTCTAAAAGTCAGCGTTTTAATCGTTTTCCTAATAAAGTGAAAAACAAAATATACCACACTGTTGGAACAGTTCCAAAATCCAATAGAAAAATCACAGAAAGAGACACAATCGATAATCCTAACACACAAATACATGACATGTCTTAGTACAGACACTTCAACAAAAAGCGGCGGAGTTAAACTAGTTTTATGGGCCCAAACCTCCCCTCTTAGTGAAATGATGCGGTCATGCAAGTGCTTTCCCCGTATGAGAGGAATTAGCACAAATTGTTGAACTGAATGATCACTGAATAAATAGCATTAATTGCAAAAGATGTACTGGAAAGGACAAAAAGAAAAAAAAAGAGAAAAACTATTTTAAAAGTGCCAGGTTTTCTTTTGATCAAACAAAAATGTTTCCGTTTTTTTCGTCTTATCGTTTTACTACTGACTATATGTTAATAGCTAAATGTGGTGTCGTTATGAACAGTCTTACCATCGTTTCATTGAAAACAGTGTTCGTGTATATTTGATACTGGTTGAAAATTTAGTGAAATCTCTGCGTATAATTATTAGATCAGTGTGTGAATAACGGTGCTTAAGTATGTAGAATTCCAACGGTTTAATAAGTCCTCGGTAGTATAGTGGTTAGTATCCCCGCCTGTCACGCGGGAGACCGGGGTTCGATTCCCCGCCGGGGAGGACATTATTTTTTACCAACCGTTCGAAGCGCTAATAGAGGAGACACAACCCTTTCGTTTCATTGAAAGATGTAAAAAGTCAAAAATGTTATCCCGCGAGGCGGATTTGAACCACCGACCTAAGGATGTCTTGTTTCCATTCCACTACAGTCCTCCGCTCTACCAACTGAGCTATCACGGGATCTATCATACAATCTAAAAGTCAGCGTTTTAATCGTTTACCTAATAAAGTGAAAAACAAAATATACCACACTGTTGGAACAGTTCCAAAATCCAATAGAAAAATCACAGAAAGAGACACAATCGATAATCCTAACACACAAATACATGACATGTCTTAGTACAGACACTTCAACAAAAAGCGGCGGAGTTAAACTAGTTTTATGGGCCCAAACCTCCCCTCTTAGTGAAATGATGCGGTCATGCAAGTGCTTTCCCCGTATGAGAGGAATTAGCACAAATTGTTGAACTGAATGATCACTGAATAAATAGCATTAATTGCAAAAGATGTACTGGAAAGGACAAAAAGAAAAAAAAAGAGAAAAACTATTTTAAAAGTGCCAGGTTTTCTTTTGATCAAACAAAAATGTTTCCGTTTTTTTCGTCTTATCGTTTTACTACTGACTATATGTTAATAGCTAAATGTGGTGTCGTTATGAACAGTCTTACCATCGTTTCATTGAAAACAGTGTTCGTGTATATTTGATACTGGTTGAAAATTTAGTGAAATCTCTGCGTATAATTATTAGATCAGTGTGTGAATAACGGTGCTTAAGTATGTAGAATTCCAACGGTTTAATAAGTCCTCGGTAGTATAGTGGTTAGTATCCCCGCCTGTCACGCGGGAGACCGGGGTTCGATTCCCCGCCGGGGAGGACATTATTTTTTACCAACCGTTCGAAGCGCTAATAGAGGAGACACAACCCTTTCGTTTCATTGAAAGATGTAAAAAGTCAAAAATGTTATCCCGCGAGGCGGATTTGAACCACCGACCTAAGGATGTCTTGTTTCCATTCCACTACAGTCCTCCGCTCTACCAACTGAGCTATCACGGGATCTATCATACAATCTAAAAGTCAGCGTTTTAATCGTTTACCTAATAAAGTGAAAAACAAAATATACCACACTGTTGGAACAGTTCCAAAATCCAATAGAAAAATCACAGAAAGAGACACAATCGATAATCCTAACACACAAATACATGACATGTCTTAGTACAGACACTTCAACAAAAAGCGGCGGAGTTAAACTAGTTTTATGGGCCCAAACCTCCCCTCTTAGTGAAATGATGCGGTCATGCAAGTGCTTTCCCCGTATGAGAGGAATTAGCACAAATTGTTGAACTGAATGATCACTGAATAAATAGCATTAATTGCAAAAGATGTACTGGAAAGGACAAAAAGAAAAAAAAAGAGAAAAACTATTTTAAAAGTGCCAGGTTTTCTTTTGATCAAACAAAAATGTTTCCGTTTTTTTCGTCTTATCGTTTTACTACTGACTATATGTTAATAGCTAAATGTGGTGTCGTTATGAACAGTCTTACCATCGTTTCATTGAAAACAGTGTTCGTGTATATTTGATACTGGTTGAAAATTTAGTGAAATCTCTGCGTATAATTATTAGATCAGTGTGTGAATAACGGTGCTTAAGTATGTAGAATTCCAACGGTTTAATAAGTCCTCGGTAGTATAGTGGTTAGTATCCCCGCCTGTCACGCGGGAGACCGGGGTTCGATTCCCCGCCGGGGAGGACATTATTTTTTACCAACCGTTCGAAGCGCTAATAGAGGAGACACAACCCTTTCGTTTCATTGAAAGATGTAAAAAGTCAAAAATGTTATCCCGCGAGGCGGATTTGAACCACCGACCTAAGGATGTCTTGTTTCCATTCCACTACAGTCCTCCGCTCTACCAACTGAGCTATCACGGGATCTATCATACAGTCTAAAAGTCAGCGTTTTAATCGTTTACCTAATAAAGTGAAAAACAAAATATACCACACTGTTGGAACAGTTCCAAAATCCAATAGAAAAATCACAGAAAGAGACACAATCGATAATCCTAACACACAAATACATGACATGTCTTAGTACAGACACTTCAACAAAAAGCGGCGGAGTTAAACTAGTTTTATGGGCCCAAACCTCCCCTCTTAGTGAAATGATGCGGTCATGCAAGTGCTTTCCCCGTATGAGAGGAATTAGCACAAATTGTTGAACTGAATGATCACTGAATAAATAGCATTAATTGCAAAAGATGTACTGGAAAGGACAAAAAGAAAAAAAAAGAGAAAAACTATTT
The DNA here is from genome assembly GCA_963680875.1 of Bathymodiolus brooksi. Taxonomy (NCBI): domain Eukaryota; kingdom Metazoa; phylum Mollusca; class Bivalvia; order Mytilida; family Modiolidae; genus Bathymodiolus; species Bathymodiolus brooksi. The sequence continues at coordinate 43,416,809 of OY804586.1, forward strand.
TAAAAGTGCCAGGTTTTCTTTTGATCAAACAAAAATGTTTCCGTTTTTTTCGTCTTATCGTTTTACTACTGACTATATGTTAATAGCTAAATGTGGTGTCGTTATGAACAGTCTTACCATCGTTTCATTGAAAACAGTGTTCGTGTATATTTGATACTGGTTGAAAATTTAGTGAAATCTCTGCGTATAATTATTAGATCAGTGTGTGAATAACGGTGCTTAAGTATGTAGAATTCCAACGGTTTAATAAGTCCTCGGTAGTATAGTGGTTAGTATCCCCGCCTGTCACGCGGGAGACCGGGATTCGATTCCCCGCCGGGGAGGACATTATTTTTTACCAACCGTTCGAAGCGCTAATAGAGGTGACACAACCCTTTCGTTTCATTGAAAGATGTAAAAAGTCAAAAATGTTATCCCGCGAGGCGGATTTGAACCACCGACCTAAGGATGTCTTGTTTCCATTCCACTACAGTCCTCCGCTCTACCAACTGAGCTATCACGGGATCTATCATACAGTCTAAAAGTCAGCGTTTTAATCGTTTACCTAATAAAGTGAAAAACAAAATATACCACACTGTTGGAACAGTTCCAAAATCCAATAGAAAAATCACAGAAAGAGACACAATCGATAATCCTAACACACAAATACATGACATGTCTTAGTACAGACACTTCAACAAAAAGCGGCGGAGTTAAACTAGTGTTATGGGCCCAAACCTCCCCTCTTAGTGAAATGATGCGGTCATGCAAGTGCTTTCCCCGTATGAGAGGAATTAGCACAAATTGTTGAACTGAATGATCACTGAATAAATAGCATTAATTGCAAAAGATGTACTGGAAAGGACAAAAAGAAAAAAAAAGAGAAAAACTATTTTAAAAGTGTCAGGTTTTCTTTTGATCAAACAAAAATGTTTCCGTTTTTTTCGTCTTATCGTTTTACTACTGACTATATGTTAATAGCTAAATGTGGTGTCGCTATGAACAGTCTTACCATCGTTTCATTGAAAACAGTGTTCGTGTATATTTGATACTGGTTGAAAATTTAGTGAAATCTCTGCGTATAATTATTAGATCAGTGTGTGAATAACGGTGCTTAAGTATGTAGAATTCCAACGGTTTAATAAGTCCTCGGTAGTATAGTGGTTAGTATCCCCGCCTGTCACGCGGGAGACCGGGGTTCGATTCCCCGCCGGGGAGGACATTATTTTTTACCAACCGTTCGAAGCGCTAATAGAGGAGACACAACCCTTTCGTTTCATTGAAAGATGTAAAAAGTCAAAAATGTTATCCCGCGAGGCGGATTTGAACCACCGACCTAAGGATGTCTTGTTTCCATTCCACTACAGTCCTCCGCTCTACCAACTGAGCTATCACGGGATCTATCATACAGTCTAAAAGTCAGCGTTTTAATCGTTTACCTAATAAAGTGAAAAACAAAATATACCACACTGTTGGAACAGTTCCAAAATCCAATAGAAAAATCACAGAAAGAGACACAATCGATAATCCTAACACACAAATACATGACATGTCTTAGTACAGACACTTCAACAAAAAGCGGCGGAGTTAAACTAGTTTTATGGGCCCAAACCTCCCCTCTTAGTGAAATGATGCGGTCATGCAAGTGCTTTCCCCGTATGAGAGGAATTAGCACAAATTGTTGAACTGAATGATCACTGAATAAATAGCATTAATTGCAAAAGATGTACTGGAAAGGACAAAAAGAAAAAAAAAGAGAAAAACTATTTTAAAAGTGTCAGGTTTTCTTTTGATCAAACAAAAATGTTTCCGTTTTTTTCGTCTTATCGTTTTACTACTGACTATATGTTAATAGCTAAATGTGGTGTCGTTATGAACAGTCTTACCATCGTTTCATTGAAAACAGTGTTCGTGTATATTTGATACTGGTTGAAAATTTAGTGAAATCTCTGCGTATAATTATTAGATCAGTGTGTGAATAACGGTGCTTAAGTATGTAGAATTCCAACGGTTTAATAAGTCCTCGGTAGTATAGTGGTTAGTATCCCCGCCTGTCACGCGGGAGACCGGGGTTCGATTCCCCGCCGGGGAGGACATTATTTTTTACCAACCGTTCGAAGCGCTAATAGAGGAGACACAACCCTTTCGTTTCATTGAAAGATGTAAAAAGTCAAAAATGTTATCCCGCGAGGCGGATTTGAACCACCGACCTAAGGATGTCTTGTTTCCATTCCACTACAGTCCTCCGCTCTACCAACTGAGCTATCACGGGATCTATCATACAGTCTAAAAGTCAGCGTTTTAATCGTTTACCTAATAAAGTGAAAAACAAAATATACCACACTGTTGGAACAGTTCCAAAATCCAATAGAAAAATCACAGAAAGAGACACAATCGATAATCCTAACACACAAATACATGACATGTCTTAGTACAGACACTTCAACAAAAAGCGGCGGAGTTAAACTAGTGTTATGGGCCCAAACCTCCCCTCTTAGTGAAATGATGCGGTCATGCAAGTGCTTTCCCCGTATGAGAGGAATTAGCACAAATTGTTGAACTGAATGATCACTGAATAAATAGCATTAATTGCAAAAGATGTACTGGAAAGGACAAAAAGAAAAAAAAAGAGAAAAACTATTTTAAAAGTGTCAGGTTTTCTTTTGATCAAACAAAAATGTTTCCGTTTTTTTCGTCTTATCGTTTTACTACTGACTATATGTTAATAGCTAAATGTGGTGTCGCTATGAACAGTCTTACCATCGTTTCATTGAAAACAGTGTTCGTGTATATTTGATACTGGTTGAAAATTTAGTGAAATCTCTGCGTATAATTATTAGATCAGTGTGTGAATAACGGTGCTTAAGTATGTAGAATTCCAACGGTTTAATAAGTCCTCGGTAGTATAGTGGTTAGTATCCCCGCCTGTCACGCGGGAGACCGGGGTTCGATTCCCCGCCGGGGAGGACATTATTTTTTACCAACCGTTCGAAGCGCTAATAGAGGAGACACAACCCTTTCGTTTCATTGAAAGATGTAAAAAGTCAAAAATGTTATCCCGCGAGGCGGATTTGAACCACCGACCTAAGGATGTCTTGTTTCCATTCCACTACAGTCCTCCGCTCTACCAACTGAGCTATCACGGGATCTATCATACAGTCTAAAAGTCAGCGTTTTAATCGTTTACCTAATAAAGTGAAAAACAAAATATACCACACTGTTGGAACAGTTCCAAAATCCAATAGAAAAATCACAGAAAGAGACACAATCGATAATCCTAACACACAAATACATGACATGTCTTAGTACAGACACTTCAACAAAAAGCGGCGGAGTTAAACTAGTGTTATGGGCCCAAACCTCCCCTCTTAGTGAAATGATGCGGTCATGCAAGTGCTTTCCCCGTATGAGAGGAATTAGCACAAATTGTTGAACTGAATGATCACTGAATAAATAGCATTAATTGCAAAAGATGTACTGGAAAGGACAAAAAGAAAAAAAAAGAGAAAAACTATTTTAAAAGTGTCAGGTTTTCTTTTGATCAAACAAAAATGTTTCCGTTTTTTTCGTCTTATCGTTTTACTACTGACTATATGTTAATAGCTAAATGTGGTGTCGTTATGAACAGTCTTACCATCGTTTCATTGAAAACAGTGTTCGTGTATATTTGATACTGGTTGAAAATTTAGTGAAATCTCTGCGTATAATTATTAGATCAGTGTGTGAATAACGGTGCTTAAGTATGTAGAATTCCAACGGTTTAATAAGTCCTCGGTAGTATAGTGGTTAGTATCCCCGCCTGTCACGCGGGAGACCGGGGTTCGATTCCCCGCCGGGGAGGACATTATTTTTTACCAACCGTTCGAAGCGCTAATAGAGGAGACACAACCCTTTCGTTTCATTGAAAGATGTAAAAAGTCAAAAATGTTATCCCGCGAGGCGGATTTGAACCACCGACCTAAGGATGTCTTGTTTCCATTCCACTACAGTCCTCCGCTCTACCAACTGAGCTATCACGGGATCTATCATACAGTCTAAAAGTCAGCGTTTTAATCGTTTACCTAATAAAGTGAAAAACAAAATATACCACACTGTTGGAACAGTTCCAAAATCCAATAGAAAAATCACAGAAAGAGACACAATCGATAATCCTAACACACAAATACATGACATGTCTTAGTACAGACACTTCAACAAAAAGCGGCGGAGTTAAACTAGTTTTATGGGCCCAAACCTCCCCTCTTAGTGAAATGATGCGGTCATGCAAGTGCTTTCCCCGTATGAGAGGAATTAGCACAAATTGTTGAACTGAATGATCACTGAATAAATAGCATTAATTGCAAAAGATGTACTGGAAAGGACAAAAAAAAAAAAAAAGAGAAAAACTATTTTAAAAGTGCCAGGTTTTCTTTTGATCAAACAAAAATGTTTCCGTTTTTTTCGTCTTATCGTTTTACTACTGACTATATGTTAATAGCTAAATGTGGTGTCGTTATGAACAGTCTTACCATCGTTTCATTGAAAACAGTGTTCGTGTATATTTGATACTGGTTGAAAATTTAGTGAAATCTCTGCGTATAATTATTAGATCAGTGTGTGAATAACGGTGTTTAAGTATGTAGAATTCCAACGGTTTAATAAGTCCTCGGTAGTATAGTGGTTAGTATCCCCGCCTGTCACGCGGGAGACCGGGGTTCGATTCCCCGCCGGGGAGGACATTATTTTTTACCAACCGTTCGAAGCGCTAATAGAGGAGACACAACCCTTTCGTTTCATTGAAAGATGTAAAAAGTCAAAAATGTTATCCCGCGAGGCGGATTTGAACCACCGACCTAAGGATGTCTTGTTTCCATTCCACTACAGTCCTCCGCTCTACCAACTGAGCTATCACGGGATCTATCATACAGTCTAAAAGTCAGCGTTTTAATCGTTTACCTAATAAAGTGAAAAACAAAATATACCACACTGTTGGAACAGTTCCAAAATCCAATAGAAAAATCACAGAAAGAGACACAATCGATAATCCTAACACACAAATACATGACATGTCTTAGTACAGACACTTCAACAAAAAGCGGCGGAGTTAAACTAGTTTTATGGGCCCAAACCTCCCCTCTTAGTGAAATGATGCGGTCATGCAAGTGCTTTCCCCGTATGAGAGGAATTAGCACAAATTGTTGAACTGAATGATCACTGAATAAATAGCATTAATTGCAAAAGATGTACTGGAAAGGACAAAAAGAAAAAAAAAGAGAAAAACTATTTTAAAAGTGCCAGGTTTTCTTTTGATCAAACAAAAATGTTTCCGTTTTTTTCGTCTTATCGTTTTACTACTGACTATATGTTAATAGCTAAATGTGGTGTCGTTATGAACAGTCTTACCATCGTTTCATTGAAAACAGTGTTCGTGTATATTTGATACTGGTTGAAAATTTAGTGAAATCTCTGCGTATAATTATTAGATCAGTGTGTGAATAACGGTGCTTAAGTATGTAGAATTCCAACGGTTTAATAAGTCCTCGGTAGTATAGTGGTTAGTATCCCCGCCTGTCACGCGGGAGACCGGGGTTCGATTCCCCGCCGGGGAGGACATTATTTTTTACCAACCGTTCGAAGCGCTAATAGAGGAGACACAACCCTTTCGTTTCATTGAAAGATGTAAAAAGTCAAAAATGTTATCCCGCGAGGCGGATTTGAACCACCGACCTAAGGATGTCTTGTTTCCATTCCACTACAGTCCTCCGCTCTACCAACTGAGCTATCACGGGATCTATCATACAATCTAAAAGTCAGCGTTTTAATCGTTTACCTAATAAAGTGAAAAACAAAATATACCACACTGTTGGAACAGTTCCAAAATCCAATAGAAAAATCACAGAAAGAGACACAATCGATAATCCTAACACACAAATACATGACATGTCTTAGTACAGACACTTCAACAAAAAGCGGCGGAGTTAAACTAGTTTTATGGGCCCAAACCTCCCCTCTTAGTGAAATGATGCGGTCATGCAAGTGCTTTCCCCGTATGAGAGGAATTAGCACAAATTGTTGAACTGAATGATCACTGAATAAATAGCATTAATTGCAAAAGATGTACTGGAAAGGACAAAAAGAAAAAAAAAGAGAAAAACTATTTTAAAAGTGCCAGGTTTTCTTTTGATCAAACAAAAATGTTTCCGTTTTTTTCGTCTTATCGTTTTACTACTGACTATATGTTAATAGCTAAATGTGGTGTCGTTATGAACAGTCTTACCATCGTTTCATTGAAAACAGTGTTCGTGTATATTTGATACTGGTTGAAAATTTAGTGAAATCTCTGCGTATAATTATTAGATCAGTGTGTGAATAACGGTGCTTAAGTATGTAGAATTCCAACGGTTTAATAAGTCCTCGGTAGTATAGTGGTTAGTATCCCCGCCTGTCACGCGGGAGACCGGGGTTCGATTCCCCGCCGGGGAGGACATTATTTTTTACCAACCGTTCGAAGCGCTAATAGAGGAGACACAACCCTTTCGTTTCATTGAAAGATGTAAAAAGTCAAAAATGTTATCCCGCGAGGCGGATTTGAACCACCGACCTAAGGATGTCTTGTTTCCATTCCACTACAGTCCTCCGCTCTACCAACTGAGCTATCACGGGATCTATCATACAGTCTAAAAGTCAGCGTTTTAATCGTTTACCTAATAAAGTGAAAAACAAAATATACCACACTGTTGGAACAGTTCCAAAATCCAATAGAAAAATCACAGAAAGAGACACAATCGATAATCCTAACACACAAATACATGACATGTCTTAGTACAGACACTTCAACAAAAAGCGGCGGAGTTAAACTAGTTTTATGGGCCCAAACCTCCCCTCTTAGTGAAATGATGCGGTCATGCAAGTGCTTTCCCCGTATGAGAGGAATTAGCACAAATTGTTGAACTGAATGATCACTGAATAAATAGCATTAATTGCAAAAGATGTACTGGAAAGGACAAAAAAAAAAAAAAAGAGAGAAACTATTTTAAAAGTGCCAGGTTTTCTTTTGATCAAACAAAAATGTTTCCGTTTTTTTCGTCTTATCGTTTTACTACTGACTATATGTTAATAGCTAAATGTGGTGTCGTTATGAACAGTCTTACCATCGTTTCATTGAAAACAGTGTTCGTGTATATTTGATACTGGTTGAAAATTTAGTGAAATCTCTGCGTATAATTATTAGATCAGTGTGTGAATAACGGTGCTTAAGTATGTAGAATTCCAACGGTTTAATAAGTCCTCGGTAGTATAGTGGTTAGTATCCCCGCCTGTCACGCGGGAGACCGGGGTTCGATTCCCCGCCGGGGAGGACATTATTTTTTACCAACCGTTCGAAGCGCTAATAGAGGAGACACAACCCTTTCGTTTCATTGAAAGATGTAAAAAGTCAAAAATGTTATCCCGCGAGGCGGATTTGAACCACCGACCTAAGGATGTCTTGTTTCCATTCCACTACAGTCCTCCGCTCTACCAACTGAGCTATCACGGGATCTATCATACAGTCTAAAAGTCAGCGTTTTAATCGTTTACCTAATAAAGTGAAAAACAAAATATACCACACTGTTGGAACAGTTCCAAAATCCAATAGAAAAATCACAGAAAGAGACACAATCGATAATCCTAACACACAAATACATGACATGTCTTAGTACAGACACTTCAACAAAAAGCGGCGGAGTTAAACTAGTTTTATGGGCCCAAACCTCCCCTCTTAGTGAAATGATGCGGTCATGCAAGTGCTTTCCCCGTATGAGAGGAATTAGCACAAATTGTTGAACTGAATGATCACTGAATAAATAGCATTAATTGCAAAAGATGTACTGGAAAGGACAAAAAGAAAAAAAAAGAGAAAAACTATTTTAAAAGTGCCAGGTTTTCTTTTGATCAAACAAAAATGTTTCCGTTTTTTTCGTCTTATCGTTTTACTACTGACTATATGTTAATAGCTAAATGTGGTGTCGTTATGAACAGTCTTACCATCGTTTCATTGAAAACAGTGTTCGTGTATATTTGATACTGGTTGAAAATTTAGTGAAATCTCTGCGTATAATTATTAGATCAGTGTGTGAATAACGGTGCTTAAGTATGTAGAATTCCAACGGTTTAATAAGTCCTCGGTAGTATAGTGGTTAGTATCCCCGCCTGTCACGCGGGAGACCGGGGTTCGATTCCCCGCCGGGGAGGACATTATTTTTTACCAACCGTTCGAAGCGCTAATAGAGGAGACACAACCCTTTCGTTTCATTGAAAGATGTAAAAAGTCAAAAATGTTATCCCGCGAGGCGGATTTGAACCACCGACCTAAGGATGTCTTGTTTCCATTCCACTACAGTCCTCCGCTCTACCAACTGAGCTATCACGGGATCTATCATACAATCTAAAAGTCAGCGTTTTAATCGTTTACCTAATAAAGTGAAAAACAAAATATACCACACTGTTGGAACAGTTCCAAAATCCAATAGAAAAATCACAGAAAGAGACACAATCGATAATCCTAACACACAAATACATGACATGTCTTAGTACAGACACTTCAACAAAAAGCGGCGGAGTTAAACTAGTTTTATGGGCCCAAACCTCCCCTCTTAGTGAAATGATGCGGTCATGCAAGTGCTTTCCCCGTATGAGAGGAATTAGCACAAATTGTTGAACTGAATGATCACTGAATAAATAGCATTAATTGCAAAAGATGTACTGGAAAGGACAAAAAGAAAAAAAAAGAGAAAAACTATTTTAAAAGTGCCAGGTTTTCTTTTGATCAAACAAAAATGTTTCCGTTTTTTTCGTCTTATCGTTTTACTACTGACTATATGTTAATAGCTAAATGTGGTGTCGTTATGAACAGTCTTACCATCGTTTCATTGAAAACAGTGTTCGTGTATATTTGATACTGGTTGAAAATTTAGTGAAATCTCTGCGTATAATTATTAGATCAGTGTGTGAATAACGGTGCTTAAGTATGTAGAATTCCAACGGTTTAATAAGTCCTCGGTAGTATAGTGGTTAGTATCCCCGCCTGTCACGCGGGAGACCGGGATTCGATTCCCCGCCGGGGAGGACATTATTTTTTACCAACCGTTCGAAGCGCTAATAGAGGTGACACAACCCTTTCGTTTCATTGAAAGATGTAAAAAGTCAAAAATGTTATCCCGCGAGGCGGATTTGAACCACCGACCTAAGGATGTCTTGTTTCCATTCCACTACAGTCCTCCGCTCTACCAACTGAGCTATCACGGGATCTATCATACAGTCTAAAAGTCAGCGTTTTAATCGTTTACCTAATAAAGTGAAAAACAAAATATACCACACTGTTGGAACAGTTCCAAAATCCAATAGAAAAATCACAGAAAGAGACACAATCGATAATCCTAACACACAAATACATGACATGTCTTAGTACAGACACTTCAACAAAAAGCGGCGGAGTTAAACTAGTGTTATGGGCCCAAACCTCCCCTCTTAGTGAAATGATGCGGTCATGCAAGTGCTTTCCCCGTATGAGAGGAATTAGCACAAATTGTTGAACTGAATGATCACTGAATAAATAGCATTAATTGCAAAAGATGTACTGGAAAGGACAAAAAGAAAAAAAAAGAGAAAAACTATTTTAAAAGTGTCAGGTTTTCTTTTGATCAAACAAAAATGTTTCCGTTTTTTTCGTCTTATCGTTTTACTACTGACTATATGTTAATAGCTAAATGTGGTGTCGCTATGAACAGTCTTACCATCGTTTCATTGAAAACAGTGTTCGTGTATATTTGATACTGGTTGAAAATTTAGTGAAATCTCTGCGTATAATTATTAGATCAGTGTGTGAATAACGGTGCTTAAGTATGTAGAATTCCAACGGTTTAATAAGTCCTCGGTAGTATAGTGGTTAGTATCCCCGCCTGTCATGCGGGAGACCGGGGTTCGATTCCCCGCCGGGGAGGACATTATTTTTTACCAACCGTTCGAAGCGCTAATAGAGGAGACACAACCCTTTCGTTTCATTGAAAGATGTAAAAAGTCAAAAATGTTATCCCGCGAGGCGGATTTGAACCACCGACCTAAGGATGTCTTGTTTCCATTCCACTACAGTCCTCCGCTCTACCAACTGAGCTATCACGGGATCTATCATACAGTCTAAAAGTCAGCGTTTTAATCGTTTACCTAATAAAGTGAAAAACAAAATATACCACACTGTTGGAACAGTTCCAAAATCCAATAGAAAAATCACAGAAAGAGACACAATCGATAATCCTAACACACAAATACATGACATGTCTTAGTACAGACACTTCAACAAAAAGCGGCGGAGTTAAACTAGTTTTATGGGCCCAAACCTCCCCTCTTAGTGAAATGATGCGGTCATGCAAGTGCTTTCCCCGTATGAGAGGAATTAGCACAAATTGTTGAACTGAATGATCACTGAATAAATAGCATTAATTGCAAAAGATGTACTGGAAAGGACAAAAAGAAAAAAAAAGAGAAAAACTATTTTAAAAGTGTCAGGTTTTCTTTTGATCAAACAAAAATGTTTCCGTTTTTTTCGTCTTATCGTTTTACTACTGACTATATGTTAATAGCTAAATGTGGTGTCGTTATGAACAGTCTTACCATCGTTTCATTGAAAACAGTGTTCGTGTATATTTGATACTGGTTGAAAATTTAGTGAAATCTCTGCGTATAATTATTAGATCAGTGTGTGAATAACGGTGCTTAAGTATGTAGAATTCCAACGGTTTAATAAGTCCTCGGTAGTATAGTGGTTAGTATCCCCGCCTGTCACGCGGGAGACCGGGGTTCGATTCCCCGCCGGGGAGGACATTATTTTTTACCAACCGTTCGAAGCGCTAATAGAGGAGACACAACCCTTTCGTTTCATTGAAAGATGTAAAAAGTCAAAAATGTTATCCCGCGAGGCGGATTTGAACCACCGACCTAAGGATGTCTTGTTTCCATTCCACTACAGTCCTCCGCTCTACCAACTGAGCTATCACGGGATCTATCATACAGTCTAAAAGTCAGCGTTTTAATCGTTTACCTAATAAAGTGAAAAACAAAATATACCACACTGTTGGAACAGTTCCAAAATCCAATAGAAAAATCACAGAAAGAGACACAATCGATAATCCTAACACACAAATACATGACATGTCTTAGTACAGACACTTCAACAAAAAGCGGCGGAGTTAAACTAGTTTTATGGGCCCAAACCTCCCCTCTTAGTGAAATGATGCGGTCATGCAAGTGCTTTCCCCGTATGAGAGGAATTAGCACAAATTGTTGAACTGAATGATCACTGAATAAATAGCATTAATTGCAAAAGATGTACTGGAAAGGACAAAAAAAAAAAAAAAGAGAAAAACTATTTTAAAAGTGCCAGGTTTTCTTTTGATCAAACAAAAATGTTTCCGTTTTTTTCGTCTTATCGTTTTACTACTGACTATATGTTAATAGCTAAATGTGGTGTCGTTATGAACAGTCTTACCATCGTTTCATTGAAAACAGTGTTCGTGTATATTTGATACTGGTTGAAAATTTAGTGAAATCTCTGCGTATAATTATTAGATCAGTGTGTGAATAACGGTGCTTAAGTATGTAGAATTCCAACGGTTTAATAAGTCCTCGGTAGTATAGTGGTTAGTATCCCCGCCTGTCACGCGGGAGACCGGGGTTCGATTCCCCGCCGGGGAGGACATTATTTTTTACCAACCGTTCGAAGCGCTAATAGAGGAGACACAACCCTTTCGTTTCATTGAAAGATGTAAAAAGTCAAAAATGTTATCCCGCGAGGCGGATTTGAACCACCGACCTAAGGATGTCTTGTTTCCATTCCACTACAGTCCTCCGCTCTACCAACTGAGCTATCACGGGATCTATCATACAGTCTAAAAGTCAGCGTTTTAATCGTTTACCTAATAAAGTGAAAAACAAAATATACCACACTGTTGGAACAGTTCCAAAATCCAATAGAAAAATCACAGAAAGAGACACAATCGATAATCCTAACACACAAATACATGACATGTCTTAGTACAGACACTTCAACAAAAAGCGGCGGAGTTAAACTAGTTTTATGGGCCCAAACCTCCCCTCTTAGTGAAATGATGCGGTCATGCAAGTGCTTTCCCCGTATGAGAGGAATTAGCACAAATTGTTGAACTGAATGATCACTGAATAAATAGCATTAATTGCAAAAGATGTACTGGAAAGGACAAAAAGAAAAAAAAAGAGAAAAACTATTTTAAAAGTGCCAGGTTTTCTTTTGATCAAACAAAAATGTTTCCGTTTTTTTCGTCTTATCGTTTTACTACTGACTATATGTTAATAGCTAAATGTGGTGTCGTTATGAACAGTCTTACCATCGTTTCATTGAAAACAGTGTTCGTGTATATTTGATACTGGTTGAAAATTTAGTGAAATCTCTGCGTATAATTATTAGATCAGTGTGTGAATAACGGTGCTTAAGTATGTAGAATTCCAACGGTTTAATAAGTCCTCGGTAGTATAGTGGTTAGTATCCCCGCCTGTCACGCGGGAGACCGGGGTTCGATTCCCCGCCGGGGAGGACATTATTTTTTACCAACCGTTCGAAGCGCTAATAGAGGAGACACAACCCTTTCGTTTCATTGAAAGATGTAAAAAGTCAAAAATGTTATCCCGCGAGGCGGATTTGAACCACCGACCTAAGGATGTCTTGTTTCCATTCCACTACAGTCCTCCGCTCTACCAACTGAGCTATCACGGGATCTATCATACAATCTAAAAGTCAGCGTTTTAATCGTTTACCTAATAAAGTGAAAAACAAAATATACCACACTGTTGGAACAGTTCCAAAATCCAATAGAAAAATCACAGAAAGAGACACAATCGATAATCCTAACACACAAATACATGACATGTCTTAGTACAGACACTTCAACAAAAAGCGGCGGAGTTAAACTAGTTTTATGGGCCCAAACCTCCCCTCTTAGTGAAATGATGCGGTCATGCAAGTGCTTTCCCCGTATGAGAGGAATTAGCACAAATTGTTGAACTGAATGATCACTGAATAAATAGCATTAATTGCAAAAGATGTACTGGAAAGGACAAAAAGAAAAAAAAAGAGAAAAACTATTTTAAAAGTGCCAGGTTTTCTTTTGATCAAACAAAAATGTTTCCGTTTTTTTCGTCTTATCGTTTTACTACTGACTATATGTTAATAGCTAAATGTGGTGTCGTTATGAACAGTCTTACCATCGTTTCATTGAAAACAGTGTTCGTGTATATTTGATACTGGTTGAAAATTTAGTGAAATCTCTGCGTATAATTATTAGATCAGTGTGTGAATAACGGTGCTTAAGTATGTAGAATTCCAACGGTTTAATAAGTCCTCGGTAGTATAGTGGTTAGTATCCCCGCCTGTCACGCGGGAGACCGGGGTTCGATTCCCCGCCGGGGAGGACATTATTTTTTACCAACCGTTCGAAGCGCTAATAGAGGAGACACAACCCTTTCGTTTCATTGAAAGATGTAAAAAGTCAAAAATGTTATCCCGCGAGGCGGATTTGAACCACCGACCTAAGGATGTCTTGTTTCCATTCCACTACAGTCCTCCGCTCTACCAACTGAGCTATCACGGGATCTATCATACAGTCTAAAAGTCAGCGTTTTAATCGTTTACCTAATAAAGTGAAAAACAAAATATACCACACTGTTGGAACAGTTCCAAAATCCAATAGAAAAATCACAGAAAGAGACACAATCGATAATCCTAACACACAAATACATGACATGTCTTAGTACAGACACTTCAACAAAAAGCGGCGGAGTTAAACTAGTTTTATGGGCCCAAACCTCCCCTCTTAGTGAAATGATGCGGTCATGCAAGTGCTTTCCCCGTATGAGAGGAATTAGCACAAATTGTTGAACTGAATGATCACTGAATAAATAGCATTAATTGCAAAAGATGTACTGGAAAGGACAAAAAAAAAAAAAAAGAGAAAAACTATTTTAAAAGTGCCAGGTTTTCTTTTGATCAAACAAAAATGTTTCCGTTTTTTTCGTCTTATCGTTTTACTACTGACTATATGTTAATAGCTAAATGTGGTGTCGTTATGAACAGTCTTACCATCGTTTCATTGAAAACAGTGTTCGTGTATATTTGATACTGGTTGAAAATTTAGTGAAATCTCTGCGTATAATTATTAGATCAGTGTGTGAATAACGGTGCTTAAGTATGTAGAATTCCAACGGTTTAATAAGTCCTCGGTAGTATAGTGGTTAGTATCCCCGCCTGTCACGCGGGAGACCGGGGTTCGATTCCCCGCCGGGGAGGACATTATTTTTTACCAACCGTTCGAAGCGCTAATAGAGGAGACACAACCCTTTCGTTTCATTGAAAGATGTAAAAAGTCAAAAATGTTATCCCGCGAGGCGGATTTGAACCACCGACCTAAGGATGTCTTGTTTCCATTCCACTACAGTCCTCCGCTCTACCAACTGAGCTATCACGGGATCTATCATACAGTCTAAAAGTCAGCGTTTTAATCGTTTACCTAATAAAGTGAAAAACAAAATATACCACACTGTTGGAACAGTTCCAAAATCCAATAGAAAAATCACAGAAAGAGACACAATCGATAATCCTAACACACAAATACATGACATGTCTTAGTACAGACACTTCAACAAAAAGCGGCGGAGTTAAACTAGTTTTATGGGCCCAAACCTCCCCTCTTAGTGAAATGATGCGGTCATGCAAGTGCTTTCCCCGTATGAGAGGAATTAGCACAAATTGTTGAACTGAATGATCACTGAATAAATAGCATTAATTGCAAAAGATGTACTGGAAAGGACAAAAAGAAAAAAAAAGAGAAAAACTATTTTAAAAGTGCCAGGTTTTCTTTTGATCAAACAAAAATGTTTCCGTTTTTTTCGTCTTATCGTTTTACTACTGACTATATGTTAATAGCTAAATGTGGTGTCGTTATGAACAGTCTTACCATCGTTTCATTGAAAACAGTGTTCGTGTATATTTGATACTGGTTGAAAATTTAGTGAAATCTCTGCGTATAATTATTAGATCAGTGTGTGAATAACGGTGCTTAAGTATGTAGAATTCCAACGGTTTAATAAGTCCTCGGTAGTATAGTGGTTAGTATCCCCGCCTGTCACGCGGGAGACCGGGGTTCGATTCCCCGCCGGGGAGGACATTATTTTTTACCAACCGTTCGAAGCGCTAATAGAGGAGACACAACCCTTTCGTTTCATTGAAAGATGTAAAAAGTCAAAAATGTTATCCCGCGAGGCGGATTTGAACCACCGACCTAAGGATGTCTTGTTTCCATTCCACTACAGTCCTCCGCTCTACCAACTGAGCTATCACGGGATCTATCATACAATCTAAAAGTCAGCGTTTTAATCGTTTACCTAATAAAGTGAAAAACAAAATATACCACACTGTTGGAACAGTTCCAAAATCCAATAGAAAAATCACAGAAAGAGACACAATCGATAATCCTAACACACAAATACATGACATGTCTTAGTACAGACACTTCAACAAAAAGCGGCGGAGTTAAACTAGTTTTATGGGCCC
This sequence comes from Bathymodiolus brooksi, assembly GCA_963680875.1. Classification (NCBI taxonomy): domain Eukaryota; kingdom Metazoa; phylum Mollusca; class Bivalvia; order Mytilida; family Modiolidae; genus Bathymodiolus; species Bathymodiolus brooksi. Next base: position 43,432,380 of record OY804586.1, read on the forward strand.
AAACCTCCCCTCTTAGTGAAATGATGCGGTCATGCAAGTGCTTTCCCCGTATGAGAGGAATTAGCACAAATTGTTGAACTGAATGATCACTGAATAAATAGCATTAATTGCAAAAGATGTACTGGAAAGGACAAAAAGAAAAAAAAAGAGAAAAACTATTTTAAAAGTGCCAGGTTTTCTTTTGATCAAACAAAAATGTTTCCGTTTTTTTCGTCTTATCGTTTTACTACTGACTATATGTTAATAGCTAAATGTGGTGTCGTTATGAACAGTCTTACCATCGTTTCATTGAAAACAGTGTTCGTGTATATTTGATACTGGTTGAAAATTTAGTGAAATCTCTGCGTATAATTATTAGATCAGTGTGTGAATAACGGTGCTTAAGTATGTAGAATTCCAACGGTTTAATAAGTCCTCGGTAGTATAGTGGTTAGTATCCCCGCCTGTCACGCGGGAGACCGGGGTTCGATTCCCCGCCGGGGAGGACATTATTTTTTACCAACCGTTCGAAGCGCTAATAGAGGAGACACAACCCTTTCGTTTCATTGAAAGATGTAAAAAGTCAAAAATGTTATCCCGCGAGGCGGATTTGAACCACCGACCTAAGGATGTCTTGTTTCCATTCCACTACAGTCCTCCGCTCTACCAACTGAGCTATCACGGGATCTATCATACAATCTAAAAGTCAGCGTTTTAATCGTTTACCTAATAAAGTGAAAAACAAAATATACCACACTGTTGGAACAGTTCCAAAATCCAATAGAAAAATCACAGAAAGAGACACAATCGATAATCCTAACACACAAATACATGACATGTCTTAGTACAGACACTTCAACAAAAAGCGGCGGAGTTAAACTAGTTTTATGGGCCCAAACCTCCCCTCTTAGTGAAATGATGCGGTCATGCAAGTGCTTTCCCCGTATGAGAGGAATTAGCACAAATTGTTGAACTGAATGATCACTGAATAAATAGCATTAATTGCAAAAGATGTACTGGAAAGGACAAAAAGAAAAAAAAAGAGAAAAACTATTTTAAAAGTGCCAGGTTTTCTTTTGATCAAACAAAAATGTTTCCGTTTTTTTCGTCTTATCGTTTTACTACTGACTATATGTTAATAGCTAAATGTGGTGTCGTTATGAACAGTCTTACCATCGTTTCATTGAAAACAGTGTTCGTGTATATTTGATACTGGTTGAAAATTTAGTGAAATCTCTGCGTATAATTATTAGATCAGTGTGTGAATAACGGTGCTTAAGTATGTAGAATTCCAACGGTTTAATAAGTCCTCGGTAGTATAGTGGTTAGTATCCCCGCCTGTCACGCGGGAGACCGGGGTTCGATTCCCCGCCGGGGAGGACATTATTTTTTACCAACCGTTCGAAGCGCTAATAGAGGAGACACAACCCTTTCGTTTCATTGAAAGATGTAAAAAGTCAAAAATGTTATCCCGCGAGGCGGATTTGAACCACCGACCTAAGGATGTCTTGTTTCCATTCCACTACAGTCCTCCGCTCTACCAACTGAGCTATCACGGGATCTATCATACAGTCTAAAAGTCAGCGTTTTAATCGTTTACCTAATAAAGTGAAAAACAAAATATACCACACTGTTGGAACAGTTCCAAAATCCAATAGAAAAATCACAGAAAGAGACACAATCGATAATCCTAACACACAAATACATGACATGTCTTAGTACAGACACTTCAACAAAAAGCGGCGGAGTTAAACTAGTTTTATGGGCCCAAACCTCCCCTCTTAGTGAAATGATGCGGTCATGCAAGTGCTTTCCCCGTATGAGAGGAATTAGCACAAATTGTTGAACTGAATGATCACTGAATAAATAGCATTAATTGCAAAAGATGTACTGGAAAGGACAAAAAAAAAAAAAAAGAGAAAAACTATTTTAAAAGTGCCAGGTTTTCTTTTGATCAAACAAAAATGTTTCCGTTTTTTTCGTCTTATCGTTTTACTACTGACTATATGTTAATAGCTAAATGTGGTGTCGTTATGAACAGTCTTACCATCGTTTCATTGAAAACAGTGTTCGTGTATATTTGATACTGGTTGAAAATTTAGTGAAATCTCTGCGTATAATTATTAGATCAGTGTGTGAATAACGGTGCTTAAGTATGTAGAATTCCAACGGTTTAATAAGTCCTCGGTAGTATAGTGGTTAGTATCCCCGCCTGTCACGCGGGAGACCGGGGTTCGATTCCCCGCCGGGGAGGACATTATTTTTTACCAACCGTTCGAAGCGCTAATAGAGGAGACACAACCCTTTCGTTTCATTGAAAGATGTAAAAAGTCAAAAATGTTATCCCGCGAGGCGGATTTGAACCACCGACCTAAGGATGTCTTGTTTCCATTCCACTACAGTCCTCCGCTCTACCAACTGAGCTATCACGGGATCTATCATACAGTCTAAAAGTCAGCGTTTTAATCGTTTACCTAATAAAGTGAAAAACAAAATATACCACACTGTTGGAACAGTTCCAAAATCCAATAGAAAAATCACAGAAAGAGACACAATCGATAATCCTAACACACAAATACATGACATGTCTTAGTACAGACACTTCAACAAAAAGCGGCGGAGTTAAACTAGTTTTATGGGCCCAAACCTCCCCTCTTAGTGAAATGATGCGGTCATGCAAGTGCTTTCCCCGTATGAGAGGAATTAGCACAAATTGTTGAACTGAATGATCACTGAATAAATAGCATTAATTGCAAAAGATGTACTGGAAAGGACAAAAAGAAAAAAAAAGAGAAAAACTATTTTAAAAGTGCCAGGTTTTCTTTTGATCAAACAAAAATGTTTCCGTTTTTTTCGTCTTATCGTTTTACTACTGACTATATGTTAATAGCTAAATGTGGTGTCGTTATGAACAGTCTTACCATCGTTTCATTGAAAACAGTGTTCGTGTATATTTGATACTGGTTGAAAATTTAGTGAAATCTCTGCGTATAATTATTAGATCAGTGTGTGAATAACGGTGCTTAAGTATGTAGAATTCCAACGGTTTAATAAGTCCTCGGTAGTATAGTGGTTAGTATCCCCGCCTGTCACGCGGGAGACCGGGGTTCGATTCCCCGCCGGGGAGGACATTATTTTTTACCAACCGTTCGAAGCGCTAATAGAGGAGACACAACCCTTTCGTTTCATTGAAAGATGTAAAAAGTCAAAAATGTTATCCCGCGAGGCGGATTTGAACCACCGACCTAAGGATGTCTTGTTTCCATTCCACTACAGTCCTCCGCTCTACCAACTGAGCTATCACGGGATCTATCATACAATCTAAAAGTCAGCGTTTTAATCGTTTACCTAATAAAGTGAAAAACAAAATATACCACACTGTTGGAACAGTTCCAAAATCCAATAGAAAAATCACAGAAAGAGACACAATCGATAATCCTAACACACAAATACATGACATGTCTTAGTACAGACACTTCAACAAAAAGCGGCGGAGTTAAACTAGTTTTATGGGCCCAAACCTCCCCTCTTAGTGAAATGATGCGGTCATGCAAGTGCTTTCCCCGTATGAGAGGAATTAGCACAAATTGTTGAACTGAATGATCACTGAATAAATAGCATTAATTGCAAAAGATGTACTGGAAAGGACAAAAAGAAAAAAAAAGAGAAAAACTATTTTAAAAGTGCCAGGTTTTCTTTTGATCAAACAAAAATGTTTCCGTTTTTTTCGTCTTATCGTTTTACTACTGACTATATGTTAATAGCTAAATGTGGTGTCGTTATGAACAGTCTTACCATCGTTTCATTGAAAACAGTGTTCGTGTATATTTGATACTGGTTGAAAATTTAGTGAAATCTCTGCGTATAATTATTAGATCAGTGTGTGAATAACGGTGCTTAAGTATGTAGAATTCCAACGGTTTAATAAGTCCTCGGTAGTATAGTGGTTAGTATCCCCGCCTGTCACGCGGGAGACCGGGGTTCGATTCCCCGCCGGGGAGGACATTATTTTTTACCAACCGTTCGAAGCGCTAATAGAGGAGACACAACCCTTTCGTTTCATTGAAAGATGTAAAAAGTCAAAAATGTTATCCCGCGAGGCGGATTTGAACCACCGACCTAAGGATGTCTTGTTTCCATTCCACTACAGTCCTCCGCTCTACCAACTGAGCTATCACGGGATCTATCATACAGTCTAAAAGTCAGCGTTTTAATCGTTTACCTAATAAAGTGAAAAACAAAATATACCACACTGTTGGAACAGTTCCAAAATCCAATAGAAAAATCACAGAAAGAGACACAATCGATAATCCTAACACACAAATACATGACATGTCTTAGTACAGACACTTCAACAAAAAGCGGCGGAGTTAAACTAGTTTTATGGGCCCAAACCTCCCCTCTTAGTGAAATGATGCGGTCATGCAAGTGCTTTCCCCGTATGAGAGGAATTAGCACAAATTGTTGAACTGAATGATCACTGAATAAATAGCATTAATTGCAAAAGATGTACTGGAAAGGACAAAAAGAAAAAAAAAGAGAAAAACTATTTTAAAAGTGCCAGGTTTTCTTTTGATCAAACAAAAATGTTTCCGTTTTTTTCGTCTTATCGTTTTACTACTGACTATATGTTAATAGCTAAATGTGGTGTCGTTATGAACAGTCTTACCATCGTTTCATTGAAAACAGTGTTCGTGTATATTTGATACTGGTTGAAAATTTAGTGAAATCTCTGCGTATAATTATTAGATCAGTGTGTGAATAACGGTGCTTAAGTATGTAGAATTCCAACGGTTTAATAAGTCCTCGGTAGTATAGTGGTTAGTATCCCCGCCTGTCACGCGGGAGACCGGGGTTCGATTCCCCGCCGGGGAGGACATTATTTTTTACCAACCGTTCGAAGCGCTAATAGAGGAGACACAACCCTTTCGTTTCATTGAAAGATGTAAAAAGTCAAAAATGTTATCCCGCGAGGCGGATTTGAACCACCGACCTAAGGATGTCTTGTTTCCATTCCACTACAGTCCTCCGCTCTACCAACTGAGCTATCACGGGATCTATCATACAATCTAAAAGTCAGCGTTTTAATCGTTTACCTAATAAAGTGAAAAACAAAATATACCACACTGTTGGAACAGTTCCAAAATCCAATAGAAAAATCACAGAAAGAGACACAATCGATAATCCTAACACACAAATACATGACATGTCTTAGTACAGACACTTCAACAAAAAGCGGCGGAGTTAAACTAGTTTTATGGGCCCAAACCTCCCCTCTTAGTGAAATGATGCGGTCATGCAAGTGCTTTCCCCGTATGAGAGGAATTAGCACAAATTGTTGAACTGAATGATCACTGAATAAATAGCATTAATTGCAAAAGATGTACTGGAAAGGACAAAAAGAAAAAAAAAGAGAAAAACTATTTTAAAAGTGCCAGGTTTTCTTTTGATCAAACAAAAATGTTTCCGTTTTTTTCGTCTTATCGTTTTACTACTGACTATATGTTAATAGCTAAATGTGGTGTCGTTATGAACAGTCTTACCATCGTTTCATTGAAAACAGTGTTCGTGTATATTTGATACTGGTTGAAAATTTAGTGAAATCTCTGCGTATAATTATTAGATCAGTGTGTGAATAACGGTGCTTAAGTATGTAGAATTCCAACGGTTTAATAAGTCCTCGGTAGTATAGTGGTTAGTATCCCCGCCTGTCACGCGGGAGACCGGGGTTCGATTCCCCGCCGGGGAGGACATTATTTTTTACCAACCGTTCGAAGCGCTAATAGAGGAGACACAACCCTTTCGTTTCATTGAAAGATGTAAAAAGTCAAAAATGTTATCCCGCGAGGCGGATTTGAACCACCGACCTAAGGATGTCTTGTTTCCATTCCACTACAGTCCTCCGCTCTACCAACTGAGCTATCACGGGATCTATCATACAGTCTAAAAGTCAGCGTTTTAATCGTTTACCTAATAAAGTGAAAAACAAAATATACCACACTGTTGGAACAGTTCCAAAATCCAATAGAAAAATCACAGAAAGAGACACAATCGATAATCCTAACACACAAATACATGACATGTCTTAGTACAGACACTTCAACAAAAAGCGGCGGAGTTAAACTAGTTTTATGGGCCCAAACCTCCCCTCTTAGTGAAATGATGCGGTCATGCAAGTGCTTTCCCCGTATGAGAGGAATTAGCACAAATTGTTGAACTGAATGATCACTGAATAAATAGCATTAATTGCAAAAGATGTACTGGAAAGGACAAAAAAAAAAAAAAAGAGAAAAACTATTTTAAAAGTGCCAGGTTTTCTTTTGATCAAACAAAAATGTTTCCGTTTTTTTCGTCTTATCGTTTTACTACTGACTATATGTTAATAGCTAAATGTGGTGTCGTTATGAACAGTCTTACCATCGTTTCATTGAAAACAGTGTTCGTGTATATTTGATACTGGTTGAAAATTTAGTGAAATCTCTGCGTATAATTATTAGATCAGTGTGTGAATAACGGTGCTTAAGTATGTAGAATTCCAACGGTTTAATAAGTCCTCGGTAGTATAGTGGTTAGTATCCCCGCCTGTCACGCGGGAGACCGGGGTTCGATTCCCCGCCGGGGAGGACATTATTTTTTACCAACCGTTCGAAGCGCTAATAGAGGAGACACAACCCTTTCGTTTCATTGAAAGATGTAAAAAGTCAAAAATGTTATCCCGCGAGGCGGATTTGAACCACCGACCTAAGGATGTCTTGTTTCCATTCCACTACAGTCCTCCGCTCTACCAACTGAGCTATCACGGGATCTATCATACAGTCTAAAAGTCAGCGTTTTAATCGTTTACCTAATAAAGTGAAAAACAAAATATACCACACTGTTGGAACAGTTCCAAAATCCAATAGAAAAATCACAGAAAGAGACACAATCGATAATCCTAACACACAAATACATGACATGTCTTAGTACAGACACTTCAACAAAAAGCGGCGGAGTTAAACTAGTTTTATGGGCCCAAACCTCCCCTCTTAGTGAAATGATGCGGTCATGCAAGTGCTTTCCCCGTATGAGAGGAATTAGCACAAATTGTTGAACTGAATGATCACTGAATAAATAGCATTAATTGCAAAAGATGTACTGGAAAGGACAAAAAGAAAAAAAAAGAGAAAAACTATTTTAAAAGTGCCAGGTTTTCTTTTGATCAAACAAAAATGTTTCCGTTTTTTTCGTCTTATCGTTTTACTACTGACTATATGTTAATAGCTAAATGTGGTGTCGTTATGAACAGTCTTACCATCGTTTCATTGAAAACAGTGTTCGTGTATATTTGATACTGGTTGAAAATTTAGTGAAATCTCTGCGTATAATTATTAGATCAGTGTGTGAATAACGGTGCTTAAGTATGTAGAATTCCAACGGTTTAATAAGTCCTCGGTAGTATAGTGGTTAGTATCCCCGCCTGTCACGCGGGAGACCGGGGTTCGATTCCCCGCCGGGGAGGACATTATTTTTTACCAACCGTTCGAAGCGCTAATAGAGGAGACACAACCCTTTCGTTTCATTGAAAGATGTAAAAAGTCAAAAATGTTATCCCGCGAGGCGGATTTGAACCACCGACCTAAGGATGTCTTGTTTCCATTCCACTACAGTCCTCCGCTCTACCAACTGAGCTATCACGGGATCTATCATACAGTCTAAAAGTCAGCGTTTTAATCGTTTACCTAATAAAGTGAAAAACAAAATATACCACACTGTTGGAACAGTTCCAAAATCCAATAGAAAAATCACAGAAAGAGACACAATCGATAATCCTAACACACAAATACATGACATGTCTTAGTACAGACACTTCAACAAAAAGCGGCGGAGTTAAACTAGTTTTATGGGCCCAAACCTCCCCTCTTAGTGAAATGATGCGGTCATGCAAGTGCTTTCCCCGTATGAGAGGAATTAGCACAAATTGTTGAACTGAATGATCACTGAATAAATAGCATTAATTGCAAAAGATGTACTGGAAAGGACAAAAAGAAAAAAAAAGAGAAAAACTATTTTAAAAGTGCCAGGTTTTCTTTTGATCAAACAAAAATGTTTCCGTTTTTTTCGTCTTATCGTTTTACTACTGACTATATGTTAATAGCTAAATGTGGTGTCGTTATGAACAGTCTTACCATCGTTTCATTGAAAACAGTGTTCGTGTATATTTGATACTGGTTGAAAATTTAGTGAAATCTCTGCGTATAATTATTAGATCAGTGTGTGAATAACGGTGCTTAAGTATGTAGAATTCCAACGGTTTAATAAGTCCTCGGTAGTATAGTGGTTAGTATCCCCGCCTGTCACGCGGGAGACCGGGATTCGATTCCCCGCCGGGGAGGACATTATTTTTTACCAACCGTTCGAAGCGCTAATAGAGGTGACACAACCCTTTCGTTTCATTGAAAGATGTAAAAAGTCAAAAATGTTATCCCGCGAGGCGGATTTGAACCACCGACCTAAGGATGTCTTGTTTCCATTCCACTACAGTCCTCCGCTCTACCAACTGAGCTATCACGGGATCTATCATACAGTCTAAAAGTCAGCGTTTTAATCGTTTACCTAATAAAGTGAAAAACAAAATATACCACACTGTTGGAACAGTTCCAAAATCCAATAGAAAAATCACAGAAAGAGACACAATCGATAATCCTAACACACAAATACATGACATGTCTTAGTACAGACACTTCAACAAAAAGCGGCGGAGTTAAACTAGTTTTATGGGCCCAAACCTCCCCTCTTAGTGAAATGATGCGGTCATGCAAGTGCTTTCCCCGTATGAGAGGAATTAGCACAAATTGTTGAACTGAATGATCACTGAATAAATAGCATTAATTGCAAAAGATGTACTGGAAAGGACAAAAAGAAAAAAAAAGAGAAAAACTATTTTAAAAGTGTCAGGTTTTCTTTTGATCAAACAAAAATGTTTCCGTTTTTTTCGTCTTATCGTTTTACTACTGACTATATGTTAATAGCTAAATGTGGTGTCGCTATGAACAGTCTTACCATCGTTTCATTGAAAACAGTGTTCGTGTATATTTGATACTGGTTGAAAATTTAGTGAAATCTCTGCGTATAATTATTAGATCAGTGTGTGAATAACGGTGCTTAAGTATGTAGAATTCCAACGGTTTAATAAGTCCTCGGTAGTATAGTGGTTAGTATCCCCGCCTGTCACGCGGGAGACCGGGGTTCGATTCCCCGCCGGGGAGGACATTATTTTTTACCAACCGTTCGAAGCGCTAATAGAGGAGACACAACCCTTTCGTTTCATTGAAAGATGTAAAAAGTCAAAAATGTTATCCCGCGAGGCGGATTTGAACCACCGACCTAAGGATGTCTTGTTTCCATTCCACTACAGTCCTCCGCTCTACCAACTGAGCTATCACGGGATCTATCATACAGTCTAAAAGTCAGCGTTTTAATCGTTTACCTAATAAAGTGAAAAACAAAATATACCACACTGTTGGAACAGTTCCAAAATCCAATAGAAAAATCACAGAAAGAGACACAATCGATAATCCTAACACACAAATACATGACATGTCTTAGTACAGACACTTCAACAAAAAGCGGCGGAGTTAAACTAGTTTTATGGGCCCAAACCTCCCCTCTTAGTGAAATGATGCGGTCATGCAAGTGCTTTCCCCGTATGAGAGGAATTAGCACAAATTGTTGAACTGAATGATCACTGAATAAATAGCATTAATTGCAAAAGATGTACTGGAAAGGACAAAAAGAAAAAAAAAGAGAAAAACTATTTTAAAAGTGTCAGGTTTTCTTTTGATCAAACAAAAATGTTTCCGTTTTTTTCGTCTTATCGTTTTACTACTGACTATATATTAATAGCTAAATGTGGTGTCGTTATGAACAGTCTTACCATCGTTTCATTGAAAACAGTGTTCGTGTATATTTGATACTGGTTGAAAATTTAGTGAAATCTCTGCGTATAATTATTAGATCAGTGTGTGAATAACGGTGCTTAAGTATGTAGAATTCCAACGGTTTAATAAGTCCTCGGTAGTATAGTGGTTAGTATCCCCGCCTGTCACGCGGGAGACCGGGGTTCGATTCCCCGCCGGGGAGGACATTATTTTTTACCAACCGTTCGAAGCGCTAATAGAGGAGACACAACCCTTTCGTTTCATTGAAAGATGTAAAAAGTCAAAAATGTTATCCCGCGAGGCGGATTTGAACCACCGACCTAAGGATGTCTTGTTTCCATTCCACTACAGTCCTCCGCTCTACCAACTGAGCTATCACGGGATCTATCATACAGTCTAAAAGTCAGCGTTTTAATCGTTTACCTAATAAAGTGAAAAACAAAATATACCACACTGTTGGAACAGTTCCAAAATCCAATAGAAAAATCACAGAAAGAGACACAATCGATAATCCTAACACACAAATACATGACATGTCTTAGTACAGACACTTCAACAAAAAGCGGCGGAGTTAAACTAGTTTTATGGGCCCAAACCTCCCCTCTTAGTGAAATGATGCGGTCATGCAAGTGCTTTCCCCGTATGAGAGGAATTAGCACAAATTGTTGAACTGAATGATCACTGAATAAATAGCATTAATTGCAAAAGATGTACTGGAAAGGACAAAAAAAAAAAAAAAGAGAAAAACTATTTTAAAAGTGCCAGGTTTTCTTTTGATCAAACAAAAATGTTTCCGTTTTTTTCGTCTTATCGTTTTACTACTGACTATATGTTAATAGCTAAATGTGGTGTCGTTATGAACAGTCTTACCATCGTTTCATTGAAAACAGTGTTCGTGTATATTTGATACTGGTTGAAAATTTAGTGAAATCTCTGCGTATAATTATTAGATCAGTGTGTGAATAACGGTGCTTAAGTATGTAGAATTCCAACGGTTTAATAAGTCCTCGGTAGTATAGTGGTTAGTATCCCCGCCTGTCACGCGGGAGACCGGGGTTCGATTCCCCGCCGGGGAGGACATTATTTTTTACCAACCGTTCGAAGCGCTAATAGAGGAGACACAACCCTTTCGTTTCATTGAAAGATGTAAAAAGTCAAAAATGTTATCCCGCGAGGCGGATTTGAACCACCGACCTAAGGATGTCTTGTTTCCATTCCACTACAGTCCTCCGCTCTACCAACTGAGCTATCACGGGATCTATCATACAATCTAAAAGTCGGCGTTTTAATCGTTTACCTAATAAAGTGAAAAACAAAATATACCACACTGTTGGAACAGTTCCAAAATCCAATAGAAAAATCACAGAAAGAGACACAATCGATAATCCTAACACACAAATACATGACATGTCTTAGTACAGACACTTCAACAAAAAGCGGCGGAGTTAAACTAGTTTTATGGGCCCAAACCTCCCCTCTTAGTGAAATGATGCGGTCATGCAAGTGCTTTCCCCGTATGAGAGGAATTAGCACAAATTGTTGAACTGAATGATCACTGAATAAATAGCATTAATTACAAAAGATGTACTGGAAAGGACAAAAAGAAAAAAAAAGAGAAAAACTATTTTAAAAGTGTCAGGTTTTCTTTTGATCAAACAAAAATGTTTCCGTTTTTTTCGTCTTATCGTTTTACTACTGACTATATGTTAATAGCTAAATGTGGTGTCGCTATGAACAGTCTTACCATCGTTTCATTGAAAACAGTGTTCGTGTATATTTGATACTGGTTGAAAATTTAGTGAAATCTCTGCGTATAATTATTAGATCAGTGTGTGAATAACGGTGCTTAAGTATGTAGAATTCCAACGGTTTAATAAGTCCTCGGTAGTATAGTGGTTAGTATCCCCGCCTGTCACGCGGGAGACCGGGGTTCGATTCCCCGCCGGGGAGGACATTATTTTTTACCAACCGTTCGAAGCGCTAATAGAGGAGACACAACCCTTTCGTTTCATTGAAAGATGTAAAAAGTCAAAAATGTTATCCCGCGAGGCGGATTTGAACCACCGACCTAAGGATGTCTTGTTTCCATTCCACTACAGTCCTCCGCTCTACCAACTGAGCTATCACGGGATCTATCATACAGTCTAAAAGTCAGCGTTTTAATCGTTTACCTAATAAAGTGAAAAACAAAATATACCACACTGTTGGAACAGTTCCAAAATCCAATAGAAAAATCACAGAAAGAGACACAATCGATAATCCTAACACACAAATACATGACATGTCTTAGTACAGACACTTCAACAAAAAGCGGCGGAGTTAAACTAGTTTTATGGGCCCAAACCTCCCCTCTTAGTGAAATGATGCGGTCATGCAAGTGCTTTCCCCGTATGAGAGGAATTAGCACAAATTGTTGAACTGAATGATCACTGAATAAATAGCATTAATTGCAAAAGATGTACTGGAAAGGACAAAAAGAAAAAAAAAGAGAAAAACTATTTTAAAAGTGCCAGGTTTTCTTTTGATCAAACAAAAATGTTTCCGTTTTTTTCGTCTTATCGTTTTACTACTGACTATATGTTAATAGCTAAATGTGGTGTCGTTATGAACAGTCTTACCATCGTTTCATTGAAAACAGTGTTCGTGTATATTTGATACTGGTTGAAAATTTAGTGAAATCTCTGCGTATAATTATTAGATCAGTGTGTGAATAACGGTGCTTAAGTATGTAGAATTCCAACGGTTTAATAAGTCCTCGGTAGTATAGTGGTTAGTATCCCCGCCTGTCACGCGGGAGACCGGGGTTCGATTCCCCGCCGGGGAGGACATTATTTTTTACCAACCGTTCGAAGCGCTAATAGAGGAGACACAACCCTTTCGTTTCATTGAAAGATGTAAAAAGTCAAAAATGTTATCCCGCGAGGCGGATTTGAACCACCGACCTAAGGATGTCTTGTTTCCATTCCACTACAGTCCTCCGCTCTACCAACTGAGCTATCACGGGATCTATCATACAGTCTAAAAGTCAGCGTTTTAATCGTTTACCTAATAAAGTGAAAAACAAAATATACCACACTGTTGGAACAGTTCCAAAATCCAATAGAAAAATCACAGAAAGAGACACAATCGATAATCCTAACACACAAATACATGACATGTCTTAGTACAGACACTTCAACAAAAAGCGGAGGAGTTAAACTAGTTTTATGGGCCCAAACCTCCCCTCTTAGTGAAATGATGCGGTCATGCAAGTGCTTTCCCCGTATGAGAGGAATTAGCACAAATTGTTGAACTGAATGATCACTGAATAAATAGCATTAATTACAAAAGATGTACTGGAAAGGACAAAAAGAAAAAAAAAGAGAAAAACTATTTTAAAAGTGTCAGGTTTTCTTTTGATCAAACAAAAATGTTTCCGTTTTTTTCGTCTTATCGTTTTACTACTGACTATATGTTAATAGCTAAATGTGGTGTCGCTATGAACAGTCTTACCATCGTTTCATTGAAAACAGTGTTCGTGTATATTTGATACTGGTTGAAAATTTAGTGAAATCTCTGCGTATAATTATTAGATCAGTGTGTGAATAACGGTGCTTAAGTATGTAGAATTCCAACGGTTTAATAAGTCCTCGGTAGTATAGTGGTTAGTATCCCCGCCTGTCACGCGGGAGACCGGGGTTCGATTCCCCGCCGGGGAGGACATTATTTTTTACCAACCGTTCGAAGCGCTAATAGAGGAGACACAACCCTTTCGTTTCATTGAAAGATGTAAAAAGTCAAAAATGTTATCCCGCGAGGCGGATTTGAACCACCGACCTAAGGATGTCTTGTTTCCATTCCACTACAGTCCTCCGCTCTACCAACTGAGCTATCACGGGATCTATCATACAGTCTAAAAGTCAGCGTTTTAATCGTTTACCTAATAAAGTGAAAAACAAAATATACCACACTGTTGGAACAGTTCCAAAATCCAATAGAAAAATCACAGAAAGAGACACAATCGATAATCCTAACACACAAATACATGACATGTCTTAGTACAGACACTTCAACAAAAAGCGGCGGAGTTAAACTAGTTTTATGGGCCCAAACCTCCCCTCTTAGTGAAATGATGCGGTCATGCAAGTGCTTTCCCCGTATGAGAGGAATTAGCACAAATTGTTGAACTGAATGATCACTGAATAAATAGCATTAATTGCAAAAGATGTACTGGAAAGGACAAAAAGAAAAAAAAAGAGAAAAACTATTTTAAAAGTGCCAGGTTTTCTTTTGATCAAACAAAAATGTTTCCGTTTTTTTTGTCTTATCGTTTTACTACTGACTATATGTTAATAGCTAAATGTGGTGTCGTTATGAACAGTCTTACCATCGTTTCATTGAAAACAGTGTTCGTGTATATTTGATACTGGTTGAAAATTTAGTGAAATCTCTGCGTATAATTATTAGATCAGTGTGTGAATAACGGTGCTTAAGTATGTAGAATTCCAACGGTTTAATAAGTCCTCGGTAGTATAGTGGTTAGTATCCCCGCCTGTCACGCGGGAGACCGGGGTTCGATTCCCCGCCGGGCAGGACATTATTTTTTACCAACCGTTCGAAGCGCTAATAGAGGAGACACAACCCTTTCGTTTCATTGAAAGATGTAAAAAGTCAAAAATGTTATCCCGCGAGGCGGATTTGAACCACCGACCTAAGGATGTCTTGTTTCCATTCCACTACAGTCCTCAGCTCTACCAACTGAGCTACCACGGGATCTATCATACAGTCTAAAAGTCAGCGTTTTAATCGTTTACCTAATAAAGTGAAAAACAAAATATACCACACTGTTGGAACAGTTCCAAAATCCAATAGAAAAATCACAGAAAGAGACACAATCGATAATCCTAACACACAAATACATGACATGTCTTAGTACAGACACTTCAATAAAAAGAGGAGTTGGTTAAACTAGTTTTATGGGCCCAAACCTCCCCTCTTAGTGAAATGATGCGGTCATGCAAGTGCTTTCCCCGTATGAGCGGAATTAGCACAAATTGTTGAACTGAATGATCACTGAATAAATAGCATTAATTGCAAAAGATGTACTGGAAAGGACAAAAAGAAAAAAAAAGAGAAAAACTATTTTAAAAGTGCCAGGTTTTCTTTTGATCAAACAAAAATGTTTCCGGTTTTTTCGTCTTATCGTTTTACTACTGACTATATGTTAATAGCTAAATGTGGTGTCGTTATGAACAGTCTTACCATCGTTTCATTGAAAACAGTGTTCGTGTATATTTGATACTGGTTGAAAATTTAGTGAAATCTCTGCGTATAATTATTAGATCAGTGTGTGAATAACGGTGCTTAAGTATGTAGAATTCCAACGGTTTAATAAGTCCTCGGTAGTATAGTGGTTAGTATCCCCGCCTGTCACGCGGGAGACCGGGATTCGATTCCCCGCCGGGGAGGACATTATTTTTTACCAACCGTTCGAAGCGCTAATAGAGGAGACACAACCCTTTCGTTTCATTGAAAGATGTAAAAAGTCAAAAATGTTATCCCGCGAGGCGGATTTGAACCACCGACCTAAGGATGTCTTGTTTCCATTCCACTACAGTCCTCCGCTCTACCAACTGAGCTATCACGGGATCTATCATACAGTCTAAAAGTCAGCGTTTTAATCGTTTACCTAATAAAGTGAAAAACAAAATATACCACACTGTTGGAACAGTTCCAAAATCCAATAGAAAAATCACAGAAAGAGACACAATCGATAATCCTAACACACAAATACATGACATGTCTTAGTACAGACACTTCAACAAAAAGCGGCGGAGTTAAACTAGTTTTATGGGCCCAAACCTCCCCTCTTAGTGAAATGATGCGGTCATGCAAGTGCTTTCCCCGTATGAGAGGAATTAGCACAAATTGTTGAACTGAATGATCACTGAATAAATAGCATTAATTGCAAAAGATGTACTGGAAAGGACAAAAAAAAAAAAAAGAGAAAAACTATTTTAAAAGTGCCAGGATTTCTTTTGATCAAACAAAAATGTTTCCGTTTTTTTCGTCTTATCGTTTTACTACTGACTATATGTTAATAGCTAAATGTGGTGTCGTTATGAACAGTCTTACCATCGTTTCATTGAAAACAGTGTTCGTGTATATTTGATACTGGTTGAAAATTTAGTGAAATCTCTGCTTATAATTATTAGATCAGTGTGTGAATAACGGTGCTTAAGTATGTAGAATTCCAACGGTTTAATAAGTCCTCGGTAGTATAGTGGTTAGTATCCCCGCCTGTCACGCGGGAGACCGGGGTTCGATTCCCCGCCGGGCAGGACATTATTTTTTACCAACCGTTCGAAGCGCTAATAGAGGAGACACAACCCTTTCGTTTCATTGAAAGATGTAAAAAGTCAAAAATGTTATCCCGCGAGGCGGATTTGAACCACCGACCTAAGGATGTCTTGTTTCCATTCCACTACAGTCCTCCGCTCTACCAACTGAGCTACCACGGGATCTATCATACAGTCTAAAAGTCAGCGTTTTAATCGTTTACCTAATAAAGTGAAAAACAAAATATACCACACTGTTGGAACAGTTCCAAAATCCAATAGAAAAATCACAGAAAGAGACACAATCGATAATCCTAACACACAAATACATGACATGTCTTAGTACAGACACTTCAATAAAAAGAGGAGTTGGTTAAACTAGTTTTATGGGCCCAAACCTCCCCTCTTAGTGAAATGATGCGGTCATGCAAGTGCTTTCCCCGTATGAGCGGAATTAGCACAAATTGTTGAACTGAATGATCACTGAATAAATAGCATTAATTGCAAAAGATGTACTGGAAAGGACAAAAAGAAAAAAAAAGAGAAAAACTATTTTAAAAGTGCCAGGTTTTCTTTTGATCAAACAAAAATGTTTCCGTTTTTTTCGTCTTATCGTTTTACTACTGACTATATGTTAATAGCTAAATGTGGTGTCGTTATGAACAGTCTTACCATCGTTTCATTGAAAACAGTGTTCGTGTATATTTGATACTGGTTGAAAATTTAGTGAAATCTCTGCGTATAATTATTAGATCAGTGTGTGAATAACGGTGCTTAAGTATGTAGAATTCCAACGGTTTAATAAGTCCTCGGTAGTATAGTGGTTAGTATCCCCGCCTGTCACGCGGGAGACCGGGATTCGATTCCCCGCCGGGGAGGACATTATTTTTTACCAACCGTTCGAAGCGCTAATAGAGGTGACACAACCCTTTCGTTTCATTGAAAGATGTAAAAAGTCAAAAATGTTATCCCGCGAGGCGGATTTGAACCACCGACCTAAGGATGTCTTGTTTCCATTCCACTACAGTCCTCCGCTCTACCAACTGAGCTATCACGGGATCTATCATACAGTCTAAAAGTCAGCGTTTTAATCGTTTACCTAATAAAGTGAAAAACAAAATATACCACACTGTTGGAACAGTTCCAAAATCCAATAGAAAAATCACAGAAAGAGACACAATCGATAATCCTAACACACAAATACATGACATGTCTTAGTACAGACACTTCAACAAAAAGCGGCGGAGTTAAACTAGTTTTATGGGCCCAAACCTCCCCTCTTAGTGAAATGATGCGGTCATGCAAGTGCTTTCCCCGTATGAGAGGAATTAGCACAAATTGTTGAACTGAATGATCACTGAATAAATAGCATTAATTGCAAAAGATGTACTGGAAAGGACAAAAAAAAAAAAAAAGAGAAAAACTATTTTAAAAGTGCCAGGTTTTCTTTTGATCAAACAAAAATGTTTCCGTTTTTTTCGTCTTATCGTTTTACTACTGACTATATGTTAATAGCTAAATGTGGTGTCGTTATGAACAGTCTTACCATCGTTTCATTGAAAACAGTGTTCGTGTATATTTGATACTGGTTGAAAATTTAGTGAAATCTCTGCGTATAATTATTAGATCAGTGTGTGAATAACGGTGCTTAAGTATGTAGAATTCCAACGGTTTAATAAGTCCTCGGTAGTATAGTGGTTAGTATCCCCGCCTGTCACGCGGGAGACCGGGGTTCGATTCCCCGCCGGGGAGGACATTATTTTTTACCAACCGTTCGAAGCGCTAATAGAGGAGACACAACCCTTTCGTTTCATTGAAAGATGTAAAAAGTCAAAAATGTTATCCCGCGAGGCGGATTTGAACCACCGACCTAAGGATGTCTTGTTTCCATTCCACTACAGTCCTCCGCTCTACCAACTGAGCTATCACGGGATATATCATACAGTCTAAAAGTCAGCGTTTTAATCGTTTACCTAATAAAGTGAAAAACAAAATATACCACACTGTTGGAACAGTTCCAAAATCCAATAGAAAAATCACAGAAAGAGACACAATCGATAATCCTAACACACAAATACATGACATGTCTTAGTACAGACACTTCAACAAAAAGCGGCGGAGTTAAACTAGTTTTATGGGCCCAAACCTCCCCTCTTAGTGAAATGATGCGGTCATGCAAGTGCTTTCCCCGTATGAGAGGAATTAGCACAAATTGTTGAACTGAATGATCACTGAATAAATAGCATTAATTGCAAAAGATGTACTGGAAAGGACAAAAAGAAAAAAAAAGAGAAAAACTATTTTAAAAGTGCCAGGTTTTCTTTTGATCAAACAAAAATGTTTCCGTTTTTTTCGTCTTATCGTTTTACTACTGACTATATGTTAATAGCTAAATGTGGTGTCGTTATGAACAGTCTTACCATCGTTTCATTGAAAACAGTGTTCGTGTATATTTGATACTGGTTGAAAATTTAGTGAAATCTCTGCGTATAATTATTAGATCAGTGTGTGAATAACGGTGCTTAAGTATGTAGAATTCCAACGGTTTAATAAGTCCTCGGTAGTATAGTGGTTAGTATCCCCGCCTGTCACGCGGGAGACCGGGGTTCGATTCCCCGCCGGGGAGGACATTATTTTTTACCAACCGTTCGAAGCGCTAATAGAGGAGACACAACCCTTTCGTTTCATTGAAAGATGTAAAAAGTCAAAAATGTTATCCCGCGAGGCGGATTTGAACCACCGACCTAAGGATGTCTTGTTTCCATTCCACTACAGTCCTCCGCTCTACCAACTGAGCTATCACGGGATCTATCATACAGTCTAAAAGTCAGCGTTTTAATCGTTTACCTAATAAAGTGAAAAACAAAATATACCACACTGTTGGAACAGTTCCAAAATCCAATAGAAAAATCACAGAAAGAGACACAATCGATAATCCTAACACACAAATACATGACATGTCTTAGTACAGACACTTCAACAAAAAGCGGCGGAGTTAAACTAGTTTTATGGGCCCAAACCTCCCCTCTTAGTGAAATGATGCGGTCATGCAAGTGCTTTCCCCGTATGAGAGGAATTAGCACAAATTGTTGAACTGAATGATCACTGAATAAATAGCATTAATTGCAAAAGATGTACTGGAAAGGACAAAAAGAAAAAAAAAGAGAAAAACTATTTTAAAAGTGCCAGGTTTTCTTTTGATCAAACAAAAATGTTTCCGTTTTTTTCGTCTTATCGTTTTACTACTGACTATATGTTAATAGCTAAATGTGGTGTCGCTATGAACAGTCTTACCATCGTTTCATTGAAAACAGTGTTCGTGTATATTTGATACTGGTTGAAAATTTAGTGAAATCTCTGCGTATAATTATTAGATCAGTGTGTGAATAACGGTGCTTAAGTATGTAGAATTCCAACGGTTTAATAAGTCCTCGGTAGTATAGTGGTTAGTATCCCCGCCTGTCACGCGGGAGACCGGAGTTCGATTCCCCGCCGGGGAGGACATTATTTTTTACCAACCGTTCGAAGCGCTAATAGAGGAGACACAACCCTTTCGTTTCATTGAAAGATGTAAAAAGTCAAAAATGTTATCCCGCGAGGCGGATTTGAACCACCGACCTAAGGATGTCTTGTTTCCATTCCACTACAGTCCTCCGCTCTACCAACTGAGCTATCACGGGATCTATCATACAGTCTAAAAGTCAGCGTTTTAATCGTTTACCTAATAAAGTGAAAAACAAAATATACCACACTGTTGGAACAGTTCCAAAATCCAATAGAAAAATCACAGAAAGAGACACAATCGATAATCCTAACACACAAATACATGACATGTCTTAGTACAGACACTTCAATAAAAAGCGGAGTTGGTTAAACTAGTTTTATGGGCCCAAACCTCCCCTCTTAGTGAAATGATGCGGTCATGCAAGTGCTTTCCCCGTATGAGAGGAATTAGCACAAATTGTTGAACTGAATGATCACTGAATAAATAGCATTAATTGCAAAAGATGTACTGGAAAGGACAAAAAGAAAAAAAAAGAGAAAAACTATTTTAAAAGTGCCAGGTTTTCTTTTGATCAAACAAAAATGTTTCCGTTTTTTTCGTCTTATCGTTTTACTACTGACTATATGTTAATAGCTAAATGTGGTGTCGTTATGAACAGTCTTACCATCGTTTCATTGAAAACAGTGTTCGTGTATATTTGATACTGGTTGAAAATTTAGTGAAATCTCTGCGTATAATTATTAGATCAGTGTGTGAATAACGGTGCTTAAGTATGTAGAATTCCAACGGTTTAATAAGTCCTCGGTAGTATAGTGGTTAGTATCCCCGCCTGTCACGCGGGAGACCGGGGTTCGATTCCCCGCCGGGGAGGACATTATTTTTTACCAACCGTTCGAAGCGCTAATAGAGGAGACACAACCCTTTCGTTTCATTGAAAGATGTAAAAAGTCAAAAATGTTATCCCGCGAGGCGGATTTGAACCACCGACCTAAGGATGTCTTGTTTCCATTCCACTACAGTCCTCCGCTCTACCAACTGAGCTATCACGGGATCTATCATACAGTCTAAAAGTCAGCGTTTTAATCGTTTACCTAATAAAGTGAAAAACAAAATATACCACACTGTTGGAACAGTTCCAAAATCCAATAGAAAAATCACAGAAAGAGACACAATCGATAATCCTAACACACAAATACATGACATGTCTTAGTACAGACACTTCAATAAAAAGCGGAGTTGGTTAAACTAGTTTTATGGGCCCAAACCTCCCCTCTTAGTGAAATGATGCGGTCATGCAAGTGCTTTCCCCGTATGAGCGGAATTAGCACAAATTGTTGAACTGAACGATCACTGAATAAATAGCATTAATTGCAAAAGATGTACTGGAAAGGACAAAAAGAAAAAAAAAGAGAAAAACTATTTTAAAAGTGCCAGGTTTTCTTTTGATCAAACAAAAATGTTTCCGTTTTTTTCGTCTTATCGTTTTACTACTGACTATATGTTAATAGCTAAATGTGGTGTCGTTATGAACAGTCTTACCATCGTTTCATTGAAAACAGTGTTCGTGTATATTTGATACTGGTTGAAAATTTAGTGAAATCTCTGCGTATAATTATTAGATCAGTGTGTGAATAACGGTGCTTAAGTATGTAGAATTCCAACGGTTTAATAAGTCCTCGGTAGTATAGTGGTTAGTATCCCCGCCTGTCACGCGGGAGACCGGGATTCGATTCCCTGCCGGGGAGGACATTATTTTTTACCAACCGTTCGAAGCGCTAATAGAGGTGACACAACCCTTTCGTTTCATTGAAAGATGTAAAAAGTCAAAAATGTTATCCCGCGAGGCGGATTTGAACCACCGACCTAAGGATGTCTTGTTTCCATTCCACTACAGTCCTCCGCTCTACCAACTGAGCTATCACGGGATCTATCATACAGTCTAAAAGTCAGCGTTTTAATCGTTTACCTAATAAAGTGAAAAACAAAATATACCACACTGTTGGAACAGTTCCAAAATCCAATAGAAAAATCACAGAAAGAGACACAATCGATAATCCTAACACACAAATACATGACATGTCTTAGTACAGACACTTCAACAAAAAGCGGCGGAGTTAAACTAGTTTTATGGGCCCAAACCTCCCCTCTTAGTGAAATGATGCGGTCATGCAAGTGCTTTCCCCGTATGAGAGGAATTAGCACAAATTGTTGAACTGAATGATCACTGAATAAATAGCATTAATTGCAAAAGATGTACTGGAAAGGACAAAAAAAAAAAAAAAGAGAAAAACTATTTTAAAAGTGCCAGGTTTTCTTTTGATCAAACAAAAATGTTTCCGTTTTTTTCGTCTTATCGTTTTACTACTGACTATATGTTAATAGCTAAATGTGGTGTCGTTATGAACAGTCTTACCATCGTTTCATTGAAAACAGTGTTCGTGTATATTTGATACTGGTTGAAAATTTAGTGAAATCTCTGCGTATAATTATTAGATCAGTGTGTGAATAACGGTGCTTAAGTATGTAGAATTCCAACGGTTTAATAAGTCCTCGGTAGTATAGTGGTTAGTATCCCCGCCTGTCACGCGGGAGACCGGGGTTCGATTCCCCGCCGGGGAGGACATTATTTTTTACCAACCGTTCGAAGCGCTAATAGAGGAGACACAACCCTTTCGTTTCATTGAAAGATGTAAAAAGTCAAAAATGTTATCCCGCGAGGCGGATTTGAACCACCGACCTAAGGATGTCTTGTTTCCATTCCACTACAGTCCTCCGCTCTACCAACTGAGCTATCACGGGATCTATCATACAGTCTAAAAGTCAGCGTTTTAATCGTTTACCTAATAAAGTGAAAAACAAAATATACCACACTGTTGGAACAGTTCCAAAATCCAATAGAAAAATCACAGAAAGAGACACAATCGATAATCCTAACACACAAATACATGACATGTCTTAGTACAGACACTTCAACAAAAAGCGGCGGAGTTAAACTAGTTTTATGGGCCCAAACCTCCCCTCTTAGTGAAATGATGCGGTCATGCAAGTGCTTTCCCCGTATGAGAGGAATTAGCACAAATTGTTGAACTGAATGATCACTGAATAAATAGCATTAATTGCAAAAGATGTACTGGAAAGGACAAAAAGAAAAAAAAAGAGAAAAACTATTTTAAAAGTGCCAGGTTTTCTTTTGATCAAACAAAAATGTTTCCGTTTTTTTCGTCTTATCGTTTTACTACTGACTATATGTTAATAGCTAAATGTGGTGTCGCTATGAACAGTCTTACCATCGTTTCATTGAAAACAGTGTTCGTGTATATTTGATACTGGTTGAAAATTTAGTGAAATCTCTGCGTATTATTATTAGATCAGTGTGTGAATAACGGTGCTTAAGTATGTAGAATTCCAACGGTTTAATAAGTCCTCGGTAGTATAGTGGTTAGTATCCCCGCCTGTCACGCGGGAGACCGGGGTTCGATTCCCCGCCGGGGAGGACATTATTTTTTACCAACCGTTCGAAGCGCTAATAGAGGAGACACAACCCTTTCGTTTCATTGAAAGATGTAAAAAGTCAAAAATGTTATCCCGCGAGGCGGATTTGAACCACCGACCTAAGGATGTCTTGTTTCCATTCCACTACAGTCCTCCGCTCTACCAACTGAGCTATCACGGGATCTATCATACAGTCTAAAAGTCAGCGTTTTAATCGTTTACCTAATAAAGTGAAAAACAAAATATACCACACTGTTGGAACAGTTCCAAAATCCAATAGAAAAATCACAGAAAGAGACACAATCGATAATCCTAACACACAAATACATGACATGTCTTAGTACAGACACTTCAATAAAAAGCGGAGTTGGTTAAACTAGTTTTATGGGCCCAAACCTCCCCTCTTAATGAAATGATGCGGTCATGCAAGTGCTTTCCCCGTATGAGCGGAATTAGCACAAATTGTTGAACTGAATGATCACTGAATAAATAGCATTAATTGCAAAAGATGTACTGGAAAGGACAAAAAGAAAAAAAAAGAGAAAAACTATTTTAAAAGTGCCAGGTTTTCTTTTGATCAAACAAAAATGTTTCCGTTTTTTTCGTCTTATCGTTTTACTACTGACTATATGTTAATAGCTAAATGTGGTGTCGTTATGAACAGTCTTACCATCGTTTCATTGAAAACAGTGTTCGTGTATATTTGATACTGGTTGAAAATTTAGTGAAATCTCTGCGTATAATTATTAGATCAGTGTGTGAATAACGGTGCTTAAGTATGTAGAATTCCAACGGTTTAATAAGTCCTCGGTAGTATAGTGGTTAGTATCCCCGCCTGTCACGCGGGAGACCGGGGTTCGATTCCCCGCCGGGGAGGACATTATTTTTTACCAACCGTTCGAAGCGCTAATAGAGGAGACACAACCCTTTCGTTTCATTGAAAGATGTAAAAAGTCAAAAATGTTATCCCGCGAGGCGGATTTGAACCACCGACCTAAGGATGTCTTGTTTCCATTCCACTACAGTCCTCCGCTCTACCAACTGAGCTATCACGGGATCTATCATACAGTCTAAAAGTCAGCGTTTTAATCGTTTACCTAATAAAGTGAAAAACAAAATATACCACACTGTTGGAACAGTTCCAAAATCCAATAGAAAAATCACAGAAAGAGACACAATCGATAATCCTAACACACAAATACATGACATGTCTTAGTACAGACACTTCAATAAAAAGCGGAGTTGGTTAAACTAGTTTTATGGGCCCAAACCTCCCCTCTTAGTGAAATGATGCGGTCATGCAAGTGCTTTCCCCGTATGAGCGGAATTAGCACAAATTGTTGAACTGAATGATCACTGAATAAATAGCATTAATTGCAAAAGATGTACTGGAAAGGACAAAAAGAAAAAAAAAGAGAAAAACTATTTTAAAAGTGCCAGGTTTTCTTTTGATCAAACAAAAATGTTTCCGTTTTTTTCGTCTTATCGTTTTACTACTGACTATATGTTAATAGCTAAATGTGGTGTCGTTATGAACAGTCTTACCATCGTTTCATTGAAAACAGTGTTCGTGTATATTTGATACTGGTTGAAAATTTAGTGAAATCTCTGCGTATAATTATTAGATCAGTGTGTGAATAACGGTGCTTAAGTATGTAGAATTCCAACGGTTTAATAAGTCCTCGGTAGTATAGTGGTTAGTATCCCCGCCTGTCACGCGGGAGACCGGGGTTCGATTCCCCGCCGGGGAGGACATTATTTTTTACCAACCGTTCGAAGCGCTAATAGAGGAGACACAACCCTTTCGTTTCATTGAAAGATGTAAAAAGTCAAAAATGTTATCCCGCGAGGCGGATTTGAACCACCGACCTAAGGATGTCTTGTTTCCATTCCACTACAGTCCTCCGCTCTACCAACTGAGCTATCACGGGATCTATCATACAGTCTAAAAGTCAGCGTTTTAATCGTTTACCTAATAAAGTGAAAAACAAAATATACCACACTGTTGGAACAGTTCCAAAATCCAATAGAAAAATCACAGAAAGAGACACAATCGATAATCCTAACACACAAATACATGACATGTCTTAGTACAGACACTTCAACAAAAAGCGGCGGAGTTAAACTAGTTTTATGGGCCCAAACCTCCCCTCTTAGTGAAATGATGCGGTCATGCAAGTGCTTTCCCCGTATGAGAGGAATTAGCACAAATTGTTGAACTGAATGATCACTGAATAAATAGCATTAATTGCAAAAGATGTACTGGAAAGGACAAAAAGAAAAAAAAAGAGAAAAACTATTTTAAAAGTGCCAGGTTTTCTTTTGATCAAACAAAAATGTTTCCGTTTTTTTCGTCTTATCGTTTTACTACTGACTATATGTTAATAGCTAAATGTGGTGTCGCTATGAACAGTCTTACCATCGTTTCATTGAAAACAGTGTTCGTGTATATTTGATACTGGTTGAAAATTTAGTGAAATCTCTGCGTATAATTATTAGATCAGTGTGTGAATAACGGTGCTTAAGTATGTAGAATTCCAACGGTTTAATAAGTCCTCGGTAGTATAGTGGTTAGTATCCCCGCCTGTCACGCGGGAGACCGGGGTTCGATTCCCCGCCGGGGAGGACATTATTTTTTACCAACCGTTCGAAGCGCTAATAGAGGAGACACAACCCTTTCGTTTCATTGAAAGATGTAAAAAGTCAAAAATGTTATCCCGCGAGGCGGATTTGAACCACCGACCTAAGGATGTCTTGTTTCCATTCCACTACAGTCCTCCGCTCTACCAACTGAGCTATCACGGGATCTATCATACAGTCTAAAAGTCAGCGTTTTAATCGTTTACCTAATAAAGTGAAAAACAAAATATACCACACTGTTGGAACAGTTCCAAAATCCAATAGAAAAATCACAGAAAGAGACACAATCGATAATCCTAACACACAAATACATGACATGTCTTAGTACAGACACTTCAACAAAAAGCGGCGGAGTTAAACTAGTTTTATGGGCCCAAACCTCCCCTCTTAGTGAAATGATGCGGTCATGCAAGTGCTTTCCCCGTATGAGAGGAATTAGCACAAATTGTTGAACTGAATGATCACTGAATAAATAGCATTAATTGCAAAAGATGTACTGGAAAGGACAAAAAGAAAAAAAAAGAGAAAAACTATTTTAAAAGTGCCAGGTTTTCTTTTGATCAAACAAAAATGTTTCCGTTTTTTTCGTCTTATCGTTTTACTACTGATTATATGTTAATAGCTAAATGTGGTGTCGCTATGAACAGTCTTACCATCGTTTCATTGAAAACAGTGTTCGTGTATATTTGATACTGGTTGAAAATTTAGTGAAATCTCTGCGTATAATTATTAGATCAGTGTGTGAATAACGGTGCTTAAGTATGTAGAATTCCAACGGTTTAATAAGTCCTCGGTAGTATAGTGGTTAGTATCCCCGCCTGTCACGCGGGAGACCGGGGTTCGATTCCCCGCCGGGGAGGACATTATTTTTTACCAACCGTTCGAAGCGCTAATAGAGGAGACACAACCCTTTCGTTTCATTGAAAGATGTAAAAAGTCAAAAATGTTATCCCGCGAGGCGGATTTGAACCACCGACCTAAGGATGTCTTGTTTCCATTCCACTACAGTCCTCCGCTCTACCAACTGAGCTATCACGGGATCTATCATACAGTCTAAAAGTCAGCGTTTTAATCGTTTACCTAATAAAGTGAAAAACAAAATATACCACACTGTTGGAACAGTTCCAAAATCCAATAGAAAAATCACAGAAAGAGACACAATCGATAATCCTAACACACAAATACATGACATGTCTTAGTACAGACACTTCAATAAAAAGCGGAGTTGGTTAAACTAGTTTTATGGGCCCAAACCTCCCCTCTTAATGAAATGATGCGGTCATGCAAGTGCTTTCCCCGTATGAGCGGAATTAGCACAAATTGTTGAACTGAATGATCACTGAATAAATAGCATTAATTGCAAAAGATGTACTGGAAAGGACAAAAAGAAAAAAAAAGAGAAAAACTATTTTAAAAGTGCCAGGTTTTCTTTTGATCAAACAAAAATGTTTCCGTTTTTTTCGTCTTATCGTTTTACTACTGACTATATGTTAATAGCTAAATGTGGTGTCGTTATGAACAGTCTTACCATCGTTTCATTGAAAACAGTGTTCGTGTATATTTGATACTGGTTGAAAATTTAGTGAAATCTCTGCGTATAATTATTAGATCAGTGTGTGAATAACGGTGCTTAAGTATGTAGAATTCCAACGGTTTAATAAGTCCTCGGTAGTATAGTGGTTAGTATCCCCGCCTGTCACGCGGGAGACCGGGGTTCGATTCCCCGCCGGGGAGGACATTATTTTTTACCAACCGTTCGAAGCGCTAATAGAGGAGACACAACCCTTTCGTTTCATTGAAAGATGTAAAAAGTCAAAAATGTTATCCCGCGAGGCGGATTTGAACCACCGACCTAAGGATGTCTTGTTTCCATTCCACTACAGTCCTCCGCTCT
This sequence comes from Bathymodiolus brooksi, assembly GCA_963680875.1. Classification (NCBI taxonomy): domain Eukaryota; kingdom Metazoa; phylum Mollusca; class Bivalvia; order Mytilida; family Modiolidae; genus Bathymodiolus; species Bathymodiolus brooksi. The sequence continues at coordinate 43,460,124 of OY804586.1, forward strand.
ACCAACTGAGCTATCACGGGATCTATCATACAGTCTAAAAGTCAGCGTTTTAATCGTTTACCTAATAAAGTGAAAAACAAAATATACCACACTGTTGGAACAGTTCCAAAATCCAATAGAAAAATCACAGAAAGAGACACAATCGATAATCCTAACACACAAATACATGACATGTCTTAGTACAGACACTTCAATAAAAAGCGGAGTTGGTTAAACTAGTTTTATGGGCCCAAACCTCCCCTCTTAGTGAAATGATGCGGTCATGCAAGTGCTTTCCCCGTATGAGCGGAATTAGCACAAATTGTTGAACTGAATGATCACTGAATAAATAGCATTAATTGCAAAAGATGTACTGGAAAGGACAAAAAGAAAAAAAAAGAGAAAAACTATTTTAAAAGTGCCAGGTTTTCTTTTGATCAAACAAAAATGTTTCCGTTTTTTTCGTCTTATCGTTTTACTACTGACTATATGTTAATAGCTAAATGTGGTGTCGTTATGAACAGTCTTACCATCGTTTCATTGAAAACAGTGTTCGTGTATATTTGATACTGGTTGAAAATTTAGTGAAATCTCTGCGTATAATTATTAGATCAGTGTGTGAATAACGGTGCTTAAGTATGTAGAATTCCAACGGTTTAATAAGTCCTCGGTAGTATAGTGGTTAGTATCCCCGCCTGTCACGCGGGAGACCGGGGTTCGATTCCCCGCCGGGGAGGACATTATTTTTTACCAACCGTTCGAAGCGCTAATAGAGGAGACACAACCCTTTCGTTTCATTGAAAGATGTAAAAAGTCAAAAATGTTATCCCGCGAGGCGGATTTGAACCACCGACCTAAGGATGTCTTGTTTCCATTCCACTACAGTCCTCCGCTCTACCAACTGAGCTATCACGGGATCTATCATACAGTCTAAAAGTCAGCGTTTTAATCGTTTACCTAATAAAGTGAAAAACAAAATATACCACACTGTTGGAACAGTTCCAAAATCCAATAGAAAAATCACAGAAAGAGACACAATCGATAATCCTAACACACAAATACATGACATGTCTTAGTACAGACACTTCAATAAAAAGCGGAGTTGGTTAAACTAGTTTTATGGGCCCAAACCTCCCCTCTTAGTGAAATGATGCGGTCATGCAAGTGCTTTCCCCGTATGAGCGGAATTAGCACAAATTGTTGAACTGAATGATCACTGAATAAATAGCATTAATTGCAAAAGATGTACTGGAAAGGACAAAAAGAAAAAAAAAGAGAAAAACTATTTTAAAAGTGCCAGGTTTTCTTTTGATCAAACAAAAATGTTTCCGTTTTTTTCGTCTTATCGTTTTACTACTGACTATATGTTAATAGCTAAATGTGGTGTCGTTATGAACAGTCTTACCATCGTTTCATTGAAAACAGTGTTCGTGTATATTTGATACTGGTTGAAAATTTAGTGAAATCTCTGCGTATAATTATTAGATCAGTGTGTGAATAACGGTGCTTAAGTATGTAGAATTCCAACGGTTTAATAAGTCCTCGGTAGTATAGTGGTTAGTATCCCCGCCTGTCACGCGGGAGACCGGGGTTCGATTCCCCGCCGGGGAGGACATTATTTTTTACCAACCGTTCGAAGCGCTAATAGAGGAGACACAACCCTTTCGTTTCATTGAAAGATGTAAAAAGTCAAAAATGTTATCCCGCGAGGCGGATTTGAACCACCGACCTAAGGATGTCTTGTTTCCATTCCACTACAGTCCTCCGCTCTACCAACTGAGCTATCACGGGATCTATCATACAGTCTAAAAGTCAGCGTTTTAATCGTTTACCTAATAAAGTGAAAAACAAAATATACCACACTGTTGGAACAGTTCCAAAATCCAATAGAAAAATCACAGAAAGAGACACAATCGATAATCCTAACACACAAATACATGACATGTCTTAGTACAGACACTTCAACAAAAAGCGGCGGAGTTAAACTAGTTTTATGGGCCCAAACCTCCCCTCTTAGTGAAATGATGCGGTCATGCAAGTGCTTTCCCCGTATGAGAGGAATTAGCACAAATTGTTGAACTGAATGATCACTGAATAAATAGCATTAATTGCAAAAGATGTACTGGAAAGGACAAAAAGAAAAAAAAAGAGAAAAACTATTTTAAAAGTGCCAGGTTTTCTTTTGATCAAACAAAAATGTTTCCGTTTTTTTCGTCTTATCGTTTTACTACTGACTATATGTTAATAGCTAAATGTGGTGTCGCTATGAACAGTCTTACCATCGTTTCATTGAAAACAGTGTTCGTGTATATTTGATACTGGTTGAAAATTTAGTGAAATCTCTGCGTATAATTATTAGATCAGTGTGTGAATAACGGTGCTTAAGTATGTAGAATTCCAACGGTTTAATAAGTCCTCGGTAGTATAGTGGTTAGTATCCCCGCCTGTCACGCGGGAGACCGGGGTTCGATTCCCCGCCGGGGAGGACATTATTTTTTACCAACCGTTCGAAGCGCTAATAGAGGAGACACAACCCTTTCGTTTCATTGAAAGATGTAAAAAGTCAAAAATGTTATCCCGCGAGGCGGATTTGAACCACCGACCTAAGGATGTCTTGTTTCCATTCCACTACAGTCCTCCGCTCTACCAACTGAGCTATCACGGGATCTATCATACAGTCTAAAAGTCAGCGTTTTAATCGTTTACCTAATAAAGTGAAAAACAAAATATACCACACTGTTGGAACAGTTCCAAAATCCAATAGAAAAATCACAGAAAGAGACACAATCGATAATCCTAACACACAAATACATGACATGTCTTAGTACAGACACTTCAACAAAAAGCGGCGGAGTTAAACTAGTTTTATGGGCCCAAACCTCCCCTCTTAGTGAAATGATGCGGTCATGCAAGTGCTTTCCCCGTATGAGAGGAATTAGCACAAATTGTTGAACTGAATGATCACTGAATAAATAGCATTAATTGCAAAAGATGTACTGGAAAGGACAAAAAGAAAAAAAAAGAGAAAAACTATTTTAAAAGTGCCAGGTTTTCTTTTGATCAAACAAAAATGTTTCCGTTTTTTTCGTCTTATCGTTTTACTACTGACTATATGTTAATAGCTAAATGTGGTGTCGCTATGAACAGTCTTACCATCGTTTCATTGAAAACAGTGTTCGTGTATATTTGATACTGGTTGAAAATTTAGTGAAATCTCTGCGTATAATTATTAGATCAGTGTGTGAATAACGGTGCTTAAGTATGTAGAATTCCAACGGTTTAATAAGTCCTCGGTAGTATAGTGGTTAGTATCCCCGCCTGTCACGCGGGAGACCGGGGTTCGATTCCCCGCCGGGGAGGACATTATTTTTTACCAACCGTTCGAAGCGCTAATAGAGGAGACACAACCCTTTCGTTTCATTGAAAGATGTAAAAAGTCAAAAATGTTATCCCGCGAGGCGGATTTGAACCACCGACCTAAGGATGTCTTGTTTCCATTCCACTACAGTCCTCCGCTCTACCAACTGAGCTATCACGGGATCTATCATACAGTCTAAAAGTCAGCGTTTTAATCGTTTACCTAATAAAGTGAAAAACAAAATATACCACACTGTTGGAACAGTTCCAAAATCCAATAGAAAAATCACAGAAAGAGACACAATCGATAATCCTAACACACAAATACATGACATGTCTTAGTACAGACACTTCAATAAAAAGCGGAGTTGGTTAAACTAGTTTTATGGGCCCAAACCTCCCCTCTTAATGAAATGATGCGGTCATGCAAGTGCTTTCCCCGTATGAGCGGAATTAGCACAAATTGTTGAACTGAATGATCACTGAATAAATAGCATTAATTGCAAAAGATGTACTGGAAAGGACAAAAAGAAAAAAAAAGAGAAAAACTATTTTAAAAGTGCCAGGTTTTCTTTTGATCAAACAAAAATGTTTCCGTTTTTTTCGTCTTATCGTTTTACTACTGACTATATGTTAATAGCTAAATGTGGTGTCGTTATGAACAGTCTTACCATCGTTTCATTGAAAACAGTGTTCGTGTATATTTGATACTGGTTGAAAATTTAGTGAAATCTCTGCGTATAATTATTAGATCAGTGTGTGAATAACGGTGCTTAAGTATGTAGAATTCCAACGGTTTAATAAGTCCTCGGTAGTATAGTGGTTAGTATCCCCGCCTGTCACGCGGGAGACCGGGGTTCGATTCCCCGCCGGGGAGGACATTATTTTTTACCAACCGTTCGAAGCGCTAATAGAGGAGACACAACCCTTTCGTTTCATTGAAAGATGTAAAAAGTCAAAAATGTTATCCCGCGAGGCGGATTTGAACCACCGACCTAAGGATGTCTTGTTTCCATTCCACTACAGTCCTCCGCTCTACCAACTGAGCTATCACGGGATCTATCATACAGTCTAAAAGTCAGCGTTTTAATCGTTTACCTAATAAAGTGAAAAACAAAATATACCACACTGTTGGAACAGTTCCAAAATCCAATAGAAAAATCACAGAAAGAGACACAATCGATAATCCTAACACACAAATACATGACATGTCTTAGTACAGACACTTCAATAAAAAGCGGAGTTGGTTAAACTAGTTTTATGGGCCCAAACCTCCCCTCTTAGTGAAATGATGCGGTCATGCAAGTGCTTTCCCTGTATGAGCGGAATTAGCACAAATTGTTGAACTGAATGATCACTGAATAAATAGCATTAATTGCAAAAGATGTACTGGAAAGGACAAAAAGAAAAAAAAAGAGAAAAACTATTTTAAAAGTGCCAGGTTTTCTTTTGATCAAACAAAAATGTTTCCGTTTTTTTCGTCTTATCGTTTTACTACTGACTATATGTTAATAGCTAAATGTGGTGTCGTTATGAACAGTCTTACCATCGTTTCATTGAAAACAGTGTTCGTGTATATTTGATACTGGTTGAAAATTTAGTGAAATCTCTGCGTATAATTATTAGATCAGTGTGTGAATAACGGTGCTTAAGTATGTAGAATTCCAACGGTTTAATAAGTCCTCGGTAGTATAGTGGTTAGTATCCCCGCCTGTCACGCGGGAGACCGGGGTTCGATTCCCCGCCGGGGAGGACATTATTTTTTACCAACCGTTCGAAGCGCTAATAGAGGAGACACAACCCTTTCGTTTCATTGAAAGATGTAAAAAGTCAAAAATGTTATCCCGCGAGGCGGATTTGAACCACCGACCTAAGGATGTCTTGTTTCCATTCCACTACAGTCCTCCGCTCTACCAACTGAGCTATCACGGGATCTATCATACAGTCTAAAAGTCAGCGTTTTAATCGTTTACCTAATAAAGTGAAAAACAAAATATACCACACTGTTGGAACAGTTCCAAAATCCAATAGAAAAATCACAGAAAGAGACACAATCGATAATCCTAACACACAAATACATGACATGTCTTAGTACAGACACTTCAACAAAAAGCGGCGGAGTTAAACTAGTTTTATGGGCCCAAACCTCCCCTCTTAGTGAAATGATGCGGTCATGCAAGTGCTTTCCCCGTATGAGAGGAATTAGCACAAATTGTTGAACTGAATGATCACTGAATAAATAGCATTAATTGCAAAAGATGTACTGGAAAGGACAAAAAGAAAAAAAAAGAGAAAAACTATTTTAAAAGTGCCAGGTTTTCTTTTGATCAAACAAAAATGTTTCCGTTTTTTTCGTCTTATCGTTTTACTACTGACTATATGTTAATAGCTAAATGTGGTGTCGCTATGAACAGTCTTACCATCGTTTCATTGAAAACAGTGTTCGTGTATATTTGATACTGGTTGAAAATTTAGTGAAATCTCTGCGTATAATTATTAGATCAGTGTGTGAATAACGGTGCTTAAGTATGTAGAATTCCAACGGTTTAATAAGTCCTCGGTAGTATAGTGGTTAGTATCCCCGCCTGTCACGCGGGAGACCGGGGTTCGATTCCCCGCCGGGGAGGACATTATTTTTTACCAACCGTTCGAAGCGCTAATAGAGGAGACACAACCCTTTCGTTTCATTGAAAGATGTAAAAAGTCAAAAATGTTATCCCGCGAGGCGGATTTGAACCACCGACCTAAGGATGTCTTGTTTCCATTCCACTACAGTCCTCCGCTCTACCAACTGAGCTATCACGGGATCTATCATACAGTCTAAAAGTCAGCGTTTTAATCGTTTACCTAATAAAGTGAAAAACAAAATATACCACACTGTTGGAACAGTTCCAAAATCCAATAGAAAAATCACAGAAAGAGACACAATCGATAATCCTAACACACAAATACATGACATGTCTTAGTACAGACACTTCAACAAAAAGCGGCGGAGTTAAACTAGTTTTATGGGCCCAAACCTCCCCTCTTAGTGAAATGATGCGGTCATGCAAGTGCTTTCCCCGTATGAGCGGAATTAGCACAAATTGTTGAACTGAATGATCACTGAATAAATAGCATTAATTGCAAAAGATGTACTGGAAAGGACAAAAAGAAAAAAAAAGAGAAAAACTATTTTAAAAGTGCCAGGTTTTCTTTTGATCAAACAAAAATGTTTCCGTTTTTTTCGTCTTATCGTTTTACTACTGACTATATGTTAATAGCTAAATGTGGTGTCGTTATGAACAGTCTTACCATCGTTTCATTGAAAACAGTGTTCGTGTATATTTGATACTGGTTGAAAATTTAGTGAAATCTCTGCGTATAATTATTAGATCAGTGTGTGAATAACGGTGCTTAAGTATGTAGAATTCCAACGGTTTAATAAGTCCTCGGTAGTATAGTGGTTAGTATCCCCGCCTGTCACGCGGGAGACCGGGGTTCGATTCCCCGCCGGGGAGGACATTATTTTTTACCAACCGTTCGAAGCGCTAATAGAGGAGACACAACCCTTTCGTTTCATTGAAAGATGTAAAAAGTCAAAAATGTTATCCCGCGAGGCGGATTTGAACCACCGACCTAAGGATGTCTTGTTTCCATTCCACTACAGTCCTCCGCTCTACCAACTGAGCTATCACGGGATCTATCATACAGTCTAAAAGTCAGCGTTTTAATCGTTTACCTAATAAAGTGAAAAACAAAATATACCACACTGTTGGAACAGTTCCAAAATCCAATAGAAAAATCACAGAAAGAGACACAATCGATAATCCTAACACACAAATACATGACATGTCTTAGTACAGACACTTCAACAAAAAGCGGCGGAGTTAAACTAGTTTTATGGGCCCAAACCTCCCCTCTTAGTGAAATGATGCGGTCATGCAAGTGCTTTCCCCGTATGAGAGGAATTAGCACAAATTGTTGAACTGAATGATCACTGAATAAATAGCATTAATTGCAAAAGATGTACTGGAAAGGACAAAAAGAAAAAAAAAGAGAAAAACTATTTTAAAAGTGCCAGGTTTTCTTTTGATCAAACAAAAATGTTTCCGTTTTTTTCGTCTTATCGTTTTACTACTGACTATATGTTAATAGCTAAATGTGGTGTCGCTATGAACAGTCTTACCATCGTTTCATTGAAAACAGTGTTCGTGTATATTTGATACTGGTTGAAAATTTAGTGAAATCTCTGCGTATAATTATTAGATCAGTGTGTGAATAACGGTGCTTAAGTATGTAGAATTCCAACGGTTTAATAAGTCCTCGGTAGTATAGTGGTTAGTATCCCCGCCTGTCACGCGGGAGACCGGGGTTCGATTCCCCGCCGGGGAGGACATTATTTTTTACCAACCGTTCGAAGCGCTAATAGAGGAGACACAACCCTTTCGTTTCATTGAAAGATGTAAAAAGTCAAAAATGTTATCCCGCGAGGCGGATTTGAACCACCGACCTAAGGATGTCTTGTTTCCATTCCACTACAGTCCTCCGCTCTACCAACTGAGCTATCACGGGATCTATCATACAGTCTAAAAGTCAGCGTTTTAATCGTTTACCTAATAAAGTGAAAAACAAAATATACCACACTGTTGGAACAGTTCCAAAATCCAATAGAAAAATCACAGAAAGAGACACAATCGATAATCCTAACACACAAATACATGACATGTCTTAGTACAGACACTTCAACAAAAAGCGGCGGAGTTAAACTAGTTTTATGGGCCCAAACCTCCCCTCTTAGTGAAATGATGCGGTCATGCAAGTGCTTTCCCCGTATGAGAGGAATTAGCACAAATTGTTGAACTGAATGATCACTGAATAAATAGCATTAATTGCAAAAGATGTACTGGAAAGGACAAAAAGAAAAAAAAAGAGAAAAACTATTTTAAAAGTGCCAGGTTTTCTTTTGATCAAACAAAAATGTTTCCGTTTTTTTCGTCTTATCGTTTTACTACTGATTATATGTTAATAGCTAAATGTGGTGTCGCTATGAACAGTCTTACCATCGTTTCATTGAAAACAGTGTTCGTGTATATTTGATACTGGTTGAAAATTTAGTGAAATCTCTGCGTATAATTATTAGATCAGTGTGTGAATAACGGTGCTTAAGTATGTAGAATTCCAACGGTTTAATAAGTCCTCGGTAGTATAGTGGTTAGTATCCCCGCCTGTCACGCGGGAGACCGGGGTTCGATTCCCCGCCGGGGAGGACATTATTTTTTACCAACCGTTCGAAGCGCTAATAGAGGAGACACAACCCTTTCGTTTCATTGAAAGATGTAAAAAGTCAAAAATGTTATCCCGCGAGGCGGATTTGAACCACCGACCTAAGGATGTCTTGTTTCCATTCCACTACAGTCCTCCGCTCTACCAACTGAGCTATCACGGGATCTATCATACAGTCTAAAAGTCAGCGTTTTAATCGTTTACCTAATAAAGTGAAAAACAAAATATACCACACTGTTGGAACAGTTCCAAAATCCAATAGAAAAATCACAGAAAGAGACACAATCGATAATCCTAACACACAAATACATGACATGTCTTAGTACAGACACTTCAATAAAAAGCGGAGTTGGTTAAACTAGTTTTATGGGCCCAAACCTCCCCTCTTAATGAAATGATGCGGTCATGCAAGTGCTTTCCCCGTATGAGCGGAATTAGCACAAATTGTTGAACTGAATGATCACTGAATAAATAGCATTAATTGCAAAAGATGTACTGGAAAGGACAAAAAGAAAAAAAAAGAGAAAAACTATTTTAAAAGTGCCAGGTTTTCTTTTGATCAAACAAAAATGTTTCCGTTTTTTTCGTCTTATCGTTTTACTACTGACTATATGTTAATAGCTAAATGTGGTGTCGTTATGAACAGTCTTACCATCGTTTCATTGAAAACAGTGTTCGTGTATATTTGATACTGGTTGAAAATTTAGTGAAATCTCTGCGTATAATTATTAGATCAGTGTGTGAATAACGGTGCTTAAGTATGTAGAATTCCAACGGTTTAATAAGTCCTCGGTAGTATAGTGGTTAGTATCCCCGCCTGTCACGCGGGAGACCGGGGTTCGATTCCCCGCCGGGGAGGACATTATTTTTTACCAACCGTTCGAAGCGCTAATAGAGGAGACACAACCCTTTCGTTTCATTGAAAGATGTAAAAAGTCAAAAATGTTATCCCGCGAGGCGGATTTGAACCACCGACCTAAGGATGTCTTGTTTCCATTCCACTACAGTCCTCCGCTCTACCAACTGAGCTATCACGGGATCTATCATACAGTCTAAAAGTCAGCGTTTTAATCGTTTACCTAATAAAGTGAAAAACAAAATATACCACACTGTTGGAACAGTTCCAAAATCCAATAGAAAAATCACAGAAAGAGACACAATCGATAATCCTAACACACAAATACATGACATGTCTTAGTACAGACACTTCAATAAAAAGCGGAGTTGGTTAAACTAGTTTTATGGGCCCAAACCTCCCCTCTTAGTGAAATGATGCGGTCATGCAAGTGCTTTCCCCGTATGAGCGGAATTAGCACAAATTGTTGAACTGAATGATCACTGAATAAATAGCATTAATTGCAAAAGATGTACTGGAAAGGACAAAAAGAAAAAAAAAGAGAAAAACTATTTTAAAAGTGCCAGGTTTTCTTTTGATCAAACAAAAATGTTTCCGTTTTTTTCGTCTTATCGTTTTACTACTGACTATATGTTAATAGCTAAATGTGGTGTCGTTATGAACAGTCTTACCATCGTTTCATTGAAAACAGTGTTCGTGTATATTTGATACTGGTTGAAAATTTAGTGAAATCTCTGCGTATAATTATTAGATCAGTGTGTGAATAACGGTGCTTAAGTATGTAGAATTCCAACGGTTTAATAAGTCCTCGGTAGTATAGTGGTTAGTATCCCCGCCTGTCACGCGGGAGACCGGGGTTCGATTCCCCGCCGGGGAGGACATTATTTTTTACCAACCGTTCGAAGCGCTAATAGAGGAGACACAACCCTTTCGTTTCATTGAAAGATGTAAAAAGTCAAAAATGTTATCCCGCGAGGCGGATTTGAACCACCGACCTAAGGATGTCTTGTTTCCATTCCACTACAGTCCTCCGCTCTACCAACTGAGCTATCACGGGATCTATCATACAGTCTAAAAGTCAGCGTTTTAATCGTTTACCTAATAAAGTGAAAAACAAAATATACCACACTGTTGGAACAGTTCCAAAATCCAATAGAAAAATCACAGAAAGAGACACAATCGATAATCCTAACACACAAATACATGACATGTCTTAGTACAGACACTTCAACAAAAAGCGGCGGAGTTAAACTAGTTTTATGGGCCCAAACCTCCCCTCTTAGTGAAATGATGCGGTCATGCAAGTGCTTTCCCCGTATGAGAGGAATTAGCACAAATTGTTGAACTGAATGATCACTGAATAAATAGCATTAATTGCAAAAGATGTACTGGAAAGGACAAAAAGAAAAAAAAAGAGAAAAACTATTTTAAAAGTGCCAGGTTTTCTTTTGATCAAACAAAAATGTTTCCGTTTTTTTCGTCTTATCGTTTTACTACTGACTATATGTTAATAGCTAAATGTGGTGTCGCTATGAACAGTCTTACCATCGTTTCATTGAAAACAGTGTTCGTGTATATTTGATACTGGTTGAAAATTTAGTGAAATCTCTGCGTATAATTATTAGATCAGTGTGTGAATAACGGTGCTTAAGTATGTAGAATTCCAACGGTTTAATAAGTCCTCGGTAGTATAGTGGTTAGTATCCCCGCCTGTCACGCGGGAGACCGGGGTTCGATTCCCCGCCGGGGAGGACATTATTTTTTACCAACCGTTCGAAGCGCTAATAGAGGAGACACAACCCTTTCGTTTCATTGAAAGATGTAAAAAGTCAAAAATGTTATCCCGCGAGGCGGATTTGAACCACCGACCTAAGGATGTCTTGTTTCCATTCCACTACAGTCCTCCGCTCTACCAACTGAGCTATCACGGGATCTATCATACAGTCTAAAAGTCAGCGTTTTAATCGTTTACCTAATAAAGTGAAAAACAAAATATACCACACTGTTGGAACAGTTCCAAAATCCAATAGAAAAATCACAGAAAGAGACACAATCGATAATCCTAACACACAAATACATGACATGTCTTAGTACAGACACTTCAACAAAAAGCGGCGGAGTTAAACTAGTTTTATGGGCCCAAACCTCCCCTCTTAGTGAAATGATGCGGTCATGCAAGTGCTTTCCCCGTATGAGAGGAATTAGCACAAATTGTTGAACTGAATGATCACTGAATAAATAGCATTAATTGCAAAAGATGTACTGGAAAGGACAAAAAGAAAAAAAAAGAGAAAAACTATTTTAAAAGTGCCAGGTTTTCTTTTGATCAAACAAAAATGTTTCCGTTTTTTTCGTCTTATCGTTTTACTACTGACTATATGTTAATAGCTAAATGTGGTGTCGCTATGAACAGTCTTACCATCGTTTCATTGAAAACAGTGTTCGTGTATATTTGATACTGGTTGAAAATTTAGTGAAATCTCTGCGTATAATTATTAGATCAGTGTGTGAATAACGGTGCTTAAGTATGTAGAATTCCAACGGTTTAATAAGTCCTCGGTAGTATAGTGGTTAGTATCCCCGCCTGTCACGCGGGAGACCGGGGTTCGATTCCCCGCCGGGGAGGACATTATTTTTTACCAACCGTTCGAAGCGCTAATAGAGGAGACACAACCCTTTCGTTTCATTGAAAGATGTAAAAAGTCAAAAATGTTATCCCGCGAGGCGGATTTGAACCACCGACCTAAGGATGTCTTGTTTCCATTCCACTACAGTCCTCCGCTCTACCAACTGAGCTATCACGGGATCTATCATACAGTCTAAAAGTCAGCGTTTTAATCGTTTACCTAATAAAGTGAAAAACAAAATATACCACACTGTTGGAACAGTTCCAAAATCCAATAGAAAAATCACAGAAAGAGACACAATCGATAATCCTAACACACAAATACATGACATGTCTTAGTACAGACACTTCAACAAAAAGCGGCGGAGTTAAACTAGTTTTATGGGCCCAAACCTCCCCTCTTAGTGAAATGATGCGGTCATGCAAGTGCTTTCCCCGTATGAGAGGAATTAGCACAAATTGTTGAACTGAATGATCACTGAATAAATAGCATTAATTGCAAAAGATGTACTGGAAAGGACAAAAAGAAAAAAAAAGAGAAAAACTATTTTAAAAGTGCCAGGTTTTCTTTTGATCAAACAAAAATGTTTCCGTTTTTTTCGTCTTATCGTTTTACTACTGACTATATGTTAATAGCTAAATGTGGTGTCGTTATGAACAGTCTTACCATCGTTTCATTGAAAACAGTGTTCGTGTATATTTGATACTGGTTGAAAATTTAGTGAAATCTCTGCGTATAATTATTAGATCAGTGTGTGAATAACGGTGCTTAAGTATGTAGAATTCCAACGGTTTAATAAGTCCTCGGTAGTATAGTGGTTAGTATCCCCGCCTGTCACGCGGGAGACCGGGGTTCGATTCCCCGCCGGGGAGGACATTATTTTTTACCAACCGTTCGAAGCGCTAATAGAGGAGACACAACCCTTTCGTTTCATTGAAAGATGTAAAAAGTCAAAAATGTTATCCCGCGAGGCGGATTTGAACCACCGACCTAAGGATGTCTTGTTTCCATTCCACTACAGTCCTCCGCTCTACCAACTGAGCTATCACGGGATCTATCATACAGTCTAAAAGTCAGCGTTTTAATCGTTTACCTAATAAAGTGAAAAACAAAATATACCACACTGTTGGAACAGTTCCAAAATCCAATAGAAAAATCACAGAAAGAGACACAATCGATAATCCTAACACACAAATACATGACATGTCTTAGTACAGACACTTCAACAAAAAGCGGCGGAGTTAAACTAGTTTTATGGGCCCAAACCTCCCCTCTTAGTGAAATGATGCGGTCATGCAAGTGCTTTCCCCGTATGAGAGGAATTAGCACAAATTGTTGAACTGAATGATCACTGAATAAATAGCATTAATTGCAAAAGATGTACTGGAAAGGACAAAAAGAAAAAAAAAGAGAAAAACTATTTTAAAAGTGCCAGGTTTTCTTTTGATCAAACAAAAATGTTTCCGTTTTTTTCGTCTTATCGTTTTACTACTGATTATATGTTAATAGCTAAATGTGGTGTCGCTATGAACAGTCTTACCATCGTTTCATTGAAAACAGTGTTCGTGTATATTTGATACTGGTTGAAAATTTAGTGAAATCTCTGCGTATAATTATTAGATCAGTGTGTGAATAACGGTGCTTAAGTATGTAGAATTCCAACGGTTTAATATGTCCTCGGTAGTATAGTGGTTAGTATCCCCGCCTGTCACGCGGGAGACCGGGGTTCGATTCCCCGCCGGGGAGGACATTATTTTTTACCAACCGTTCGAAGCGCTAATAGAGGAGACACAACCCTTTCGTTTCATTGAAAGATGTAAAAAGTCAAAAATGTTATCCCGCGAGGCGGATTTGAACCACCGACCTAAGGATGTCTTGTTTCCATTCCACTACAGTCCTCCGCTCTACCAACTGAGCTATCACGGGATCTATCATACAGTCTAAAAGTCAGCGTTTTAATCGTTTACCTAATAAAGTGAAAAACAAAATATACCACACTGTTGGAACAGTTCCAAAATCCAATAGAAAAATCACAGAAAGAGACACAATCGATAATCCTAACACACAAATACATGACATGTCTTAGTACAGACACTTCAATAAAAAGCGGAGTTGGTTAAACTAGTTTTATGGGCCCAAACCTCCCCTCTTAATGAAATGATGCGGTCATGCAAGTGCTTTCCCCGTATGAGCGGAATTAGCACAAATTGTTGAACTGAATGATCACTGAATAAATAGCATTAATTGCAAAAGATGTACTGGAAAGGACAAAAAGAAAAAAAAAGAGAAAAACTATTTTAAAAGTGCCAGGTTTTCTTTTGATCAAACAAAAATGTTTCCGTTTTTTTCGTCTTATCGTTTTACTACTGACTATATGTTAATAGCTAAATGTGGTGTCGTTATGAACAGTCTTACCATCGTTTCATTGAAAACAGTGTTCGTGTATATTTGATACTGGTTGAAAATTTAGTGAAATCTCTGCGTATAATTATTAGATCAGTGTGTGAATAACGGTGCTTAAGTATGTAGAATTCCAACGGTTTAATAAGTCCTCGGTAGTATAGTGGTTAGTATCCCCGCCTGTCACGCGGGAGACCGGGGTTCGATTCCCCGCCGGGGAGGACATTATTTTTTACCAACCGTTCGAAGCGCTAATAGAGGAGACACAACCCTTTCGTTTCATTGAAAGATGTAAAAAGTCAAAAATGTTATCCCGCGAGGCGGATTTGAACCACCGACCTAAGGATGTCTTGTTTCCATTCCACTACAGTCCTCCGCTCTACCAACTGAGCTATCACGGGATCTATCATACAGTCTAAAAGTCAGCGTTTTAATCGTTTACCTAATAAAGTGAAAAACAAAATATACCACACTGTTGGAACAGTTCCAAAATCCAATAGAAAAATCACAGAAAGAGACACAATCGATAATCCTAACACACAAATACATGACATGTCTTAGTACAGACACTTCAATAAAAAGCGGAGTTGGTTAAACTAGTTTTATGGGCCCAAACCTCCCCTCTTAGTGAAATGATGCGGTCATGCAAGTGCTTTCCCCGTATGAGCGGAATTAGCACAAATTGTTGAACTGAATGATCACTGAATAAATAGCATTAATTGCAAAAGATGTACTGGAAAGGACAAAAAGAAAAAAAAAGAGAAAAACTATTTTAAAAGTGCCAGGTTTTCTTTTGATCAAACAAAAATGTTTCCGTTTTTTTCGTCTTATCGTTTTACTACTGACTATATGTTAATAGCTAAATGTGGTGTCGTTATGAACAGTCTTACCATCGTTTCATTGAAAACAGTGTTCGTGTATATTTGATACTGGTTGAAAATTTAGTGAAATCTCTGCGTATAATTATTAGATCAGTGTGTGAATAACGGTGCTTAAGTATGTAGAATTCCAACGGTTTAATAAGTCCTCGGTAGTATAGTGGTTAGTATCCCCGCCTGTCACGCGGGAGACCGGGGTTCGATTCCCCGCCGGGGAGGACATTATTTTTTACCAACCGTTCGAAGCGCTAATAGAGGAGACACAACCCTTTCGTTTCATTGAAAGATGTAAAAAGTCAAAAATGTTATCCCGCGAGGCGGATTTGAACCACCGACCTAAGGATGTCTTGTTTCCATTCCACTACAGTCCTCCGCTCTACCAACTGAGCTATCACGGGATCTATCATACAGTCTAAAAGTCAGCGTTTTAATCGTTTACCTAATAAAGTGAAAAACAAAATATACCACACTGTTGGAACAGTTCCAAAATCCAATAGAAAAATCACAGAAAGAGACACAATCGATAATCCTAACACACAAATACATGACATGTCTTAGTACAGACACTTCAACAAAAAGCGGCGGAGTTAAACTAGTTTTATGGGCCCAAACCTCCCCTCTTAGTGAAATGATGCGGTCATGCAAGTGCTTTCCCCGTATGAGAGGAATTAGCACAAATTGTTGAACTGAATGATCACTGAATAAATAGCATTAATTGCAAAAGATGTACTGGAAAGGACAAAAAGAAAAAAAAAGAGAAAAACTATTTTAAAAGTGCCAGGTTTTCTTTTGATCAAACAAAAATGTTTCCGTTTTTTTCGTCTTATCGTTTTACTACTGACTATATGTTAATAGCTAAATGTGGTGTCGCTATGAACAGTCTTACCATCGTTTCATTGAAAACAGTGTTCGTGTATATTTGATACTGGTTGAAAATTTAGTGAAATCTCTGCGTATAATTATTAGATCAGTGTGTGAATAACGGTGCTTAAGTATGTAGAATTCCAACGGTTTAATAAGTCCTCGGTAGTATAGTGGTTAGTATCCCCGCCTGTCACGCGGGAGACCGGGGTTCGATTCCCCGCCGGGGAGGACATTATTTTTTACCAACCGTTCGAAGCGCTAATAGAGGAGACACAACCCTTTCGTTTCATTGAAAGATGTAAAAAGTCAAAAATGTTATCCCGCGAGGCGGATTTGAACCACCGACCTAAGGATGTCTTGTTTCCATTCCACTACAGTCCTCCGCTCTACCAACTGAGCTATCACGGGATCTATCATACAGTCTAAAAGTCAGCGTTTTAATCGTTTACCTAATAAAGTGAAAAACAAAATATACCACACTGTTGGAACAGTTCCAAAATCCAATAGAAAAATCACAGAAAGAGACACAATCGATAATCCTAACACACAAATACATGACATGTCTTAGTACAGACACTTCAACAAAAAGCGGCGGAGTTAAACTAGTTTTATGGGCCCAAACCTCCCCTCTTAGTGAAATGATGCGGTCATGCAAGTGCTTTCCCCGTATGAGAGGAATTAGCACAAATTGTTGAACTGAATGATCACTGAATAAATAGCATTAATTGCAAAAGATGTACTGGAAAGGACAAAAAGAAAAAAAAAGAGAAAAACTATTTTAAAAGTGCCAGGTTTTCTTTTGATCAAACAAAAATGTTTCCGTTTTTTTCGTCTTATCGTTTTACTACTGACTATATGTTAATAGCTAAATGTGGTGTCGCTATGAACAGTCTTACCATCGTTTCATTGAAAACAGTGTTCGTGTATATTTGATACTGGTTGAAAATTTAGTGAAATCTCTGCGTATAATTATTAGATCAGTGTGTGAATAACGGTGCTTAAGTATGTAGAATTCCAACGGTTTAATAAGTCCTCGGTAGTATAGTGGTTAGTATCCCCGCCTGTCACGCGGGAGACCGGGGTTCGATTCCCCGCCGGGGAGGACATTATTTTTTACCAACCGTTCGAAGCGCTAATAGAGGAGACACAACCCTTTCGTTTCATTGAAAGATGTAAAAAGTCAAAAATGTTATCCCGCGAGGCGGATTTGAACCACCGACCTAAGGATGTCTTGTTTCCATTCCACTACAGTCCTCCGCTCTACCAACTGAGCTATCACGGGATCTATCATACAGTCTAAAAGTCAGCGTTTTAATCGTTTACCTAATAAAGTGAAAAACAAAATATACCACACTGTTGGAACAGTTCCAAAATCCAATAGAAAAATCACAGAAAGAGACACAATCGATAATCCTAACACACAAATACATGACATGTCTTAGTACAGACACTTCAACAAAAAGCGGCGGAGTTAAACTAGTTTTATGGGCCCAAACCTCCCCTCTTAGTGAAATGATGCGGTCATGCAAGTGCTTTCCCCGTATGAGAGGAATTAGCACAAATTGTTGAACTGAATGATCACTGAATAAATAGCATTAATTGCAAAAGATGTACTGGAAAGGACAAAAAGAAAAAAAAAGAGAAAAACTATTTTAAAAGTGCCAGGTTTTCTTTTGATCAAACAAAAATGTTTCCGTTTTTTTCGTCTTATCGTTTTACTACTGACTATATGTTAATAGCTAAATGTGGTGTCGTTATGAACAGTCTTACCATCGTTTCATTGAAAACAGTGTTCGTGTATATTTGATACTGGTTGAAAATTTAGTGAAATCTCTGCGTATAATTATTAGATCAGTGTGTGAATAACGGTGCTTAAGTATGTAGAATTCCAACGGTTTAATAAGTCCTCGGTAGTATAGTGGTTAGTATCCCCGCCTGTCACGCGGGAGACCGGGGTTCGATTCCCCGCCGGGGAGGACATTATTTTTTACCAACCGTTCGAAGCGCTAATAGAGGAGACACAACCCTTTCGTTTCATTGAAAGATGTAAAAAGTCAAAAATGTTATCCCGCGAGGCGGATTTGAACCACCGACCTAAGGATGTCTTGTTTCCATTCCACTACAGTCCTCCGCTCTACCAACTGAGCTATCACGGGATCTATCATACAGTCTAAAAGTCAGCGTTTTAATCGTTTACCTAATAAAGTGAAAAACAAAATATACCACACTGTTGGAACAGTTCCAAAATCCAATAGAAAAATCACAGAAAGAGACACAATCGATAATCCTAACACACAAATACATGACATGTCTTAGTACAGACACTTCAACAAAAAGCGGCGGAGTTAAACTAGTTTTATGGGCCCAAACCTCCCCTCTTAGTGAAATGATGCGGTCATGCAAGTGCTTTCCCCGTATGAGAGGAATTAGCACAAATTGTTGAACTGAATGATCACTGAATAAATAGCATTAATTGCAAAAGATGTACTGGAAAGGACAAAAAGAAAAAAAAAGAGAAAAACTATTTTAAAAGTGCCAGGTTTTCTTTTGATCAAACAAAAATGTTTCCGTTTTTTTCGTCTTATCGTTTTACTACTGACTATATGTTAATAGCTAAATGTGGTGTCGCTATGAACAGTCTTACCATCGTTTCATTGAAAACAGTGTTCGTGTATATTTGATACTGGTTGAAAATTTAGTGAAATCTCTGCGTATAATTATTAGATCAGTGTGTGAATAACGGTGCTTAAGTATGTAGAATTCCAACGGTTTAATAAGTCCTCGGTAGTATAGTGGTTAGTATCCCCGCCCGTCACGCGGGAGACCGGGGTTCGATTCCCCGCCGGGGAGGACATTATTTTTTACCAACCGTTCGAAGCGCTAATAGAGGAGACACAACCCTTTCGTTTCATTGAAAGATGTAAAAAGTCAAAAATGTTATCCCGCGAGGCGGATTTGAACCACCGACCTAAGGATGTCTTGTTTCCATTCCACTACAGTCCTCCGCTCTACCAACTGAGCTATCACGGGATCTATCATACAGTCTAAAAGTCAGCGTTTTAATCGTTTACCTAATAAAGTGAAAAACAAAATATACCACACTGTTGGAACAGTTCCAAAATCCAATAGAAAAATCACAGAAAGAGACACAATCGATAATCCTAACACACAAATACATGACATGTCTTAGTACAGACACTTCAATAAAAAGCGGAGTTGGTTAAACTAGTTTTATGGGCCCAAACCTCCCCTCTTAATGAAATGATGCGGTCATGCAAGTGCTTTCCCCGTATGAGCGGAATTAGCACAAATTGTTGAACTGAATGATCACTGAATAAATAGCATTAATTGCAAAAGATGTACTGGAAAGGACAAAAAGAAAAAAAAAGAGAAAAACTATTTTAAAAGTGCCAGGTTTTCTTTTGATCAAACAAAAATGTTTCCGTTTTTTTCGTCTTATCGTTTTACTACTGACTATATGTTAATAGCTAAATGTGGTGTCGTTATGAACAGTCTTACCATCGTTTCATTGAAAACAGTGTTCGTGTATATTTGATACTGGTTGAAAATTTAGTGAAATCTCTGCGTATAATTATTAGATCAGTGTGTGAATAACGGTGCTTAAGTATGTAGAATTCCAACGGTTTAATAAGTCCTCGGTAGTATAGTGGTTAGTATCCCCGCCTGTCACGCGGGAGACCGGGGTTCGATTCCCCGCCGGGGAGGACATTATTTTTTACCAACCGTTCGAAGCGCTAATAGAGGAGACACAACCCTTTCGTTTCATTGAAAGATGTAAAAAGTCAAAAATGTTATCCCGCGAGGCGGATTTGAACCACCGACCTAAGGATGTCTTGTTTCCATTCCACTACAGTCCTCCGCTCTACCAACTGAGCTATCACGGGATCTATCATACAGTCTAAAAGTCAGCGTTTTAATCGTTTACCTAATAAAGTGAAAAACAAAATATACCACACTGTTGGAACAGTTCCAAAATCCAATAGAAAAATCACAGAAAGAGACACAATCGATAATCCTAACACACAAATACATGACATGTCTTAGTACAGACACTTCAATAAAAAGCGGAGTTGGTTAAACTAGTTTTATGGGCCCAAACCTCCCCTCTTAATGAAATGATGCGGTCATGCAAGTGCTTTCCCCGTATGAGCGGAATTAGCACAAATTGTTGAACTGAATGATCACTGAATAAATAGCATTAATTGCAAAAGATGTACTGGAAAGGACAAAAAGAAAAAAAAAGAGAAAAACTATTTTAAAAGTGCCAGGTTTTCTTTTGATCAAACAAAAATGTTTCCGTTTTTTTCGTCTTATCGTTTTACTACTGACTATATGTTAATAGCTAAATGTGGTGTCGTTATGAACAGTCTTACCATCGTTTCATTGAAAACAGTGTTCGTGTATATTTGATACTGGTTGAAAATTTAGTGAAATCTCTGCGTATAATTATTAGATCAGTGTGTGAATAACGGTGCTTAAGTATGTAGAATTCCAACGGTTTAATAAGTCCTCGGTAGTATAGTGGTTAGTATCCCCGCCTGTCACGCGGGAGACCGGGATTCGATTCCCCGCCGGGGAGGACATTATTTTTTACCAACCGTTCGAAGCGCTAATAGAGGTGACACAACCCTTTCGTTTCATTGAAAGATGTAAAAAGTCAAAAATGTTATCCCGCGAGGCGGATTTGAACCACCGACCTAAGGATGTCTTGTTTCCATTCCACTACAGTCCTCCGCTCTACCAACTGAGCTATCACGGGATCTATCATACAGTCTAAAAGTCAGCGTTTTAATCGTTTATCTAATAAAGTGAAAAACAAAATATACCACACTGTTGGAACAGTTCCAAAATCCAATAGAAAAATCACAGAAAGAGACACAATCGATAATCCTAACACACAAATACATGACATGTCTTAGTACAGACACTTCAACAAAAAGCGGCGGAGTTAAACTAGTTTTATGGGCCCAAACCTCCCCTCTTAGTGAAATGATGCGGTCATGCAAGTGCTTTCCCCGTATGAGAGGAATTAGCACAAATTGTTGAACTGAATGATCACTGAATAAATAGCATTAATTGCAAAAGATGTACTGGAAAGGACAAAAAGAAAAAAAAAGAGAAAAACTATTTTAAAAGTGCCAGGTTTTCTTTTGATCAAACAAAAATGTTTCCGTTTTTTTTGTCTTATCGTTTTACTACTGACTATATGTTAATAGCTAAATGTGGTGTCGTTATGAACAGTCTTACCATCGTTTCATTGAAAACAGTGTTCGTGTATATTTGATACTGGTTGAAAATTTAGTGAAATCTCTGCGTATAATTATTAGATCAGTGTGTGAATAACGGTGCTTAAGTATGTAGAATTCCAACGGTTTAATAAGTCCTCGGTAGTATAGTGGTTAGTATCCCCGCCTGTCACGCGGGAGACCGGGGTTCGATTCCCCGCCGGGCAGGACATTATTTTTTACCAACCGTTCGAAGCGCTAATAGAGGAGACACAACCCTTTCGTTTCATTGAAAGATGTAAAAAGTCAAAAATGTTATCCCGCGAGGCGGATTTGAACCACCGACCTAAGGATGTCTTGTTTCCATTCCACTACAGTCCTCCGCTCTACCAACTGAGCTACCACGGGATCTATCATACAGTCTAAAAGTCAGCGTTTTAATCGTTTACCTAATAAAGTGAAAAACAAAATATACCACACTGTTGGAACAGTTCCAAAATCCAATAGAAAAATCACAGAAAGAGACACAATCGATAATCCTAACACACAAATACATGACATGTCTTAGTACAGACACTTCAATAAAAAGAGGAGTTGGTTAAACTAGTTTTATGGGCCCAAACCTCCCCTCTTAGTGAAATGATGCGGTCATGCAAGTGCTTTCCCCGTATGAGAGGAATTAGCACAAATTGTTGAACTGAATGATCACTGAATAAATAGCATTAATTGCAAAAGATGTACTGGAAAGGACAAAAAAAAAAAAAAAAGAGAAAAACTATTTTAAAAGTGCCAGGTTTTCTTTTGATCAAACAAAAATGTTTCCGTTTTTTTCGTCTTATCGTTTTACTACTGACTATATGTTAATAGCTAAATGTGGTGTCGTTATGAACAGTCTTACCATCGTTTCATTGAAAACAGTGTTCGTGTATATTTGATACTGGTTGAAAATTTAGTGAAATCTCTGCGTATAATTATTAGATCAGTGTGTGAATAACGGTGCTTAAGTATGTAGAATTCCAACGGTTTAATAAGTCCTCGGTAGTATAGTGGTTAGTATCCCCGCCTGTCACGCGGGAGACCGGGGTTCGATTCCCCGCCGGGGAGGACATTATTTTTTACCAACCGTTCGAAGCGCTAATAGAGGAGACACAACCCTTTCGTTTCATTGAAAGATGTAAAAAGTCAAAAATGTTATCCCGCGAGGCGGATTTGAACCACCGACCTAAGGATGTCTTGTTTCCATTCCACTACAGTCCTCCGCTCTACCAACTGAGCTATCACGGGATCTATCATACAGTCTAAAAGTCAGCGTTTTAATCGTTTACCTAATAAAGTGAAAAACAAAATATACCACACTGTTGGAACAGTTCCAAAATCCAATAGAAAAATCACAGAAAGAGACACAATCGATAATCCTAACACACAAATACATGACATGTCTTAGTACAGACACTTCAATAAAAAGAGGAGTTGGTTAAACTAGTTTTATGGGCCCAAACCTCCCCTCTTAGTGAAATGATGCGGTCATGCAAGTGCTTTCCCCGTATGAGCGGAATTAGCACAAATTGTTGAACTGAATGATCACTGAATAAATAGCATTAATTGCAAAAGATGTACTGGAAAGGACAAAAAGAAAAAAAAAGAGAAAAACTATTTTAAAAGTGCCAGGTTTTCTTTTGATCAAACAAAAATGTTTCCGGTTTTTTCGTCTTATCGTTTTACTACTGACTATATGTTAATAGCTAAATGTGGTGTCGTTATGAACAGTCTTACCATCGTTTCATTGAAAACAGTGTTCGTGTATATTTGATACTGGTTGAAAATTTAGTGAAATCTCTGCGTATAATTATTAGATCAGTGTGTGAATAACGGTGCTTAAGTATGTAGAATTCCAACGGTTTAATAAGTCCTCGGTAGTATAGTGGTTAGTATCCCCGCCTGTCACGCGGGAGACCGGGATTCGATTCCCCGCCGGGGAGGACATTATTTTTTACCAACCGTTCGAAGCGCTAATAGAGGTGACACAACCCTTTCGTTTCATTGAAAGATGTAAAAAGTCAAAAATGTTATCCCGCGAGGCGGATTTGAACCACCGACCTAAGGATGTCTTGTTTCCATTCCACTACAGTCCTCCGCTCTACCAACTGAGCTATCACGGGATCTATCATACAGTCTAAAAGTCAGCGTTTTAATCGTTTATCTAATAAAGTGAAAAACAAAATATACCACACTGTTGGAACAGTTCTAAAATCCAATAGAAAAATCACAGAAAGAGACACAATCGATAATCCTAACACACAAATACATGACATGTCTTAGTACAGACACTTCAACAAAAAGCGGCGGAGTTAAACTAGTTTTATGGGCCCAAACCTCCCCTCTTAGTGAAATGATGCGGTCATGCAAGTGCTTTCCCCGTATGAGAGGAATTAGCACAAATTGTTGAACTGAATGATCACTGAATAAATAGCATTAATTGCAAAAGATGTACTGGAAAGGACAAAAAGAAAAAAAAAGAGAAAAACTATTTTAAAAGTACCAGGTTTTCTTTTGATCAAACAAAAATGTTTCCGTTTTTTTTGTCTTATCGTTTTACTACTGACTATATGTTAATAGCTAAATGTGGTGTCGTTATGAACAGTCTTACCATCGTTTCATTGAAAACAGTGTTCGTGTATATTTGATACTGGTTGAAAATTTAGTGAAATCTCTGCGTATAATTATTAGATCAGTGTGTGAATAACGGTGCTTAAGTATGTAGAATTCCAACGGTTTAATAAGTCCTCGGTAGTATAGTGGTTAGTATCCCCGCCTGTCACGCGGGAGACCGGGATTCGATTCCCCGCCGGGGAGGACATTATTTTTTACCAACCGTTCGAAGCGCTAATAGAGGTGACACAACCCTTTCGTTTCATTGAAAGATGTAAAAAGTCAAAAATGTTATCCCGCGAGGCGGATTTGAACCACCGACCTAAGGATGTCTTGTTTCCATTCCACTACAGTCCTCCGCTCTACCAACTGAGCTATCACGGGATCTATCATACAGTCTAAAAGTCAGCGTTTTAATCGTTTACCTAATAAAGTGAAAAACAAAATATACCACACTGTTGGAACAGTTCCAAAATCCAATAGAAAAATCACAGAAAGAGACACAATCGATAATCCTAACACACAAATACATGACATGTCTTAGTACAGACACTTCAACAAAAAGCGGCGGAGTTAAACTAGTTTTATGGGCCCAAACCTCCCCTCTTAGTGAAATGATGCGGTCATGCAAGTGCTTTCCCCGTATGAGAGGAATTAGCACAAATTGTTGAACTGAATGATCACTGAATAAATAGCATTAATTGCAAAAGATGTACTGGAAAGGACAAAAAAAAAAAAAAAAGAGAAAAACTATTTTAAAAGTGCCAGGTTTTCTTTTGATCAAACAAAAATGTTTCCGTTTTTTTCGTCTTATCGTTTTACTACTGACTATATGTTAATAGCTAAATGTGGTGTCGTTATGAACAGTCTTACCATCGTTTCATTGAAAACAGTGTTCGTGTATATTTGATACTGGTTGAAAATTTAGTGAAATCTCTGCGTATAATTATTAGATCAGTGTGTGAATAACGGTGCTTAAGTATGTAGAATTCCAACGGTTTAATAAGTCCTCGGTAGTATAGTGGTTAGTATCCCCGCCTGTCACGCGGGAGACCGGGGTTCGATTCCCCGCCGGGGAGGACATTATTTTTTACCAACCGTTCGAAGCGCTAATAGAGGAGACACAACCCTTTCGTTTCATTGAAAGATGTAAAAAGTCAAAAATGTTATCCCGCGAGGCGGATTTGAACCACCGACCTAAGGATGTCTTGTTTCCATTCCACTACAGTCCTCCGCTCTACCAACTGAGCTATCACGGGATCTATCATACAGTCTAAAAGTCAGCGTTTTAATCGTTTACCTAATAAAGTGAAAAACCAAATATACCACACTGTTGGAACAGTTCCAAAATCCAATAGAAAAATCACAGAAAGAGACACAATCGATAATCCTAACACACAAATACATGACATGTCTTAGTACAGACACTTCAATAAAAAGCGGAGTTGGTTAAACTAGTTTTATGGGCCCAAACCTCCCCTCTTAGTGAAATGATGCGGTCATGCAAGTGCTTTCTCCGTATGAGCGGAATTAGCACAAATTGTTGAACTGAATGATCACTGAATAAATAGCATTAATTGCAAAAGATGTACTGGAAAGGACAAAAAGAAAAAAAAAGAGAAAAACTATTTTAAAAGTGCCAGGTTTTCTTTTGATCAAACAAAAATGTTTCCGTTTTTTTCGTCTTATCGTTTTACTACTGACTATATGTTAATAGCTAAATGTGGTGTCGTTATGAACAGTCTTACCATCGTTTCATTGAAAACAGTGTTCGTGTATATTTGATACTGGTTGAAAATTTAGTGAAATCTCTGCGTATAATTATTAGATCAGTGTGTGAATAACGGTGCTTAAGTATGTAGAATTCCAACGGTTTAATAAGTCCTCGGTAGTATAGTGGTTAGTATCCCCGCCTGTCACGCGGGAGACCGGGGTTCGATTCCCCGCCGGGGAGGACATTATTTTTTACCAACCGTTCGAAGCGCTAATAGAGGAGACACAACCCTTTCGTTTCATTGAAAGATGTAAAAAGTCAAAAATGTTATCCCGCGAGGCGGATTTGAACCACCGACCTAAGGATGTCTTGTTTCCATTCCACTACAGTCCTCCGCTCTACCAACTGAGCTATCACGGGATCTATCATACAGTCTAAAAGTCAGCGTTTTAATCGTTTACCTAATAAAGTGAAAAACAAAATATACCACACTGTTGGAACAGTTCCAAAATCCAATAGAAAAATCACAGAAAGAGACACAATCGATAATCCTAACACACAAATACATGACATGTCTTAGTACAGACACTTCAACAAAAAGCGGCGGAGTTAAACTAGTTTTATGGGCCCAAACCTCCCCTCTTAGTGAAATGATGCGGTCATGCAAGTGCTTTCCCCGTATGAGAGGAATTAGCACAAATTGTTGAACTGAATGATCACTGAATAAATAGCATTAATTGCAAAAGATGTACTGGAAAGGACAAAAAGAAAAAAAAAGAGAAAAACTATTTTAAAAGTGCCAGGTTTTCTTTTGATCAAACAAAAATGTTTCCGTTTTTTTCGTCTTATCGTTTTACTACTGACTATATGTTAATAGCTAAATGTGGTGTCGTTATGAACAGTCTTACCATCGTTTCATTGAAAACAGTGTTCGTGTATATTTGATACTGGTTGAAAATTTAGTGAAATCTCTGCGTATAATTATTAGATCAGTGTGTGAATAACGGTGCTTAAGTATGTAGAATTCCAACGGTTTAATAAGTCCTCGGTAGTATAGTGGTTAGTATCCCCGCCTGTCACGCGGGAGACCGGGGTTCGATTCCCCGCCGGGGAGGACATTATTTTTTACCAACCGTTCGAAGCGCTAATAGAGGAGACACAACCCTTTCGTTTCATTGAAAGATGTAAAAAGTCAAAAATGTTATCCCGCGAGGCGGATTTGAACCACCGACCTAAGGATGTCTTGTTTCCATTCCACTACAGTCCTCCGCTCTACCAACTGAGCTATCACGGGATCTATCATACAGTCTAAAAGTCAGCGTTTTAATCGTTTACCTAATAAAGTGAAAAACAAAATATACCACACTGTTGGAACAGTTCCAAAATCCAATAGAAAAATCACAGAAAGAGACACAATCGATAATCCTAACACACAAATACATGACATGTCTTAGTACAGACACTTCAATAAAAATCGGAGTTGGTTAAACTAGTTTTATGGGCCCAAACCTCCCCTCTTAGTGAAATGATGCGGTCATGCAAGTGCTTTCCCCGTATGAGCGGAATTAGCACAAATTGTTGAACTGAATGATCACTGAATAAATAGCATTAATTGCAAAAGATGTACTGGAAAGGACAAAAAGAAAAAAAAAGAGAAAAACTATTTTAAAAGTGCCAGGTTTTCTTTTGATCAAACAAAAATGTTTCCGTTTTTTTCGTCTTATCGTTTTACTACTGACTATATGTTAATAGCTAAATGTGGTGTCGTTATGAACAGTCTTACCATCGTTTCATTGAAAACAGTGTTCGTGTATATTTGATACTGGTTGAAAATTTAGTGAAATCTCTGCGTATAATTATTAGATCAGTGTGTGAATAACGGTGCTTAAGTATGTAGAATTCCAACGGTTTAATAAGTCCTCGGTAGTATAGTGGTTAGTATCCCCGCCTGTCACGCGGGAGACCGGGGTTCGATTCCCCGCCGGGGAGGACATTATTTTTTACCAACCGTTCGAAGCGCTAATAGAGGAGACACAACCCTTTCGTTTCATTGAAAGATGTAAAAAGTCAAAAATGTTATCCCGCGAGGCGGATTTGAACCACCGACCTAAGGATGTCTTGTTTCCATTCCACTACAGTCCTCCGCTCTACCAACTGAGCTATCACGGGATCTATCATACAGTCTAAAAGTCAGCGTTTTAATCGTTTACCTAATAAAGTGAAAAACAAAATATACCACACTGTTGGAACAGTTCCAAAATCCAATAGAAAAATCACAGAAAGAGACACAATCGATAATCCTAACACACAAATACATGACATGTCTTAGTACAGACACTTCAATAAAAAGCGGAGTTGGTTAAACTAGTTTTATGGGCCCAAACCTCCCCTCTTAGTGAAATGATGCGGTCATGCAAGTGCTTTCCCCGTATGAGCGGAATTAGCACAAATTGTTGAACTGAATGATCACTGAATAAATAGCATTAATTGCAAAAGATGTACTGGAAAGGACAAAAAGAAAAAAAAAGAGAAAAACTATTTTAAAAGTGCCAGGTTTTCTTTTGATCAAACAAAAATGTTTCCGTTTTTTTCGTCTTATCGTTTTACTACTGACTATATGTTAATAGCTAAATGTGGTGTCGTTATGAACAGTCTTACCATCGTTTCATTGAAAACAGTGTTCGTGTATATTTGATACTGGTTGAAAATTTAGTGAAATCTCTGCGTATAATTATTAGATCAGTGTGTGAATAACGGTGCTTAAGTATGTAGAATTCCAACGGTTTAATAAGTCCTCGGTAGTATAGTGGTTAGTATCCCCGCCTGTCACGCGGGAGACCGGGGTTCGATTCCCCGCCGGGGAGGACATTATTTTTTACCAACCGTTCGAAGCGCTAATAGAGGAGACACAACCCTTTCGTTTCATTGAAAGATGTAAAAAGTCAAAAATGTTATCCCGCGAGGCGGATTTGAACCACCGACCTAAGGATGTCTTGTTTCCATTCCACTACAGTCCTCCGCTCTACCAACTGAGCTATCACGGGATCTATCATACAGTCTAAAAGTCAGCGTTTTAATCGTTTACCTAATAAAGTGAAAAACAAAATATACCACACTGTTGGAACAGTTCCAAAATCCAATAGAAAAATCACAGAAAGAGACACAATCGATAATCCTAACACACAAATACATGACATGTCTTAGTACAGACACTTCAACAAAAAGCGGCGGAGTTAAACTAGTTTTATGGGCCCAAACCTCCCCTCTTAGTGAAATGATGCGGTCATGCAAGTGCTTTCCCCGTATGAGCGGAATTAGCACAAATTGTTGAACTGAATGATCACTGAATAAATAGCATTAATTGCAAAAGATGTACTGGAAAGGACAAAAAGAAAAAAAAAGAGAAAAACTATTTTAAAAGTGCCAGGTTTTCTTTTGATCAAACAAAAATGTTTCCGTTTTTTTCGTCTTATCGTTTTACTACTGACTATATGTTAATAGCTAAATGTGGTGTCGTTATGAACAGTCTTACCATCGTTTCATTGAAAACAGTGTTCGTGTATATTTGATACTGGTTGAAAATTTAGTGAAATCTCTGCGTATAATTATTAGATCAGTGTGTGAATAACGGTGCTTAAGTATGTAGAATTCCAACGGTTTAATAAGTCCTCGGTAGTATAGTGGTTAGTATCCCCGCCTGTCACGCGGGAGACCGGGGTTCGATTCCCCGCCGGGGAGGACATTATTTTTTACCAACCGTTCGAAGCGCTAATAGAGGAGACACAACCCTTTCGTTTCATTGAAAGATGTAAAAAGTCAAAAATGTTATCCCGCGAGGCGGATTTGAACCACCGACCTAAGGATGTCTTGTTTCCATTCCACTACAGTCCTCCGCTCTACCAACTGAGCTATCACGGGATCTATCATACAGTCTAAAAGTCAGCGTTTTAATCGTTTACCTAATAAAGTGAAAAACAAATATACCACACTGTTGGAACAGTTCCAAAATCCAATAGAAAAATCACAGAAAGAGACACAATCGATAATCCTAACACACAAATACATGACATGTCTTAGTACAGACACTTCAATAAAAAGCGGAGTTGGTTAAACTAGTTTTATGGGCCCAAACCTCCCCTCTTAGTGAAATGATGCGGTCATGCAAGTGCTTTCCCCGTATGAGCGGAATTAGCACAAATTGTTGAACTGAATGATCACTGAATAAATAGCATTAATTGCAAAAGATGTACTGGAAAGGACAAAAAGAAAAAAAAAGAGAAAAACTATTTTAAAAGTGCCAGGTTTTCTTTTGATCAAACAAAAATGTTTCCGTTTTTTTCGTCTTATCGTTTTACTACTGACTATATGTTAATAGCTAAATGTGGTGTCGTTATGAACAGTCTTACCATCGTTTCATTGAAAACAGTGTTCGTGTATATTTGATACTGGTTGAAAATTTAGTGAAATCTCTGCGTATAATTATTAGATCAGTGTGTGAATAACGGTGCTTAAGTATGTAGAATTCCAACGGTTTAATAAGTCCTCGGTAGTATAGTGGTTAGTATCCCCGCCTGTCACGCGGGAGACCGGGGTTCGATTCCCCGCCGGGGAGGACATTATTTTTTACCAACCGTTCGAAGCGCTAATAGAGGAGACACAACCCTTTCGTTTCATTGAAAGATGTAAAAAGTCAAAAATGTTATCCCGCGAGGCGGATTTGAACCACCGACCTAAGGATGTCTTGTTTCCATTCCACTACAGTCCTCCGCTCTACCAACTGAGCTATCACGGGATCTATCATACAGTCTAAAAGTCAGCGTTTTAATCGTTTACCTAATAAAGTGAAAAACCAAATATACCACACTGTTGGAACAGTTCCAAAATCCAATAGAAAAATCACAGAAAGAGACACAATCGATAATCCTAACACACAAATACATGACATGTCTTAGTACAGACACTTCAACAAAAAGCGGCGGAGTTAAACTAGTTTTATGGGCCCAAACCTCCCCTCTTAGTGAAATGATGCGGTCATGCAAGTGCTTTCCCCGTATGAGCGGAATTAGCACAAATTGTTGAACTGAATGATCACTGAATAAATAGCATTAATTGCAAAAGATGTACTGGAAAGGACAAAAAGAAAAAAAAAGAGAAAAACTATTTTAAAAGTGCCAGGTTTTCTTTTGATCAAACAAAAATGTTTCCGTTTTTTTCGTCTTATCGTTTTACTACTGACTATATGTTAATAGCTAAATGTGGTGTCGTTATGAACAGTCTTACCATCGTTTCATTGAAAACAGTGTTCGTGTATATTTGATACTGGTTGAAAATTTAGTGAAATCTCTGCGTATAATTATTAGATCAGTGTGTGAATAACGGTGCTTAAGTATGTAGAATTCCAACGGTTTAATAAGTCCTCGGTAGTATAGTGGTTAGTATCCCCGCCTGTCACGCGGGAGACCGGGGTTCGATTCCCCGCCGGGGAGGACATTATTTTTTACCAACCGTTCGAAGCGCTAATAGAGGAGACACAACCCTTTCGTTTCATTGAAAGATGTAAAAAGTCAAAAATGTTATCCCGCGAGGCGGATTTGAACCACCGACCTAAGGATGTCTTGTTTCCATTCCACTACAGTCCTCCGCTCTACCAACTGAGCTATCACGGGATCTATCATACAGTCTAAAAGTCAGCGTTTTAATCGTTTACCTAATAAAGTGAAAAACAAATATACCACACTGTTGGAACAGTTCCAAAATCCAATAGAAAAATCACAGAAAGAGACACAATCGATAATCCTAACACACAAATACATGACATGTCTTAGTACAGACACTTCAATAAAAAGCGGAGTTGGTTAAACTAGTTTTATGGGCCCAAACCTCCCCTCTTAGTGAAATGATGCGGTCATGCAAGTGCTTTCCCCGTATGAGCGGAATTAGCACAAATTGTTGAACTGAATGATCACTGAATAAATAGCATTAATTGCAAAAGATGTACTGGAAAGGACAAAAAGAAAAAAAAAGAGAAAAACTATTTTAAAAGTGCCAGGTTTTCTTTTGATCAAACAAAAATGTTTCCGTTTTTTTCGTCTTATCGTTTTACTACTGACTATATGTTAATAGCTAAATGTGGTGTCGTTATGAACAGTCTTACCATCGTTTCATTGAAAACAGTGTTCGTGTATATTTGATACTGGTTGAAAATTTAGTGAAATCTCTGCGTATAATTATTAGATCAGTGTGTGAATAACGGTGCTTAAGTATGTAGAATTCCAACGGTTTAATAAGTCCTCGGTAGTATAGTGGTTAGTATCCCCGCCTGTCACGCGGGAGACCGGGGTTCGATTCCCCGCCGGGGAGGACATTATTTTTTACCAACCGTTCGAAGCGCTAATAGAGGAGACACAACCCTTTCGTTTCATTGAAAGATGTAAAAAGTCAAAAATGTTATCCCGCGAGGCGGATTTGAACCACCGACCTAAGGATGTCTTGTTTCCATTCCACTACAGTCCTCCGCTCTACCAACTGAGCTATCACGGGATCTATCATACAGTCTAAAAGTCAGCGTTTTAATCGTTTACCTAATAAAGTGAAAAACAAAATATACCACACTGTTGGAACAGTTCCAAAATCCAATAGAAAAATCACAGAAAGAGACACAATCGATAATCCTAACACACAAATACATGACATGTCTTAGTACAGACACTTCAACAAAAAGCGGCGGAGTTAAACTAGTTTTATGGGCCCAAACCTCCCCTCTTAGTGAAATGATGCGGTCATGCAAGTGCTTTCCCCGTATGAGAGGAATTAGCACAAATTGTTGAACTGAATGATCACTGAATAAATAGCATTAATTGCAAAAGATGTACTGGAAAGGACAAAAAGAAAAAAAAAGAGAAAAACTATTTTAAAAGTGCCAGGTTTTCTTTTGATCAAACAAAAATGTTTCCGTTTTTTTCGTCTTATCGTTTTACTACTGACTATATGTTAATAGCTAAATGTGGTGTCGTTATGAACAGTCTTACCATCGTTTCATTGAAAACAGTGTTCGTGTATATTTGATACTGGTTGAAAATTTAGTGAAATCTCTGCGTATAATTATTAGATCAGTGTGTGAATAACGGTGCTTAAGTATGTAGAATTCCAACGGTTTAATAAGTCCTCGGTAGTATAGTGGTTAGTATCCCCGCCTGTCACGCGGGAGACCGGGGTTCGATTCCCCGCCGGGGAGGACATTATTTTTTACCAACCGTTCGAAGCGCTAATAGAGGAGACACAACCCTTTCGTTTCATTGAAAGATGTAAAAAGTCAAAAATGTTATCCCGCGAGGCGGATTTGAACCACCGACCTAAGGATGTCTTGTTTCCATTCCACTACAGTCCTCCGCTCTACCAACTGAGCTATCACGGGATCTATCATACAGTCTAAAAGTCAGCGTTTTAATCGTTTACCTAATAAAGTGAAAAACCAAATATACCACACTGTTGGAACAGTTCCAAAATCCAATAGAAAAATCACAGAAAGAGACACAATCGATAATCCTAACACACAAATACATGACATGTCTTAGTACAGACACTTCAATAAAAAGCGGAGTTGGTTAAACTAGTTTTATGGGCCCAAACCTCCCCTCTTAGTGAAATGATGCGGTCATGCAAGTGCTTTCCCCGTATGAGCGGAATTAGCACAAATTGTTGAACTGAATGATCACTGAATAAATAGCATTAATTGCAAAAGATGTACTGGAAAGGACAAAAAGAAAAAAAAAGAGAAAAACTATTTTAAAAGTGCCAGGTTTTCTTTTGATCAAACAAAAATGTTTCCGTTTTTTTCGTCTTATCGTTTTACTACTGACTATATGTTAATAGCTAAATGTGGTGTCGTTATGAACAGTCTTACCATCGTTTCATTGAAAACAGTGTTCGTGTATATTTGATACTGGTTGAAAATTTAGTGAAATCTCTGCGTATAATTATTAGATCAGTGTGTGAATAACGGTGCTTAAGTATGTAGAATTCCAACGGTTTAATAAGTCCTCGGTAGTATAGTGGTTAGTATCCCCGCCTGTCACGCGGGAGACCGGGGTTCGATTCCCCGCCGGGGAGGACATTATTTTTTACCAACCGTTCGAAGCGCTAATAGAGGAGACACAACCCTTTCGTTTCATTGAAAGATGTAAAAAGTCAAAAATGTTATCCCGCGAGGCGGATTTGAACCACCGACCTAAGGATGTCTTGTTTCCATTCCACTACAGTCCTCCGCTCTACCAACTGAGCTATCACGGGATCTATCATACAGTCTAAAAGTCAGCGTTTTAATCGTTTACCTAATAAAGTGAAAAACCAAATATACCACACTGTTGGAACAGTTCCAAAATCCAATAGAAAAATCACAGAAAGAGACACAATCGATAATCCTAACACACAAATACATGACATGTCTTAGTACAGACACTTCAATAAAAAGCGGAGTTGGTTAAACTAGTTTTATGGGCCCAAACCTCCCCTCTTAGTGAAATGATGCGGTCATGCAAGTGCTTTCCCCGTATGAGCGGAATTAGCACAAATTGTTGAACTGAATGATCACTGAATAAATAGCATTAATTGCAAAAGATGTACTGGAAAGGACAAAAAGAAAAAAAAAGAGAAAAACTATTTTAAAAGTGCCAGGTTTTCTTTTGATCAA
Organism: Bathymodiolus brooksi; assembly: GCA_963680875.1. NCBI lineage: Eukaryota > Metazoa > Mollusca > Bivalvia > Mytilida > Modiolidae > Bathymodiolus > Bathymodiolus brooksi. The sequence goes on from OY804586.1 coordinate 43,494,648, forward strand.
ACAAAAATGTTTCCGTTTTTTTCGTCTTATCGTTTTACTACTGACTATATGTTAATAGCTAAATGTGGTGTCGTTATGAACAGTCTTACCATCGTTTCATTGAAAACAGTGTTCGTGTATATTTGATACTGGTTGAAAATTTAGTGAAATCTCTGCGTATAATTATTAGATCAGTGTGTGAATAACGGTGCTTAAGTATGTAGAATTCCAACGGTTTAATAAGTCCTCGGTAGTATAGTGGTTAGTATCCCCGCCTGTCACGCGGGAGACCGGGGTTCGATTCCCCGCCGGGGAGGACATTATTTTTTACCAACCGTTCGAAGCGCTAATAGAGGAGACACAACCCTTTCGTTTCATTGAAAGATGTAAAAAGTCAAAAATGTTATCCCGCGAGGCGGATTTGAACCACCGACCTAAGGATGTCTTGTTTCCATTCCACTACAGTCCTCCGCTCTACCAACTGAGCTATCACGGGATCTATCATACAGTCTAAAAGTCAGCGTTTTAATCGTTTACCTAATAAAGTGAAAAACCAAATATACCACACTGTTGGAACAGTTCCAAAATCCAATAGAAAAATCACAGAAAGAGACACAATCGATAATCCTAACACACAAATACATGACATGTCTTAGTACAGACACTTCAACAAAAAGCGGCGGAGTTAAACTAGTTTTATGGGCCCAAACCTCCCCTCTTAGTGAAATGATGCGGTCATGCAAGTGCTTTCCCCGTATGAGAGGAATTAGCACAAATTGTTGAACTGAATGATCACTGAATAAATAGCATTAATTGCAAAAGATGTACTGGAAAGGACAAAAAGAAAAAAAAAGAGAAAAACTATTTTAAAAGTGCCAGGTTTTCTTTTGATCAAACAAAAATGTTTCCGTTTTTTTCGTCTTATCGTTTTACTACTGACTATATGTTAATAGCTAAATGTGGTGTCGTTATGAACAGTCTTACCATCGTTTCATTGAAAACAGTGTTCGTGTATATTTGATACTGGTTGAAAATTTAGTGAAATCTCTGCGTATAATTATTAGATCAGTGTGTGAATAACGGTGCTTAAGTATGTAGAATTCCAACGGTTTAATAAGTCCTCGGTAGTATAGTGGTTAGTATCCCCGCCTGTCACGCGGGAGACCGGGGTTCGATTCCCCGCCGGGGAGGACATTATTTTTTACCAACCGTTCGAAGCGCTAATAGAGGAGACACAACCCTTTCGTTTCATTGAAAGATGTAAAAAGTCAAAAATGTTATCCCGCGAGGCGGATTTGAACCACCGACCTAAGGATGTCTTGTTTCCATTCCACTACAGTCCTCCGCTCTACCAACTGAGCTATCACGGGATCTATCATACAGTCTAAAAGTCAGCGTTTTAATCGTTTACCTAATAAAGTGAAAAACCAAATATACCACACTGTTGGAACAGTTCCAAAATCCAATAGAAAAATCACAGAAAGAGACACAATCGATAATCCTAACACACAAATACATGACATGTCTTAGTACAGACACTTCAATAAAAAGCGGAGTTGGTTAAACTAGTTTTATGGGCCCAAACCTCCCCTCTTAGTGAAATGATGCGGTCATGCAAGTGCTTTCCCCGTATGAGCGGAATTAGCACAAATTGTTGAACTGAATGATCACTGAATAAATAGCATTAATTGCAAAAGATGTACTGGAAAGGACAAAAAGAAAAAAAAAGAGAAAAACTATTTTAAAAGTGCCAGGTTTTCTTTTGATCAAACAAAAATGTTTCCGTTTTTTTCGTCTTATCGTTTTACTACTGACTATATGTTAATAGCTAAATGTGGTGTCGTTATGAACAGTCTTACCATCGTTTCATTGAAAACAGTGTTCGTGTATATTTGATACTGGTTGAAAATTTAGTGAAATCTCTGCGTATAATTATTAGATCAGTGTGTGAATAACGGTGCTTAAGTATGTAGAATTCCAACGGTTTAATAAGTCCTCGGTAGTATAGTGGTTAGTATCCCCGCCTGTCACGCGGGAGACCGGGGTTCGATTCCCCGCCGGGGAGGACATTATTTTTTACCAACCGTTCGAAGCGCTAATAGAGGAGACACAACCCTTTCGTTTCATTGAAAGATGTAAAAAGTCAAAAATGTTATCCCGCGAGGCGGATTTGAACCACCGACCTAAGGATGTCTTGTTTCCATTCCACTACAGTCCTCCGCTCTACCAACTGAGCTATCACGGGATCTATCATACAGTCTAAAAGTCAGCGTTTTAATCGTTTACCTAATAAAGTGAAAAACAAAATATACCACACTGTTGGAACAGTTCCAAAATCCAATAGAAAAATCACAGAAAGAGACACAATCGATAATCCTAACACACAAATACATGACATGTCTTAGTACAGACACTTCAACAAAAAGCGGCGGAGTTAAACTAGTTTTATGGGCCCAAACCTCCCCTCTTAGTGAAATGATGCGGTCATGCAAGTGCTTTCCCCGTATGAGAGGAATTAGCACAAATTGTTGAACTGAATGATCACTGAATAAATAGCATTAATTGCAAAAGATGTACTGGAAAGGACAAAAAGAAAAAAAAAGAGAAAAACTATTTTAAAAGTGCCAGGTTTTCTTTTGATCAAACAAAAATGTTTCCGTTTTTTTCGTCTTATCGTTTTACTACTGACTATATGTTAATAGCTAAATGTGGTGTCGTTATGAACAGTCTTACCATCGTTTCATTGAAAACAGTGTTCGTGTATATTTGATACTGGTTGAAAATTTAGTGAAATCTCTGCGTATAATTATTAGATCAGTGTGTGAATAACGGTGCTTAAGTATGTAGAATTCCAACGGTTTAATAAGTCCTCGGTAGTATAGTGGTTAGTATCCCCGCCTGTCACGCGGGAGACCGGGGTTCGATTCCCCGCCGGGGAGGACATTATTTTTTACCAACCGTTCGAAGCGCTAATAGAGGAGACACAACCCTTTCGTTTCATTGAAAGATGTAAAAAGTCAAAAATGTTATCCCGCGAGGCGGATTTGAACCACCGACCTAAGGATGTCTTGTTTCCATTCCACTACAGTCCTCCGCTCTACCAACTGAGCTATCACGGGATCTATCATACAGTCTAAAAGTCAGCGTTTTAATCGTTTACCTAATAAAGTGAAAAACCAAATATACCACACTGTTGGAACAGTTCCAAAATCCAATAGAAAAATCACAGAAAGAGACACAATCGATAATCCTAACACACAAATACATGACATGTCTTAGTACAGACACTTCAATAAAAAGCGGAGTTGGTTAAACTAGTTTTATGGGCCCAAACCTCCCCTCTTAGTGAAATGATGCGGTCATGCAAGTGCTTTCCCCGTATGAGCGGAATTAGCACAAATTGTTGAACTGAATGATCACTGAATAAATAGCATTAATTGCAAAAGATGTACTGGAAAGGACAAAAAGAAAAAAAAAGAGAAAAACTATTTTAAAAGTGCCAGGTTTTCTTTTGATCAAACAAAAATGTTTCCGTTTTTTTCGTCTTATCGTTTTACTACTGACTATATGTTAATAGCTAAATGTGGTGTCGTTATGAACAGTCTTACCATCGTTTCATTGAAAACAGTGTTCGTGTATATTTGATACTGGTTGAAAATTTAGTGAAATCTCTGCGTATAATTATTAGATCAGTGTGTGAATAACGGTGCTTAAGTATGTAGAATTCCAACGGTTTAATAAGTCCTCGGTAGTATAGTGGTTAGTATCCCCGCCTGTCACGCGGGAGACCGGGGTTCGATTCCCCGCCGGGGAGGACATTATTTTTTACCAACCGTTCGAAGCGCTAATAGAGGAGACACAACCCTTTCGTTTCATTGAAAGATGTAAAAAGTCAAAAATGTTATCCCGCGAGGCGGATTTGAACCACCGACCTAAGGATGTCTTGTTTCCATTCCACTACAGTCCTCCGCTCTACCAACTGAGCTATCACGGGATCTATCATACAGTCTAAAAGTCAGCGTTTTAATCGTTTACCTAATAAAGTGAAAAACAAAATATACCACACTGTTGGAACAGTTCCAAAATCCAATAGAAAAATCACAGAAAGAGACACAATCGATAATCCTAACACACAAATACATGACATGTCTTAGTACAGACACTTCAATAAAAAGCGGAGTTGGTTAAACTAGTTTTATGGGCCCAAACCTCCCCTCTTAGTGAAATGATGCGGTCATGCAAGTGCTTTCCCCGTATGAGCGGAATTAGCACAAATTGTTGAACTGAATGATCACTGAATAAATAGCATTAATTGCAAAAGATGTACTGGAAAGGACAAAAAGAAAAAAAAAGAGAAAAACTATTTTAAAAGTGCCAGGTTTTCTTTTGATCAAACAAAAATGTTTCCGTTTTTTTCGTCTTATCGTTTTACTACTGACTATATGTTAATAGCTAAATGTGGTGTCGTTATGAACAGTCTTACCATCGTTTCATTGAAAACAGTGTTCGTGTATATTTGATACTGGTTGAAAATTTAGTGAAATCTCTGCGTATAATTATTAGATCAGTGTGTGAATAACGGTGCTTAAGTATGTAGAATTTCAACGGTTTAATAAGTCCTCGGTAGTATAGTGGTTAGTATCCCCGCCTGTCACGCGGGAGACCGGGGTTCGATTCCCCGCCGGGGAGGACATTATTTTTTACCAACCGTTCGAAGCGCTAATAGAGGAGACACAACCCTTTCGTTTCATTGAAAGATGTAAAAAGTCAAAAATGTTATCCCGCGAGGCGGATTTGAACCACCGACCTAAGGATGTCTTGTTTCCATTCCACTACAGTCCTCCGCTCTACCAACTGAGCTATCACGGGATCTATCATACAGTCTAAAAGTCAGCGTTTTAATCGTTTACCTAATAAAGTGAAAAACAAAATATACCACACTGTTGGAACAGTTCCAAAATCCAATAGAAAAATCACAGAAAGAGACACAATCGATAATCCTAACACACAAATACATGACATGTCTTAGTACAGACACTTCAATAAAAAGCGGAGTTGGTTAAACTAGTTTTATGGGCCCAAACCTCCCCTCTTAGTGAAATGATGCGGTCATGCAAGTGCTTTCCCCGTATGAGAGGAATTAGCACAAATTGTTGAACTGAATGATCACTGAATAAATAGCATTAATTGCAAAAGATGTACTGGAAAGGACAAAAAGAAAAAAAAAGAGAAAAACTATTTTAAAAGTGCCAGGTTTTCTTTTGATCAAACAAAAATGTTTCCGTTTTTTTCGTCTTATCGTTTTACTACTGACTATATGTTAATAGCTAAATGTGGTGTCGTTATGAACAGTCTTACCATCGTTTCATTGAAAACAGTGTTCGTGTATATTTGATACTGGTTGAAAATTTAGTGAAATCTCTGCGTATAATTATTAGATCAGTGTGTGAATAACGGTGCTTAAGTATGTAGAATTCCAACGGTTTAATAAGTCCTCGGTAGTATAGTGGTTAGTATCCCCGCCTGTCACGCGGGAGACCGGGGTTCGATTCCCCACCGGGGAGGACATTATTTTTTACCAACCGTTCGAAGCGCTAATAGAGGAGACACAACCCTTTCGTTTCATTGAAAGATGTAAAAAGTCAAAAATGTTATCCCGCGAGGCGGATTTGAACCACCGACCTAAGGATGTCTTGTTTCCATTCCACTACAGTCCTCCGCTCTACCAACTGAGCTATCACGGGATCTATCATACAGTCTAAAAGTCAGCGTTTTAATCGTTTACCTAATAAAGTGAAAAACCAAATATACCACACTGTTGGAACAGTTCCAAAATCCAATAGAAAAATCACAGAAAGAGACACAATCGATAATCCTAACACACAAATACATGACATGTCTTAGTACAGACACTTCAATAAAAAGCGGAGTTGGTTAAACTAGTTTTATGGGCCCAAACCTCCCCTCTTAGTGAAATGATGCGGTCATGCAAGTGCTTTCCCCGTATGAGCGGAATTAGCACAAATTGTTGAACTGAATGATCACTGAATAAATAGCATTAATTGCAAAAGATGTACTGGAAAGGACAAAAAGAAAAAAAAAGAGAAAAACTATTTTAAAAGTGCCAGGTTTTCTTTTGATCAAACAAAAATGTTTCCGTTTTTTTCGTCTTATCGTTTTACTACTGACTATATGTTAATAGCTAAATGTGGTGTCGTTATGAACAGTCTTACCATCGTTTCATTGAAAACAGTGTTCGTGTATATTTGATACTGGTTGAAAATTTAGTGAAATCTCTGCGTATAATTATTAGATCAGTGTGTGAATAACGGTGCTTAAGTATGTAGAATTCCAACGGTTTAATAAGTCCTCGGTAGTATAGTGGTTAGTATCCCCGCCTGTCACGCGGGAGACCGGGGTTCGATTCCCCGCCGGGGAGGACATTATTTTTTACCAACCGTTCGAAGCGCTAATAGAGGAGACACAACCCTTTCGTTTCATTGAAAGATGTAAAAAGTCAAAAATGTTATCCCGCGAGGCGGATTTGAACCACCGACCTAAGGATGTCTTGTTTCCATTCCACTACAGTCCTCCGCTCTACCAACTGAGCTATCACGGGATCTATCATACAGTCTAAAAGTCAGCGTTTTAATCGTTTACCTAATAAAGTGAAAAACAAAATATACCACACTGTTGGAACAGTTCCAAAATCCAATAGAAAAATCACAGAAAGAGACACAATCGATAATCCTAACACACAAATACATGACATGTCTTAGTACAGACACTTCAATAAAAAGCGGAGTTGGTTAAACTAGTTTTATGGGCCCAAACCTCCCCTCTTAGTGAAATGATGCGGTCATGCAAGTGCTTTCCCCGTATGAGCGGAATTAGCACAAATTGTTGAACTGAATGATCACTGAATAAATAGCATTAATTGCAAAAGATGTACTGGAAAGGACAAAAAGAAAAAAAAAGAGAAAAACTATTTTAAAAGTGCCAGGTTTTCTTTTGATCAAACAAAAATGTTTCCGTTTTTTTCGTCTTATCGTTTTACTACTGACTATATGTTAATAGCTAAATGTGGTGTCGTTATGAACAGTCTTACCATCGTTTCATTGAAAACAGTGTTCGTGTATATTTGATACTGGTTGAAAATTTAGTGAAATCTCTGCGTATAATTATTAGATCAGTGTGTGAATAACGGTGCTTAAGTATGTAGAATTTCAACGGTTTAATAAGTCCTCGGTAGTATAGTGGTTAGTATCCCCGCCTGTCACGCGGGAGACCGGGGTTCGATTCCCCGCCGGGGAGGACATTATTTTTTACCAACCGTTCGAAGCGCTAATAGAGGAGACACAACCCTTTCGTTTCATTGAAAGATGTAAAAAGTCAAAAATGTTATCCCGCGAGGCGGATTTGAACCACCGACCTAAGGATGTCTTGTTTCCATTCCACTACAGTCCTCCGCTCTACCAACTGAGCTATCACGGGATCTATCATACAGTCTAAAAGTCAGCGTTTTAATCGTTTACCTAATAAAGTGAAAAACAAAATATACCACACTGTTGGAACAGTTCCAAAATCCAATAGAAAAATCACAGAAAGAGACACAATCGATAATCCTAACACACAAATACATGACATGTCTTAGTACAGACACTTCAATAAAAAGCGGAGTTGGTTAAACTAGTTTTATGGGCCCAAACCTCCCCTCTTAGTGAAATGATGCGGTCATGCAAGTGCTTTCCCCGTATGAGAGGAATTAGCACAAATTGTTGAACTGAATGATCACTGAATAAATAGCATTAATTGCAAAAGATGTACTGGAAAGGACAAAAAGAAAAAAAAAGAGAAAAACTATTTTAAAAGTGCCAGGTTTTCTTTTGATCAAACAAAAATGTTTCCGTTTTTTTCGTCTTATCGTTTTACTACTGACTATATGTTAATAGCTAAATGTGGTGTCGTTATGAACAGTCTTACCATCGTTTCATTGAAAACAGTGTTCGTGTATATTTGATACTGGTTGAAAATTTAGTGAAATCTCTGCGTATAATTATTAGATCAGTGTGTGAATAACGGTGCTTAAGTATGTAGAATTCCAACGGTTTAATAAGTCCTCGGTAGTATAGTGGTTAGTATCCCCGCCTGTCACGCGGGAGACCGGGGTTCGATTCCCCACCGGGGAGGACATTATTTTTTACCAACCGTTCGAAGCGCTAATAGAGGAGACACAACCCTTTCGTTTCATTGAAAGATGTAAAAAGTCAAAAATGTTATCCCGCGAGGCGGATTTGAACCACCGACCTAAGGATGTCTTGTTTCCATTCCACTACAGTCCTCCGCTCTACCAACTGAGCTATCACGGGATCTATCATACAGTCTAAAAGTCAGCGTTTTAATCGTTTACCTAATAAAGTGAAAAACCAAATATACCACACTGTTGGAACAGTTCCAAAATCCAATAGAAAAATCACAGAAAGAGACACAATCGATAATCCTAACACACAAATACATGACATGTCTTAGTACAGACACTTCAACAAAAAGCGGCGGAGTTAAACTAGTTTTATGGGCCCAAACCTCCCCTCTTAGTGAAATGATGCGGTCATGCAAGTGCTTTCCCCGTATGAGAGGAATTAGCACAAATTGTTGAACTGAATGATCACTGAATAAATAGCATTAATTGCAAAAGATGTACTGGAAAGGACAAAAAGAAAAAAAAAGAGAAAAACTATTTTAAAAGTGCCAGGTTTTCTTTTGATCAAACAAAAATGTTTCCGTTTTTTTCGTCTTATCGTTTTACTACTGACTATATGTTAATAGCTAAATGTGGTGTCGTTATGAACAGTCTTACCATCGTTTCATTGAAAACAGTGTTCGTGTATATTTGATACTGGTTGAAAATTTAGTGAAATCTCTGCGTATAATTATTAGATCAGTGTGTGAATAACGGTGCTTAAGTATGTAGAATTCCAACGGTTTAATAAGTCCTCGGTAGTATAGTGGTTAGTATCCCCGCCTGTCACGCGGGAGACCGGGGTTCGATTCCCCGCCGGGGAGGACATTATTTTTTACCAACCGTTCGAAGCGCTAATAGAGGAGACACAACCCTTTCGTTTCATTGAAAGATGTAAAAAGTCAAAAATGTTATCCCGCGAGGCGGATTTGAACCACCGACCTAAGGATGTCTTGTTTCCATTCCACTACAGTCCTCCGCTCTACCAACTGAGCTATCACGGGATCTATCATACAGTCTAAAAGTCAGCGTTTTAATCGTTTACCTAATAAAGTGAAAAACAAAATATACCACACTGTTGGAACAGTTCCAAAATCCAATAGAAAAATCACAGAAAGAGACACAATCGATAATCCTAACACACAAATACATGACATGTCTTAGTACAGACACTTCAATAAAAAGCGGAGTTGGTTAAACTAGTTTTATGGGCCCAAACCTCCCCTCTTAGTGAAATGATGCGGTCATGCAAGTGCTTTCCCCGTATGAGCGGAATTAGCACAAATTGTTGAACTGAATGATCACTGAATAAATAGCATTAATTGCAAAAGATGTACTGGAAAGGACAAAAAGAAAAAAAAAGAGAAAAACTATTTTAAAAGTGCCAGGTTTTCTTTTGATCAAACAAAAATGTTTCCGTTTTTTTCGTCTTATCGTTTTACTACTGACTATATGTTAATAGCTAAATGTGGTGTCGTTATGAACAGTCTTACCATCGTTTCATTGAAAACAGTGTTCGTGTATATTTGATACTGGTTGAAAATATAGTGAAATCTCTGCGTATAATTATTAGATCAGTGTGTGAATAACGGTGCTTAAGTATGTAGAATTTCAACGGTTTAATAAGTCCTCGGTAGTATAGTGGTTAGTATCCCCGCCTGTCACGCGGGAGACCGGGGTTCGATTCCCCGCCGGGGAGGACATTATTTTTTACCAACCGTTCAAAGCGCTAATAGAGGAGACACAACCCTTTCGTTTCATTGAAAGATGTAAAAAGTCAAAAATGTTATCCCGCGAGGCGGATTTGAACCACCGACCTAAGGATGTCTTGTTTCCATTCCACTACAGTCCTCCGCTCTACCAACTGAGCTATCACGGGATCTATCATACAGTCTAAAAGTCAGCGTTTTAATCGTTTACCTAATAAAGTGAAAAACCAAATATACCACACTGTTGGAACAGTTCCAAAATCCAATAGAAAAATCACAGAAAGAGATACAATCGATAATCCTAACACACAAATACATGACATGTCTTAGTACAGACACTTCAATAAAAAGCGGAGTTGGTTAAACTAGTTTTATGGGCCCAAACCTCCCCTCTTAGTGAAATGATGCGGTCATGCAAGTGCTTTCCCCGTATGAGCGGAATTAGCACAAATTGTTGAACTGAATGATCACTGAATAAATAGCATTAATTGCAAAAGATGTACTGGAAAGGACAAAAAGAAAAAAAAAGAGAAAAACTATTTTAAAAGTGCCAGGTTTTCTTTTGATCAAACAAAAATGTTTCCGTTTTTTTCGTCTTATAGTTTTACTACTGACTATATGTTAATAGCTAAATGTGGTGTCGTTATGAACAGTCTTACCATCGTTTCATTGAAAACAGTGTTCGTGTATATTTGATACTGGTTGAAAATTTAGTGAAATCTCTGCGTATAATTATTAGATCAGTGTGTGAATAACGGTGCTTAAGTATGTAGAATTTCAACGGTTTAATAAGTCCTCGGTAGTATAGTGGTTAGTATCCCCGCCTGTCACGCGGGAGACCGGGGTTCGATTCCCCGCCGGGGAGGACATTATTTTTTACCAACCGTTCGAAGCGCTAATAGAGGAGACACAACCCTTTCGTTTCATTGAAAGATGTAAAAAGTCAAAAATGTTATCCCGCGAGGCGGATTTGAACCACCGACCTAAGGATGTCTTATTTCCATTCCACTACAGTCCTCCGCTCTACCAACTGAGCTATCACGGGATCTATCATACAGTCTAAAAGTCAGCGTTTTAATCGTTTACCTAATAAAGTGAAAAACAAAATATACCACACTGTTGGAACAGTTCCAAAATCCAATAGAAAAATCACAGAAAGAGACACAATCGATAATCCTAACACACAAATACATGACATGTCTTAGTACAGACACTTCAATAAAAAGCGGAGTTGGTTAAACTAGTTTTATGGGCCCAAACCTCCCCTCTTAGTGAAATGATGCGGTCATGCAAGTGCTTTCCCCGTATGAGCGGAATTAGCACAAATTGTTGAACTGAATGATCACTGAATAAATAGCATTAATTGCAAAAGATGTACTGGAAAGGACAAAAAGAAAAAAAAAGAGAAAAACTATTTTAAAAGTGCCAGGTTTTCTTTTGATCAAACAAAAATGTTTCCGTTTTTTTCGTCTTATCGTTTTACTACTGACTATATGTTAATAGCTAAATGTGGTGTCGTTATGAACAGTCTTACCATCGTTTCATTGAAAACAGTGTTCGTGTATATTTGATACTGGTTGAAAATTTAGTGAAATCTCTGCGTATAATTATTAGATCAGTGTGTGAATAACGGTGCTTAAGTATGTAGAATTCCAACGGTTTAATAAGTCCTCGGTAGTATAGTGGTTAGTATCCCCGCCTGTCACGCGGGAGACCGGGGTTCGATTCCCCGCCGGGGAGGACATTATTTTTTACCAACCGTTCGAAGCGCTAATAGAGGAGACACAACCCTTTCGTTTCATTGAAAGATGTAAAAAGTCAAAAATGTTATCCCGCGAGGCGGATTTGAACCACCGACCTAAGGATGTCTTGTTTCCATTCCACTACAGTCCTCCGCTCTACCAACTGAGCTATCACGGGATCTATCATACAGTCTAAAAGTCAGCGTTTTAATCGTTTACCTAATAAAGTGAAAAACAAAATATACCACACTGTTGGAACAGTTCCAAAATCCAATAGAAAAATCACAGAAAGAGACACAATCGATAATCCTAACACACAAATACATGACATGTCTTAGTACAGACACTTCAATAAAAAGCGGAGTTGGTTAAACTAGTTTTATGGGCCCAAACCTCCCCTCTTAGTGAAATGATGCGGTCATGCAAGTGCTTTCCCCGTATGAGAGGAATTAGCACAAATTGTTGAACTGAATGATCACTGAATAAATAGCATTAATTGCAAAAGATGTACTGGAAAGGACAAAAAGAAAAAAAAAGAGAAAAACTATTTTAAAAGTGCCAGGTTTTCTTTTGATCAAACAAAAATGTTTCCGTTTTTTTCGTCTTATCGTTTTACTACTGACTATATGTTAATAGCTAAATGTGGTGTCGTTATGAACAGTCTTACCATCGTTTCATTGAAAACAGTGTTCGTGTATATTTGATACTGGTTGAAAATTTAGTGAAATCTCTGCGTATAATTATTAGATCAGTGTGTGAATAACGGTGCTTAAGTATGTAGAATTCCAACGGTTTAATAAGTCCTCGGTAGTATAGTGGTTAGTATCCCCGCCTGTCACGCGGGAGACCGGGGTTCGATTCCCCACCGGGGAGGACATTATTTTTTACCAACCGTTCGAAGCGCTAATAGAGGAGACACAACCCTTTCGTTTCATTGAAAGATGTAAAAAGTCAAAAATGTTATCCCGCGAGGCGGATTTGAACCACCGACCTAAGGATGTCTTGTTTCCATTCCACTACAGTCCTCCGCTCTACCAACTGAGCTATCACGGGATCTATCATACAGTCTAAAAGTCAGCGTTTTAATCGTTTACCTAATAAAGTGAAAAACCAAATATACCACACTGTTGGAACAGTTCCAAAATCCAATAGAAAAATCACAGAAAGAGACACAATCGATAATCCTAACACACAAATACATGACATGTCTTAGTACAGACACTTCAACAAAAAGCGGCGGAGTTAAACTAGTTTTATGGGCCCAAACCTCCCCTCTTAGTGAAATGATGCGGTCATGCAAGTGCTTTCCCCGTATGAGAGGAATTAGCACAAATTGTTGAACTGAATGATCACTGAATAAATAGCATTAATTGCAAAAGATGTACTGGAAAGGACAAAAAGAAAAAAAAAGAGAAAAACTATTTTAAAAGTGCCAGGTTTTCTTTTGATCAAACAAAAATGTTTCCGTTTTTTTCGTCTTATCGTTTTACTACTGACTATATGTTAATAGCTAAATGTGGTGTCGTTATGAACAGTCTTACCATCGTTTCATTGAAAACAGTGTTCGTGTATATTTGATACTGGTTGAAAATTTAGTGAAATCTCTGCGTATAATTATTAGATCAGTGTGTGAATAACGGTGCTTAAGTATGTAGAATTCCAACGGTTTAATAAGTCCTCGGTAGTATAGTGGTTAGTATCCCCGCCTGTCACGCGGGAGACCGGGGTTCGATTCCCCGCCGGGGAGGACATTATTTTTTACCAACCGTTCGAAGCGCTAATAGAGGAGACACAACCCTTTCGTTTCATTGAAAGATGTAAAAAGTCAAAAATGTTATCCCGCGAGGCGGATTTGAACCACCGACCTAAGGATGTCTTGTTTCCATTCCACTACAGTCCTCCGCTCTACCAACTGAGCTATCACGGGATCTATCATACAGTCTAAAAGTCAGCGTTTTAATCGTTTACCTAATAAAGTGAAAAACCAAATATACCACACTGTTGGAACAGTTCCAAAATCCAATAGAAAAATCACAGAAAGAGACACAATCGATAATCCTAACACACAAATACATGACATGTCTTAGTACAGACACTTCAATAAAAAGCGGAGTTGGTTAAACTAGTTTTATGGGCCCAAACCTCCCCTCTTAGTGAAATGATGCGGTCATGCAAGTGCTTTCCCCGTATGAGCGGAATTAGCACAAATTGTTGAACTGAATGATCACTGAATAAATAGCATTAATTGCAAAAGATGTACTGGAAAGGACAAAAAGAAAAAAAAAGAGAAAAACTATTTTAAAAGTGCCAGGTTTTCTTTTGATCAAACAAAAATGTTTCCGTTTTTTTCGTCTTATCGTTTTACTACTGACTATATGTTAATAGCTAAATGTGGTGTCGTTATGAACAGTCTTACCATCGTTTCATTGAAAACAGTGTTCGTGTATATTTGATACTGGTTGAAAATTTAGTGAAATCTCTGCGTATAATTATTAGATCAGTGTGTGAATAACGGTGCTTAAGTATGTAGAATTCCAACGGTTTAATAAGTCCTCGGTAGTATAGTGGTTAGTATCCCCGCCTGTCACGCGGGAGACCGGGGTTCGATTCCCCGCCGGGGAGGACATTATTTTTTACCAACCGTTCGAAGCGCTAATAGAGGAGACACAACCCTTTCGTTTCATTGAAAGATGTAAAAAGTCAAAAATGTTATCCCGCGAGGCGGATTTGAACCACCGACCTAAGGATGTCTTGTTTCCATTCCACTACAGTCCTCCGCTCTACCAACTGAGCTATCACGGGATCTATCATACAGTCTAAAAGTCAGCGTTTTAATCGTTTACCTAATAAAGTGAAAAACAAAATATACCACACTGTTGGAACAGTTCCAAAATCCAATAGAAAAATCACAGAAAGAGACACAATCGATAATCCTAACACACAAATACATGACATGTCTTAGTACAGACACTTCAATAAAAAGCGGAGTTGGTTAAACTAGTTTTATGGGCCCAAACCTCCCCTCTTAGTGAAATGATGCGGTCATGCAAGTGCTTTCCCCGTATGAGAGGAATTAGCACAAATTGTTGAACTGAATGATCACTGAATAAATAGCATTAATTGCAAAAGATGTACTGGAAAGGACAAAAAGAAAAAAAAAGAGAAAAACTATTTTAAAAGTGCCAGGTTTTCTTTTGATCAAACAAAAATGTTTCCGTTTTTTTCGTCTTATCGTTTTACTACTGACTATATGTTAATAGCTAAATGTGGTGTCGTTATGAACAGTCTTACCATCGTTTCATTGAAAACAGTGTTCGTGTATATTTGATACTGGTTGAAAATTTAGTGAAATCTCTGCGTATAATTATTAGATCAGTGTGTGAATAACGGTGCTTAAGTATGTAGAATTCCAACGGTTTAATAAGTCCTCGGTAGTATAGTGGTTAGTATCCCCGCCTGTCACGCGGGAGACCGGGGTTCGATTCCCCACCGGGGAGGACATTATTTTTTACCAACCGTTCGAAGCGCTAATAGAGGAGACACAACCCTTTCGTTTCATTGAAAGATGTAAAAAGTCAAAAATGTTATCCCGCGAGGCGGATTTGAACCACCGACCTAAGGATGTCTTGTTTCCATTCCACTACAGTCCTCCGCTCTACCAACTGAGCTATCACGGGATCTATCATACAGTCTAAAAGTCAGCGTTTTAATCGTTTACCTAATAAAGTGAAAAACCAAATATACCACACTGTTGGAACAGTTCCAAAATCCAATAGAAAAATCACAGAAAGAGACACAATCGATAATCCTAACACACAAATACATGACATGTCTTAGTACAGACACTTCAACAAAAAGCGGCGGAGTTAAACTAGTTTTATGGGCCCAAACCTCCCCTCTTAGTGAAATGATGCGGTCATGCAAGTGCTTTCCCCGTATGAGAGGAATTAGCACAAATTGTTGAACTGAATGATCACTGAATAAATAGCATTAATTGCAAAAGATGTACTGGAAAGGACAAAAAGAAAAAAAAAGAGAAAAACTATTTTAAAAGTGCCAGGTTTTCTTTTGATCAAACAAAAATGTTTCCGTTTTTTTCGTCTTATCGTTTTACTACTGACTATATGTTAATAGCTAAATGTGGTGTCGTTATGAACAGTCTTACCATCGTTTCATTGAAAACAGTGTTCGTGTATATTTGATACTGGTTGAAAATTTAGTGAAATCTCTGCGTATAATTATTAGATCAGTGTGTGAATAACGGTGCTTAAGTATGTAGAATTCCAACGGTTTAATAAGTCCTCGGTAGTATAGTGGTTAGTATCCCCGCCTGTCACGCGGGAGACCGGGGTTCGATTCCCCGCCGGGGAGGACATTATTTTTTACCAACCGTTCGAAGCGCTAATAGAGGAGACACAACCCTTTCGTTTCATTGAAAGATGTAAAAAGTCAAAAATGTTATCCCGCGAGGCGGATTTGAACCACCGACCTAAGGATGTCTTGTTTCCATTCCACTACAGTCCTCCGCTCTACCAACTGAGCTATCACGGGATCTATCATACAGTCTAAAAGTCAGCGTTTTAATCGTTTACCTAATAAAGTGAAAAACCAAATATACCACACTGTTGGAACAGTTCCAAAATCCAATAGAAAAATCACAGAAAGAGACACAATCGATAATCCTAACACACAAATACATGACATGTCTTAGTACAGACACTTCAATAAAAAGCGGAGTTGGTTAAACTAGTTTTATGGGCCCAAACCTCCCCTCTTAGTGAAATGATGCGGTCATGCAAGTGCTTTCCCCGTATGAGCGGAATTAGCACAAATTGTTGAACTGAATGATCACTGAATAAATAGCATTAATTGCAAAAGATGTACTGGAAAGGACAAAAAGAAAAAAAAAGAGAAAAACTATTTTAAAAGTGCCAGGTTTTCTTTTGATCAAACAAAAATGTTTCCGTTTTTTTCGTCTTATCGTTTTACTACTGACTATATGTTAATAGCTAAATGTGGTGTCGTTATGAACAGTCTTACCATCGTTTCATTGAAAACAGTGTTCGTGTATATTTGATACTGGTTGAAAATATAGTGAAATCTCTGCGTATAATTATTAGATCAGTGTGTGAATAACGGTGCTTAAGTATGTAGAATTTCAACGGTTTAATAAGTCCTCGGTAGTATAGTGGTTAGTATCCCCGCCTGTCACGCGGGAGACCGGGGTTCGATTCCCCGCCGGGGAGGACATTATTTTTTACCAACCGTTCAAAGCGCTAATAGAGGAGACACAACCCTTTCGTTTCATTGAAAGATGTAAAAAGTCAAAAATGTTATCCCGCGAGGCGGATTTGAACCACCGACCTAAGGATGTCTTGTTTCCATTCCACTACAGTCCTCCGCTCTACCAACTGAGCTATCACGGGATCTATCATACAGTCTAAAAGTCAGCGTTTTAATCGTTTACCTAATAAAGTGAAAAACCAAATATACCACACTGTTGGAACAGTTCCAAAATCCAATAGAAAAATCACAGAAAGAGACACAATCGATAATCCTAACACACAAATACATGACATGTCTTAGTACAGACACTTCAATAAAAAGCGGAGTTGGTTAAACTAGTTTTATGGGCCCAAACCTCCCCTCTTAGTGAAATGATGCGGTCATGCAAGTGCTTTCCCCGTATGAGCGGAATTAGCACAAATTGTTGAACTGAATGATCACTGAATAAATAGCATTAATTGCAAAAGATGTACTGGAAAGGACAAAAAGAAAAAAAAAGAGAAAAACTATTTTAAAAGTGCCAGGTTTTCTTTTGATCAAACAAAAATGTTTCCGTTTTTTTCGTCTTATAGTTTTACTACTGACTATATGTTAATAGCTAAATGTGGTGTCGTTATGAACAGTCTTACCATCGTTTCATTGAAAACAGTGTTCGTGTATATTTGATACTGGTTGAAAATTTAGTGAAATCTCTGCGTATAATTATTAGATCAGTGTGTGAATAACGGTGCTTAAGTATGTAGAATTTCAACGGTTTAATAAGTCCTCGGTAGTATAGTGGTTAGTATCCCCGCCTGTCACGCGGGAGACCGGGGTTCGATTCCCCGCCGGGGAGGACATTATTTTTTACCAACCGTTCGAAGCGCTAATAGAGGAGACACAACCCTTTCGTTTCATTGAAAGATGTAAAAAGTCAAAAATGTTATCCCGCGAGGCGGATTTGAACCACCGACCTAAGGATGTCTTGTTTCCATTCCACTACAGTCCTCCGCTCTACCAACTGAGCTATCACGGGATCTATCATACAGTCTAAAAGTCAGCGTTTTAATCGTTTACCTAATAAAGTGAAAAACAAAATATACCACACTGTTGGAACAGTTCCAAAATCCAATAGAAAAATCACAGAAAGAGACACAATCGATAATCCTAACACACAAATACATGACATGTCTTAGTACAGACACTTCAATAAAAAGCGGAGTTGGTTAAACTAGTTTTATGGGCCCAAACCTCCCCTCTTAGTGAAATGATGCGGTCATGCAAGTGCTTTCCCCGTATGAGCGGAATTAGCACAAATTGTTGAACTGAATGATCACTGAATAAATAGCATTAATTGCAAAAGATGTACTGGAAAGGACAAAAAGAAAAAAAAAGAGAAAAACTATTTTAAAAGTGCCAGGTTTTCTTTTGATCAAACAAAAATGTTTCCGTTTTTTTCGTCTTATCGTTTTACTACTGACTATATGTTAATAGCTAAATGTGGTGTCGTTATGAACAGTCTTACCATCGTTTCATTGAAAACAGTGTTCGTGTATATTTGATACTGGTTGAAAATTTAGTGAAATCTCTGCGTATAATTATTAGATCAGTGTGTGAATAACGGTGCTTAAGTATGTAGAATTCCAACGGTTTAATAAGTCCTCGGTAGTATAGTGGTTAGTATCCCCGCCTGTCACGCGGGAGACCGGGGTTCGATTCCCCGCCGGGGAGGACATTATTTTTTACCAACCGTTCGAAGCGCTAATAGAGGAGACACAACCCTTTCGTTTCATTGAAAGATGTAAAAAGTCAAAAATGTTATCCCGCGAGGCGGATTTGAACCACCGACCTAAGGATGTCTTGTTTCCATTCCACTACAGTCCTCCGCTCTACCAACTGAGCTATCACGGGATCTATCATACAGTCTAAAAGTCAGCGTTTTAATCGTTTACCTAATAAAGTGAAAAACAAAATATACCACACTGTTGGAACAGTTCCAAAATCCAATAGAAAAATCACAGAAAGAGACACAATCGATAATCCTAACACACAAATACATGACATGTCTTAGTACAGACACTTCAATAAAAAGCGGAGTTGGTTAAACTAGTTTTATGGGCCCAAACCTCCCCTCTTAGTGAAATGATGCGGTCATGCAAGTGCTTTCCCCGTATGAGCGGAATTAGCACAAATTGTTGAACTGAATGATCACTGAATAAATAGCATTAATTGCAAAAGATGTACTGGAAAGGACAAAAAGAAAAAAAAAGAGAAAAACTATTTTAAAAGTGCCAGGTTTTCTTTTGATCAAACAAAAATGTTTCCGTTTTTTTCGTCTTATCGTTTTACTACTGACTATATGTTAATAGCTAAATGTGGTGTCGTTATGAACAGTCTTACCATCGTTTCATTGAAAACAGTGTTCGTGTATATTTGATACTGGTTGAAAATTTAGTGAAATCTCTGCGTATAATTATTAGATCAGTGTGTGAATAACGGTGCTTAAGTATGTAGAATTCCAACGGTTTAATAAGTCCTCGGTAGTATAGTGGTTAGTATCCCCGCCTGTCACGCGGGAGACCGGGGTTCGATTCCCCGCCGGGGAGGACATTATTTTTTACCAACCGTTCGAAGCGCTAATAGAGGAGACACAACCCTTTCGTTTCATTGAAAGATGTAAAAAGTCAAAAATGTTATCCCGCGAGGCGGATTTGAACCACCGACCTAAGGATGTCTTGTTTCCATTCCACTACAGTCCTCCGCTCTACCAACTGAGCTATCACGGGATCTATCATACAGTCTAAAAGTCAGCGTTTTAATCGTTTACCTAATAAAGTGAAAAACAAAATATACCACACTGTTGGAACAGTTCCAAAATCCAATAGAAAAATCACAGAAAGAGACACAATCGATAATCCTAACACACAAATACATGACATGTCTTAGTACAGACACTTCAATAAAAAGCGGAGTTGGTTAAACTAGTTTTATGGGCCCAAACCTCCCCTCTTAGTGAAATGATGCGGTCATGCAAGTGCTTTCCCCGTATGAGCGGAATTAGCACAAATTGTTGAACTGAATGATCACTGAATAAATAGCATTAATTGCAAAAGATGTACTGGAAAGGACAAAAAGAAAAAAAAAGAGAAAAACTATTTTAAAAGTGCCAGGTTTTCTTTTGATCAAACAAAAATGTTTCCGTTTTTTTCGTCTTATCGTTTTACTACTGACTATATGTTAATAGCTAAATGTGGTGTCGTTATGAACAGTCTTACCATCGTTTCATTGAAAACAGTGTTCGTGTATATTTGATACTGGTTGAAAATTTAGTGAAATCTCTGCGTATAATTATTAGATCAGTGTGTGAATAACGGTGCTTAAGTATGTAGAATTCCAACGGTTTAATAAGTCCTCGGTAGTATAGTGGTTAGTATCCCCGCCTGTCACGCGGGAGACCGGGGTTCGATTCCCCGCCGGGGAGGACATTATTTTTTACCAACCGTTCGAAGCGCTAATAGAGGAGACACAACCCTTTCGTTTCATTGAAAGATGTAAAAAGTCAAAAATGTTATCCCGCGAGGCGGATTTGAACCACCGACCTAAGGATGTCTTGTTTCCATTCCACTACAGTCCTCCGCTCTACCAACTGAGCTATCACGGGATCTATCATACAGTCTAAAAGTCAGCGTTTTAATCGTTTACCTAATAAAGTGAAAAACAAAATATACCACACTGTTGGAACAGTTCCAAAATCCAATAGAAAAATCACAGAAAGAGACACAATCGATAATCCTAACACACAAATACATGACATGTCTTAGTACAGACACTTCAATAAAAAGCGGAGTTGGTTAAACTAGTTTTATGGGCCCAAACCTCCCCTCTTAGTGAAATGATGCGGTCATGCAAGTGCTTTCCCCGTATGAGCGGAATTAGCACAAATTGTTGAACTGAATGATCACTGAATAAATAGCATTAATTGCAAAAGATGTACTGGAAAGGACAAAAAGAAAAAAAAAGAGAAAAACTATTTTAAAAGTGCCAGGTTTTCTTTTGATCAAACAAAAATGTTTCCGTTTTTTTCGTCTTATCGTTTTACTACTGACTATATGTTAATAGCTAAATGTGGTGTCGTTATGAACAGTCTTACCATCGTTTCATTGAAAACAGTGTTCGTGTATATTTGATACTGGTTGAAAATTTAGTGAAATCTCTGCGTATAATTATTAGATCAGTGTGTGAATAACGGTGCTTAAGTATGTAGAATTCCAACGGTTTAATAAGTCCTCGGTAGTATAGTGGTTAGTATCCCCGCCTGTCACGCGGGAGACCGGGGTTCGATTCCCCGCCGGGGAGGACATTATTTTTTACCAACCGTTCGAAGCGCTAATAGAGGAGACACAACCCTTTCGTTTCATTGAAAGATGTAAAAAGTCAAAAATGTTATC
This sequence comes from Bathymodiolus brooksi, assembly GCA_963680875.1. Classification (NCBI taxonomy): domain Eukaryota; kingdom Metazoa; phylum Mollusca; class Bivalvia; order Mytilida; family Modiolidae; genus Bathymodiolus; species Bathymodiolus brooksi. The sequence goes on from OY804586.1 coordinate 43,516,030, forward strand.
CCGCGAGGCGGATTTGAACCACCGACCTAAGGATGTCTTGTTTCCATTCCACTACAGTCCTCCGCTCTACCAACTGAGCTATCACGGGATCTATCATACAGTCTAAAAGTCAGCGTTTTAATCGTTTACCTAATAAAGTGAAAAACCAAATATACCACACTGTTGGAACAGTTCCAAAATCCAATAGAAAAATCACAGAAAGAGACACAATCGATAATCCTAACACACAAATACATGACATGTCTTAGTACAGACACTTCAACAAAAAGCGGCGGAGTTAAACTAGTTTTATGGGCCCAAACCTCCCCTCTTAGTGAAATGATGCGGTCATGCAAGTGCTTTCCCCGTATGAGAGGAATTAGCACAAATTGTTGAACTGAATGATCACTGAATAAATAGCATTAATTGCAAAAGATGTACTGGAAAGGACAAAAAGAAAAAAAAAGAGAAAAACTATTTTAAAAGTGCCAGGTTTTCTTTTGATCAAACAAAAATGTTTCCGTTTTTTTCGTCTTATCGTTTTACTACTGACTATATGTTAATAGCTAAATGTGGTGTCGTTATGAACAGTCTTACCATCGTTTCATTGAAAACAGTGTTCGTGTATATTTGATACTGGTTGAAAATTTAGTGAAATCTCTGCGTATAATTATTAGATCAGTGTGTGAATAACGGTGCTTAAGTATGTAGAATTCCAACGGTTTAATAAGTCCTCGGTAGTATAGTGGTTAGTATCCCCGCCTGTCACGCGGGAGACCGGGGTTCGATTCCCCGCCGGGGAGGACATTATTTTTTACCAACCGTTCGAAGCGCTAATAGAGGAGACACAACCCTTTCGTTTCATTGAAAGATGTAAAAAGTCAAAAATGTTATCCCGCGAGGCGGATTTGAACCACCGACCTAAGGATGTCTTGTTTCCATTCCACTACAGTCCTCCGCTCTACCAACTGAGCTATCACGGGATCTATCATACAGTCTAAAAGTCAGCGTTTTAATCGTTTACCTAATAAAGTGAAAAACAAAATATACCACACTGTTGGAACAGTTCCAAAATCCAATAGAAAAATCACAGAAAGAGACACAATCGATAATCCTAACACACAAATACATGACATGTCTTAGTACAGACACTTCAATAAAAAGCGGAGTTGGTTAAACTAGTTTTATGGGCCCAAACCTCCCCTCTTAGTGAAATGATGCGGTCATGCAAGTGCTTTCCCCGTATGAGCGGAATTAGCACAAATTGTTGAACTGAATGATCACTGAATAAATAGCATTAATTGCAAAAGATGTACTGGAAAGGACAAAAAGAAAAAAAAAGAGAAAAACTATTTTAAAAGTGCCAGGTTTTCTTTTGATCAAACAAAAATGTTTCCGTTTTTTTCGTCTTATCGTTTTACTACTGACTATATGTTAATAGCTAAATGTGGTGTCGTTATGAACAGTCTTACCATCGTTTCATTGAAAACAGTGTTCGTGTATATTTGATACTGGTTGAAAATTTAGTGAAATCTCTGCGTATAATTATTAGATCAGTGTGTGAATAACGGTGCTTAAGTATGTAGAATTTCAACGGTTTAATAAGTCCTCGGTAGTATAGTGGTTAGTATCCCCGCCTGTCACGCGGGAGACCGGGGTTCGATTCCCCGCCGGGGAGGACATTATTTTTTACCAACCGTTCAAAGCGCTAATAGATGAGACACAACCCTTTCGTTTCATTGAAAGATGTAAAAAGTCAAAAATGTTATCCCGCGAGGCGGATTTGAACCACCGACCTAAGGATGTCTTGTTTCCATTCCACTACAGTCCTCCGCTCTACCAACTGAGCTATCACGGGATCTATCATACAGTCTAAAAGTCAGCGTTTTAATCGTTTACCTAATAAAGTGAAAAACAAAATATACCACACTGTTGGAACAGTTCCAAAATCCAATAGAAAAATCACAGAAAGAGACACAATCGATAATCCTAACACACAAATACATGACATGTCTTAGTACAGACACTTCAACAAAAAGCGGCGGAGTTAAACTAGTTTTATGGGCCCAAACCTCCCCTCTTAGTGAAATGATGCGGTCATGCAAGTGCTTTCCCCGTATGAGAGGAATTAGCACAAATTGTTGAACTGAATGATCACTGAATAAATAGCATTAATTGCAAAAGATGTACTGGAAAGGACAAAAAGAAAAAAAAAGAGAAAAACTATTTTAAAAGTGCCAGGTTTTCTTTTGATCAAACAAAAATGTTTCCGTTTTTTTCGTCTTATCGTTTTACTACTGACTATATGTTAATAGCTAAATGTGGTGTCGTTATGAACAGTCTTACCATCGTTTCATTGAAAACAGTGTTCGTGTATATTTGATACTGGTTGAAAATTTAGTGAAATCTCTGCGTATAATTATTAGATCAGTGTGTGAATAACGGTGCTTAAGTATGTAGAATTCCAACGGTTTAATAAGTCCTCGGTAGTATAGTGGTTAGTATCCCCGCCTGTCACGCGGGAGACCGGGGTTCGATTCCCCGCCGGGGAGGACATTATTTTTTACCAACCGTTCGAAGCGCTAATAGAGGAGACACAACCCTTTCGTTTCATTGAAAGATGTAAAAAGTCAAAAATGTTATCCCGCGAGGCGGATTTGAACCACCGACCTAAGGATGTCTTGTTTCCATTCCACTACAGTCCTCCGCTCTACCAACTGAGCTATCACGGGATCTATCATACAGTCTAAAAGTCAGCGTTTTAATCGTTTACCTAATAAAGTGAAAAACAAAATATACCACACTGTTGGAACAGTTCCAAAATCCAATAGAAAAATCACAGAAAGAGACACAATCGATAATCCTAACACACAAATACATGACATGTCTTAGTACAGACACTTCAATAAAAAGCGGAGTTGGTTAAACTAGTTTTATGGGCCCAAACCTCCCCTCTTAGTGAAATGATGCGGTCATGCAAGTGCTTTCCCCGTATGAGCGGAATTAGCACAAATTGTTGAACTGAATGATCACTGAATAAATAGCATTAATTGCAAAAGATGTACTGGAAAGGACAAAAAGAAAAAAAAAGAGAAAAACTATTTTAAAAGTGCCAGGTTTTCTTTTGATCAAACAAAAATGTTTCCGTTTTTTTCGTCTTATCGTTTTACTACTGACTATATGTTAATAGCTAAATGTGGTGTCGTTATGAACAGTCTTACCATCGTTTCATTGAAAACAGTGTTCGTGTATATTTGATACTGGTTGAAAATTTAGTGAAATCTCTGCGTATAATTATTAGATCAGTGTGTGAATAACGGTGCTTAAGTATGTAGAATTTCAACGGTTTAATAAGTCCTCGGTAGTATAGTGGTTAGTATCCCCGCCTGTCACGCGGGAGACCGGGGTTCGATTCCCCGCCGGGGAGGACATTATTTTTTACCAACCGTTCAAAGCGCTAATAGAGGAGACACAACCCTTTCGTTTCATTGAAAGATGTAAAAAGTCAAAAATGTTATCCCGCGAGGCGGATTTGAACCACCGACCTAAGGATGTCTTGTTTCCATTCCACTACAGTCCTCCGCTCTACCAACTGAGCTATCACGGGATCTATCATACAGTCTAAAAGTCAGCGTTTTAATCGTTTACCTAATAAAGTGAAAAACCAAATATACCACACTGTTGGAACAGTTCCAAAATCCAATAGAAAAATCACAGAAAGAGACACAATCGATAATCCTAACACACAAATACATGACATGTCTTAGTACAGACACTTCAACAAAAAGCGGCCGAGTTAAACTAGTTTTATGGGCCCAAACCTCCCCTCTTAGTGAAATGATGCGGTCATGCAAGTGCTTTCCCCGTATGAGAGGAATTAGCACAAATTGTTGAACTGAATGATCACTGAATAAATAGCATTAATTGCAAAAGATGTACTGGAAAGGACAAAAAGAAAAAAAAAGAGAAAAACTATTTTAAAAGTGCCAGGTTTTCTTTTGATCAAACAAAAATGTTTCCGTTTTTTTCGTCTTATCGTTTTACTACTGACTATATGTTAATAGCTAAATGTGGTGTCGTTATGAACAGTCTTACCATCGTTTCATTGAAAACAGTGTTCGTGTATATTTGATACTGGTTGAAAATTTAGTGAAATCTCTGCGTATAATTATTAGATCAGTGTGTGAATAACGGTGCTTAAGTATGTAGAATTCCAACGGTTTAATAAGTCCTCGGTAGTATAGTGGTTAGTATCCCCGCCTGTCACGCGGGAGACCGGGGTTCGATTCCCCGCCGGGGAGGACATTATTTTTTACCAACCGTTCGAAGCGCTAATAGAGGAGACACAACCCTTTCGTTTCATTGAAAGATGTAAAAAGTCAAAAATGTTATCCCGCGAGGCGGATTTGAACCACCGACCTAAGGATGTCTTGTTTCCATTCCACTACAGTCCTCCGCTCTACCAACTGAGCTATCACGGGATCTATCATACAGTCTAAAAGTCAGCGTTTTAATCGTTTACCTAATAAAGTGAAAAACAAATATACCACACTGTTGGAACAGTTCCAAAATCCAATAGAAAAATCACAGAAAGAGACACAATCGATAATCCTAACACACAAATACATGACATGTCTTAGTACAGACACTTCAATAAAAAGCGGAGTTGGTTAAACTAGTTTTATGGGCCCAAACCTCCCCTCTTAGTGAAATGATGCGGTCATGCAAGTGCTTTCCCCGTATGAGCGGAATTAGCACAAATTGTTGAACTGAATGATCACTGAATAAATAGCATTAATTGCAAAAGATGTACTGGAAAGGACAAAAAGAAAAAAAAAGAGAAAAACTATTTTAAAAGTGCCAGGTTTTCTTTTGATCAAACAAAAATGTTTCCGTTTTTTTCGTCTTATCGTTTTACTACTGACTATATGTTAATAGCTAAATGTGGTGTCGTTATGAACAGTCTTACCATCGTTTCATTGAAAACAGTGTTCGTGTATATTTGATACTGGTTGAAAATTTAGTGAAATCTCTGCGTATAATTATTAGATCAGTGTGTGAATAACGGTGCTTAAGTATGTAGAATTCCAACGGTTTAATAAGTCCTCGGTAGTATAGTGGTTAGTATCCCCGCCTGTCACGCGGGAGACCGGGGTTCGATTCCCCGCCGGGGAGGACATTATTTTTTACCAACCGTTCGAAGCGCTAATAGAGGAGACACAACCCTTTCGTTTCATTGAAAGATGTAAAAAGTCAAAAATGTTATCCCGCGAGGCGGATTTGAACCACCGACCTAAGGATGTCTTGTTTCCATTCCACTACAGTCCTCCGCTCTACCAACTGAGCTATCACGGGATCTATCATACAGTCTAAAAGTCAGCGTTTTAATCGTTTACCTAATAAAGTGAAAAACAAAATATACCACACTGTTGGAACAGTTCCAAAATCCAATAGAAAAATCACAGAAAGAGACACAATCGATAATCCTAACACACAAATACATGACATGTCTTAGTACAGACACTTCAATAAAAAGCGGAGTTGGTTAAACTAGTTTTATGGGCCCAAACCTCCCCTCTTAGTGAAATGATGCGGTCATGCAAGTGCTTTCCCCGTATGAGCGGAATTAGCACAAATTGTTGAACTGAATGATCACTGAATAAATAGCATTAATTGCAAAAGATGTACTGGAAAGGACAAAAAGAAAAAAAAAGAGAAAAACTATTTTAAAAGTGCCAGGTTTTCTTTTGATCAAACAAAAATGTTTCCGTTTTTTTCGTCTTATCGTTTTACTACTGACTATATGTTAATAGCTAAATGTGGTGTCGTTATGAACAGTCTTACCATCGTTTCATTGAAAACAGTGTTCGTGTATATTTGATACTGGTTGAAAATTTAGTGAAATCTCTGCGTATAATTATTAGATCAGTGTGTGAATAACGGTGCTTAAGTATGTAGAATTCCAACGGTTTAATAAGTCCTCGGTAGTATAGTGGTTAGTATCCCCGCCTGTCACGCGGGAGACCGGGGTTCGATTCCCCGCCGGGGAGGACATTATTTTTTACCAACCGTTCGAAGCGCTAATAGAGGAGACACAACCCTTTCGTTTCATTGAAAGATGTAAAAAGTCAAAAATGTTATCCCGCGAGGCGGATTTGAACCACCGACCTAAGGATGTCTTGTTTCCATTCCACTACAGTCCTCCGCTCTACCAACTGAGCTATCACGGGATCTATCATACAGTCTAAAAGTCAGCGTTTTAATCGTTTACCTAATAAAGTGAAAAACAAAATATACCACACTGTTGGAACAGTTCCAAAATCCAATAGAAAAATCACAGAAAGAGACACAATCGATAATCCTAACACACAAATACATGACATGTCTTAGTACAGACACTTCAATAAAAAGCGGAGTTGGTTAAACTAGTTTTATGGGCCCAAACCTCCCCTCTTAGTGAAATGATGCGGTCATGCAAGTGCTTTCCCCGTATGAGCGGAATTAGCACAAATTGTTGAACTGAATGATCACTGAATAAATAGCATTAATTGCAAAAGATGTACTGGAAAGGACAAAAAGAAAAAAAAAGAGAAAAACTATTTTAAAAGTGCCAGGTTTTCTTTTGATCAAACAAAAATGTTTCCGTTTTTTTCGTCTTATCGTTTTACTACTGACTATATGTTAATAGCTAAATGTGGTGTCGTTATGAACAGTCTTACCATCGTTTCATTGAAAACAGTGTTCGTGTATATTTGATACTGGTTGAAAATTTAGTGAAATCTCTGCGTATAATTATTAGATCAGTGTGTGAATAACGGTGCTTAAGTATGTAGAATTCCAACGGTTTAATAAGTCCTCGGTAGTATAGTGGTTAGTATCCCCGCCTGTCACGCGGGAGACCGGGGTTCGATTCCCCGCCGGGGAGGACATTATTTTTTACCAACCGTTCGAAGCGCTAATAGAGGAGACACAACCCTTTCGTTTCATTGAAAGATGTAAAAAGTCAAAAATGTTATCCCGCGAGGCGGATTTGAACCACCGACCTAAGGATGTCTTGTTTCCATTCCACTACAGTCCTCCGCTCTACCAACTGAGCTATCACGGGATCTATCATACAGTCTAAAAGTCAGCGTTTTAATCGTTTACCTAATAAAGTGAAAAACCAAATATACCACACTGTTGGAACAGTTCCAAAATCCAATAGAAAAATCACAGAAAGAGACACAATCGATAATCCTAACACACAAATACATGACATGTCTTAGTACAGACACTTCAACAAAAAGCGGCGGAGTTAAACTAGTTTTATGGGCCCAAACCTCCCCTCTTAGTGAAATGATGCGGTCATGCAAGTGCTTTCCCCGTATGAGAGGAATTAGCACAAATTGTTGAACTGAATGATCACTGAATAAATAGCATTAATTGCAAAAGATGTACTGGAAAGGACAAAAAGAAAAAAAAAGAGAAAAACTATTTTAAAAGTGCCAGGTTTTCTTTTGATCAAACAAAAATGTTTCCGTTTTTTTCGTCTTATCGTTTTACTACTGACTATATGTTAATAGCTAAATGTGGTGTCGTTATGAACAGTCTTACCATCGTTTCATTGAAAACAGTGTTCGTGTATATTTGATACTGGTTGAAAATTTAGTGAAATCTCTGCGTATAATTATTAGATCAGTGTGTGAATAACGGTGCTTAAGTATGTAGAATTCCAACGGTTTAATAAGTCCTCGGTAGTATAGTGGTTAGTATCCCCGCCTGTCACGCGGGAGACCGGGGTTCGATTCCCCGCCGGGGAGGACATTATTTTTTACCAACCGTTCGAAGCGCTAATAGAGGAGACACAACCCTTTCGTTTCATTGAAAGATGTAAAAAGTCAAAAATGTTATCCCGCGAGGCGGATTTGAACCACCGACCTAAGGATGTCTTGTTTCCATTCCACTACAGTCCTCCGCTCTACCAACTGAGCTATCACGGGATCTATCATACAGTCTAAAAGTCAGCGTTTTAATCGTTTACCTAATAAAGTGAAAAACAAAATATACCACACTGTTGGAACAGTTCCAAAATCCAATAGAAAAATCACAGAAAGAGACACAATCGATAATCCTAACACACAAATACATGACATGTCTTAGTACAGACACTTCAATAAAAAGCGGAGTTGGTTAAACTAGTTTTATGGGCCCAAACCTCCCCTCTTAGTGAAATGATGCGGTCATGCAAGTGCTTTCCCCGTATGAGCGGAATTAGCACAAATTGTTGAACTGAATGATCACTGAATAAATAGCATTAATTGCAAAAGATGTACTGGAAAGGACAAAAAGAAAAAAAAAGAGAAAAACTATTTTAAAAGTGCCAGGTTTTCTTTTGATCAAACAAAAATGTTTCCGTTTTTTTCGTCTTATCGTTTTACTACTGACTATATGTTAATAGCTAAATGTGGTGTCGTTATGAACAGTCTTACCATCGTTTCATTGAAAACAGTGTTCGTGTATATTTGATACTGGTTGAAAATTTAGTGAAATCTCTGCGTATAATTATTAGATCAGTGTGTGAATAACGGTGCTTAAGTATGTAGAATTTCAACGGTTTAATAAGTCCTCGGTAGTATAGTGGTTAGTATCCCCGCCTGTCACGCGGGAGACCGGGGTTCGATTCCCCGCCGGGGAGGACATTATTTTTTACCAACCGTTCAAAGCGCTAATAGATGAGACACAACCCTTTCGTTTCATTGAAAGATGTAAAAAGTCAAAAATGTTATCCCGCGAGGCGGATTTGAACCACCGACCTAAGGATGTCTTGTTTCCATTCCACTACAGTCCTCCGCTCTACCAACTGAGCTATCACGGGATCTATCATACAGTCTAAAAGTCAGCGTTTTAATCGTTTACCTAATAAAGTGAAAAACAAAATATACCACACTGTTGGAACAGTTCCAAAATCCAATAGAAAAATCACAGAAAGAGACACAATCGATAATCCTAACACACAAATACATGACATGTCTTAGTACAGACACTTCAACAAAAAGCGGCGGAGTTAAACTAGTTTTATGGGCCCAAACCTCCCCTCTTAGTGAAATGATGCGGTCATGCAAGTGCTTTCCCCGTATGAGAGGAATTAGCACAAATTGTTGAACTGAATGATCACTGAATAAATAGCATTAATTGCAAAAGATGTACTGGAAAGGACAAAAAGAAAAAAAAAGAGAAAAACTATTTTAAAAGTGCCAGGTTTTCTTTTGATCAAACAAAAATGTTTCCGTTTTTTTCGTCTTATCGTTTTACTACTGACTATATGTTAATAGCTAAATGTGGTGTCGTTATGAACAGTCTTACCATCGTTTCATTGAAAACAGTGTTCGTGTATATTTGATACTGGTTGAAAATTTAGTGAAATCTCTGCGTATAATTATTAGATCAGTGTGTGAATAACGGTGCTTAAGTATGTAGAATTCCAACGGTTTAATAAGTCCTCGGTAGTATAGTGGTTAGTATCCCCGCCTGTCACGCGGGAGACCGGGGTTCGATTCCCCGCCGGGGAGGACATTATTTTTTACCAACCGTTCGAAGCGCTAATAGAGGAGACACAACCCTTTCGTTTCATTGAAAGATGTAAAAAGTCAAAAATGTTATCCCGCGAGGCGGATTTGAACCACCGACCTAAGGATGTCTTGTTTCCATTCCACTACAGTCCTCCGCTCTACCAACTGAGCTATCACGGGATCTATCATACAGTCTAAAAGTCAGCGTTTTAATCGTTTACCTAATAAAGTGAAAAACCAAATATACCACACTGTTGGAACAGTTCCAAAATCCAATAGAAAAATCACAGAAAGAGACACAATCGATAATCCTAACACACAAATACATGACATGTCTTAGTACAGACACTTCAATAAAAAGCGGAGTTGGTTAAACTAGTTTTATGGGCCCAAACCTCCCCTCTTAGTGAAATGATGCGGTCATGCAAGTGCTTTCCCCGTATGAGCGGAATTAGCACAAATTGTTGAACTGAATGATCACTGAATAAATAGCATTAATTGCAAAAGATGTACTGGAAAGGACAAAAAGAAAAAAAAAGAGAAAAACTATTTTAAAAGTGCCAGGTTTTCTTTTGATCAAACAAAAATGTTTCCGTTTTTTTCGTCTTATCGTTTTACTACTGACTATATGTTAATAGCTAAATGTGGTGTCGTTATGAACAGTCTTACCATCGTTTCATTGAAAACAGTGTTCGTGTATATTTGATACTGGTTGAAAATTTAGTGAAATCTCTGCGTATAATTATTAGATCAGTGTGTGAATAACGGTGCTTAAGTATGTAGAATTTCAACGGTTTAATAAGTCCTCGGTAGTATAGTGGTTAGTATCCCCGCCTGTCACGCGGGAGACCGGGGTTCGATTCCCCGCCGGGGAGGACATTATTTTTTACCAACCGTTCAAAGCGCTAATAGAGGAGACACAACCCTTTCGTTTCATTGAAAGATGTAAAAAGTCAAAAATGTTATCCCGCGAGGCGGATTTGAACCACCGACCTAAGGATGTCTTGTTTCCATTCCACTACAGTCCTCCGCTCTACCAACTGAGCTATCACGGGATCTATCATACAGTCTAAAAGTCAGCGTTTTAATCGTTTACCTAATAAAGTGAAAAACCAAATATACCACACTGTTGGAACAGTTCCAAAATCCAATAGAAAAATCACAGAAAGAGACACAATCGATAATCCTAACACACAAATACATGACATGTCTTAGTACAGACACTTCAACAAAAAGCGGCCGAGTTAAACTAGTTTTATGGGCCCAAACCTCCCCTCTTAGTGAAATGATGCGGTCATGCAAGTGCTTTCCCCGTATGAGAGGAATTAGCACAAATTGTTGAACTGAATGATCACTGAATAAATAGCATTAATTGCAAAAGATGTACTGGAAAGGACAAAAAGAAAAAAAAAGAGAAAAACTATTTTAAAAGTGCCAGGTTTTCTTTTGATCAAACAAAAATGTTTCCGTTTTTTTCGTCTTATCGTTTTACTACTGACTATATGTTAATAGCTAAATGTGGTGTCGTTATGAACAGTCTTACCATCGTTTCATTGAAAACAGTGTTCGTGTATATTTGATACTGGTTGAAAATTTAGTGAAATCTCTGCGTATAATTATTAGATCAGTGTGTGAATAACGGTGCTTAAGTATGTAGAATTCCAACGGTTTAATAAGTCCTCGGTAGTATAGTGGTTAGTATCCCCGCCTGTCACGCGGGAGACCGGGGTTCGATTCCCCGCCGGGGAGGACATTATTTTTTACCAACCGTTCGAAGCGCTAATAGAGGAGACACAACCCTTTCGTTTCATTGAAAGATGTAAAAAGTCAAAAATGTTATCCCGCGAGGCGGATTTGAACCACCGACCTAAGGATGTCTTGTTTCCATTCCACTACAGTCCTCCGCTCTACCAACTGAGCTATCACGGGATCTATCATACAGTCTAAAAGTCAGCGTTTTAATCGTTTACCTAATAAAGTGAAAAACAAATATACCACACTGTTGGAACAGTTCCAAAATCCAATAGAAAAATCACAGAAAGAGACACAATCGATAATCCTAACACACAAATACATGACATGTCTTAGTACAGACACTTCAATAAAAAGCGGAGTTGGTTAAACTAGTTTTATGGGCCCAAACCTCCCCTCTTAGTGAAATGATGCGGTCATGCAAGTGCTTTCCCCGTATGAGCGGAATTAGCACAAATTGTTGAACTGAATGATCACTGAATAAATAGCATTAATTGCAAAAGATGTACTGGAAAGGACAAAAAGAAAAAAAAAGAGAAAAACTATTTTAAAAGTGCCAGGTTTTCTTTTGATCAAACAAAAATGTTTCCGTTTTTTTCGTCTTATCGTTTTACTACTGACTATATGTTAATAGCTAAATGTGGTGTCGTTATGAACAGTCTTACCATCGTTTCATTGAAAACAGTGTTCGTGTATATTTGATACTGGTTGAAAATTTAGTGAAATCTCTGCGTATAATTATTAGATCAGTGTGTGAATAACGGTGCTTAAGTATGTAGAATTCCAACGGTTTAATAAGTCCTCGGTAGTATAGTGGTTAGTATCCCCGCCTGTCACGCGGGAGACCGGGGTTCGATTCCCCGCCGGGGAGGACATTATTTTTTACCAACCGTTCGAAGCGCTAATAGAGGAGACACAACCCTTTCGTTTCATTGAAAGATGTAAAAAGTCAAAAATGTTATCCCGCGAGGCGGATTTGAACCACCGACCTAAGGATGTCTTGTTTCCATTCCACTACAGTCCTCCGCTCTACCAACTGAGCTATCACGGGATCTATCATACAGTCTAAAAGTCAGCGTTTTAATCGTTTACCTAATAAAGTGAAAAACCAAATATACCACACTGTTGGAACAGTTCCAAAATCCAATAGAAAAATCACAGAAAGAGACACAATCGATAATCCTAACACACAAATGCATGACATGTCTTAGTACAGACACTTCAACAAAAAGCGGCGGAGTTAAACTAGTTTTATGGGCCCAAACCTCCCCTCTTAGTAAAATGATGCGGTCATGCAAGTGCTTTCCCCGTATGAGAGGAATTAGCACAAATTGTTGAACTGAATGATCACTGAATAAATAGCATTAATTGCAAAAGATGTACTGGAAAGGACAAAAAGAAAAAAAAAGAGAAAAACTATTTTAAAAGTGCCAGGTTTTCTTTTGATCAAACAAAAATGTTTCCGTTTTTTTCGTCTTATCGTTTTACTACTGACTATATGTTAATAGCTAAATGTGGTGTCGTTATGAACAGTCTTACCATCGTTTCATTGAAAACAGTGTTCGTGTATATTTGATACTGGTTGAAAATTTAGTGAAATCTCTGCGTATAATTATTAGATCAGTGTGTGAATAACGGTGCTTAAGTATGTAGAATTCCAACGGTTTAATAAGTCCTCGGTAGTATAGTGGTTAGTATCCCCGCCTGTCACGCGGGAGACCGGGGTTCGATTCCCCGCCGGGGAGGACATTATTTTTTACCAACCGTTCGAAGCGCTAATAGAGGAGACACAACCCTTTCGTTTCATTGAAAGATGTAAAAAGTCAAAAATGTTATCCCGCGAGGCGGATTTGAACCACCGACCTAAGGATGTCTTGTTTCCATTCCACTACAGTCCTCCGCTCTACCAACTGAGCTATCACGGGATCTATCATACAGTCTAAAAGTCAGCGTTTTAATCGTTTACCTAATAAAGTGAAAAACCAAATATACCACACTGTTGGAACAGTTCCAAAATCCAATAGAAAAATCACAGAAAGAGACACAATCGATAATCCTAACACACAAATACATGACATGTCTTAGTACAGACACTTCAATAAAAAGCGGAGTTGGTTAAACTAGTTTTATGGGCCCAAACCTCCCCTCTTAGTGAAATGATGCGGTCATGCAAGTGCTTTCCCCGTATGAGCGGAATTAGCACAAATTGTTGAACTGAATGATCACTGAATAAATAGCATTAATTGCAAAAGATGTACTGGAAAGGACAAAAAGAAAAAAAAAGAGAAAAACTATTTTAAAAGTGCCAGGTTTTCTTTTGATCAAACAAAAATGTTTCCGTTTTTTTCGTCTTATCGTTTTACTACTGACTATATGTTAATAGCTAAATGTGGTGTCGTTATGAACAGTCTTACCATCGTTTCATTGAAAACAGTGTTCGTGTATATTTGATACTGGTTGAAAATTTAGTGAAATCTCTGCGTATAATTATTAGATCAGTGTGTGAATAACGGTGCTTAAGTATGTAGAATTCCAACGGTTTAATAAGTCCTCGGTAGTATAGTGGTTAGTATCCCCGCCTGTCACGCGGGAGACCGGGGTTCGATTCCCCGCCGGGGAGGACATTATTTTTTACCAACCGTTCGAAGCGCTAATAGAGGAGACACAACCCTTTCGTTTCATTGAAAGATGTAAAAAGTCAAAAATGTTATCCCGCGAGGCGGATTTGAACCACCGACCTAAGGATGTCTTGTTTCCATTCCACTACAGTCCTCCGCTCTACCAACTGAGCTATCACGGGATCTATCATACAGTCTAAAAGTCAGCGTTTTAATCGTTTACCTAATAAAGTGAAAAACCAAATATACCACACTGTTGGAACAGTTCCAAAATCCAATAGAAAAATCACAGAAAGAGACACAATCGATAATCCTAACACACAAATACATGACATGTCTTAGTACAGACACTTCAATAAAAAGCGGAGTTGGTTAAACTAGTTTTATGGGCCCAAACCTCCCCTCTTAGTGAAATGATGCGGTCATGCAAGTGCTTTCCCCGTATGAGCGGAATTAGCACAAATTGTTGAACTGAATGATCACTGAATAAATAGCATTAATTGCAAAAGATGTACTGGAAAGGACAAAAAGAAAAAAAAAGAGAAAAACTATTTTAAAAGTGCCAGGTTTTCTTTTGATCAAACAAAAATGTTTCCGTTTTTTTCGTCTTATCGTTTTACTACTGACTATATGTTAATAGCTAAATGTGGTGTCGTTATGAACAGTCTTACCATCGTTTCATTGAAAACAGTGTTCGTGTATATTTGATACTGGTTGAAAATTTAGTGAAATCTCTGCGTATAATTATTAGATCAGTGTGTGAATAACGGTGCTTAAGTATGTAGAATTCCAACGGTTTAATAAGTCCTCGGTAGTATAGTGGTTAGTATCCCCGCCTGTCACGCGGGAGACCGGGGTTCGATTCCCCGCCGGGGAGGACATTATTTTTTACCAACCGTTCGAAGCGCTAATAGAGGAGACACAACCCTTTCGTTTCATTGAAAGATGTAAAAAGTCAAAAATGTTATCCCGCGAGGCGGATTTGAACCACCGACCTAAGGATGTCTTGTTTCCATTCCACTACAGTCCTCCGCTCTACCAACTGAGCTATCACGGGATCTATCATACAGTCTAAAAGTCAGCGTTTTAATCGTTTACCTAATAAAGTGAAAAACCAAATATACCACACTGTTGGAACAGTTCCAAAATCCAATAGAAAAATCACAGAAAGAGACACAATCGATAATCCTAACACACAAATACATGACATGTCTTAGTACAGACACTTCAACAAAAAGCGGCGGAGTTAAACTAGTTTTATGGGCCCAAACCTCCCCTCTTAGTGAAATGATGCGGTCATGCAAGTGCTTTCCCCGTATGAGAGGAATTAGCACAAATTGTTGAACTGAATGATCACTGAATAAATAGCATTAATTGCAAAAGATGTACTGGAAAGGACAAAAAGAAAAAAAAAGAGAAAAACTATTTTAAAAGTGCCAGGTTTTCTTTTGATCAAACAAAAATGTTTCCGTTTTTTTCGTCTTATCGTTTTACTACTGACTATATGTTAATAGCTAAATGTGGTGTCGTTATGAACAGTCTTACCATCGTTTCATTGAAAACAGTGTTCGTGTATATTTGATACTGGTTGAAAATTTAGTGAAATCTCTGCGTATAATTATTAGATCAGTGTGTGAATAACGGTGCTTAAGTATGTAGAATTCCAACGGTTTAATAAGTCCTCGGTAGTATAGTGGTTAGTATCCCCGCCTGTCACGCGGGAGACCGGGGTTCGATTCCCCGCCGGGGAGGACATTATTTTTTACCAACCGTTCGAAGCGCTAATAGAGGAGACACAACCCTTTCGTTTCATTGAAAGATGTAAAAAGTCAAAAATGTTATCCCGCGAGGCGGATTTGAACCACCGACCTAAGGATGTCTTGTTTCCATTCCACTACAGTCCTCCGCTCTACCAACTGAGCTATCACGGGATCTATCATACAGTCTAAAAGTCAGCGTTTTAATCGTTTACCTAATAAAGTGAAAAACCAAATATACCACACTGTTGGAACAGTTCCAAAATCCAATAGAAAAATCACAGAAAGAGACACAATCGATAATCCTAACACACAAATACATGACATGTCTTAGTACAGACACTTCAATAAAAAGCGGAGTTGGTTAAACTAGTTTTATGGGCCCAAACCTCCCCTCTTAGTGAAATGATGCGGTCATGCAAGTGCTTTCCCCGTATGAGCGGAATTAGCACAAATTGTTGAACTGAATGATCACTGAATAAATAGCATTAATTGCAAAAGATGTACTGGAAAGGACAAAAAGAAAAAAAAAGAGAAAAACTATTTTAAAAGTGCCAGGTTTTCTTTTGATCAAACAAAAATGTTTCCGTTTTTTTCGTCTTATCGTTTTACTACTGACTATATGTTAATAGCTAAATGTGGTGTCGTTATGAACAGTCTTACCATCGTTTCATTGAAAACAGTGTTCGTGTATATTTGATACTGGTTGAAAATTTAGTGAAATCTCTGCGTATAATTATTAGATCAGTGTGTGAATAACGGTGCTTAAGTATGTAGAATTTCAACGGTTTAATAAGTCCTCGGTAGTATAGTGGTTAGTATCCCCGCCTGTCACGCGGGAGACCGGGGTTCGATTCCCCGCCGGGGAGGACATTATTTTTTACCAACCGTTCAAAGCGCTAATAGATGAGACACAACCCTTTCGTTTCATTGAAAGATGTAAAAAGTCAAAAATGTTATCCCGCGAGGCGGATTTGAACCACCGACCTAAGGATGTCTTGTTTCCATTCCACTACAGTCCTCCGCTCTACCAACTGAGCTATCACGGGATCTATCATACAGTCTAAAAGTCAGCGTTTTAATCGTTTACCTAATAAAGTGAAAAACCAAATATACCACACTGTTGGAACAGTTCCAAAATCCAATAGAAAAATCACAGAAAGAGACACAATCGATAATCCTAACACACAAATACATGACATGTCTTAGTACAGACACTTCAACAAAAAGCGGCGGAGTTAAACTAGTTTTATGGGCCCAAACCTCCCCTCTTAGTGAAATGATGCGGTCATGCAAGTGCTTTCCCCGTATGAGAGGAATTAGCACAAATTGTTGAACTGAATGATCACTGAATAAATAGCATTAATTGCAAAAGATGTACTGGAAAGGACAAAAAGAAAAAAAAAGAGAAAAACTATTTTAAAAGTGCCAGGTTTTCTTTTGATCAAACAAAAATGTTTCCGTTTTTTTCGTCTTATCGTTTTACTACTGACTATATGTTAATAGCTAAATGTGGTGTCGTTATGAACAGTCTTACCATCGTTTCATTGAAAACAGTGTTCGTGTATATTTGATACTGGTTGAAAATTTAGTGAAATCTCTGCGTATAATTATTAGATCAGTGTGTGAATAACGGTGCTTAAGTATGTAGAATTCCAACGGTTTAATAAGTCCTCGGTAGTATAGTGGTTAGTATCCCCGCCTGTCACGCGGGAGACCGGGGTTCGATTCCCCGCCGGGGAGGACATTATTTTTTACCAACCGTTCGAAGCGCTAATAGAGGAGACACAACCCTTTCGTTTCATTGAAAGATGTAAAAAGTCAAAAATGTTATCCCGCGAGGCGGATTTGAACCACCGACCTAAGGATGTCTTGTTTCCATTCCACTACAGTCCTCCGCTCTACCAACTGAGCTATCACGGGATCTATCATACAGTCTAAAAGTCAGCGTTTTAATCGTTTACCTAATAAAGTGAAAAACAAAATATACCACACTGTTGGAACAGTTCCAAAATCCAATAGAAAAATCACAGAAAGAGACACAATCGATAATCCTAACACACAAATACATGACATGTCTTAGTACAGACACTTCAATAAAAAGCGGAGTTGGTTAAACTAGTTTTATGGGCCCAAACCTCCCCTCTTAGTGAAATGATGCGGTCATGCAAGTGCTTTCCCCGTATGAGCGGAATTAGCACAAATTGTTGAACTGAATGATCACTGAATAAATAGCATTAATTGCAAAAGATGTACTGGAAAGGACAAAAAGAAAAAAAAAGAGAAAAACTATTTTAAAAGTGCCAGGTTTTCTTTTGATCAAACAAAAATGTTTCCGTTTTTTTCGTCTTATCGTTTTACTACTGACTATATGTTAATAGCTAAATGTGGTGTCGTTATGAACAGTCTTACCATCGTTTCATTGAAAACAGTGTTCGTGTATATTTGATACTGGTTGAAAATTTAGTGAAATCTCTGCGTATAATTATTAGATCAGTGTGTGAATAACGGTGCTTAAGTATGTAGAATTTCAACGGTTTAATAAGTCCTCGGTAGTATAGTGGTTAGTATCCCCGCCTGTCACGCGGGAGACCGGGGTTCGATTCCCCGCCGGGGAGGACATTATTTTTTACCAACCGTTCAAAGCGCTAATAGAGGAGACACAACCCTTTCGTTTCATTGAAAGATGTAAAAAGTCAAAAATGTTATCCCGCGAGGCGGATTTGAACCACCGACCTAAGGATGTCTTGTTTCCATTCCACTACAGTCCTCCGCTCTACCAACTGAGCTATCACGGGATCTATCATACAGTCTAAAAGTCAGCGTTTTAATCGTTTACCTAATAAAGTGAAAAACCAAATATACCACACTGTTGGAACAGTTCCAAAATCCAATAGAAAAATCACAGAAAGAGACACAATCGATAATCCTAACACACAAATACATGACATGTCTTAGTACAGACACTTCAACAAAAAGCGGCGGAGTTAAACTAGTTTTATGGGCCCAAACCTCCCCTCTTAGTGAAATGATGCGGTCATGCAAGTGCTTTCCCCGTATGAGAGGAATTAGCACAAATTGTTGAACTGAATGATCACTGAATAAATAGCATTAATTGCAAAAGATGTACTGGAAAGGACAAAAAGAAAAAAAAAGAGAAAAACTATTTTAAAAGTGCCAGGTTTTCTTTTGATCAAACAAAAATGTTTCCGTTTTTTTCGTCTTATCGTTTTACTACTGACTATATGTTAATAGCTAAATGTGGTGTCGTTATGAACAGTCTTACCATCGTTTCATTGAAAACAGTGTTCGTGTATATTTGATACTGGTTGAAAATTTAGTGAAATCTCTGCGTATAATTATTAGATCAGTGTGTGAATAACGGTGCTTAAGTATGTAGAATTCCAACGGTTTAATAAGTCCTCGGTAGTATAGTGGTTAGTATCCCCGCCTGTCACGCGGGAGACCGGGGTTCGATTCCCCGCCGGGGAGGACATTATTTTTTACCAACCGTTCGAAGCGCTAATAGAGGAGACACAACCCTTTCGTTTCATTGAAAGATGTAAAAAGTCAAAAATGTTATCCCGCGAGGCGGATTTGAACCACCGACCTAAGGATGTCTTGTTTCCATTCCACTACAGTCCTCCGCTCTACCAACTGAGCTATCACGGGATCTATCATACAGTCTAAAAGTCAGCGTTTTAATCGTTTACCTAATAAAGTGAAAAACAAATATACCACACTGTTGGAACAGTTCCAAAATCCAATAGAAAAATCACAGAAAGAGACACAATCGATAATCCTAACACACAAATACATGACATGTCTTAGTACAGACACTTCAATAAAAAGCGGAGTTGGTTAAACTAGTTTTATGGGCCCAAACCTCCCCTCTTAGTGAAATGATGCGGTCATGCAAGTGCTTTCCCCGTATGAGCGGAATTAGCACAAATTGTTGAACTGAATGATCACTGAATAAATAGCATTAATTGCAAAAGATGTACTGGAAAGGACAAAAAGAAAAAAAAAGAGAAAAACTATTTTAAAAGTGCCAGGTTTTCTTTTGATCAAACAAAAATGTTTCCGTTTTTTTCGTCTTATCGTTTTACTACTGACTATATGTTAATAGCTAAATGTGGTGTCGTTATGAACAGTCTTACCATCGTTTCATTGAAAACAGTGTTCGTGTATATTTGATACTGGTTGAAAATTTAGTGAAATCTCTGCGTATAATTATTAGATCAGTGTGTGAATAACGGTGCTTAAGTATGTAGAATTCCAACGGTTTAATAAGTCCTCGGTAGTATAGTGGTTAGTATCCCCGCCTGTCACGCGGGAGACCGGGGTTCGATTCCCCGCCGGGGAGGACATTATTTTTTACCAACCGTTCGAAGCGCTAATAGAGGAGACACAACCCTTTCGTTTCATTGAAAGATGTAAAAAGTCAAAAATGTTATCCCGCGAGGCGGATTTGAACCACCGACCTAAGGATGTCTTGTTTCCATTCCACTACAGTCCTCCGCTCTACCAACTGAGCTATCACGGGATCTATCATACAGTCTAAAAGTCAGCGTTTTAATCGTTTACCTAATAAAGTGAAAAACCAAATATACCACACTGTTGGAACAGTTCCAAAATCCAATAGAAAAATCACAGAAAGAGACACAATCGATAATCCTAACACACAAATACATGACATGTCTTAGTACAGACACTTCAATAAAAAGCGGAGTTGGTTAAACTAGTTTTATGGGCCCAAACCTCCCCTCTTAGTGAAATGATGCGGTCATGCAAGTGCTTTCCCCGTATGAGCGGAATTAGCACAAATTGTTGAACTGAATGATCACTGAATAAATAGCATTAATTGCAAAAGATGTACTGGAAAGGACAAAAAGAAAAAAAAAGAGAAAAACTATTTTAAAAGTGCCAGGTTTTCTTTTGATCAAACAAAAATGTTTCCGTTTTTTTCGTCTTATCGTTTTACTACTGACTATATGTTAATAGCTAAATGTGGTGTCGTTATGAACAGTCTTACCATCGTTTCATTGAAAACAGTGTTCGTGTATATTTGATACTGGTTGAAAATTTAGTGAAATCTCTGCGTATAATTATTAGATCAGTGTGTGAATAACGGTGCTTAAGTATGTAGAATTCCAACGGTTTAATAAGTCCTCGGTAGTATAGTGGTTAGTATCCCCGCCTGTCACGCGGGAGACCGGGGTTCGATTCCCCGCCGGGGAGGACATTATTTTTTACCAACCGTTCGAAGCGCTAATAGAGGAGACACAACCCTTTCGTTTCATTGAAAGATGTAAAAAGTCAAAAATGTTATCCCGCGAGGCGGATTTGAACCACCGACCTAAGGATGTCTTGTTTCCATTCCACTACAGTCCTCCGCTCTACCAACTGAGCTATCACGGGATCTATCATACAGTCTAAAAGTCAGCGTTTTAATCGTTTACCTAATAAAGTGAAAAACCAAATATACCACACTGTTGGAACAGTTCCAAAATCCAATAGAAAAATCACAGAAAGAGACACAATCGATAATCCTAACACACAAATACATGACATGTCTTAGTACAGACACTTCAACAAAAAGCGGCGGAGTTAAACTAGTTTTATGGGCCCAAACCTCCCCTCTTAGTGAAATGATGCGGTCATGCAAGTGCTTTCCCCGTATGAGAGGAATTAGCACAAATTGTTGAACTGAATGATCACTGAATAAATAGCATTAATTGCAAAAGATGTACTGGAAAGGACAAAAAGAAAAAAAAAGAGAAAAACTATTTTAAAAGTGCCAGGTTTTCTTTTGATCAAACAAAAATGTTTCCGTTTTTTTCGTCTTATCGTTTTACTACTGACTATATGTTAATAGCTAAATGTGGTGTCGTTATGAACAGTCTTACCATCGTTTCATTGAAAACAGTGTTCGTGTATATTTGATACTGGTTGAAAATTTAGTGAAATCTCTGCGTATAATTATTAGATCAGTGTGTGAATAACGGTGCTTAAGTATGTAGAATTCCAACGGTTTAATAAGTCCTCGGTAGTATAGTGGTTAGTATCCCCGCCTGTCACGCGGGAGACCGGGGTTCGATTCCCCGCCGGGGAGGACATTATTTTTTACCAACCGTTCGAAGCGCTAATAGAGGAGACACAACCCTTTCGTTTCATTGAAAGATGTAAAAAGTCAAAAATGTTATCCCGCGAGGCGGATTTGAACCACCGACCTAAGGATGTCTTGTTTCCATTCCACTACAGTCCTCCGCTCTACCAACTGAGCTATCACGGGATCTATCATACAGTCTAAAAGTCAGCGTTTTAATCGTTTACCTAATAAAGTGAAAAACCAAATATACCACACTGTTGGAACAGTTCCAAAATCCAATAGAAAAATCACAGAAAGAGACACAATCGATAATCCTAACACACAAATACATGACATGTCTTAGTACAGACACTTCAATAAAAAGCGGAGTTGGTTAAACTAGTTTTATGGGCCCAAACCTCCCCTCTTAGTGAAATGATGCGGTCATGCAAGTGCTTTCCCCGTATGAGCGGAATTAGCACAAATTGTTGAACTGAATGATCACTGAATAAATAGCATTAATTGCAAAAGATGTACTGGAAAGGACAAAAAGAAAAAAAAAGAGAAAAACTATTTTAAAAGTGCCAGGTTTTCTTTTGATCAAACAAAAATGTTTCCGTTTTTTTCGTCTTATCGTTTTACTACTGACTATATGTTAATAGCTAAATGTGGTGTCGTTATGAACAGTCTTACCATCGTTTCATTGAAAACAGTGTTCGTGTATATTTGATACTGGTTGAAAATTTAGTGAAATCTCTGCGTATAATTATTAGATCAGTGTGTGAATAACGGTGCTTAAGTATGTAGAATTTCAACGGTTTAATAAGTCCTCGGTAGTATAGTGGTTAGTATCCCCGCCTGTCACGCGGGAGACCGGGGTTCGATTCCCCGCCGGGGAGGACATTATTTTTTACCAACCGTTCAAAGCGCTAATAGATGAGACACAACCCTTTCGTTTCATTGAAAGATGTAAAAAGTCAAAAATGTTATCCCGCGAGGCGGATTTGAACCACCGACCTAAGGATGTCTTGTTTCCATTCCACTACAGTCCTCCGCTCTACCAACTGAGCTATCACGGGATCTATCATACAGTCTAAAAGTCAGCGTTTTAATCGTTTACCTAATAAAGTGAAAAACCAAATATACCACACTGTTGGAACAGTTCCAAAATCCAATAGAAAAATCACAGAAAGAGACACAATCGATAATCCTAACACACAAATACATGACATGTCTTAGTACAGACACTTCAACAAAAAGCGGCGGAGTTAAACTAGTTTTATGGGCCCAAACCTCCCCTCTTAGTGAAATGATGCGGTCATGCAAGTGCTTTCCCCGTATGAGAGGAATTAGCACAAATTGTTGAACTGAATGATCACTGAATAAATAGCATTAATTGCAAAAGATGTACTGGAAAGGACAAAAAGAAAAAAAAAGAGAAAAACTATTTTAAAAGTGCCAGGTTTTCTTTTGATCAAACAAAAATGTTTCCGTTTTTTTCGTCTTATCGTTTTACTACTGACTATATGTTAATAGCTAAATGTGGTGTCGTTATGAACAGTCTTACCATCGTTTCATTGAAAACAGTGTTCGTGTATATTTGATACTGGTTGAAAATTTAGTGAAATCTCTGCGTATAATTATTAGATCAGTGTGTGAATAACGGTGCTTAAGTATGTAGAATTCCAACGGTTTAATAAGTCCTCGGTAGTATAGTGGTTAGTATCCCCGCCTGTCACGCGGGAGACCGGGGTTCGATTCCCCGCCGGGGAGGACATTATTTTTTACCAACCGTTCGAAGCGCTAATAGAGGAGACACAACCCTTTCGTTTCATTGAAAGATGTAAAAAGTCAAAAATGTTATCCCGCGAGGCGGATTTGAACCACCGACCTAAGGATGTCTTGTTTCCATTCCACTACAGTCCTCCGCTCTACCAACTGAGCTATCACGGGATCTATCATACAGTCTAAAAGTCAGCGTTTTAATCGTTTACCTAATAAAGTGAAAAACAAAATATACCACACTGTTGGAACAGTTCCAAAATCCAATAGAAAAATCACAGAAAGAGACACAATCGATAATCCTAACACACAAATACATGACATGTCTTAGTACAGACACTTCAATAAAAAGCGGAGTTGGTTAAACTAGTTTTATGGGCCCAAACCTCCCCTCTTAGTGAAATGATGCGGTCATGCAAGTGCTTTCCCCGTATGAGCGGAATTAGCACAAATTGTTGAACTGAATGATCACTGAATAAATAGCATTAATTGCAAAAGATGTACTGGAAAGGACAAAAAGAAAAAAAAAGAGAAAAACTATTTTAAAAGTGCCAGGTTTTCTTTTGATCAAACAAAAATGTTTCCGTTTTTTTCGTCTTATCGTTTTACTACTGACTATATGTTAATAGCTAAATGTGGTGTCGTTATGAACAGTCTTACCATCGTTTCATTGAAAACAGTGTTCGTGTATATTTGATACTGGTTGAAAATTTAGTGAAATCTCTGCGTATAATTATTAGATCAGTGTGTGAATAACGGTGCTTAAGTATGTAGAATTTCAACGGTTTAATAAGTCCTCGGTAGTATAGTGGTTAGTATCCCCGCCTGTCACGCGGGAGACCGGGGTTCGATTCCCCGCCGGGGAGGACATTATTTTTTACCAACCGTTCAAAGCGCTAATAGAGGAGACACAACCCTTTCGTTTCATTGAAAGATGTAAAAAGTCAAAAATGTTATCCCGCGAGGCGGATTTGAACCACCGACCTAAGGATGTCTTGTTTCCATTCCACTACAGTCCTCCGCTCTACCAACTGAGCTATCACGGGATCTATCATACAGTCTAAAAGTCAGCGTTTTAATCGTTTACCTAATAAAGTGAAAAACCAAATATACCACACTGTTGGAACAGTTCCAAAATCCAATAGAAAAATCACAGAAAGAGACACAATCGATAATCCTAACACACAAATACATGACATGTCTTAGTACAGACACTTCAACAAAAAGCGGCGGAGTTAAACTAGTTTTATGGGCCCAAACCTCCCCTCTTAGTGAAATGATGCGGTCATGCAAGTGCTTTCCCCGTATGAGAGGAATTAGCACAAATTGTTGAACTGAATGATCACTGAATAAATAGCATTAATTGCAAAAGATGTACTGGAAAGGACAAAAAGAAAAAAAAAGAGAAAAACTATTTTAAAAGTGCCAGGTTTTCTTTTGATCAAACAAAAATGTTTCCGTTTTTTTCGTCTTATCGTTTTACTACTGACTATATGTTAATAGCTAAATGTGGTGTCGTTATGAACAGTCTTACCATCGTTTCATTGAAAACAGTGTTCGTGTATATTTGATACTGGTTGAAAATTTAGTGAAATCTCTGCGTATAATTATTAGATCAGTGTGTGAATAACGGTGCTTAAGTATGTAGAATTCCAACGGTTTAATAAGTCCTCGGTAGTATAGTGGTTAGTATCCCCGCCTGTCACGCGGGAGACCGGGGTTCGATTCCCCGCCGGGGAGGACATTATTTTTTACCAACCGTTCGAAGCGCTAATAGAGGAGACACAACCCTTTCGTTTCATTGAAAGATGTAAAAAGTCAAAAATGTTATCCCGCGAGGCGGATTTGAACCACCGACCTAAGGATGTCTTGTTTCCATTCCACTACAGTCCTCCGCTCTACCAACTGAGCTATCACGGGATCTATCATACAGTCTAAAAGTCAGCGTTTTAATCGTTTACCTAATAAAGTGAAAAACAAATATACCACACTGTTGGAACAGTTCCAAAATCCAATAGAAAAATCACAGAAAGAGACACAATCGATAATCCTAACACACAAATACATGACATGTCTTAGTACAGACACTTCAATAAAAAGCGGAGTTGGTTAAACTAGTTTTATGGGCCCAAACCTCCCCTCTTAGTGAAATGATGCGGTCATGCAAGTGCTTTCCCCGTATGAGCGGAATTAGCACAAATTGTTGAACTGAATGATCACTGAATAAATAGCATTAATTGCAAAAGATGTACTGGAAAGGACAAAAAGAAAAAAAAAGAGAAAAACTATTTTAAAAGTGCCAGGTTTTCTTTTGATCAAACAAAAATGTTTCCGTTTTTTTCGTCTTATCGTTTTACTACTGACTATATGTTAATAGCTAAATGTGGTGTCGTTATGAACAGTCTTACCATCGTTTCATTGAAAACAGTGTTCGTGTATATTTGATACTGGTTGAAAATTTAGTGAAATCTCTGCGTATAATTATTAGATCAGTGTGTGAATAACGGTGCTTAAGTATGTAGAATTCCAACGGTTTAATAAGTCCTCGGTAGTATAGTGGTTAGTATCCCCGCCTGTCACGCGGGAGACCGGGGTTCGATTCCCCGCCGGGGAGGACATTATTTTTTACCAACCGTTCGAAGCGCTAATAGAGGAGACACAACCCTTTCGTTTCATTGAAAGATGTAAAAAGTCAAAAATGTTATCCCGCGAGGCGGATTTGAACCACCGACCTAAGGATGTCTTGTTTCCATTCCACTACAGTCCTCCGCTCTACCAACTGAGCTATCACGGGATCTATCATACAGTCTAAAAGTCAGCGTTTTAATCGTTTACCTAATAAAGTGAAAAACCAAATATACCACACTGTTGGAACAGTTCCAAAATCCAATAGAAAAATCACAGAAAGAGACACAATCGATAATCCTAACACACAAATACATGACATGTCTTAGTACAGACACTTCAACAAAAAGCGGCGGAGTTAAACTAGTTTTATGGGCCCAAACCTCCCCTCTTAGTGAAATGATGCGGTCATGCAAGTGCTTTCCCCGTATGAGAGGAATTAGCACAAATTGTTGAACTGAATGATCACTGAATAAATAGCATTAATTGCAAAAGATGTACTGGAAAGGACAAAAAGAAAAAAAAAGAGAAAAACTATTTTAAAAGTGCCAGGTTTTCTTTTGATCAAACAAAAATGTTTCCGTTTTTTTCGTCTTATCGTTTTACTACTGACTATATGTTAATAGCTAAATGTGGTGTCGTTATGAACAGTCTTACCATCGTTTCATTGAAAACAGTGTTCGTGTATATTTGATACTGGTTGAAAATTTAGTGAAATCTCTGCGTATAATTATTAGATCAGTGTGTGAATAACGGTGCTTAAGTATGTAGAATTCCAACGGTTTAATAAGTCCTCGGTAGTATAGTGGTTAGTATCCCCGCCTGTCACGCGGGAGACCGGGGTTCGATTCCCCGCCGGGGAGGACATTATTTTTTACCAACCGTTCGAAGCGCTAATAGAGGAGACACAACCCTTTCGTTTCATTGAAAGATGTAAAAAGTCAAAAATGTTATCCCGCGAGGCGGATTTGAACCACCGACCTAAGGATGTCTTGTTTCCATTCCACTACAGTCCTCCGCTCTACCAACTGAGCTATCACGGGATCTATCATACAGTCTAAAAGTCAGCGTTTTAATCGTTTACCTAATAAAGTGAAAAACCAAATATACCACACTGTTGGAACAGTTCCAAAATCCAATAGAAAAATCACAGAAAGAGACACAATCGATAATCCTAACACACAAATACATGACATGTCTTAGTACAGACACTTCAATAAAAAGCGGAGTTGGTTAAACTAGTTTTATGGGCCCAAACCTCCCCTCTTAGTGAAATGATGCGGTCATGCAAGTGCTTTCCCCGTATGAGCGGAATTAGCACAAATTGTTGAACTGAATGATCACTGAATAAATAGCATTAATTGCAAAAGATGTACTGGAAAGGACAAAAAGAAAAAAAAAGAGAAAAACTATTTTAAAAGTGCCAGGTTTTCTTTTGATCAAACAAAAATGTTTCCGTTTTTTTCGTCTTATCGTTTTACTACTGACTATATGTTAATAGCTAAATGTGGTGTCGTTATGAACAGTCTTACCATCGTTTCATTGAAAACAGTGTTCGTGTATATTTGATACTGGTTGAAAATTTAGTGAAATCTCTGCGTATAATTATTAGATCAGTGTGTGAATAACGGTGCTTAAGTATGTAGAATTCCAACGGTTTAATAAGTCCTCGGTAGTATAGTGGTTAGTATCCCCGCCTGTCACGCGGGAGACCGGGGTTCGATTCCCCGCCGGGGAGGACATTATTTTTTACCAACCGTTCGAAGCGCTAATAGAGGAGACACAACCCTTTCGTTTCATTGAAAGATGTAAAAAGTCAAAAATGTTATCCCGCGAGGCGGATTTGAACCACCGACCTAAGGATGTCTTGTTTCCATTCCACTACAGTCCTCCGCTCTACCAACTGAGCTATCACGGGATCTATCATACAGTCTAAAAGTCAGCGTTTTAATCGTTTACCTAATAAAGTGAAAAACCAAATATACCACACTGTTGGAACAGTTCCAAAATCCAATAGAAAAATCACAGAAAGAGACACAATCGATAATCCTAACACACAAATACATGACATGTCTTAGTACAGACACTTCAATAAAAAGCGGAGTTGGTTAAACTAGTTTTATGGGCCCAAACCTCCCCTCTTAGTGAAATGATGCGGTCATGCAAGTGCTTTCCCCGTATGAGCGGAATTAGCACAAATTGTTGAACTGAATGATCACTGAATAAATAGCATTAATTGCAAAAGATGTACTGGAAAGGACAAAAAGAAAAAAAAAGAGAAAAACTATTTTAAAAGTGCCAGGTTTTCTTTTGATCAAACAAAAATGTTTCCGTTTTTTTCGTCTTATCGTTTTACTACTGACTATATGTTAATAGCTAAATGTGGTGTCGTTATGAACAGTCTTACCATCGTTTCATTGAAAACAGTGTTCGTGTATATTTGATACTGGTTGAAAATTTAGTGAAATCTCTGCGTATAATTATTAGATCAGTGTGTGAATAACGGTGCTTAAGTATGTAGAATTCCAACGGTTTAATAAGTCCTCGGTAGTATAGTGGTTAGTATCCCCGCCTGTCACGCGGGAGACCGGGGTTCGATTCCCCGCCGGGGAGGACATTATTTTTTACCAACCGTTCGAAGCGCTAATAGAGGAGACACAACCCTTTCGTTTCATTGAAAGATGTAAAAAGTCAAAAATGTTATCCCGCGAGGCGGATTTGAACCACCGACCTAAGGATGTCTTGTTTCCATTCCACTACAGTCCTCCGCTCTACCAACTGAGCTATCACGGGATCTATCATACAGTCTAAAAGTCAGCGTTTTAATCGTTTACCTAATAAAGTGAAAAACCAAATATACCACACTGTTGGAACAGTTCCAAAATCCAATAGAAAAATCACAGAAAGAGACACAATCGATAATCCTAACACACAAATACATGACATGTCTTAGTACAGACACTTCAACAAAAAGCGGCGGAGTTAAACTAGTTTTATGGGCCCAAACCTCCCCTCTTAGTGAAATGATGCGGTCATGCAAGTGCTTTCCCCGTATGAGAGGAATTAGCACAAATTGTTGAACTGAATGATCACTGAATAAATAGCATTAATTGCAAAAGATGTACTGGAAAGGACAAAAAGAAAAAAAAAGAGAAAAACTATTTTAAAAGTGCCAGGTTTTCTTTTGATCAAACAAAAATGTTTCCGTTTTTTTCGTCTTATCGTTTTACTACTGACTATATGTTAATAGCTAAATGTGGTGTCGTTATGAACAGTCTTACCATCGTTTCATTGAAAACAGTGTTCGTGTATATTTGATACTGGTTGAAAATTTAGTGAAATCTCTGCGTATAATTATTAGATCAGTGTGTGAATAACGGTGCTTAAGTATGTAGAATTCCAACGGTTTAATAAGTCCTCGGTAGTATAGTGGTTAGTATCCCCGCCTGTCACGCGGGAGACCGGGGTTCGATTCCCCGCCGGGGAGGACATTATTTTTTACCAACCGTTCGAAGCGCTAATAGAGGAGACACAACCCTTTCGTTTCATTGAAAGATGTAAAAAGTCAAAAATGTTATCCCGCGAGGCGGATTTGAACCACCGACCTAAGGATGTCTTGTTTCCATTCCACTACAGTCCTCCGCTCTACCAACTGAGCTATCACGGGATCTATCATACAGTCTAAAAGTCAGCGTTTTAATCGTTTACCTAATAAAGTGAAAAACCAAATATACCACACTGTTGGAACAGTTCCAAAATCCAATAGAAAAATCACAGAAAGAGACACAATCGATAATCCTAACACACAAATACATGACATGTCTTAGTACAGACACTTCAATAAAAAGCGGAGTTGGTTAAACTAGTTTTATGGGCCCAAACCTCCCCTCTTAGTGAAATGATGCGGTCATGCAAGTGCTTTCCCCGTATGAGCGGAATTAGCACAAATTGTTGAACTGAATGATCACTGAATAAATAGCATTAATTGCAAAAGATGTACTGGAAAGGACAAAAAGAAAAAAAAAGAGAAAAACTATTTTAAAAGTGCCAGGTTTTCTTTTGATCAAACAAAAATGTTTCCGTTTTTTTCGTCTTATCGTTTTACTACTGACTATATGTTAATAGCTAAATGTGGTGTCGTTATGAACAGTCTTACCATCGTTTCATTGAAAACAGTGTTCGTGTATATTTGATACTGGTTGAAAATTTAGTGAAATCTCTGCGTATAATTATTAGATCAGTGTGTGAATAACGGTGCTTAAGTATGTAGAATTCCAACGGTTTAATAAGTCCTCGGTAGTATAGTGGTTAGTATCCCCGCCTGTCACGCGGGAGACCGGGGTTCGATTCCCCGCCGGGGAGGACATTATTTTTTACCAACCGTTCGAAGCGCTAATAGAGGAGACACAACCCTTTCGTTTCATTGAAAGATGTAAAAAGTCAAAAATGTTATCCCGCGAGGCGGATTTGAACCACCGACCTAAGGATGTCTTGTTTCCATTCCACTACAGTCCTCCGCTCTACCAACTGAGCTATCACGGGATCTATCATACAGTCTAAAAGTCAGCGTTTTAATCGTTTACCTAATAAAGTGAAAAACAAAATATACCACACTGTTGGAACAGTTCCAAAATCCAATAGAAAAATCACAGAAAGAGACACAATCGATAATCCTAACACACAAATACATGACATGTCTTAGTACAGACACTTCAACAAAAAGCGGCGGAGTTAAACTAGTTTTATGGGCCCAAACCTCCCCTCTTAGTGAAATGATGCGGTCATGCAAGTGCTTTCCCCGTATGAGAGGAATTAGCACAAATTGTTGAACTGAATGATCACTGAATAAATAGCATTAATTGCAAAAGATGTACTGGAAAGGACAAAAAGAAAAAAAAAGAGAAAAACTATTTTAAAAGTGCCAGGTTTTCTTTTGATCAAACAAAAATGTTTCCGTTTTTTTCGTCTTATCGTTTTACTACTGACTATATGTTAATAGCTAAATGTGGTGTCGTTATGAACAGTCTTACCATCGTTTCATTGAAAACAGTGTTCGTGTATATTTGATACTGGTTGAAAATTTAGTGAAATCTCTGCGTATAATTATTAGATCAGTGTGTGAATAACGGTGCTTAAGTATGTAGAATTCCAACGGTTTAATAAGTCCTCGGTAGTATAGTGGTTAGTATCCCCGCCTGTCACGCGGGAGACCGGGGTTCGATTCCCCGCCGGGGAGGACATTATTTTTTACCAACCGTTCGAAGCGCTAATAGAGGAGACACAACCCTTTCGTTTCATTGAAAGATGTAAAAAGTCAAAAATGTTATCCCGCGAGGCGGATTTGAACCACCGACCTAAGGATGTCTTGTTTCCATTCCACTACAGTCCTCCGCTCTACCAACTGAGCTATCACGGGATCTATCATACAGTCTAAAAGTCAGCGTTTTAATCGTTTACCTAATAAAGTGAAAAACCAAATATACCACACTGTTGGAACAGTTCCAAAATCCAATAGAAAAATCACAGAAAGAGACACAATCGATAATCCTAACACACAAATACATGACATGTCTTAGTACAGACACTTCAATAAAAAGCGGAGTTGGTTAAACTAGTTTTATGGGCCCAAACCTCCCCTCTTAGTGAAATGATGCGGTCATGCAAGTGCTTTCCCCGTATGAGCGGAATTAGCACAAATTGTTGAACTGAATGATCACTGAATAAATAGCATTAATTGCAAAAGATGTACTGGAAAGGACAAAAAGAAAAAAAAAGAGAAAAACTATTTTAAAAGTGCCAGGTTTTCTTTTGATCAAACAAAAATGTTTCCGTTTTTTTCGTCTTATCGTTTTACTACTGACTATATGTTAATAGCTAAATGTGGTGTCGTTATGAACAGTCTTACCATCGTTTCATTGAAAACAGTGTTCGTGTATATTTGATACTGGTTGAAAATTTAGTGAAATCTCTGCGTATAATTATTAGATCAGTGTGTGAATAACGGTGCTTAAGTATGTAGAATTCCAACGGTTTAATAAGTCCTCGGTAGTATAGTGGTTAGTATCCCCGCCTGTCACGCGGGAGACCGGGGTTCGATTCCCCGCCGGGGAGGACATTATTTTTTACCAACCGTTCGAAGCGCTAATAGAGGAGACACAACCCTTTCGTTTCATTGAAAGATGTAAAAAGTCAAAAATGTTATCCCGCGAGGCGGATTTGAACCACCGACCTAAGGATGTCTTGTTTCCATTCCACTACAGTCCTCCGCTCTACCAACTGAGCTATCACGGGATCTATCATACAGTCTAAAAGTCAGCGTTTTAATCGTTTACCTAATAAAGTGAAAAACAAAATATACCACACTGTTGGAACAGTTCCAAAATCCAATAGAAAAATCACAGAAAGAGACACAATCGATAATCCTAACACACAAATACATGACATGTCTTAGTACAGACACTTCAATAAAAAGCGGAGTTGGTTAAACTAGTTTTATGGGCCCAAACCTCCCCTCTTAGTGAAATGATGCGGTCATGCAAGTGCTTTCCCCGTATGAGAGGAATTAGCACAAATTGTTGAACTGAATGATCACTGAATAAATAGCATTAATTGCAAAAGATGTACTGGAAAGGACAAAAAGAAAAAAAAAGAGAAAAACTATTTTAAAAGTGCCAGGTTTTCTTTTGATCAAACAAAAATGTTTCCGTTTTTTTCGTCTTATCGTTTTACTACTGACTATATGTTAATAGCTAAATGTGGTGTCGTTATGAACAGTCTTACCATCGTTTCATTGAAAACAGTGTTCGTGTATATTTGATACTGGTTGAAAATTTAGTGAAATCTCTGCGTATAATTATTAGATCAGTGTGTGAATAACGGTGCTTAAGTATGTAGAATTCCAACGGTTTAATAAGTCCTCGGTAGTATAGTGGTTAGTATCCCCGCCTGTCACGCGGGAGACCGGGGTTCGATTCCCCACCGGGGAGGACATTATTTTTTACCAACCGTTCGAAGCGCTAATAGAGGAGACACAACCCTTTCGTTTCATTGAAAGATGTAAAAAGTCAAAAATGTTATCCCGCGAGGCGGATTTGAACCACCGACCTAAGGATGTCTTGTTTCCATTCCACTACAGTCCTCCGCTCTACCAACTGAGCTATCACGGGATCTATCATACAGTCTAAAAGTCAGCGTTTTAATCGTTTACCTAATAAAGTGAAAAACCAAATATACCACACTGTTGGAACAGTTCCAAAATCCAATAGAAAAATCACAGAAAGAGACACAATCGATAATCCTAACACACAAATACATGACATGTCTTAGTACAGACACTTCAACAAAAAGCGGCGGAGTTAAACTAGTTTTATGGGCCCAAACCTCCCCTCTTAGTGAAATGATGCGGTCATGCAAGTGCTTTCCCCGTATGAGAGGAATTAGCACAAATTGTTGAACTGAATGATCACTGAATAAATAGCATTAATTGCAAAAGATGTACTGGAAAGGACAAAAAGAAAAAAAAAGAGAAAAACTATTTTAAAAGTGCCAGGTTTTCTTTTGATCAAACAAAAATGTTTCCGTTTTTTTCGTCTTATCGTTTTACTACTGACTATATGTTAATAGCTAAATGTGGTGTCGTTATGAACAGTCTTACCATCGTTTCATTGAAAACAGTGTTCGTGTATATTTGATACTGGTTGAAAATATAGTGAAATCTCTGCGTATAATTATTAGATCAGTGTGTGAATAACGGTGCTTAAGTATGTAGAATTTCAACGGTTTAATAAGTCCTCGGTAGTATAGTGGTTAGTATCCCCGCCTGTCACGCGGGAGACCGGGGTTCGATTCCCCGCCGGGGAGGACATTATTTTTTACCAACCGTTCAAAGCGCTAATAGAGGAGACACAACCCTTTCGTTTCATTGAAAGATGTAAAAAGTCAAAAATGTTATCCCGCGAGGCGGATTTGAACCACCGACCTAAGGATGTCTTGTTTCCATTCCACTACAGTCCTCCGCTCTACCAACTGAGCTATCACGGGATCTATCATACAGTCTAAAAGTCAGCGTTTTAATCGTTTACCTAATAAAGTGAAAAACCAAATATACCACACTGTTGGAACAGTTCCAAAATCCAATAGAAAAATCACAGAAAGAGACACAATCGATAATCCTAACACACAAATACATGACATGTCTTAGTACAGACACTTCAATAAAAAGCGGAGTTGGTTAAACTAGTTTTATGGGCCCAAACCTCCCCTCTTAGTGAAATGATGCGGTCATGCAAGTGCTTTCCCCGTATGAGCGGAATTAGCACAAATTGTTGAACTGAATGATCACTGAATAAATAGCATTAATTGCAAAAGATGTACTGGAAAGGACAAAAAGAAAAAAAAAGAGAAAAACTATTTTAAAAGTGCCAGGTTTTCTTTTGATCAAACAAAAATGTTTCCGTTTTTTTCGTCTTATAGTTTTACTACTGACTATATGTTAATAGCTAAATGTGGTGTCGTTATGAACAGTCTTACCATCGTTTCATTGAAAACAGTGTTCGTGTATATTTGATACTGGTTGAAAATTTAGTGAAATCTCTGCGTATAATTATTAGATCAGTGTGTGAATAACGGTGCTTAAGTATGTAGAATTTCAACGGTTTAATAAGTCCTCGGTAGTATAGTGGTTAGTATCCCCGCCTGTCACGCGGGAGACCGGGGTTCGATTCCCCGCCGGGGAGGACATTATTTTTTACCAACCGTTCGAAGCGCTAATAGAGGAGACACAACCCTTTCGTTTCATTGAAAGATGTAAAAAGTCAAAAATGTTATCCCGCGAGGCGGATTTGAACCACCGACCTAAGGATGTCTTGTTTCCATTCCACTACAGTCCTCCGCTCTACCAACTGAGCTATCACGGGATCTATCATACAGTCTAAAAGTCAGCGTTTTAATCGTTTACCTAATAAAGTGAAAAACAAAATATACCACACTGTTGGAACAGTTCCAAAATCCAATAGAAAAATCACAGAAAGAGACACAATCGATAATCCTAACACACAAATACATGACATGTCTTAGTACAGACACTTCAATAAAAAGCGGAGTTGGTTAAACTAGTTTTATGGGCCCAAACCTCCCCTCTTAGTGAAATGATGCGGTCATGCAAGTGCTTTCCCCGTATGAGCGGAATTAGCACAAATTGTTGAACTGAATGATCACTGAATAAATAGCATTAATTGCAAAAGATGTACTGGAAAGGACAAAAAGAAAAAAAAAGAGAAAAACTATTTTAAAAGTGCCAGGTTTTCTTTTGATCAAACAAAAATGTTTCCGTTTTTTTCGTCTTATCGTTTTACTACTGACTATATGTTAATAGCTAAATGTGGTGTCGTTATGAACAGTCTTACCATCGTTTCATTGAAAACAGTGTTCGTGTATATTTGATACTGGTTGAAAATTTAGTGAAATCTCTGCGTATAATTATTAGATCAGTGTGTGAATAACGGTGCTTAAGTATGTAGAATTCCAACGGTTTAATAAGTCCTCGGTAGTATAGTGGTTAGTATCCCCGCCTGTCACGCGGGAGACCGGGGTTCGATTCCCCGCCGGGGAGGACATTATTTTTTACCAACCGTTCGAAGCGCTAATAGAGGAGACACAACCCTTTCGTTTCATTGAAAGATGTAAAAAGTCAAAAATGTTATCCCGCGAGGCGGATTTGAACCACCGACCTAAGGATGTCTTGTTTCCATTCCACTACAGTCCTCCGCTCTACCAACTGAGCTATCACGGGATCTATCATACAGTCTAAAAGTCAGCGTTTTAATCGTTTACCTAATAAAGTGAAAAACCAAATATACCACACTGTTGGAACAGTTCCAAAATCCAATAGAAAAATCACAGAAAGAGACACAATCGATAATCCTAACACACAAATACATGACATGTCTTAGTACAGACACTTCAATAAAAAGCGGAGTTGGTTAAACTAGTTTTATGGGCCCAAACCTCCCCTCTTAGTGAAATGATGCGGTCATGCAAGTGCTTTCCCCGTATGAGCGGAATTAGCACAAATTGTTGAACTGAATGATCACTGAATAAATAGCATTAATTGCAAAAGATGTACTGGAAAGGACAAAAAGAAAAAAAAAGAGAAAAACTATTTTAAAAGTGCCAGGTTTTCTTTTGATCAAACAAAAATGTTTCCGTTTTTTTCGTCTTATAGTTTTACTACTGACTATATGTTAATAGCTAAATGTGGTGTCGTTATGAACAGTCTTACCATCGTTTCATTGAAAACAGTGTTCGTGTATATTTGATACTGGTTGAAAATTTAGTGAAATCTCTGCGTATAATTATTAGATCAGTGTGTGAATAACGGTGCTTAAGTATGTAGAATTTCAACGGTTTAATAAGTCCTCGGTAGTATAGTGGTTAGTATCCCCGCCTGTCACGCGGGAGACCGGGGTTCGATTCCCCGCCGGGGAGGACATTATTTTTTACCAACCGTTCGAAGCGCTAATAGAGGAGACACAACCCTTTCGTTTCATTGAAAGATGTAAAAAGTCAAAAATGTTATCCCGCGAGGCGGATTTGAACCACCGACCTAAGGATGTCTTGTTTCCATTCCACTACAGTCCTCCGCTCTACCAACTGAGCTATCACGGGATCTATCATACAGTCTAAAAGTCAGCGTTTTAATCGTTTACCTAATAAAGTGAAAAACAAAATATACCACACTGTTGGAACAGTTCCAAAATCCAATAGAAAAATCACAGAAAGAGACACAATCGATAATCCTAACACACAAATACATGACATGTCTTAGTACAGACACTTCAATAAAAAGCGGAGTTGGTTAAACTAGTTTTATGGGCCCAAACCTCCCCTCTTAGTGAAATGATGCGGTCATGCAAGTGCTTTCCCCGTATGAGCGGAATTAGCACAAATTGTTGAACTGAATGATCACTGAATAAATAGCATTAATTGCAAAAGATGTACTGGAAAGGACAAAAAGAAAAAAAAAGAGAAAAACTATTTTAAAAGTGCCAGGTTTTCTTTTGATCAAACAAAAATGTTTCCGTTTTTTTCGTCTTATCGTTTTACTACTGACTATATGTTAATAGCTAAATGTGGTGTCGTTATGAACAGTCTTACCATCGTTTCATTGAAAACAGTGTTCGTGTATATTTGATACTGGTTGAAAATTTAGTGAAATCTCTGCGTATAATTATTAGATCAGTGTGTGAATAACGGTGCTTAAGTATGTAGAATTCCAACGGTTTAATAAGTCCTCGGTAGTATAGTGGTTAGTATCCCCGCCTGTCACGCGGGAGACCGGGGTTCGATTCCCCGCCGGGGAGGACATTATTTTTTACCAACCGTTCGAAGCGCTAATAGAGGAGACACAACCCTTTCGTTTCATTGAAAGATGTAAAAAGTCAAAAATGTTATCCCGCGAGGCGGATTTGAACCACCGACCTAAGGATGTCTTGTTTCCATTCCACTACAGTCCTCCGCTCTACCAACTGAGCTATCACGGGATCTATCATACAGTCTAAAAGTCAGCGTTTTAATCGTTTACCTAATAAAGTGAAAAACAAAATATACCACACTGTTGGAACAGTTCCAAAATCCAATAGAAAAATCACAGAAAGAGACACAATCGATAATCCTAACACACAAATACATGACATGTCTTAGTACAGACACTTCAATAAAAAGCGGAGTTGGTTAAACTAGTTTTATGGGCCCAAACCTCCCCTCTTAGTGAAATGATGCGGTCATGCAAGTGTTTTCCCCGTATGAGAGGAATTAGCACAAATTGTTGAACTGAATGATCACTGAATAAATAGCATTAATTGCAAAAGATGTACTGGAAAGGACAAAAAGAAAAAAAAAGAGAAAAACTATTTTAAAAGTGCCAGGTTTTCTTTTGATCAAACAAAAATGTTTCCGTTTTTTTCGTCTTATCGTTTTACTACTGACTATATGTTAATAGCTAAATGTGGTGTCGTTATGAACAGTCTTACCATCGTTTCATTGAAAACAGTGTTCGTGTATATTTGATACTGGTTGAAAATTTAGTGAAATCTCTGCGTATAATTATTAGATCAGTGTGTGAATAACGGTGCTTAAGTATGTAGAATTCCAACGGTTTAATAAGTCCTCGGTAGTATAGTGGTTAGTATCCCCGCCTGTCACGCGGGAGACCGGGGTTCGATTCCCCACCGGGGAGGACATTATTTTTTACCAACCGTTCGAAGCGCTAATAGAGGAGACACAACCCTTTCGTTTCATTGAAAGATGTAAAAAGTCAAAAATGTTATCCCGCGAGGCGGATTTGAACCACCGACCTAAGGATGTCTTGTTTCCATTCCACTACAGTCCTCCGCTCTACCAACTGAGCTATCACGGGATCTATCATACAGTCTAAAAGTCAGCGTTTTAATCGTTTACCTAATAAAGTGAAAAACCAAATATACCACACTGTTGGAACAGTTCCAAAATCCAATAGAAAAATCACAGAAAGAGACACAATCGATAATCCTAACACACAAATACATGACATGTCTTAGTACAGACACTTCAACAAAAAGCGGCGGAGTTAAACTAGTTTTATGGGCCCAAACCTCCCCTCTTAGTGAAATGATGCGGTCATGCAAGTGCTTTCCCCGTATGAGAGGAATTAGCACAAATTGTTGAACTGAATGATCACTGAATAAATAGCATTAATTGCAAAAGATGTACTGGAAAGGACAAAAAGAAAAAAAAAGAGAAAAACTATTTTAAAAGTGCCAGGTTTTCTTTTGATCAAACAAAAATGTTTCCGTTTTTTTCGTCTTATCGTTTTACTACTGACTATATGTTAATAGCTAAATGTGGTGTCGTTATGAACAGTCTTACCATCGTTTCATTGAAAACAGTGTTCGTGTATATTTGATACTGGTTGAAAATATAGTGAAATCTCTGCGTATAATTATTAGATCAGTGTGTGAATAACGGTGCTTAAGTATGTAGAATTTCAACGGTTTAATAAGTCCTCGGTAGTATAGTGGTTAGTATCCCCGCCTGTCACGCGGGAGACCGGGGTTCGATTCCCCGCCGGGGAGGACATTATTTTTTACCAACCGTTCAAAGCGCTAATAGAGGAGACACAACCCTTTCGTTTCATTGAAAGATGTAAAAAGTCAAAAATGTTATCCCGCGAGGCGGATTTGAACCACCGACCTAAGGATGTCTTGTTTCCATTCCACTACAGTCCTCCGCTCTACCAACTGAGCTATCACGGGATCTATCATACAGTCTAAAAGTCAGCGTTTTAATCGTTTACCTAATAAAGTGAAAAACCAAATATACCACACTGTTGGAACAGTTCCAAAATCCAATAGAAAAATCACAGAAAGAGACACAATCGATAATCCTAACACACAAATACATGACATGTCTTAGTACAGACACTTCAATAAAAAGCGGAGTTGGTTAAACTAGTTTTATGGGCCCAAACCTCCCCTCTTAGTGAAATGATGCGGTCATGCAAGTGCTTTCCCCGTATGAGCGGAATTAGCACAAATTGTTGAACTGAATGATCACTGAATAAATAGCATTAATTGCAAAAGATGTACTGGAAAGGACAAAAAGAAAAAAAAAGAGAAAAACTATTTTAAAAGTGCCAGGTTTTCTTTTGATCAAACAAAAATGTTTCCGTTTTTTTCGTCTTATAGTTTTACTACTGACTATATGTTAATAGCTAAATGTGGTGTCGTTATGAACAGTCTTACCATCGTTTCATTGAAAACAGTGTTCGTGTATATTTGATACTGGTTGAAAATTTAGTGAAATCTCTGCGTATAATTATTAGATCAGTGTGTGAATAACGGTGCTTAAGTATGTAGAATTTCAACGGTTTAATAAGTCCTCGGTAGTATAGTGGTTAGTATCCCCGCCTGTCACGCGGGAGACCGGGGTTCGATTCCCCGCCGGGGAGGACATTATTTTTTACCAACCGTTCGAAGCGCTAATAGAGGAGACACAACCCTTTCGTTTCATTGAAAGATGTAAAAAGTCAAAAATGTTATCCCGCGAGGCGGATTTGAACCACCGACCTAAGGATGTCTTGTTTCCATTCCACTACAGTCCTCCGCTCTACCAACTGAGCTATCACGGGATCTATCATACAGTCTAAAAGTCAGCGTTTTAATCGTTTACCTAATAAAGTGAAAAACAAAATATACCACACTGTTGGAACAGTTCCAAAATCCAATAGAAAAATCACAGAAAGAGACACAATCGATAATCCTAACACACAAATACATGACATGTCTTAGTACAGACACTTCAATAAAAAGCGGAGTTGGTTAAACTAGTTTTATGGGCCCAAACCTCCCCTCTTAGTGAAATGATGCGGTCATGCAAGTGCTTTCCCCGTATGAGCGGAATTAGCACAAATTGTTGAACTGAATGATCACTGAATAAATAGCATTAATTGCAAAAGATGTACTGGAAAGGACAAAAAGAAAAAAAAAGAGAAAAACTATTTTAAAAGTGCCAGGTTTTCTTTTGATCAAACAAAAATGTTTCCGTTTTTTTCGTCTTATCGTTTTACTACTGACTATATGTTAATAGCTAAATGTGGTGTCGTTATGAACAGTCTTACCATCGTTTCATTGAAAACAGTGTTCGTGTATATTTGATACTGGTTGAAAATTTAGTGAAATCTCTGCGTATAATTATTAGATCAGTGTGTGAATAACGGTGCTTAAGTATGTAGAATTCCAACGGTTTAATAAGTCCTCGGTAGTATAGTGGTTAGTATCCCCGCCTGTCACGCGGGAGACCGGGGTTCGATTCCCCGCCGGGGAGGACATTATTTTTTACCAACCGTTCGAAGCGCTAATAGAGGAGACACAACCCTTTCGTTTCATTGAAAGATGTAAAAAGTCAAAAATGTTATCCCGCGAGGCGGATTTGAACCACCGACCTAAGGATGTCTTGTTTCCATTCCACTACAGTCCTCCGCTCTACCAACTGAGCTATCACGGGATCTATCATACAGTCTAAAAGTCAGCGTTTTAATCGTTTACCTAATAAAGTGAAAAACCAAATATACCACACTGTTGGAACAGTTCCAAAATCCAATAGAAAAATCACAGAAAGAGACACAATCGATAATCCTAACACACAAATACATGACATGTCTTAGTACAGACACTTCAATAAAAAGCGGAGTTGGTTAAACTAGTTTTATGGGCCCAAACCTCCCCTCTTAGTGAAATGATGCGGTCATGCAAGTGCTTTCCCCGTATGAGCGGAATTAGCACAAATTGTTGAACTGAATGATCACTGAATAAATAGCATTAATTGCAAAAGATGTACTGGAAAGGACAAAAAGAAAAAAAAAGAGAAAAACTATTTTAAAAGTGCCAGGTTTTCTTTTGATCAAACAAAAATGTTTCCGTTTTTTTCGTCTTATAGTTTTACTACTGACTATATGTTAATAGCTAAATGTGGTGTCGTTATGAACAGTCTTACCATCGTTTCATTGAAAACAGTGTTCGTGTATATTTGATACTGGTTGAAAATTTAGTGAAATCTCTGCGTATAATTATTAGATCAGTGTGTGAATAACGGTGCTTAAGTATGTAGAATTTCAACGGTTTAATAAGTCCTCGGTAGTATAGTGGTTAGTATCCCCGCCTGTCACGCGGGAGACCGGGGTTCGATTCCCCGCCGGGGAGGACATTATTTTTTACCAACCGTTCGAAGCGCTAATAGAGGAGACACAACCCTTTCGTTTCATTGAAAGATGTAAAAAGTCAAAAATGTTATCCCGCGAGGCGGATTTGAACCACCGACCTAAGGATGTCTTGTTTCCATTCCACTACAGTCCTCCGCTCTACCAACTGAGCTATCACGGGATCTATCATACAGTCTAAAAGTCAGCGTTTTAATCGTTTACCTAATAAAGTGAAAAACAAAATATACCACACTGTTGGAACAGTTCCAAAATCCAATAGAAAAATCACAGAAAGAGACACAATCGATAATCCTAACACACAAATACATGACATGTCTTAGTACAGACACTTCAATAAAAAGCGGAGTTGGTTAAACTAGTTTTATGGGCCCAAACCTCCCCTCTTAGTGAAATGATGCGGTCATGCAAGTGCTTTCCCCGTATGAGCGGAATTAGCACAAATTGTTGAACTGAATGATCACTGAATAAATAGCATTAATTGCAAAAGATGTACTGGAAAGGACAAAAAGAAAAAAAAAGAGAAAAACTATTTTAAAAGTGCCAGGTTTTCTTTTGATCAAACAAAAATGTTTCCGTTTTTTTCGTCTTATCGTTTTACTACTGACTATATGTTAATAGCTAAATGTGGTGTCGTTATGAACAGTCTTACCATCGTTTCATTGAAAACAGTGTTCGTGTATATTTGATACTGGTTGAAAATTTAGTGAAATCTCTGCGTATAATTATTAGATCAGTGTGTGAATAACGGTGCTTAAGTATGTAGAATTCCAACGGTTTAATAAGTCCTCGGTAGTATAGTGGTTAGTATCCCCGCCTGTCACGCGGGAGACCGGGGTTCGATTCCCCGCCGGGGAGGACATTATTTTTTACCAACCGTTCGAAGCGCTAATAGAGGAGACACAACCCTTTCGTTTCATTGAAAGATGTAAAAAGTCAAAAATGTTATCCCGCGAGGCGGATTTGAACCACCGACCTAAGGATGTCTTGTTTCCATTCCACTACAGTCCTCCGCTCTACCAACTGAGCTATCACGGGATCTATCATACAGTCTAAAAGTCAGCGTTTTAATCGTTTACCTAATAAAGTGAAAAACAAAATATACCACACTGTTGGAACAGTTCCAAAATCCAATAGAAAAATCACAGAAAGAGACACAATCGATAATCCTAACACACAAATACATGACATGTCTTAGTACAGACACTTCAATAAAAAGCGGAGTTGGTTAAACTAGTTTTATGGGCCCAAACCTCCCCTCTTAGTGAAATGATGCGGTCATGCAAGTGCTTTCCCCGTATGAGAGGAATTAGCACAAATTGTTGAACTGAATGATCACTGAATAAATAGCATTAATTGCAAAAGATGTACTGGAAAGGACAAAAAGAAAAAAAAAGAGAAAAACTATTTTAAAAGTGCCAGGTTTTCTTTTGATCAAACAAAAATGTTTCCGTTTTTTTCGTCTTATCGTTTTACTACTGACTATATGTTAATAGCTAAATGTGGTGTCGTTATGAACAGTCTTACCATCGTTTCATTGAAAACAGTGTTCGTGTATATTTGATACTGGTTGAAAATTTAGTGAAATCTCTGCGTATAATTATTAGATCAGTGTGTGAATAACGGTGCTTAAGTATGTAGAATTCCAACGGTTTAATAAGTCCTCGGTAGTATAGTGGTTAGTATCCCCGCCTGTCACGCGGGAGACCGGGGTTCGATTCCCCACCGGGGAGGACATTATTTTTTACCAACCGTTCGAAGCGCTAATAGAGGAGACACAACCCTTTCGTTTCATTGAAAGATGTAAAAAGTCAAAAATGTTATCCCGCGAGGCGGATTTGAACCACCGACCTAAGGATGTCTTGTTTCCATTCCACTACAGTCCTCCGCTCTACCAACTGAGCTATCACGGGATCTATCATACAGTCTAAAAGTCAGCGTTTTAATCGTTTACCTAATAAAGTGAAAAACCAAATATACCACACTGTTGGAACAGTTCCAAAATCCAATAGAAAAATCACAGAAAGAGACACAATCGATAATCCTAACACACAAATACATGACATGTCTTAGTACAGACACTTCAACAAAAAGCGGCGGAGTTAAACTAGTTTTATGGGCCCAAACCTCCCCTCTTAGTGAAATGATGCGGTCATGCAAGTGCTTTCCCCGTATGAGAGGAATTAGCACAAATTGTTGAACTGAATGATCACTGAATAAATAGCATTAATTGCAAAAGATGTACTGGAAAGGACAAAAAGAAAAAAAAAGAGAAAAACTATTTTAAAAGTGCCAGGTTTTCTTTTGATCAAACAAAAATGTTTCCGTTTTTTTCGTCTTATCGTTTTACTACTGACTATATGTTAATAGCTAAATGTGGTGTCGTTATGAACAGTCTTACCATCGTTTCATTGAAAACAGTGTTCGTGTATATTTGATACTGGTTGAAAATTTAGTGAAATCTCTGCGTATAATTATTAGATCAGTGTGTGAAT
Organism: Bathymodiolus brooksi; assembly: GCA_963680875.1. Classification (NCBI taxonomy): domain Eukaryota; kingdom Metazoa; phylum Mollusca; class Bivalvia; order Mytilida; family Modiolidae; genus Bathymodiolus; species Bathymodiolus brooksi. The sequence goes on from OY804586.1 coordinate 43,560,428, forward strand.
AACGGTGCTTAAGTATGTAGAATTCCAACGGTTTAATAAGTCCTCGGTAGTATAGTGGTTAGTATCCCCGCCTGTCACGCGGGAGACCGGGGTTCGATTCCCCGCCGGGGAGGACATTATTTTTTACCAACCGTTCGAAGCGCTAATAGAGGAGACACAACCCTTTCGTTTCATTGAAAGATGTAAAAAGTCAAAAATGTTATCCCGCGAGGCGGATTTGAACCACCGACCTAAGGATGTCTTGTTTCCATTCCACTACAGTCCTCCGCTCTACCAACTGAGCTATCACGGGATCTATCATACAGTCTAAAAGTCAGCGTTTTAATCGTTTACCTAATAAAGTGAAAAACCAAATATACCACACTGTTGGAACAGTTCCAAAATCCAATAGAAAAATCACAGAAAGAGACACAATCGATAATCCTAACACACAAATACATGACATGTCTTAGTACAGACACTTCAATAAAAAGCGGAGTTGGTTAAACTAGTTTTATGGGCCCAAACCTCCCCTCTTAGTGAAATGATGCGGTCATGCAAGTGCTTTCCCCGTATGAGCGGAATTAGCACAAATTGTTGAACTGAATGATCACTGAATAAATAGCATTAATTGCAAAAGATGTACTGGAAAGGGCAAAAAGAAAAAAAAAGAGAAAAACTATTTTAAAAGTGCCAGGTTTTCTTTTGATCAAACAAAAATGTTTCCGTTTTTTTCGTCTTATCGTTTTACTACTGACTATATGTTAATAGCTAAATGTGGTGTCGTTATGAACAGTCTTACCATCGTTTCATTGAAAACAGTGTTCGTGTATATTTGATACTGGTTGAAAATATAGTGAAATCTCTGCGTATAATTATTAGATCAGTGTGTGAATAACGGTGCTTAAGTATGTAGAATTTCAACGGTTTAATAAGTCCTCGGTAGTATAGTGGTTAGTATCCCCGCCTGTCACGCGGGAGACCGGGGTTCGATTCCCCGCCGGGGAGGACATTATTTTTTACCAACCGTTCAAAGCGCTAATAGAGGAGACACAACCCTTTCGTTTCATTGAAAGATGTAAAAAGTCAAAAATGTTATCCCGCGAGGCGGATTTGAACCACCGACCTAAGGATGTCTTGTTTCCATTCCACTACAGTCCTCCGCTCTACCAACTGAGCTATCACGGGATCTATCATACAGTCTAAAAGTCAGCGTTTTAATCGTTTACCTAATAAAGTGAAAAACCAAATATACCACACTGTTGGAACAGTTCCAAAATCCAATAGAAAAATCACAGAAAGAGACACAATCGATAATCCTAACACACAAATACATGACATGTCTTAGTACAGACACTTCAATAAAAAGCGGAGTTGGTTAAACTAGTTTTATGGGCCCAAACCTCCCCTCTTAGTGAAATGATGCGGTCATGCAAGTGCTTTCCCCGTATGAGCGGAATTAGCACAAATTGTTGAACTGAATGATCACTGAATAAATAGCATTAATTGCAAAAGATGTACTGGAAAGGACAAAAAGAAAAAAAAAGAGAAAAACTATTTTAAAAGTGCCAGGTTTTCTTTTGATCAAACAAAAATGTTTCCGTTTTTTTCGTCTTATCGTTTTACTACTGACTATATGTTAATAGCTAAATGTGGTGTCGTTATGAACAGTCTTACCATCGTTTCATTGAAAACAGTGTTCGTGTATATTTGATACTGGTTGAAAATTTAGTGAAATCTCTGCGTATAATTATTAGATCAGTGTGTGAATAACGGTGCTTAAGTATGTAGAATTCCAACGGTTTAATAAGTCCTCGGTAGTATAGTGGTTAGTATCCCCGCCTGTCACGCGGGAGACCGGGGTTCGATTCCCCGCCGGGGAGGACATTATTTTTTACCAACCGTTCGAAGCGCTAATAGAGGAGACACAACCCTTTCGTTTCATTGAAAGATGTAAAAAGTCAAAAATGTTATCCCGCGAGGCGGATTTGAACCACCGACCTAAGGATGTCTTGTTTCCATTCCACTACAGTCCTCCGCTCTACCAACTGAGCTATCACGGGATCTATCATACAGTCTAAAAGTCAGCGTTTTAATCGTTTACCTAATAAAGTGAAAAACAAAATATACCACACTGTTGGAACAGTTCCAAAATCCAATAGAAAAATCACAGAAAGAGACACAATCGATAATCCTAACACACAAATACATGACATGTCTTAGTACAGACACTTCAATAAAAAGCGGAGTTGGTTAAACTAGTTTTATGGGCCCAAACCTCCCCTCTTAGTGAAATGATGCGGTCATGCAAGTGCTTTCCCCGTATGAGCGGAATTAGCACAAATTGTTGAACTGAATGATCACTGAATAAATAGCATTAATTGCAAAAGATGTACTGGAAAGGACAAAAAGAAAAAAAAAGAGAAAAACTATTTTAAAAGTGCCAGGTTTTCTTTTGATCAAACAAAAATGTTTCCGTTTTTTTCGTCTTATCGTTTTACTACTGACTATATGTTAATAGCTAAATGTGGTGTCGTTATGAACAGTCTTACCATCGTTTCATTGAAAACAGTGTTCGTGTATATTTGATACTGGTTGAAAATTTAGTGAAATCTCTGCGTATAATTATTAGATCAGTGTGTGAATAACGGTGCTTAAGTATGTAGAATTCCAACGGTTTAATAAGTCCTCGGTAGTATAGTGGTTAGTATCCCCGCCTGTCACGCGGGAGACCGGGGTTCGATTCCCCGCCGGGGAGGACATTATTTTTTACCAACCGTTCGAAGCGCTAATAGAGGAGACACAACCCTTTCGTTTCATTGAAAGATGTAAAAAGTCAAAAATGTTATCCCGCGAGGCGGATTTGAACCACCGACCTAAGGATGTCTTGTTTCCATTCCACTACAGTCCTCCGCTCTACCAACTGAGCTATCACGGGATCTATCATACAGTCTAAAAGTCAGCGTTTTAATCGTTTACCTAATAAAGTGAAAAACCAAATATACCACACTGTTGGAACAGTTCCAAAATCCAATAGAAAAATCACAGAAAGAGACACAATCGATAATCCTAACACACAAATACATGACATGTCTTAGTACAGACACTTCAACAAAAAGCGGCGGAGTTAAACTAGTTTTATGGGCCCAAACCTCCCCTCTTAGTGAAATGATGCGGTCATGCAAGTGCTTTCCCCGTATGAGAGGAATTAGCACAAATTGTTGAACTGAATGATCACTGAATAAATAGCATTAATTGCAAAAGATGTACTGGAAAGGACAAAAAGAAAAAAAAAGAGAAAAACTATTTTAAAAGTGCCAGGTTTTCTTTTGATCAAACAAAAATGTTTCCGTTTTTTTCGTCTTATCGTTTTACTACTGACTATATGTTAATAGCTAAATGTGGTGTCGTTATGAACAGTCTTACCATCGTTTCATTGAAAACAGTGTTCGTGTATATTTGATACTGGTTGAAAATTTAGTGAAATCTCTGCGTATAATTATTAGATCAGTGTGTGAATAACGGTGCTTAAGTATGTAGAATTCCAACGGTTTAATAAGTCCTCGGTAGTATAGTGGTTAGTATCCCCGCCTGTCACGCGGGAGACCGGGGTTCGATTCCCCGCCGGGGAGGACATTATTTTTTACCAACCGTTCGAAGCGCTAATAGAGGAGACACAACCCTTTCGTTTCATTGAAAGATGTAAAAAGTCAAAAATGTTATCCCGCGAGGCGGATTTGAACCACCGACCTAAGGATGTCTTGTTTCCATTCCACTACAGTCCTCCGCTCTACCAACTGAGCTATCACGGGATCTATCATACAGTCTAAAAGTCAGCGTTTTAATCGTTTACCTAATAAAGTGAAAAACCAAATATACCACACTGTTGGAACAGTTCCAAAATCCAATAGAAAAATCACAGAAAGAGACACAATCGATAATCCTAACACACAAATACATGACATGTCTTAGTACAGACACTTCAACAAAAAGCGGCGGAGTTAAACTAGTTTTATGGGCCCAAACCTCCCCTCTTAGTGAAATGATGCGGTCATGCAAGTGCTTTCCCCGTATGAGAGGAATTAGCACAAATTGTTGAACTGAATGATCACTGAATAAATAGCATTAATTGCAAAAGATGTACTGGAAAGGACAAAAAGAAAAAAAAAGAGAAAAACTATTTTAAAAGTGCCAGGTTTTCTTTTGATCAAACAAAAATGTTTCCGTTTTTTTCGTCTTATCGTTTTACTACTGACTATATGTTAATAGCTAAATGTGGTGTCGTTATGAACAGTCTTACCATCGTTTCATTGAAAACAGTGTTCGTGTATATTTGATACTGGTTGAAAATTTAGTGAAATCTCTGCGTATAATTATTAGATCAGTGTGTGAATAACGGTGCTTAAGTATGTAGAATTCCAACGGTTTAATAAGTCCTCGGTAGTATAGTGGTTAGTATCCCCGCCTGTCACGCGGGAGACCGGGGTTCGATTCCCCGCCGGGGAGGACATTATTTTTTACCAACCGTTCGAAGCGCTAATAGAGGAGACACAACCCTTTCGTTTCATTGAAAGATGTAAAAAGTCAAAAATGTTATCCCGCGAGGCGGATTTGAACCACCGACCTAAGGATGTCTTGTTTCCATTCCACTACAGTCCTCCGCTCTACCAACTGAGCTATCACGGGATCTATCATACAGTCTAAAAGTCAGCGTTTTAATCGTTTACCTAATAAAGTGAAAAACAAAATATACCACACTGTTGGAACAGTTCCAAAATCCAATAGAAAAATCACAGAAAGAGACACAATCGATAATCCTAACACACAAATACATGACATGTCTTAGTACAGACACTTCAACAAAAAGCGGCGGAGTTAAACTAGTTTTATGGGCCCAAACCTCCCCTCTTAGTGAAATGATGCGGTCATGCAAGTGCTTTCCCCGTATGAGAGGAATTAGCACAAATTGTTGAACTGAATGATCACTGAATAAATAGCATTAATTGCAAAAGATGTACTGGAAAGGACAAAAAGAAAAAAAAAGAGAAAAACTATTTTAAAAGTGCCAGGTTTTCTTTTGATCAAACAAAAATGTTTCCGTTTTTTTCGTCTTATCGTTTTACTACTGACTATATGTTAATAGCTAAATGTGGTGTCGTTATGAACAGTCTTACCATCGTTTCATTGAAAACAGTGTTCGTGTATATTTGATACTGGTTGAAAATTTAGTGAAATCTCTGCGTATAATTATTAGATCAGTGTGTGAATAACGGTGCTTAAGTATGTAGAATTCCAACGGTTTAATAAGTCCTCGGTAGTATAGTGGTTAGTATCCCCGCCTGTCACGCGGGAGACCGGGGTTCGATTCCCCGCCGGGGAGGACATTATTTTTTACCAACCGTTCGAAGCGCTAATAGAGGAGACACAACCCTTTCGTTTCATTGAAAGATGTAAAAAGTCAAAAATGTTATCCCGCGAGGCGGATTTGAACCACCGACCTAAGGATGTCTTGTTTCCATTCCACTACAGTCCTCCGCTCTACCAACTGAGCTATCACGGGATCTATCATACAGTCTAAAAGTCAGCGTTTTAATCGTTTACCTAATAAAGTGAAAAACAAAATATACCACACTGTTGGAACAGTTCCAAAATCCAATAGAAAAATCACAGAAAGAGACACAATCGATAATCCTAACACACAAATACATGACATGTCTTAGTACAGACACTTCAATAAAAAGCGGAGTTGGTTAAACTAGTTTTATGGGCCCAAACCTCCCCTCTTAGTGAAATGATGCGGTCATGCAAGTGCTTTCCCCGTATGAGCGGAATTAGCACAAATTGTTGAACTGAATGATCACTGAATAAATAGCATTAATTGCAAAAGATGTACTGGAAAGGACAAAAAGAAAAAAAAAGAGAAAAACTATTTTAAAAGTGCCAGGTTTTCTTTTGATCAAACAAAAATGTTTCCGTTTTTTTCGTCTTATCGTTTTACTACTGACTATATGTTAATAGCTAAATGTGGTGTCGTTATGAACAGTCTTACCATCGTTTCATTGAAAACAGTGTTCGTGTATATTTGATACTGGTTGAAAATTTAGTGAAATCTCTGCGTATAATTATTAGATCAGTGTGTGAATAACGGTGCTTAAGTATGTAGAATTCCAACGGTTTAATAAGTCCTCGGTAGTATAGTGGTTAGTATCCCCGCCTGTCACGCGGGAGACCGGGGTTCGATTCCCCGCCGGGGAGGACATTATTTTTTACCAACCGTTCGAAGCGCTAATAGAGGAGACACAACCCTTTCGTTTCATTGAAAGATGTAAAAAGTCAAAAATGTTATCCCGCGAGGCGGATTTGAACCACCGACCTAAGGATGTCTTGTTTCCATTCCACTACAGTCCTCCGCTCTACCAACTGAGCTATCACGGGATCTATCATACAGTCTAAAAGTCAGCGTTTTAATCGTTTACCTAATAAAGTGAAAAACCAAATATACCACACTGTTGGAACAGTTCCAAAATCCAATAGAAAAATCACAGAAAGAGACACAATCGATAATCCTAACACACAAATACATGACATGTCTTAGTACAGACACTTCAACAAAAAGCGGCGGAGTTAAACTAGTTTTATGGGCCCAAACCTCCCCTCTTAGTGAAATGATGCGGTCATGCAAGTGCTTTCCCCGTATGAGAGGAATTAGCACAAATTGTTGAACTGAATGATCACTGAATAAATAGCATTAATTGCAAAAGATGTACTGGAAAGGACAAAAAGAAAAAAAAAGAGAAAAACTATTTTAAAAGTGCCAGGTTTTCTTTTGATCAAACAAAAATGTTTCCGTTTTTTTCGTCTTATCGTTTTACTACTGACTATATGTTAATAGCTAAATGTGGTGTCGTTATGAACAGTCTTACCATCGTTTCATTGAAAACAGTGTTCGTGTATATTTGATACTGGTTGAAAATTTAGTGAAATCTCTGCGTATAATTATTAGATCAGTGTGTGAATAACGGTGCTTAAGTATGTAGAATTCCAACGGTTTAATAAGTCCTCGGTAGTATAGTGGTTAGTATCCCCGCCTGTCACGCGGGAGACCGGGGTTCGATTCCCCGCCGGGGAGGACATTATTTTTTACCAACCGTTCGAAGCGCTAATAGAGGAGACACAACCCTTTCGTTTCATTGAAAGATGTAAAAAGTCAAAAATGTTATCCCGCGAGGCGGATTTGAACCACCGACCTAAGGATGTCTTGTTTCCATTCCACTACAGTCCTCCGCTCTACCAACTGAGCTATCACGGGATCTATCATACAGTCTAAAAGTCAGCGTTTTAATCGTTTACCTAATAAAGTGAAAAACAAAATATACCACACTGTTGGAACAGTTCCAAAATCCAATAGAAAAATCACAGAAAGAGACACAATCGATAATCCTAACACACAAATACATGACATGTCTTAGTACAGACACTTCAATAAAAAGCGGAGTTGGTTAAACTAGTTTTATGGGCCCAAACCTCCCCTCTTAGTGAAATGATGCGGTCATGCAAGTGCTTTCCCCGTATGAGCGGAATTAGCACAAATTGTTGAACTGAATGATCACTGAATAAATAGCATTAATTGCAAAAGATGTACTGGAAAGGACAAAAAGAAAAAAAAAGAGAAAAACTATTTTAAAAGTGCCAGGTTTTCTTTTGATCAAACAAAAATGTTTCCGTTTTTTTCGTCTTATCGTTTTACTACTGACTATATGTTAATAGCTAAATGTGGTGTCGTTATGAACAGTCTTACCATCGTTTCATTGAAAACAGTGTTCGTGTATATTTGATACTGGTTGAAAATTTAGTGAAATCTCTGCGTATAATTATTAGATCAGTGTGTGAATAACGGTGCTTAAGTATGTAGAATTTCAACGGTTTAATAAGTCCTCGGTAGTATAGTGGTTAGTATCCCCGCCTGTCACGCGGGAGACCGGGGTTCGATTCCCCGCCGGGGAGGACATTATTTTTTACCAACCGTTCAAAGCGCTAATAGATGAGACACAACCCTTTCGTTTCATTGAAAGATGTAAAAAGTCAAAAATGTTATCCCGCGAGGCGGATTTGAACCACCGACCTAAGGATGTCTTGTTTCCATTCCACTACAGTCCTCCGCTCTACCAACTGAGCTATCACGGGATCTATCATACAGTCTAAAAGTCAGCGTTTTAATCGTTTACCTAATAAAGTGAAAAACAAAATATACCACACTGTTGGAACAGTTCCAAAATCCAATAGAAAAATCACAGAAAGAGACACAATCGATAATCCTAACACACAAATACATGACATGTCTTAGTACAGACACTTCAACAAAAAGCGGCGGAGTTAAACTAGTTTTATGGGCCCAAACCTCCCCTCTTAGTGAAATGATGCGGTCATGCAAGTGCTTTCCCCGTATGAGAGGAATTAGCACAAATTGTTGAACTGAATGATCACTGAATAAATAGCATTAATTGCAAAAGATGTACTGGAAAGGACAAAAAGAAAAAAAAAGAGAAAAACTATTTTAAAAGTGCCAGGTTTTCTTTTGATCAAACAAAAATGTTTCCGTTTTTTTCGTCTTATCGTTTTACTACTGACTATATGTTAATAGCTAAATGTGGTGTCGTTATGAACAGTCTTACCATCGTTTCATTGAAAACAGTGTTCGTGTATATTTGATACTGGTTGAAAATTTAGTGAAATCTCTGCGTATAATTATTAGATCAGTGTGTGAATAACGGTGCTTAAGTATGTAGAATTCCAACGGTTTAATAAGTCCTCGGTAGTATAGTGGTTAGTATCCCCGCCTGTCACGCGGGAGACCGGGGTTCGATTCCCCGCCGGGGAGGACATTATTTTTTACCAACCGTTCGAAGCGCTAATAGAGGAGACACAACCCTTTCGTTTCATTGAAAGATGTAAAAAGTCAAAAATGTTATCCCGCGAGGCGGATTTGAACCACCGACCTAAGGATGTCTTGTTTCCATTCCACTACAGTCCTCCGCTCTACCAACTGAGCTATCACGGGATCTATCATACAGTCTAAAAGTCAGCGTTTTAATCGTTTACCTAATAAAGTGAAAAACAAAATATACCACACTGTTGGAACAGTTCCAAAATCCAATAGAAAAATCACAGAAAGAGACACAATCGATAATCCTAACACACAAATACATGACATGTCTTAGTACAGACACTTCAATAAAAAGCGGAGTTGGTTAAACTAGTTTTATGGGCCCAAACCTCCCCTCTTAGTGAAATGATGCGGTCATGCAAGTGCTTTCCCCGTATGAGCGGAATTAGCACAAATTGTTGAACTGAATGATCACTGAATAAATAGCATTAATTGCAAAAGATGTACTGGAAAGGACAAAAAGAAAAAAAAAGAGAAAAACTATTTTAAAAGTGCCAGGTTTTCTTTTGATCAAACAAAAATGTTTCCGTTTTTTTCGTCTTATCGTTTTACTACTGACTATATGTTAATAGCTAAATGTGGTGTCGTTATGAACAGTCTTACCATCGTTTCATTGAAAACAGTGTTCGTGTATATTTGATACTGGTTGAAAATTTAGTGAAATCTCTGCGTATAATTATTAGATCAGTGTGTGAATAACGGTGCTTAAGTATGTAGAATTTCAACGGTTTAATAAGTCCTCGGTAGTATAGTGGTTAGTATCCCCGCCTGTCACGCGGGAGACCGGGGTTCGATTCCCCGCCGGGGAGGACATTATTTTTTACCAACCGTTCAAAGCGCTAATAGAGGAGACACAACCCTTTCGTTTCATTGAAAGATGTAAAAAGTCAAAAATGTTATCCCGCGAGGCGGATTTGAACCACCGACCTAAGGATGTCTTGTTTCCATTCCACTACAGTCCTCCGCTCTACCAACTGAGCTATCACGGGATCTATCATACAGTCTAAAAGTCAGCGTTTTAATCGTTTACCTAATAAAGTGAAAAACCAAATATACCACACTGTTGGAACAGTTCCAAAATCCAATAGAAAAATCACAGAAAGAGACACAATCGATAATCCTAACACACAAATACATGACATGTCTTAGTACAGACACTTCAACAAAAAGCGGCGGAGTTAAACTAGTTTTATGGGCCCAAACCTCCCCTCTTAGTGAAATGATGCGGTCATGCAAGTGCTTTCCCCGTATGAGAGGAATTAGCACAAATTGTTGAACTGAATGATCACTGAATAAATAGCATTAATTGCAAAAGATGTACTGGAAAGGACAAAAAGAAAAAAAAAGAGAAAAACTATTTTAAAAGTGCCAGGTTTTCTTTTGATCAAACAAAAATGTTTCCGTTTTTTTCGTCTTATCGTTTTACTACTGACTATATGTTAATAGCTAAATGTGGTGTCGTTATGAACAGTCTTACCATCGTTTCATTGAAAACAGTGTTCGTGTATATTTGATACTGGTTGAAAATTTAGTGAAATCTCTGCGTATAATTATTAGATCAGTGTGTGAATAACAGTGCTTAAGTATGTAGAATTCCAACGGTTTAATAAGTCCTCGGTAGTATAGTGGTTAGTATCCCCGCCTGTCACGCGGGAGACCGGGGTTCGATTCCCCGCCGGGGAGGACATTATTTTTTACCAACCGTTCGAAGCGCTAATAGAGGAGACACAACCCTTTCGTTTCATTGAAAGATGTAAAAAGTCAAAAATGTTATCCCGCGAGGCGGATTTGAACCACCGACCTAAGGATGTCTTGTTTCCATTCCACTACAGTCCTCCGCTCTACCAACTGAGCTATCACGGGATCTATCATACAGTCTAAAAGTCAGCGTTTTAATCGTTTACCTAATAAAGTGAAAAACCAAATATACCACACTGTTGGAACAGTTCCAAAATCCAATAGAAAAATCACAGAAAGAGACACAATCGATAATCCTAACACACAAATACATGACATGTCTTAGTACAGACACTTCAATAAAAAGCGGAGTTGGTTAAACTAGTTTTATGGGCCCAAACCTCCCCTCTTAGTGAAATGATGCGGTCATGCAAGTGCTTTCCCCGTATGAGCGGAATTAGCACAAATTGTTGAACTGAATGATCACTGAATAAATAGCATTAATTGCAAAAGATGTACTGGAAAGGACAAAAAGAAAAAAAAAGAGAAAAACTATTTTAAAAGTGCCAGGTTTTCTTTTGATCAAACAAAAATGTTTCCGTTTTTTTCGTCTTATCGTTTTACTACTGACTATATGTTAATAGCTAAATGTGGTGTCGTTATGAACAGTCTTACCATCGTTTCATTGAAAACAGTGTTCGTGTATATTTGATACTGGTTGAAAATTTAGTGAAATCTCTGCGTATAATTATTAGATCAGTGTGTGAATAACGGTGCTTAAGTATGTAGAATTTCAACGGTTTAATAAGTCCTCGGTAGTATAGTGGTTAGTATCCCCGCCTGTCACGCGGGAGACCGGGGTTCGATTCCCCGCCGGGGAGGACATTATTTTTTACCAACCGTTCAAAGCGCTAATAGAGGAGACACAACCCTTTCGTTTCATTGAAAGATGTAAAAAGTCAAAAATGTTATCCCGCGAGGCGGATTTGAACCACCGACCTAAGGATGTCTTGTTTCCATTCCACTACAGTCCTCCGCTCTACCAACTGAGCTATCACGGGATCTATCATACAGTCTAAAAGTCAGCGTTTTAATCGTTTACCTAATAAAGTGAAAAACAAAATATACCACACTGTTGGAACAGTTCCAAAATCCAATAGAAAAATCACAGAAAGAGACACAATCGATAATCCTAACACACAAATACATGACATGTCTTAGTACAGACACTTCAATAAAAAGCGGAGTTGGTTAAACTAGTTTTATGGGCCCAAACCTCCCCTCTTAGTGAAATGATGCGGTCATGCAAGTGCTTTCCCCGTATGAGCGGAATTAGCACAAATTGTTGAACTGAATGATCACTGAATAAATAGCATTAATTGCAAAAGATGTACTGGAAAGGACAAAAAGAAAAAAAAAGAGAAAAACTATTTTAAAAGTGCCAGGTTTTCTTTTGATCAAACAAAAATGTTTCCGTTTTTTTCGTCTTATCGTTTTACTACTGACTATATGTTAATAGCTAAATGTGGTGTCGTTATGAACAGTCTTACCATCGTTTCATTGAAAACAGTGTTCGTGTATATTTGATACTGGTTGAAAATTTAGTGAAATCTCTGCGTATAATTATTAGATCAGTGTGTGAATAACGGTGCTTAAGTATGTAGAATTCCAACGGTTTAATAAGTCCTCGGTAGTATAGTGGTTAGTATCCCCGCCTGTCACGCGGGAGACCGGGGTTCGATTCCCCGCCGGGGAGGACATTATTTTTTACCAACCGTTCGAAGCGCTAATAGAGGAGACACAACCCTTTCGTTTCATTGAAAGATGTAAAAAGTCAAAAATGTTATCCCGCGAGGCGGATTTGAACCACCGACCTAAGGATGTCTTGTTTCCATTCCACTACAGTCCTCCGCTCTACCAACTGAGCTATCACGGGATCTATCATACAGTCTAAAAGTCAGCGTTTTAATCGTTTACCTAATAAAGTGAAAAACCAAATATACCACACTGTTGGAACAGTTCCAAAATCCAATAGAAAAATCACAGAAAGAGACACAATCGATAATCCTAACACACAAATACATGACATGTCTTAGTACAGACACTTCAATAAAAAGCGGAGTTGGTTAAACTAGTTTTATGGGCCCAAACCTCCCCTCTTAGTGAAATGATGCGGTCATGCAAGTGCTTTCCCCGTATGAGCGGAATTAGCACAAATTGTTGAACTGAATGATCACTGAATAAATAGCATTAATTGCAAAAGATGTACTGGAAAGGACAAAAAGAAAAAAAAAGAGAAAAACTATTTTAAAAGTGCCAGGTTTTCTTTTGATCAAACAAAAATGTTTCCGTTTTTTTCGTCTTATCGTTTTACTACTGACTATATGTTAATAGCTAAATGTGGTGTCGTTATGAACAGTCTTACCATCGTTTCATTGAAAACAGTGTTCGTGTATATTTGATACTGGTTGAAAATTTAGTGAAATCTCTGCGTATAATTATTAGATCAGTGTGTGAATAACGGTGCTTAAGTATGTAGAATTCCAACGGTTTAATAAGTCCTCGGTAGTATAGTGGTTAGTATCCCCGCCTGTCACGCGGGAGACCGGGGTTCGATTCCCCGCCGGGGAGGACATTATTTTTTACCAACCGTTCGAAGCGCTAATAGAGGAGACACAACCCTTTCGTTTCATTGAAAGATGTAAAAAGTCAAAAATGTTATCCCGCGAGGCGGATTTGAACCACCGACCTAAGGATGTCTTGTTTCCATTCCACTACAGTCCTCCGCTCTACCAACTGAGCTATCACGGGATCTATCATACAGTCTAAAAGTCAGCGTTTTAATCGTTTACCTAATAAAGTGAAAAACAAAATATACCACACTGTTGGAACAGTTCCAAAATCCAATAGAAAAATCACAGAAAGAGACACAATCGATAATCCTAACACACAAATACATGACATGTCTTAGTACAGACACTTCAATAAAAAGCGGAGTTGGTTAAACTAGTTTTATGGGCCCAAACCTCCCCTCTTAGTGAAATGATGCGGTCATGCAAGTGCTTTCCCCGTATGAGCGGAATTAGCACAAATTGTTGAACTGAATGATCACTGAATAAATAGCATTAATTGCAAAAGATGTACTGGAAAGGACAAAAAGAAAAAAAAAGAGAAAAACTATTTTAAAAGTGCCAGGTTTTCTTTTGATCAAACAAAAATGTTTCCGTTTTTTTCGTCTTATCGTTTTACTACTGACTATATGTTAATAGCTAAATGTGGTGTCGTTATGAACAGTCTTACCATCGTTTCATTGAAAACAGTGTTCGTGTATATTTGATACTGGTTGAAAATTTAGTGAAATCTCTGCGTATAATTATTAGATCAGTGTGTGAATAACGGTGCTTAAGTATGTAGAATTTCAACGGTTTAATAAGTCCTCGGTAGTATAGTGGTTAGTATCCCCGCCTGTCACGCGGGAGACCGGGGTTCGATTCCCCGCCGGGGAGGACATTATTTTTTACCAACCGTTCGAAGCGCTAATAGAGGAGACACAACCCTTTCGTTTCATTGAAAGATGTAAAAAGTCAAAAATGTTATCCCGCGAGGCGGATTTGAACCACCGACCTAAGGATGTCTTGTTTCCATTCCACTACAGTCCTCCGCTCTACCAACTGAGCTATCACGGGATCTATCATACAGTCTAAAAGTCAGCGTTTTAATCGTTTACCTAATAAAGTGAAAAACAAAATATACCACACTGTTGGAACAGTTCCAAAATCCAATAGAAAAATCACAGAAAGAGACACAATCGATAATCCTAACACACAAATACATGACATGTCTTAGTACAGACACTTCAATAAAAAGCGGAGTTGGTTAAACTAGTTTTATGGGCCCAAACCTCCCCTCTTAGTGAAATGATGCGGTCATGCAAGTGCTTTCCCCGTATGAGCGGAATTAGCACAAATTGTTGAACTGAATGATCACTGAATAAATAGCATTAATTGCAAAAGATGTACTGGAAAGGACAAAAAGAAAAAAAAAGAGAAAAACTATTTTAAAAGTGCCAGGTTTTCTTTTGATCAAACAAAAATGTTTCCGTTTTTTTCGTCTTATCGTTTTACTACTGACTATATGTTAATAGCTAAATGTGGTGTCGTTATGAACAGTCTTACCATCGTTTCATTGAAAACAGTGTTCGTGTATATTTGATACTGGTTGAAAATTTAGTGAAATCTCTGCGTATAATTATTAGATCAGTGTGTGAATAACGGTGCTTAAGTATGTAGAATTCCAACGGTTTAATAAGTCCTCGGTAGTATAGTGGTTAGTATCCCCGCCTGTCACGCGGGAGACCGGGGTTCGATTCCCCGCCGGGGAGGACATTATTTTTTACCAACCGTTCGAAGCGCTAATAGAGGAGACACAACCCTTTCGTTTCATTGAAAGATGTAAAAAGTCAAAAATGTTATCCCGCGAGGCGGATTTGAACCACCGACCTAAGGATGTCTTGTTTCCATTCCACTACAGTCCTCCGCTCTACCAACTGAGCTATCACGGGATCTATCATACAGTCTAAAAGTCAGCGTTTTAATCGTTTACCTAATAAAGTGAAAAACCAAATATACCACACTGTTGGAACAGTTCCAAAATCCAATAGAAAAATCACAGAAAGAGACACAATCGATAATCCTAACACACAAATACATGACATGTCTTAGTACAGACACTTCAACAAAAAGCGGCGGAGTTAAACTAGTTTTATGGGCCCAAACCTCCCCTCTTAGTGAAATGATGCGGTCATGCAAGTGCTTTCCCCGTATGAGAGGAATTAGCACAAATTGTTGAACTGAATGATCACTGAATAAATAGCATTAATTGCAAAAGATGTACTGGAAAGGACAAAAAGAAAAAAAAAGAGAAAAACTATTTTAAAAGTGCCAGGTTTTCTTTTGATCAAACAAAAATGTTTCCGTTTTTTTCGTCTTATCGTTTTACTACTGACTATATGTTAATAGCTAAATGTGGTGTCGTTATGAACAGTCTTACCATCGTTTCATTGAAAACAGTGTTCGTGTATATTTGATACTGGTTGAAAATTTAGTGAAATCTCTGCGTATAATTATTAGATCAGTGTGTGAATAACGGTGCTTAAGTATGTAGAATTCCAACGGTTTAATAAGTCCTCGGTAGTATAGTGGTTAGTATCCCCGCCTGTCACGCGGGAGACCGGGGTTCGATTCCCCGCCGGGGAGGACATTATTTTTTACCAACCGTTCGAAGCGCTAATAGAGGAGACACAACCCTTTCGTTTCATTGAAAGATGTAAAAAGTCAAAAATGTTATCCCGCGAGGCGGATTTGAACCACCGACCTAAGGATGTCTTGTTTCCATTCCACTACAGTCCTCCGCTCTACCAACTGAGCTATCACGGGATCTATCATACAGTCTAAAAGTCAGCGTTTTAATCGTTTACCTAATAAAGTGAAAAACAAAATATACCACACTGTTGGAACAGTTCCAAAATCCAATAGAAAAATCACAGAAAGAGACACAATCGATAATCCTAACACACAAATACATGACATGTCTTAGTACAGACACTTCAATAAAAAGCGGAGTTGGTTAAACTAGTTTTATGGGCCCAAACCTCCCCTCTTAGTGAAATGATGCGGTCATGCAAGTGCTTTCCCCGTATGAGCGGAATTAGCACAAATTGTTGAACTGAATGATCACTGAATAAATAGCATTAATTGCAAAAGATGTACTGGAAAGGACAAAAAGAAAAAAAAAGAGAAAAACTATTTTAAAAGTGCCAGGTTTTCTTTTGATCAAACAAAAATGTTTCCGTTTTTTTCGTCTTATCGTTTTACTACTGACTATATGTTAATAGCTAAATGTGGTGTCGTTATGAACAGTCTTACCATCGTTTCATTGAAAACAGTGTTCGTGTATATTTGATACTGGTTGAAAATTTAGTGAAATCTCTGCGTATAATTATTAGATCAGTGTGTGAATAACGGTGCTTAAGTATGTAGAATTTCAACGGTTTAATAAGTCCTCGGTAGTATAGTGGTTAGTATCCCCGCCTGTCACGCGGGAGACCGGGGTTCGATTCCCCGCCGGGGAGGACATTATTTTTTACCAACCGTTCAAAGCGCTAATAGAGGAGACACAACCCTTTCGTTTCATTGAAAGATGTAAAAAGTCAAAAATGTTATCCCGCGAGGCGGATTTGAACCACCGACCTAAGGATGTCTTGTTTCCATTCCACTACAGTCCTCCGCTCTACCAACTGAGCTATCACGGGATCTATCATACAGTCTAAAAGTCAGCGTTTTAATCGTTTACCTAATAAAGTGAAAAACAAAATATACCACACTGTTGGAACAGTTCCAAAATCCAATAGAAAAATCACAGAAAGAGACACAATCGATAATCCTAACACACAAATACATGACATGTCTTAGTACAGACACTTCAATAAAAAGCGGAGTTGGTTAAACTAGTTTTATGGGCCCAAACCTCCCCTCTTAGTGAAATGATGCGGTCATGCAAGTGCTTTCCCCGTATGAGCGGAATTAGCACAAATTGTTGAACTGAATGATCACTGAATAAATAGCATTAATTGCAAAAGATGTACTGGAAAGGACAAAAAGAAAAAAAAAGAGAAAAACTATTTTAAAAGTGCCAGGTTTTCTTTTGATCAAACAAAAATGTTTCCGTTTTTTTCGTCTTATCGTTTTACTACTGACTATATGTTAATAGCTAAATGTGGTGTCGTTATGAACAGTCTTACCATCGTTTCATTGAAAACAGTGTTCGTGTATATTTGATACTGGTTGAAAATTTAGTGAAATCTCTGCGTATAATTATTAGATCAGTGTGTGAATAACGGTGCTTAAGTATGTAGAATTCCAACGGTTTAATAAGTCCTCGGTAGTATAGTGGTTAGTATCCCCGCCTGTCACGCGGGAGACCGGGGTTCGATTCCCCGCCGGGGAGGACATTATTTTTTACCAACCGTTCGAAGCGCTAATAGAGGAGACACAACCCTTTCGTTTCATTGAAAGATGTAAAAAGTCAAAAATGTTATCCCGCGAGGCGGATTTGAACCACCGACCTAAGGATGTCTTGTTTCCATTCCACTACAGTCCTCCGCTCTACCAACTGAGCTATCACGGGATCTATCATACAGTCTAAAAGTCAGCGTTTTAATCGTTTACCTAATAAAGTGAAAAACCAAATATACCACACTGTTGGAACAGTTCCAAAATCCAATAGAAAAATCACAGAAAGAGACACAATCGATAATCCTAACACACAAATACATGACATGTCTTAGTACAGACACTTCAATAAAAAGCGGAGTTGGTTAAACTAGTTTTATGGGCCCAAACCTCCCCTCTTAGTGAAATGATGCGGTCATGCAAGTGCTTTCCCCGTATGAGCGGAATTAGCACAAATTGTTGAACTGAATGATCACTGAATAAATAGCATTAATTGCAAAAGATGTACTGGAAAGGACAAAAAGAAAAAAAAAGAGAAAAACTATTTTAAAAGTGCCAGGTTTTCTTTTGATCAAACAAAAATGTTTCCGTTTTTTTCGTCTTATCGTTTTACTACTGACTATATGTTAATAGCTAAATGTGGTGTCGTTATGAACAGTCTTACCATCGTTTCATTGAAAACAGTGTTCGTGTATATTTGATACTGGTTGAAAATTTAGTGAAATCTCTGCGTATAATTATTAGATCAGTGTGTGAATAACGGTGCTTAAGTATGTAGAATTCCAACGGTTTAATAAGTCCTCGGTAGTATAGTGGTTAGTATCCCCGCCTGTCACGCGGGAGACCGGGGTTCGATTCCCCGCCGGGGAGGACATTATTTTTTACCAACCGTTCGAAGCGCTAATAGAGGAGACACAACCCTTTCGTTTCATTGAAAGATGTAAAAAGTCAAAAATGTTATCCCGCGAGGCGGATTTGAACCACCGACCTAAGGATGTCTTGTTTCCATTCCACTACAGTCCTCCGCTCTACCAACTGAGCTATCACGGGATCTATCATACAGTCTAAAAGTCAGCGTTTTAATCGTTTACCTAATAAAGTGAAAAACAAAATATACCACACTGTTGGAACAGTTCCAAAATCCAATAGAAAAATCACAGAAAGAGACACAATCGATAATCCTAACACACAAATACATGACATGTCTTAGTACAGACACTTCAATAAAAAGCGGAGTTGGTTAAACTAGTTTTATGGGCCCAAACCTCCCCTCTTAGTGAAATGATGCGGTCATGCAAGTGCTTTCCCCGTATGAGCGGAATTAGCACAAATTGTTGAACTGAATGATCACTGAATAAATAGCATTAATTGCAAAAGATGTACTGGAAAGGACAAAAAGAAAAAAAAAGAGAAAAACTATTTTAAAAGTGCCAGGTTTTCTTTTGATCAAACAAAAATGTTTCCGTTTTTTTCGTCTTATCGTTTTACTACTGACTATATGTTAATAGCTAAATGTGGTGTCGTTATGAACAGTCTTACCATCGTTTCATTGAAAACAGTGTTCGTGTATATTTGATACTGGTTGAAAATTTAGTGAAATCTCTGCGTATAATTATTAGATCAGTGTGTGAATAACGGTGCTTAAGTATGTAGAATTTCAACGGTTTAATAAGTCCTCGGTAGTATAGTGGTTAGTATCCCCGCCTGTCACGCGGGAGACCGGGGTTCGATTCCCCGCCGGGGAGGACATTATTTTTTACCAACCGTTCGAAGCGCTAATAGAGGAGACACAACCCTTTCGTTTCATTGAAAGATGTAAAAAGTCAAAAATGTTATCCCGCGAGGCGGATTTGAACCACCGACCTAAGGATGTCTTGTTTCCATTCCACTACAGTCCTCCGCTCTACCAACTGAGCTATCACGGGATCTATCATACAGTCTAAAAGTCAGCGTTTTAATCGTTTACCTAATAAAGTGAAAAACAAAATATACCACACTGTTGGAACAGTTCCAAAATCCAATAGAAAAATCACAGAAAGAGACACAATCGATAATCCTAACACACAAATACATGACATGTCTTAGTACAGACACTTCAATAAAAAGCGGAGTTGGTTAAACTAGTTTTATGGGCCCAAACCTCCCCTCTTAGTGAAATGATGCGGTCATGCAAGTGCTTTCCCCGTATGAGCGGAATTAGCACAAATTGTTGAACTGAATGATCACTGAATAAATAGCATTAATTGCAAAAGATGTACTGGAAAGGACAAAAAGAAAAAAAAAGAGAAAAACTATTTTAAAAGTGCCAGGTTTTCTTTTGATCAAACAAAAATGTTTCCGTTTTTTTCGTCTTATCGTTTTACTACTGACTATATGTTAATAGCTAAATGTGGTGTCGTTATGAACAGTCTTACCATCGTTTCATTGAAAACAGTGTTCGTGTATATTTGATACTGGTTGAAAATTTAGTGAAATCTCTGCGTATAATTATTAGATCAGTGTGTGAATAACGGTGCTTAAGTATGTAGAATTCCAACGGTTTAATAAGTCCTCGGTAGTATAGTGGTTAGTATCCCCGCCTGTCACGCGGGAGACCGGGGTTCGATTCCCCGCCGGGGAGGACATTATTTTTTACCAACCGTTCGAAGCGCTAATAGAGGAGACACAACCCTTTCGTTTCATTGAAAGATGTAAAAAGTCAAAAATGTTATCCCGCGAGGCGGATTTGAACCACCGACCTAAGGATGTCTTGTTTCCATTCCACTACAGTCCTCCGCTCTACCAACTGAGCTATCACGGGATCTATCATACAGTCTAAAAGTCAGCGTTTTAATCGTTTACCTAATAAAGTGAAAAACCAAATATACCACACTGTTGGAACAGTTCCAAAATCCAATAGAAAAATCACAGAAAGAGACACAATCGATAATCCTAACACACAAATACATGACATGTCTTAGTACAGACACTTCAACAAAAAGCGGCGGAGTTAAACTAGTTTTATGGGCCCAAACCTCCCCTCTTAGTGAAATGATGCGGTCATGCAAGTGCTTTCCCCGTATGAGAGGAATTAGCACAAATTGTTGAACTGAATGATCACTGAATAAATAGCATTAATTGCAAAAGATGTACTGGAAAGGACAAAAAGAAAAAAAAAGAGAAAAACTATTTTAAAAGTGCCAGGTTTTCTTTTGATCAAACAAAAATGTTTCCGTTTTTTTCGTCTTATCGTTTTACTACTGACTATATGTTAATAGCTAAATGTGGTGTCGTTATGAACAGTCTTACCATCGTTTCATTGAAAACAGTGTTCGTGTATATTTGATACTGGTTGAAAATTTAGTGAAATCTCTGCGTATAATTATTAGATCAGTGTGTGAATAACGGTGCTTAAGTATGTAGAATTCCAACGGTTTAATAAGTCCTCGGTAGTATAGTGGTTAGTATCCCCGCCTGTCACGCGGGAGACCGGGGTTCGATTCCCCGCCGGGGAGGACATTATTTTTTACCAACCGTTCGAAGCGCTAATAGAGGAGACCCAACCCTTTCGTTTCATTGAAAGATGTAAAAAGTCAAAAATGTTATCCCGCGAGGCGGATTTGATCACCGATTAGAAAAACAATCAAACAATCGTAGAAAGAGGCAACATCAATATCACTAATTATCCCACTGTCAGAAATATCCCCCAAGTCACAGAAAGAGGCGAGATCGATACCCCTATATACCCCACTGTCAGAAACATCCCCCCCCCCCCCCCCCAAGTCACAGAAAGAGGCAAAATCGATACCCCTAAATACCACACTGGCAGAACATTTCCAAAATTAAAAACAAATCGTAGAAAGAGACAAAATTTATATCCCTACATATATATATATAGAATAAAGGATGGATATCCCTACATATATATATAGAATAAAGGATGGATATCCCTACATATATATATATAGAATAAAGGATGGATATCCCTACATATATATATATAGAATAAAGGATGGATATCCCTACATATATATATAGAATAAAGGATGGATATCCCTATATATATATAGAATAAAGGATGGATATCCCTACATATATATATATATATATAGAATAATGGATGGATATCCCTACATATATATATATATATATAGAATAATGGATGGATATCCCTACATATATATATAGAATAAAGGATGGATATCCCTACATATATATATATATATATATATATAGAATAAAGGATGGACATCCCTACATATATATATAGAATAAAGGATGGATATCCCTACATATATATATATAGAATAAAGGATTTATATCCCTATATATATATAGAATAAATGATGGATATCCCTACATATATATATAGAATAAAGGATGGATATCCCTACATATATATATAGAATAAAGGATGGATATCCCTACATATATATATAGAATAAAGGGGATATCCCTACATATATATATATAGAATAAAGGATGGATATCCCTACATATACATATAGAATAAAGGATGGATATCCCTATATATATATATATAGAATAAAGGATGGATATCCCTACAGATATATATATAGAATAAAGGATGGATATCCCTACACATATATATAGAATAAAGGATGGATATCCCTACATATATATCTAGAATAAAGGATGGATATCCCTACATATATATATAGAATAAAGGGCATTTTGTTTTCGATACTGTCTTTATCAGGATCATTATCTGGCGAACCCGATAGTGTACACTTCAAAGGAATGCGGCACAAATTACCGATAAATACATATACATGACCCCCAACTGAGATATACACGTTCAATGTGGTTAGTTGTAGATAAGAGGATTATGTTTATCTTGTCCATTATTTAATCTAATATCATAATGATAACGATTTATCTACCCGGAAGTTCATTCATAATATTGTGTGAATATAGCTACTTATCAGGTTTGTATGTATTTATTTATTGTGCTTATTTACTATAGGGCTAGGGTTATGGTCTTTAAAGCTACTTGCAACAATATCTCAATTGCATAGTGGCGGTCGGTTTCATTGGTGGAGGAAACCGGAGTACTCGGAGGAAACCCACCGACCTGTCGCAAGTCACTGACATAACTTTGTCACATAATGTTGTATTGAGTATTTATTTATTATCTTGATTTAATATAAATTTAAAAGGGTAATCTTATTTTGTTTTAAACATAGCTATATCTATCTCAGGGGTGGATCCAGGATTTCAAGTTGAGGGGGGTGACTTAAAAAAATTGCGCCGAGCGGAGGGAGGCGCCAAAATTGTTGGGGTATTTCGTGTGAAAAAACACGATTTTACGACAAAAAATCATATTTTTTCCAATTTCAGGGGGGGGGGGGGCTGTATCTAATAACTTATATCATAAGTATATATAGCTACCATATTAATGACGACGAGCGTCACCTTTTCAACAATATTTCAATCATACACCAGGCCAGGTTAGTTTTGGTAATTATATTGGTACATGTGGGTAACTGGGCTTTGATATAATATCCCCTCCGCATTCATATATCAACTCAGTATGAAAAGCTACAAATTACATATATTAGAGTCGTCATGGTCGTGATCTTATTGCTGAAAACATCTTATGCAAAAAGGCAAAATAAAACAGAAAAGCATTAAACTTATGATTTATTATTTAGACTGGCGAAATTGTTTGGTCACGGCTGCATACAATTATTTCAAAATTTTTTGGGACTGCCAACAAATACTTGTACGCTGCAATCCCATCAAAAGCACACAACTTGTGGCATGGAGTTCAATATTAAAGTTCAATCAACAAAAGCACACAACTCGTGGCATGTAGTTCAATATTAAAGTTCAATCAACAAAAGCACACAACTCGTGGCATGGAGTTCAATATTAAAGTTCAATCAACAAAAGCACACAACTCGTAGCATGTAGTTCAATATAAAAGTTCAATCAACAAAAGCACACAACTCGTGGCATGTAGTTCAATATTAAAGTTCAATCAACAAAAGCACACAACTCGTGGCATGTAGTTCAATATTAAAGTTCAATCAACAAAAGCACACAACTCGTGGCATGGAGTTCAATATTAAAGTTCCATCAACAAAAACACACAACTTGTGTGGCATGGAGTTCAGTATTAAAGTTCAATAATATTCAACACACAGTTCAATATTTAGCACTTTAAATAATGTTCAATAATATGAAAATGTCTGAATTCTTTAAAATTATCCGGGTCAAAGCACAATTATTTTCTCAAAGAAAGAAATTGAAGCAACATTGATAAAAACTTAACATTGTTGCTAGAAATTTGTCAATTGTTCTGCACAAACTTTAAATTAAATACTTGACCCTGGGAACATAAGTCAACTGAAAGTAAATTTACAATATTGGATGCGGCGTTTATGCCAACGAGAGTCATTTCAATGGAAACGCAACTTCACCAATTCATCATCGTCTTTTCCCTCTAGTTGAAGACATTCATTGGCAGCCGTGCAGGTAGCTTGTTAACCTTCAATTCACCACTCGCCAAACCTCTGAAAAAGAAAGCAAAGCCGCAGCAGTCTGTGTCCCTTTTTACATGCAAAAACAATTTCAACAATTGTGGGTGGGTGTGGTGGGTGTTTGTCTGCAGATTGATTGTAAGCAATGTAGAAATACATGTTTTGCATGACCTCACCTTTCAGATGTCTTGAACGTAACAGGGGAAGTGTTTTGCGACGCTAAGATTTATATACAATACGGGAGACAACTCTTCAGGCTTCCAGCCAATCAATCGTAACTACTCGGCCATTCTCGCTACCCTGCAAATAACCTCGTATGCATTAGGCGTATAAATCGCACTACCTTTTACATGTCAGTTACATGAAAGTTTGATAAAGTTATATTTTAAACAATTTTCTATATTTTAATTAAAGTTTTAATTAGTTTTGCATGATTAGATTTTACTTAGTATGTCTTCCATATTGGATTTTCGTGGACTATATTTGTGTGCGACTTAGCTTAACTTAACTTCAAGCAAACAATTTAAGAAGAATTTCTACTATGTACGTACGAGGTTATTTGCAGGGTAGCGAGAATGGCCGAGTAGTTACGATTGTCCAGCCAATATAATTCAATAACCTATATAAAGAACGACAACTCGAACAAAGGCCGATATTTCTTCAATAAATTCATCTATTCATTTTAAGTGAATAGATGTGAATATGGTAGTTGGATTTACAACTACCAGTGATATCAGTGCATATCACCAGTAAAGTTATTAGTCTGAACCCGGTTAATGGCGAGATGACATCGATACAACATTATGTGACAATGTTTGTCAGTGACTTGCCGCAGGTCGTTAGTTTTCTACGGGTACTCGGGTTTCCTCCTCCAATAAAATTGAACTCCACGATATAACTAAAATATTATTGAAAGTGACGTTAAGCACCATCATCCTCCTATATTTGCAGTACGAAAACCACACATAGCTGACATACTGCTTACCTGCGGTGCGTTCAACATCGTAGCTGCTAGGTTGAGCTACGTAGAAAAATCCTATTGAACGGAAAGCTAGCCTAGCCGCTACATAGCTCTAGCTAGCTTAAAAAATGTCTGCTAGCTTTTGAATCAAAGATGGCGGCTAAAACTAAATTTAATTTCGTAAGGTAAAAATAGTGTCATTGCAGGAAGTGACAACGCTTTTAATACGGATGATAATTTATTAAGGTAACTAGACAAATACGATTAGCTAAAATGTTCCAAGAAATTATTCTATATGATTGGCGCCATATTTGTTAGCACTGCTACGTAGCTAATCGCTCAATAACGTCATGGCTAGTTTACCTAGCAGCTAGACTAGCTGCTACGATATTGAGCGCAACCCTGATGTTCAAAACAGCAATCAATTAATCAATCATGTAATCTATTCAGTGTTTGTTTAGATATGTTTGAATGAGGACGTCATTGTTGTTTAACGCTAAATCTGCAATTTTTCAGCTATATCATGGCGAGAATAAGTTACAGCCAATGAGATGATAATGACACCCGCTTTATACTTTACTAACTATTCCAACGCTTTGATCCTAGTGTATCACTATAGAAATAAAAATATAAAAAAAGATACAGCAATCATAATCGCCGCATATTGCTTCAGAGAGTAAATAACATTGTTGCTGCAGTTGCCATGTGGACTCTATTAAATAACACAGTTAATACCTAAGCACACAATCTTGTCGATCGGTAACTTATTTTGTGTATGAAATATTCAAAACGTTTTTGCTATTTTATGGATTTTTCTGTTTTTATTCAATTTATATATATATATCTATTATGAAACTACCCCTTTAAATCGGGGGCGCCAACCGCCGGGGTGTCGGTGGCGCGTCTAACTACAGTTATTAAAATGTACATTTATCATTTTGGGTTTGGACTTTGTTTTGGCGTAATCTAATTTGAATTTGACCTTTCTGTACTGGCGTCCCTTAAAAGATCAACCATCAACGCTCTACGTCTTAATTAATATAAGAAGAGTTTGGACATACCAAAGGGGTAATCAGAATCCGTAAATCGAAGACGGACAGACAACACAATGGCCAAAGAAAAAAGGACAAAAGGACAAACAATGATCTACAAAACATTACACATAAAACTTAAGATAGAGTAATCCGAACACGCTAAAACTTGGGATGAACGCAGGTGCTCCGGAAGGGGAAGCAGTTCCTGCTCTAATTGCTTTAACCGTATAGCATTTTGATTCCTACATTTTCTTTTAACCTTCGTGAAGTAGTAAACACATATCGATGAGCAATTGAATGTTATTTTTTTTACAGATTATTATTGTTGTTAAACATCGTGTGTGAGATGTTATCCAGAAGAAAGTCAGTTCAGCTTGTGTCTGTGGTTCTCGTCTTGGTTTTTCACCATTCCGCATCAGAAAGTAAGACTTAGAAATTTTCTGAAATTGATGGACAAAAATAGATTTTTAAAATGTTTTATTAGAAAATACATGGGAAATGGTAATTACCTCACTGCGCTTCATCGTACTCAAGTTTTATTTTGACAAAATGAATTTGAGGCATCATATTCGAGAAAACTTTTCCTGTTCATTTTAGAAATTTATTTTATAGCATTCTACTTCCGTGAAGGTTATTCCAGAAACGCGCCATGCTCACTATATGTTATATCTACGTTTTTATTTAAATTTCTTTATTCCAAAATTTTCCCCAATGAAATGTCTAATAAGAGTCGCTGTCGTTGTTATATAGATATAATCTTTACATTAAAGTTCCCGACAATTTCCGCTTAACCAACCAGGGGCAACGTTTCCATTGTATCAGATTCCATGTCATAATAGTAAGCGAGTTAACTTTTTCTACGGTTTCTCTACTGGATCTTTGAACTGTTCTGACAGTATGGACATTTTTTGTTTTTCATTTTAAACATGTTTTACCATGTTTATGGTGCAATCAAACCAAACATGAGGAGGAAAACTTTGTTTAAGTAAAGCAAAATGTGAGACATTAAAACGATTCAAACTGATTACTCACACTATTTCACTTTACACCCCCCCTCCACCCCCCCCCCCCCACCCCACCCCCGTAGGACGTACAGTCTTGCTTCTTATATACATGACCGTAAATTATTTATGCAGGAAGCGCAAATGTACAGCACACTTTTCCAAAATGGGAGTAAATTTGAGTTACTCGTCATGAATATGAAACGCCCATTAGCACGCTTAGAACTTATTTACGACCATGCAGAAAAATCTAGTACTTTAAAGATGTATCTGCTGGTGTACTATTAGTCCTGTGATTAGGATTCATCCAGTATTCAGTACTACGGCAATGACAATATTAAATATTAAATATATTGTTTATCGATATTTTCAGTTCACAAATCATCTAATTATTATTAAAACTAATGATTTCCTTCCTAAGACATATGTAACCAACTTAAGCGATGTTAGTTATCCGGTTTAAGCCCTTTGGTTTCCCTGCTGTCAAAGACTTTAATATTAGTGGGCTTTTAAATACATTGGTTTTGAGCACCAGATGAAAATTATCCCAGAAAAACGTTGTGCACACGAAATTTGATATCTACGTTTTTATTTATTTCTTTTTAGCGTGTAAAGAGTTTATTGACAGAATGAAGCTCATAGAGTATTCCCCTTTACAATCGAAAGAGAACTCTTTTCACAGATTAGATGCGAAACTAATTGTAAATAACACTTATGACGTCACATTTACATGTATCAATGACTACAAATTGATTGGAATGTCAAATGTAAAGTGTTTTAACAATGGCAGCTGGAGTCATAACACACCAACGTGTCTAGAACAATGCTTCGACTTAAATGCCTTGGACAACATTGAGGTGAGTCTTTATATATATACTGAATGTCAGATTGATGAAGCGTCTATTTTAAGTAAACGCCAGAGAACACCGAATGGGTAATGGACAATCCAGAGGAAGCGGAAACACAGTGCATACAAGACACTTTACCAAACAATACAAAAACAGAACAAAGTACGGGTTGAACATCACTATGCGCAAGCAAACACAAACAGCTTAGCATAGGATACGAGCCCTCTTACAAACAAATGGAAGGTAAAGACGAAAAGAAAATTGTTTTTATGCAGAAATTGTAACGGATATCACAACATGGAACTCACAACGTAAAGACATATGATATGCCAAACAAAAAAAAACATAAAAGATGAGCAACACAGGAGTAAGCATATGAAAACTCTCAGATAAAACATTTTTGAGGATGCCAAAGGGGTAATTAGAAGCCGTAAATCCAAGAAGGACAGACAATACAACAGAAAAAGGGACAAAAGAACAAACAATAATCTCCAAAGCACTACACAGAATACAAAGCTTGAGCAACACGAATCTCAAAAGGAGCAACCAGAAGCCATAGATCAAAGAAGGACAGACAATACAACAGAAAAAGAAAAAAGACAAAAGGACAAATCTACAAAACACTGCACAGAAAACTAAAGGCCGAGAAACACGAATCTGACTTAAATCGGGGGAGAATACAGGAAGGGTCAGCATTCCTGCTCTACATAGTAATATGCATAAAACATGAGACCCCTACAAAACAAATTGGAGACAAGACGAATAGAATATCGTTTTTACGTGGATACCACAATTAGATATACAACTAGGCCTGCTTCATATATTGACCTATAACTAGAACTTGACAGTGAGGGAAGATTAAGAACGAAACTCTATGACGAAAAAGATTCTAACAACTCCTGCATATGAAGTGAAGACAAAAAGGATGATTTCAATTTTCCCATTGTGAACTTTCCATTTATATGTATCAACATTCTAACAGCTCCTGCATATGAAGTACATATTTCTCAGTTGACACAATATTCTACAGCTTGTGGTTACTATCATAATGCATTTGATAGAATGTTGCTGTTACCAAGGATATAGTGAACCAAGGGCTCCTAGTGATCAAGTTGAAGTCATCACTGCGAAAGTTTCACTGTCGCCACTATGACTTGGTTAACCAAATGACCACGGATATATTCCGTTTGTCACTATTACAATCGCGTCCTTTGCTCATTTACAGACATGACACTGGGTCTGTGACAAGTATTCCAATTCCAGTGTCACTTCTGGAGCAGGAACTGCTTATCCTTCTGAAGCACATGAGGTTACCCCGGTTGTTTGTGGGTTCGCATGGCTTAATCTTTAGTCTTCGTTGCAGCGCTTTGTGGACCAATGTATTGTCTGCCCTTATATTTACGGCTTCCGATATTTTTGGGGTTTCTTCAAGCGTTTCATTCAGCTTATTACGTTGCAAAACGTTTTTTTTTTCTAAATCTTACTGCAACATTTCCTCCAAGACATAATGGGCAAGGGAGATAACTGTGTTTGTTAACCCATGATTTCACACAAAATAATAAGTTGTAATGTAATAAATTTGGCACAAAATTGAATCATTGTATTTACTAACAAAGATATTGCTATTAGCATTGCATCATTGTATAAAAGATTTGATATCTGTTGGGTTTTTTTCTCCTATCGATGGCGACCACGCAAGATCTCGTTTTCTCTCTGATGCACGCGAGATTTGAATGATATGTATAATGAAGGTCGCTTACGATGTTGAAGGCGTTCCGCCCTTTTTTCATACATACGGAATAAAATTCGTCTTCCTCTTCAATAACTGCCATTTAGATTATGCCAGGGCCCAGGTGACTCAATGACTCGGTAGTTTGATTACCTAACAACTCATGCAAGCCTATCACCAATACGGCGTGGGTTCGCGCCCGGCTTTGTAAATTACAAAAAGGTGAATTCTACTCAGTGATAAAGCTTACCAGTTGCTTGCACATGGTCGGTGGTTCTGTCCGGGTACTCCGGCTTCTTCCACCACTAAAACTAGTTGCCATGATATAGCTGTAATATTGCTGAAAATGGCGTTAAACACCAAAAATCAATCAATCAATCATTTTAGAATATGCCAGAGGTTGCACATGACAACTGAAAAAGGTATAAACTATCTACAGTATTCATAATTTAGAATTTAATAGAGGAGACACTATGACGATTTGTCAGCCGAGCGATTCGGTTCGTATGTACGGCATGTAGCAGACGTTTCTAGTCGTATTTCGTAAAAGGAAAATACTCTCTATTGCTGCTAAAATGTTGTGAGAATAAAAAAAACAGGCAGCGTATCATCGTAAATTCTCGATGGAAAAGATGTCTTGCTTCTGACCATGTTATTAATTTTTCCATGTAGACAAAATAAAATATCATTATGCAAATTGAAAAAAATGGTGTCTATAATTGTTGAAGAAGATACATAATATGTCTATAATTATATGGGTTGGGTTCTACAAACCTCAATTGATTTTAAGTCTCAATGAAACCTTAAATGTACATTAATTCAATATACATTTCAAGTAAATTTAAGGGTAAATTAAGTTTTTTAATTTAATTGAGGTTTGAACAACCCAGTCCTGACTTATATACGTAAAAAATGAGGTAAGATGTATATTTTTCTTTTTAATATTTAGATAACAACGACCAACAGAACACTTAATACAACGGTAGATCTGAAATGTAGACTGCCTAAATATAAATATGAAGGTCCAACACACCTTGTTTGTAAACATGGTGGATGGTGTAAAGACCATTCAACAAAGCTTCACAGAAAAGATTATCCTAAATGTACTTGTAAGTGTCTTGTGATTGGTTTATACAAAATACAAATAAGTCAACTTATTTCAAGATGCAATAAATCATCATTGAACATTTTACTTCCGTGTTTTGGGTGATGGGGTGGTGCTTAACTCCACTTTCAACATTATTTCAGCTATATCGTGGAGATCAGTTTTATTGGTGGAAGAAATCGGTGTACCAGAGGAAAACCACCGATCTGTTGTAAGTCACTGACAAACTTCATTGCATAATGTTGTATTGAGTATACCTCGTCATGAGCGGGATTCGAACTCACAACTTTAGTTGTAATAGACACTGATTGTATAGGTAGTTATGATCGCAACCACGCACGGCGTGTTTGGGAATTTACTAAATGGCCATAATATGATACTAACATTTGTTTTGTCCAATTTGTAATACATTGAAACCGGAGAAGTCGAGCATTCACTGTTAAGACCAAGGTTTTTTTTCTGGAGTGTGAGTATAATACTTGTACTCGGGAAAAAATATGACTGCAAGACCATGCAGGGGCGGATCCAGGGGGGCGCACCCGGCACGCCCCCCCCCCCCCCTTAATTTGGAAAAAATAAGATTTTGCTTGCGTAAAATCGTGATTTTTCACACGAAATACCCCAAATATTTTCGCGCCTCCCTCTGCTCGGCGCAATTTTTTTAAGTGCGTCCCCCTCCATGTGTGACATAAAGACTATTAACGGCTGCTTCATATAGGGTACCATTCGCGTAGAGAGTACAGCAATCATTATACGTGAATAACAAAGACATGCTTGCAAAAGAAAATAAGTCACGTGACTAGAACTAATTTACACAGACATTACTAATTGATAATTAGTATATATTAACTGTTTACGGCTCAGTGGTGTAATGGTTAGCGTGCTCGACTCAAATGCGGTAGGTTGTGGGTTCGAGTCCTGATCGGGTCAAACAAACGACTTTGGAATCGGTATTTGTTGCTTCTCCGATGTGTCCGAGTGGGGCGACATGTCTATCCGCGGACAGTTGTTTCAATGAACTAGCACTATAAAATCAAACTAAGAGTATAAGCTTAGTACAATGCAGACATCTTTGTCATCTCACTGAAAAAAAAAATTACTTGTTCTCGGCATTAAGCAACAATCACTCACTCACTCACTCACTATGCTACCTGTTTATTACTGTAATTATTGATCAAATGTAAGGTTCCCTCCCCCGAGGCAACCATAGCCGATTGTGGTTGTTCTGCTTAGGTCATGTGGCTGCTCTTGCCCCCAAAGATTTTTGAATTGCCGTATTTGGCCTTTTATTCTTTCGACTTTGAATGTACCTGATGAATGTTATCACAGAAACGAGTTGTAAGCACTAAATTAGATATCTACGTTTTCATTATTATAGTGATACCTCAATATACATCATGGAAACGTTACCTCATCATAGCTGGTTCTGTGTGTGGAGGAGTTGTCATATTTATTGTTGCATTGTCCATATGCATATGGACAAGAAGGAGACATGGGTAATATAATTTAATTTATTTATTTTACTAAGATAGGAGGCTTGGTGATATTTTGTTTGTCCCTTTCCAGTACATCTTTTGCAATTAGTGCTTTTTATTCAGAGGTCATCCAGTTAAACAATTTGTGCTAATTCCGCTCATATGCATGATATGGGGATGGCACTTGCATGACCGCATCATTTGACTGTTAAGGAATGCTTGGACTCGTAATGCTACTTTAATACCGCCGCTTTATATTGAAGTGCCTGTTCAAAGCCAGGAAAGTAAACAGGTCATGTGTTTGTGTGTTAGGGGTATAGATGTTACCCCCTCTCTCTCTCTCTCTATGATTTTTCTATTGGATTTTGGAACTGTTCCGGCAGTGTGGTATATTTTAGAACTGTTCCGGCAGTGTGGTATATTTTAGAACTGTTCCGGCAGTGTGGTATATTTTAGAACTGTTCCGGCAGTGTGGTATATTTTAGAACTGTTCCGGCAGTGTGGTATATTTTAAAACTGTTCCGGCAGTGTGGTATATTTTAGAACTGTTCCGGCAGTGTGGTATATTTTAGAACTGTTCCGGCAGTGTGGTATATTTTAGAACTGTTCCGGCAGTGTGGTATATTTTAGAACTGTTCCGGCAGTGTGGTATATTTTAGAACTGTTCCGGCAGTGTGGTATATTTTAGAACTGTTCCGGCAGTGTGGTATATTTTAGAACTGTTCCGGCAGTGTGGTATATTTTAGAACTGTTCCGGCAGTGTGGTATATTTTAGAACTGTTCCGGCAGTGTGGTATATTTTAGAACTGTTCCGGCAGTGTGGTATATTTTAGAACTGTTCCGGCAGTGTGGTATATTTTAGAACTGTTCCGGCAGTGTGGTATATTTTAGAACTGTTCCGGCAGTGTGGTATATTTTAAAACTGTTCCGGCAGTGTGGTATATTTTAGAACTGTTCCGGCAGTGTGGTATATTTTAGAACTGTTCCGGCAGTGTGGTATATTTTAGAACTGTTCCGGCAGTGTGGTATATTTTAGAACTGTTCCGGCAGTGTGGTATATTTTAGAACTGTTCCGGCAGTGTGGTATATTTTAGAACTGTTCCGGCAGTGTGGTATATTTTAGAACTGTTCCGGCAGTGTGGTATATTTTAGAACTGTTCCGGCAGTGTGGTATATTTTAGAACTGTTCCGGCAGTGTGGTATATTTTAGAACTGTTCCGGCAGTGTGGTATATTTTAGAACTGTTCCGGCAGTGTGGTATATTTTAGAACTGTTCCGGCAGTGTGGTATATTTTAGAACTGTTCCGGCAGTGTGGTATATTTTAGAACTGTTCCGGCAGTGTGGTATATTTTAGAACTGTTCCGGTAGTGTGGTATATTTTAGAACTGTTCCGGCAGTGTGGTATATTTTAGAACTGTTCCGGCAGTGTGGTATATTTTAGAACTGTTCCGGCAGTGTGGTATATTTTAGAACTGTTCCGGCAGTGTGGTATATTTTAGAACTGTTCCGGCAGTGTGGTATATTTTAGAACTGTTCCGGCAGTGTGGTATATTTTAGACCTGTTCCGGCAGTGTGGTATATTTTAAAACTGTTCCGGCAGTGTGGTATATTTTAGACCTGTTCCGGCAGTGTGGTATATTTTAGACCTGTTTCGGCAGTGTGGTATATTTTAGACCTGTTCCGGCAGTGTGGTATATTTTAAAACTGTTCCGGCAGTGTGGTATATTTTAGACCTGTTCCGGCAGTGTGGTATATTTTAGACCTGTTCCGGCAGTGTGGTATATTTTAGACCTGTTCCGGCAGTGTGGTATATTTTAGAACTGTTCCGGCAGTGTGGTATATTTTAGAACTGTTCCGGCAGTGTGGTATATTTTAGAACTGTTCCGGCAGTGTGGTATATTTTAGAACTGTTCCGGCAGTGTGGTATATTTTAGAACTGTTCCGGCAGTGTGGTATATTTTAGACCTGTTCCGGCAGTGTGGTATATTTTAAAACTGTTCCGGCAGTGTGGTATATTTTAGACCTGTTCCGGCAGTGTGGTATATTTTAGACCTGTTCCGGCAGTGTGGTATATTTTAGACCTGTTCCGGCAGTGTGGTATATTTTAAAACTGTTCCGGCAGTGTGGTATATTTTAGAACTGTTCCGGCAGTGTGGTATATTTTAGACCTGTTCCGGCAGTGTGGTATATTTTAGACCTGTTCCGGCAGTGTGGTATATTTTAGAACTGTTCCGGCAGTGTGGTATATTTTAGAACTGTTCCGGCAGTGTGGTATATTTTAGAACTGTTCCGGCAGTGTGGTATATTTTAGAACTGTTCCGGCAGTGTGGTATATTTTAGAACTGTTCCGGCAGTGTGGTATATTTTAGAACTGTTCCGGCAGTGTGGTATATTTTAGAACTGTTCCGGCAGTGTGGTATATTTTAGAACTGTTCGGCAGTGTGGTATATTTTAGAACTGTTCAGACAGTGTGGTATATTTTAGAACTGTTCCGGCAGTGTGGTATATTTTAGAACTGTTCCGGCAGTGTGGTATATTTTAGAACTGTTCCGGCAGTGTGGTATATTTTAGAACTGTTCCGGCAGTGTGGTATATTTTAGAACTGTTCCGGCAGTGTGGTATATTTTAGAACTGTTCCGGCAGTGTGGTATATTTTAGAACTGTTCCGGCAGTGTGGTATATATTAGAACTGTTCCGGCAGTGTGGTATATTTTAGAACTGTTCGGCAGTGTGGTATATTTTAGAACTGTTCCGGCAGTGTGGTATATTTTGCTTTTCATTTTAGTCATAAATAATTGACATCTTATGCCGTAAGAAAAATAAATATGTTATGTATCATTTTCAAGATGGCGACTCAGCATTCTTGACAACGTTAATGCTTTTCATTCAGTTCTATTTGAGGATAAATATTATATTCACACGTTAAAAACACTTGCTTGATCACAAATTTGAATACAGATAATAACGTAAAACAAAGAAATGTGTGTGTGTGTGTGTGTGTGTGTGTGTGTGTGTGTGTGTGTGTGTTTGTGTGTGTGTTTTTGTGTGAGAGGGATGAAGGGGGATGGGTGTATCAAATTTTTCAAATGACATAAGGAAATAAACAGGATAAGACAAAAGAAAGATTAAGCATCTACTTTAAATATCAATCCATTAGAAAGTTAAATCCAAATGAATGTTCGGTGTGTTCGTTTCATTAAGATGAAAGGGTGTGTTCGATTAGGTATATTTTAGTTTGGATAATCCATTTGCATGACACTTGACATTTAGAATATACATGTAATATTATATAAGTTCATTTTGTATTAATGCATGTATATATTGGAGAAGACGTTTCTAAGTTGTGATACTTGTGTCCTATCCAATTGTTCATTAACAAATAAAATGTGCCTAAAGTAATAGAATGATATTAGAAATCAAAAGAGTAGCAATATCCATTTTACTTTACAAATTGCTTTCTGTTAAAGATAATCAACGTAATATTGCGTCCCTTCTTAACCGTCAATATTACTGATGCTATAAATTCTCTTAAAATTCGTGGTTAACAATGTTCGTGGTTTGTGGGTGCAAATTGTATTTTCGTGAATACGTAATAAGTCAGTACATATGTATATGGTGACGAATATTGGTTGAATTCTTAATTTCGCTGTTTTATCATATCAACGAAATCCACGAATATTGAGTACACCACGAATAAGAATGAATTCATAGCATACGAATCACTTAAGAATTGAACGTTTATAAAAACAAATAATTTAACAGATATTTGGAGAAAATTTAATCAAGATAAACAACAATTTACTTGGCGACGGAAGGATAAAACACAGGCCAGTCGTATAGATATGATATTTATTGGGACAGATTTTTGTTCTCTTGTAGAAACATGTAAAATTAAACCTGTAACCATACAATCTACTGATCACCAAAGTGTATATATAAATTTTATACCAGGAGTTTCAGAAAAGGGTAGGGGTTATTGGAAAATCAATAATTCAATACTACAGGAAGTAGAATACCAACTATTGATTAATAATCTGATTGATAAATATATTTACGATAAGGTAAACAATAACGTAGATTGTCGGCTTTTATGGGACGTTCTAAAAATAGAAATTAGAGAAGCAACTATTATATATTGTAAAAGTAAATCAAAATTTAAACGAGAAGCTAGAAGATATTTAGAAAAAGAACTACAAGATTTATCATCACATCGGGACTCTTTAGATATCACAGACGAAAGTTTAGATAAACGAATTAATGATATTGAGAAAGAACTAGAACAAATTTGTAACCAAAAGGCAAAAGGGGCGCAAATTAGGTCGAGAGAAAAATGGGTAGAATTGGGTGAAAAAAATAATTCATACTTTTTGGGTTTAGAAAAGCAAAGACAAGTTAAAAAATCTATAAGTAAGTTACTAGATGAAAACAATAAAGTTATTAAAGAACAAGGGGAAATACTTAACACAATTAAGGACTACTATGAAAAACTTTATACATCGAAAAAAACAGATGAAATTTCATCAAAAGAATATATTTTTGATACAAAATTAGAAAAAAATTTAAACGACAAAGAAAAATTAGATTGTGATGGGGAGGTAACTGATACCGAATGTTCTGAGGCTATAGGAAACATGAAATTGAATAAATCTCCAGGGTTAGATGGGTTAACCGTAGAATTTTACAGAGCATTTTGGGGGAAGTTAAAAATTGTTCTTACGGATATCTATAATAAGAGTTACAATGAAGCTTTAATGTCTTATTCACAACGGTCAAGTATTTTATCGTTACTATTTAAAAAGGGGGATCCTTTATGTCTCGATAACTATCGTCCGATTTCTCTTTTGAATGTAGATCTTAAACTGATTTCACATGTTTTAGCACAACGTTTGAAAAAAGTTTTACCAAAAATAATTAACGTAGATCAAACAGGGTATGTAAAAAATAGATTTATTGGTTTTAATCTTAGACAAATACAGGATATCATAGACTATGCAGACATATATAAAATAGAAGGGGCTATACTTTTCGTTGACTTTACAAAGGCTTTTGATTCTTTGGAATGGAATTTCATGCTAAATACTCTTAAGCATTTTGGATTCAATGAATCTTTCATTAACTGGGTAAAAACTTTATATACAGACATACAAACGTGTGTAATGAACAATGGGTGGGTCTCAGAAATGTTTAAGAATACAAGAGGAATTCGTCAAGGGTGTCCTTTATCAGCTTTGTTGTTTGTCTTGTCAGTGGAAATCATGGCTTCAAGACTTAGAAGCAATAAAGATATTAAGGGATTTCAAATAAAAATAGACGAAAAAACTCATAGCATTAAGATATCGCAACTCGCTGATGACACAACTTTATTTTGTACGTCTAAAGAAGAAATATATATAGCATTAAATGAAATAGAAACTTTCGGGTCTTTTTCTGGATTATTAATGAACAAAAATAAAACTGGGGGAATTTGGGTAGGGAAACTTAAGCACAGTAAAGATAAAATAGAGGGCATTAAATGGTATGAAAAACCTATTAAAACATTGGGTGTATATTTTGGTAACAATAAAGAAGAGTGTGAAAAATTAAACTGGGAAAATAAAATAGATAAAATGAATACTTTATTCTTCTCTTGGGGAAAACGAATTTTAACTATTCTTGGGAAAATTATGATTATTAAAGCGTTAGTCATACCTATATTTACTTTTGTTGCTAGTGCATGTGTCGTGCCAGACAAATATAGAAAAGAAATTGAAAGTAAATGTTTCAAATTCATATGGGATGGTAAACCAGACAAAGTTAAAAGAAACACTATGATAGGTAATTTTGAAATGGGGGGTTTAAATATGATAGACATAGGAAGTTACTTTGCATCACTGAGAGCATCATGGGTAAGTAGATTTGTTAGTGGAGAAATGGACAATTGGAAATTGATACCATATAAATACTTTAGACAATTTGGTAAGAATTGGTTGATATTTTCAATGAATATCGAATACAAAAAAATGAAAGATTATTTAAGATATATTCCTGATTTTTATAAAGAAATATTGCAAACCTGGATAAAAATGGGTGGGGGTCAAACAAAAACGCTATCACATTTGGCAGAGATTAGAAAACAGCTTATATGGGGAAATAAATGTATAATGTTTAAAAATAAAAGTTTAATGTTTGATAATTGGATAAATAGTGATTTAATTTATATCAATGATATTTTAAATGAAAACGGGGAAATAAGTCAGAATTTAATTTTAGATAAATTAAAATACAAGAATAATTGGATATCTGAATTTATCAGCCTAAACAAAGCGATACCTAATGAATGGTATCATACATTACAGGCTCAAAACTCTATTAAAAGTGTTGTAAATTTTCAAAAAGATAAGCTTATATTAAATGGAAAATGTATAGACCCGTCACAACTGTCCAACAAATATTTTTATAATGAATATATTAATGTAAAATTTTTGAAACCAATAGGTATAAATACATGGTTAAGGTACTTGTCTATAAATGAAAAACCAAACATGAGTCAGCTTTACTCTTTCATTTTTCATTATCTAGAAGAAAATAAGCTAAAAATATTCAGATGGAAATTATTGCAATATATAATTCCTACAAAGAAACTATTAATGAAATGGAGAATTGCTATTAATATCCAATGTAATTTCTGTGGTCAAGATGA
This sequence comes from Bathymodiolus brooksi, assembly GCA_963680875.1. Taxonomy (NCBI): domain Eukaryota; kingdom Metazoa; phylum Mollusca; class Bivalvia; order Mytilida; family Modiolidae; genus Bathymodiolus; species Bathymodiolus brooksi. The sequence continues at coordinate 43,599,356 of OY804586.1, forward strand.
AGACTATCTACATTACTTTATGTCTTGTCCCTACCTGAAAGAATTTTGGGTGAAAATACAACAAATATTGAAAACATCTAATATAGAAAATTTTGTCACATTAAAACATATTGTTTTTGGGTACAAGATATTTGATAAAGATTATTTTGATTTCAACTATTTTTTAACAATTTTAGGATTTTCTATATACAAAGCATATTATGTATCTGAACAAAAGACCAAACAAGTAAACATATATTCTTTATTTGTGAGAGAATATATTACGAGAATAAGCCAGGTGCAAAAACTCCAAAATAGTAAACTGTTAGCAAAAATAAGGGAAAATATTGAAATGTAAATATGTAGGCATTGTATATACATGTATGTATATGTATATGTATGCATGCATATGTATGTGTGTATATGCATGGATGTATGTGTGTAGATGTAGGTGCGTATGTATAGGTATATTTAATTAAAGTCTGATACTCATCAGTTATATTATATTATTTGAAAGTATTTTAATTATATAAGAAAATATTAATATGAAATACTTCATAAGTAGCTTGGGCTTTTGAAGTAAGAATGTAACAAGCATTTTGAATAAAAATATATTGTTGTTAAAAAAAAAAAAAAGAATTGAAGGCAATCCTGTGTAATATCATTCTCGTGTAAAATCGTAGATCGAAGTGCATTTTATTCTAACTTCTGTCAAATGTTTTTACAGCCTTATAAAACTGCAAAAAATGCATTTAAATAAAATCTCAATTGATTTGATAAATTGTGATATTCCACATTTTCAACTGTTGTTAAATTATGTCGCTATGAGTTTCCAAAATAATACCCGGAGGTGGGCGTGGTTGAATGTTTTTGCATTTTATTGACTGATGACGTGTGCCATCCGAAGTCACGTGTCAACCTTTTCTTGAATCACATGGTCTCGGAAAGATTAGTTTCAATATAAACGTAGATATCAAATTTAGTGCGCACGACGCGTTTCTGGAATAACCTTCATCAGGTACGCTCAAAATTGAAATATTGAAAAGGCAAATTATAAACGTCACCGTCACGTACATATATTTTATAAAGGCTCTGTAAGCAGGCTACACATTACAAATACATACCCACCCTGATAACGAGAATGATTACGAGTGAATGAGTGATTGTTGTTTAACGCCAACTCTACAATTTTTCAACTTTATCATGGCGACAACAAGTTAATTTTCAATGAGATGATCAGGTCACTTTGAACTAGACCAACATGTTTAGTTAGATTTTTAATAGTGCTACCACACTGAAACAACAGTCTACGAATGGACATGTTGACCCACGCGGACACATTATCATTCACCATCATGCTCTTAGCATTAATATGTGTTAGATTGAAATCGAATATTGCTGATTTCTACCAGTACCACTTTCAGGACCCGGGTGGGTCAATGAGTTAAGTAGTTGGATTACCTAAAAACTCATACAGGCCTATCACCAATACGGCGTGGTTTCGCGCCGGCGTTGTAAATTACAAAAAAGGTGCATTTGACTCGCAGCCGCAAGTGATAATGATTTGATTTTTGGTGTTTGACGCCACTTTCAGCAATATTTCAGCTATATCATGGCGACCAATTTTAGTTGTGGAAGAAGCCGGAGTACCCGGAGAGAACCACCGACCATGCTCAAGCAACTGGTTAACCTTATCACTTGCGGTTGCGAGTCGAGTGCACCTTTTTTGTAATTTACCAAGCCGGGAGCGAACCCACGCGCATTGGTGATAGGCTTGTATTAGTTGTTAGGTAATCCAACCACATAACTCATTGAGCCACCCGGGCCCTCCTCCGCAGGTGATAAAGTTTACCAGTTGCTTGTCCATGGTCGGTGGTTATCTTCGGGTACTCCGGCTTCTTCCACCAATAAAACTGGTCGCCATGATATAGCTGAAATATTGCTGAAAGTGACGTTAAAACACCAAACATGAAATCAAATTACACCAGTACCACTTTCCATGTGTATATAGTGAAAGTTTGTTCAATGTGAACATATTTGATTATTCCTCTTTCAATTAGTAAGAAAAGATATGGATGTAAATGAACATGAGAGACTATTCATCATTCCACTTAGACATAAATTCAAGTAAGGGAACAGCGATTTGATAGCTGTTCTACATTTCACACTAAAAAGAGAGTCTTCTACAATCAGCTGAACTCATACAATGAGCATAGTACAAGAAATAATTTCATTTTATTTTGTTTTCAATACGGCCAGCAAAGAAATAGATGACGAAGTAAAAAGGGATCCTGCTAGTTTGCTGTCTAAATAGTAAGTACAGTCAAACCTGCCCATACAGTCACCTCTATTAAGCAGTCACCTCTATTAAGTAGTCACGTCTATTAAGTAGTCACGTCTATTAAGCAGTCACCTCTATTAAGCAGTCACCTCTATTAAGTAGTCACGTCTATTAAGTAGTCACGTCTATTAAGTAGTCACGTCTATTAAGCAGTCACCTCTATGCAGTCACCTCTATTAAGCAGTCACCTCTATTAAGCAGTCACCTCTATTAAGCAGTCACCTCTACTAAGCAGTCACCTCTATTAAGCAGTCACATCTATTAAGCAGTCACCTGTATTAAAAGGTCACATTTTTCTTATACTGCCATAGAAGATTTCATATAAAATTAACCTCTTTTCAGAAGTCACCTGTCTTATAAGGCCACTTTTTCTTTGCCCCAAAGGTCATGACCTCTTAATACAAGTTTGACTGTATGTGATATCTTATTCTGCAATCATTACATTTCCTGGGACCACCGTGATCGTATGATAGTTGGATTTACAACTACCTATGCAATCAGTACATTTCCTGGGGCCGCCGTGATCGTATGATAGTTGGATTTACAACTACCTATGCAATCAGTGCCTATCACCACTAACGTTGTGAATTCGAATCCTGCACATGCGAGGTGTGCTTGATACAACGTTATGTGATAAAGTTTGTCAGTTGCTTGCGACAGGTCGGTGGTTTTCTCCGGCTCCTCCGGTTTCCTCCACCAATAGAACTGATAGCCACGATATATCTCAAATATTGTTGAAAGTGGCGTTGAACAGCATAAACCAATCAAATCCTAATTATATAAAGGCATACGTGTAAACATTTGCTTTATATATCTACTTGACGTATAATGTCTCCTGGTGCCTCTCGTCTTATATAGAGCAAAGCACAATAGACAATTGTAGAACACGGACAACACTTAAGAAATTCAACCAAATGTCTAATGTGTTTGCCAGTTAGTGTGTACATTTAACAATAGTGTACATATCAACATTGCAGTATCAAATAATGTTTGTACATTGTCAGGAAATATAAAATGTATTAGCACTTGCCTCGAAACAGGAAAGAAAAGATCGTTTTTCTTTATTGTTTCTAAAGACAGTACGAATAAATTGTATATTTGCCAAAAATGTACGTATTATGTCTGTTAATTAATGTGTTGTTTACTTAGATATGCATGATTTAAGGATAAAGAAACAAGAATGGAGCCGGGGGAGGGAGGGGTGGTGTTGTGATACTGCTGCTTTGATATGTGAGCTCTAAATACAGTGTAAATTGTTTAAACCCACACATGGATCAAATTTCCTGTCCGTTGGTCGTTGCGTCTGTTTTTCTTTTATATTTTTCCATATTTATCTGTGAAATCATTGAGGCAAATATTAATTTCTGATTATCATTTCACATTAGAAAATTCAACAATAATGCATTATTATTGGCTAAAATAATTTTAGAAAAAAACATTTCTTTTTTTTAGAAAACATAGGCATGATGGAATTGTAATATGATATGTACGTTTTTCTTACATGAACCTGTAAACTGTCTTTTTGTCGATTGAAATATCAAAGATGGCCGCCATCGGAAGAAAAAGTTTTTGTCCTTATTTGGAAAGGATTGCACTTAAACATTTTGGACATGAAATACAAATAATATTTTTTTGGCGGACATTTTCAATCCCTGTTTTGCTTTGTTTCTTTGTTTATGTGTGTGTGTGGGGGGGGGGGGGGGGGGGGGATATCTATTTAATTTTACTTATCATTTTATTTTATTATTTTAATTTATTTTTCAATAAAAATTTAAGCACATCTCCAAAGCATTGATTTTTACTTGAGTTTCAGATTTTTTTTTACCTTTATTTACACCTATATCACAAAACAAACTGGTAGAAAGTTAATCTAATTTCAGTTGTTTTAAAATTTGGAGTGCAGACAGACAGAAAAAGAAACTGATAGTAGCTGAAGATTTAAACAGCCTTAGGGTGTCAGGTAAGAGAAAAAAACAACAACACACGAATAACAAATAAATAACACATACACGTAAATAACACATAATTAACACACAATTAACACATAAATAGCACATAGATAACACATAAATAACACATACACGTAAATAACACATAATTAACACACAAATAACACATTAATAACACATAAATAACACATACACGTAAATAACACATAATTAACACACAATTAACACATAAATAACACATAAATAACACATAAATAACACATACACGTAAATAACACATAATTAACACACAAATAACACATTAATAACACATAAATAACACATAAATAACACATACACGTAAATAACACATAATTAACACACAATTAACACATAAATAACACATACACGTAAATAACACATAATTAACACACAATTAACACATAAATAACACATAAATAACACATAAATAACACATACACGTAAATAACACATAATTAACACACAATTAACACATAAATAACCCATAAATAACACATAAATAATACATACACGTAAATAACACATAATTAACACATACACGTAAATAACACATAATTAACACACAATTAACACATACATAACACATAAATAACACATAAATAACACATACACGTAAATAACACATAATTAACACACAATTAACACATAAATAACCCATAAATAACACATAAATAACACATAAATAACACATACACGTAAATAACACATAATTAACACACAATTAACACATAAATAACACATAAATAACACATAAATAACACATAAATAACACATACACGTAAATAACACATAATTAACACACAATTAACACATAAATAACACATACACGTAAATAACACATAATTAACACACATTTAACACATAAATAACACATAAATAACACATAAATAACACATACACGTAAATAACACATAATTAACACACAATTAACACATAAATAACACATAAATAACACATAAATAACACATACACGTAAATAACACATAATTAACACACAATTAACACATTAATAACACATAAATAACACATACACGTAAATAAACCATAATTAACACACAACTAACACATTAATAACACATAAATAACACATACACGTAAATAACACATAATTAACACACAAATAACACATAAATAACACATAAATAACACATACACGTAAATAACACATAATTAACACACAAATAACACATAAATAACACATACACATAAATAACACATAATTAACACACAAATAACACATTAATAACAAATAAATAACACATAAATAACACATACATAAACACGTAAATAAACACGTAAATAAACACATTGATAAACTGTGGTGACAGTTGGACATTTAGTGTTACAGCAAGGATACAGAATTGTATTTCAGACGAATGGAAGATTAAGTACGAAGCTTTTTTGGTGACATGCAAAACATGTTTTGCTATATTAAAATTTATTCTGTTTTTTTCGAAATAATATTTTGTTTATTCTTGTTGCCCGCAAGAAACCTCCTTGTAGTAAAGTTTAAGTCATCACTTCAAAATTATCATAGTCGCCATCATGTTCTGATTAACCGAAACCATTGGTAATATCTGTCTCATAAATAAACCGTTGGTAATATCTGTCTCATAAATAAACCATTGGTAATATATGTCTCATAAATAAACCATTGGTAATATCTGTCTCATAAATAAACCATTGGTAATATCTGTCTCATAAATAAACCATTGGTAATATCTGTCTTATAAATAAACCATTGGTAATATCTGTCTCATAAATAAACCATTGGTAATATCTGTCTCATAAATAAACCATTGGTAATATCTGTTTCATAAATAAACCATTGGTAATATCTGTCTCATAAATTAACCATTGGTAATATCTGTCTCATAAATAAACCATTGGTAATATCTGTCTCATAAATAAACCATTGGTAATATTTGTCTCATAAATAAACCATTGGTAATATTTGTCTCATAAATATGTTCCGTGTGTCGTAGTCTTAATTCCGTCCCATGTTTTTCTTTTATGACTTGTTACACATTATGACATATTTTATCTTGAGTAGCTCGACGGGTGTCACTAGTGGAGCAGAAACTGCTTAACTTTTTATCAGCACATGATTGTATCTTTGGCGTCTGATTATCCCTGCAGCTTCTTCAAACTTTTCCTTTCAGATTTCGTTTGGTTCGTGTTGCTCAATTGTAATTTTCTGTGTAGTATTTGGTGGACCATTGCTTGATTTATCTTTATCCTTTTCTTTTGACCATTGTTTTGTTTGACCTTCGATTTACGGCTTCATTTTATCCCTTTGGTGTCTTCAAACTTTTCTCGTTCCATTCATCTCTCATGCATGGCTGTATAATTTTATATACTGTTGAACTTGTCCTCGTCTCAATTTGCTGCTGAGCGCTAAGCGATCAAAGATCAATGAATCCATGATAAAGAGAGCCGTAGAGTTCCATAAATCTTTATAGGTTATTATTATGTAAACACTTCCGGTCCTTTCCTCATTCATGATTTATCACCGGGTTTGTAACTAGATTAACACGATGGATGCCACTGGTGGAGCAGGAACTGCTTACCCTTCCGGAGCACCTGATTTCATCCCCGGGTTTTAGTGGGGTTCGTGTTACTCAATCTCTAGTTGTATGTGTATGTTTTGTAGACCGTTGTGTTTCCTTTTGTACTTTTTTTCTTTTGGCCATTGTGTTATCTGTTCTCCTTCGATATACGGATTCTGATTACCTCCCTTGGTATTCTCAAACTCTTCAATTATTGTAAAGAGTGGTAGATAAACGTTATATGATACAGAATTAAAAATGGACAATCCAGAGAGACTGGTAGCATTATGTACACAAGACGAAGACAACCCCCCCCCCCCCCCCAAAAAAACCCACCAAACAATTAAACAAAAAACACAACATAATATGTGTTGGGCAGCACTACACGTAAACAAACACAAATAACGTAAATAGGACATGGCCATTTCTAACACGTGGAGGTAAAGACGAACCGAACATTCTTTGTATGCGGAAATTGCAAGGGACAGAACAACACGTGTTTATAAAGTAACATTATTTTCATTTTATTATTCATTTTGTCCTGTTATATGACTTGACATTCTTAATTCCGTGGTGTGATGTCCCCTACCATTGCAGCATAAAAAACGATGGGTCTTTGCTACAAGTTGTTTGTAAGAAGACTCATGTCTTATCTATTAAATTACAAAAAAGGGTGCACTCGACTCGCAGCCGCAAGTGATAAAAGTTTACCAGTTGCTTTCCAAGGGTCGGTGGTTCTCTCCGGGTACTCCGGTTTCCTCCACCACTAAAACTGGTCGCCATGATATAGCTGAAATATTGTTAAACACCAAAATTCAAATTCAAAATTCTTATTTATGTTGTTTCTGTTTGTTTGCATGTAGTGGTGTTCGGCACGACTTCACTATATGAGTAATATAACAGGAGTCTTATGACAAGCAGGACCTGCTTACCATTCGCGAGAACACGGGTTCAGCCGCCAGTTTGTTTGGTGACTTCCGTGTTGCTCATCTTTTTTAATAAAAATTGTGTTTTGTTTGCCTAAATGGTACCAGTGTCTCTGGATTGTCTACTTGTGATTGCCTTTTCTGTTTTCTCTAACGTGTATCTGTGACTTTCTATTTTTACAGTATGTCTAGAATTTGGTGTGAATGGGGTGTTTATCTTAGAGGAGGATGGTACCGAAATAGAAAACAATGCATTATTATACAGGTTTAACGACAAAACACTCATGGTCTTAGGGAAACATGAAACATGGCAAAATTCAAGATCACGTCTGCAGAAGAATGGCGAGAGGTACTTATTTGCGGATAAAGACAAATTTAATTGTGGATTGGTTTGGTTTTATGGTGTTTAACGCCACTTTCAATAAAACATTTCATAATTATATAAAGGCATACGTGTAAACCTTTGGATTATAGTGCTTAATGCCACTTTCAACAATGTTTCAGTTATATTGTGGCGGTTAGTTTTATTGGTGGAGGAAACCGGAGGACCCAGAGAAAACCACCGACTTGTGGCGGGGGAACATACAAATATAGCATAGGATGAACACTAACAGCGATAATAGGAAACCATGGCGGACTGAAATACCACATGTGTTAAAGCAATATGCATGTAGCATAAAATAAAAGGGTGTAGCAAACGATAGAAAATAAAGCATAAAACTAATTTAACCCTGCCACCTGTTGTTGTACCTGTACCAATCTACGATTATTCCATTGGATTTTGTAATTGTTCTGATGACGTGGTATGTTTTGTTTTTATTTTATTTATAGAAACCAGAAGAAATAACCAAAAAAATCACAAATGATAGGAAAACTAAACTATCACAATACACCCGACAGTAGGACATGGTAGATCGAATTTTGAGCACATCCTGCTTTATGCAGGCACCGTTGTGCATACTGACGTCACATTATTGTCTGCAAAAACAATGTTAAAAACCATTCTATGCACACAATAAGAATAAAAATAAACAGGGTTAGGGGTAAGGGTTATGTTCTTTAACGCCACTTTCAACAATATTTTAGCTATATCGTGGCGGTCAGTTTTATTGGTGGAGGAAACCGGAGTACCCGGAGAAAACCACCGACCAGCAGTAAGTCACTCGCAAACTTTATCACACCATGCTGTATCGAGTACACTTCGCCTGAGTGGGATTCGGACTCGAAAAATAAACACGAGAATGATGAACGTGACATATATTATTTTGTTGAATCCTTAATACCTGGAAAAAAAACGTAGCAAGCAAGTTTTACACTAACGTTGTGTTTTTGTTTTACATTTTTTCAGTTTTGCATTTCATGTTTTTACCCACGACAGAGGAAACTCAGCCATGATTTTATGTTTCTCTCTAAATAACCTGTGTGAACAAGGTAACTGTTTTTATTAAGAACATTTTATAGAATACAAAATTAAGAAGGAGTAAGGTAATGGTGTTTAACGCCACTTTCAGCAATATATCGTGGCGATCAGTTTTTATTGGTGTAAAGGTGTTTCTTTCGTTATGTTCCCGTGTCTCTGGATTCTTCATTCTTCATTACCCCTTTTGCTTTTGGCTAACGTTTATCAAGGGGTCATCAGAAGGGGTCATCAGAAGATACTCAAGGGGTCATCAGAAGATACTCAAGGGGTCATCAGAAGATACTCAAGGGGTCATCAGAAGATACTCAAGGGGTCATCAGAAGATACTCAAGGGGTCATCAGAAAATACTCAAGGGGTCATCAGAAGATACTCAAGGGGTCATCAGGAGATACTCAAGGGTCATCAGAAGATACTCAAAGGGTCATCAGAAGATACTCAAGGGGTCATCAGAAGATACTCAAGGGGTCATCAGAAGATACTCAAGGGGTCATCAGAAGATACTCAAGGGGTCATCAGAAGATACTCAAGGGTCGTCAGAAGATACTCAAGGGTCATCAGAAGATATTCAAGGGTCATCAGAAGATACTCAAGGGTCATCAGAAGATACTCAAGGGTCATCAGAAGATACTCAAGGGTCATCAGAAGATACTCAAGGGTCATCAGAAGATACTCAAGGGGTCATCAGAAGATACTCAATGGTCATCAGAAGATACTCAAGGGGTCATCAGAAGATACTCAAGGGTCATCAGAAGATACTCAAGGGTCATCAGAAGATACTCAAGGGGTCATCAGAAGATACTCAAGGGTCATCAGAAGATACTCAAGGGTCATCGGAAGATACTCAAGGGTCATCAGAAGATACTCAAGGGTTATTCAGAAGATACTCAAGGGGTCATCAGAAGATACTCAAGGGTCATCAGAAGATACTCAAGGGGTCATCAGAAGATACTCAAGGGGTCATCAGAAGATACTCAAGGGGTCATCAGAAGATACTCAAGGGGTCATCAGAAGATACTCAAGGGGTCATCAGAAGATACTCAAGGGGTCATCAGAAGATACTCAAGGGGTCATCAGAAGATACTCAAGGGGTCATCAGAAGATACTCAAGGGTCATCAGAAGATACTCAAGGGGTCATCAGAAGATACTCAAGGGGTCATCAGAAGATACTCAAGGGGTCATCAGAAGATACTCAAGGGGTCATCAGAAGATACTCAATGGTCATCAGAAGAAACTCAAGGGTCATCAGAAGATACTCAAGGGTCATCAGAAGATACTCAAGGGGTCATCAGAAGATACTCAAGGGTCATCAGAAGATACTCAAGGGGTCATCAGAAGATACTCAAGGGTCATCAGAAGATACTCAAGGGTCATCAGAAGATACTCAAAGTTCATCAGAAGATACTCAAGGGTCATCAGAAGATACTCAAGGGTCATCAGAAGATACTCAAGGGTCATCAGAAGATACTCAAGGGGTCATCAGAAGATACTCAAGGGGTCATCAGAAGATACTCAAGGGGTCATCAGAAGATACTCAAGGGGTCATCAGAAGATACTCAGGGGGTCATCAGAAGATACTCAAGGGGTCATCAGAAAATACTCAAGGGGTCATCAGAAGATACTCAAGGGGTCATCAGGAGATACTCAAGGGTCATCAGAAGATACTCAAAGGGTCATCAGAAGATACTCAAGGGGTCATCAGAAGATACTCAAGGGGTCATCAGAAGATACTCAAGGGGTCATCAGAAGATACTCAAGGGTCATCAGAAGATACTCAAGGGTCGTCAGAAGATACTCAAGGGTCATCAGAAGATATTCAAGGGTCATCAGAAGATACTCAAGGGTCATCAGAAGATACTCAAGGGTCATCAGAAGATACTCAAGGGTCATCAGAAGATACTCAAGGGTCATCAGAAGATACTCAAGGGGTCATCAGAAGATACTCAATGGTCATCAGAAGATACTCAAGGGGTCATCAGAAGATACTCAAGGGTCATCAGAAGATACTCAAGGGTCATCAGAAGATACTCAAGGGGTCATCAGAAGATACTCAAGGGTCATCAGAAGATACTCAAGGGTCATCGGAAGATACTCAAGGGTCATCAGAAGATACTCAAGGGGTATTCAGAAGATACTCAAGGGGTCATCAGAAGATACTCAAGGGTCATCAGAAGATACTCAAGGGGTCATCAGAAGATACTCAAGGGGTCATCAGAAGATACTCAAGGGGTCATCAGAAGATACTCAAGGGGTCATCAGAAGATACTCAAGGGGTCATCAGAAAATACTCAAGGGGTCATCAGAAGATACTCAAGGGGTCATCAGAAGATACTCAAGGGGTCATCAGGAGATACTCAAGGGTCATCAGAAGATACTCAAGGGGTCATCAGAAGATACTCAAGGGGTCATCAGAAGATACTCAAGGGGTCATCAGAAGATACTCAAGGGGTCATCAGAAGATACTCAATGGTCATCAGAAGAAACTCAAGGGTCATCAGAAGATACTCAAGGGTCATCAGAAGATACTCAAGGGGTCATCAGAAGATACTCAAGGGTCATCAGAAGATACTCAAGGGGTCATCAGAAGATACTCAAGGGTCATCAGAAGATACTCAAGGGTCATCAGAAGATACTCAAAGTTCATCAGAAGATACTCAAGGGTCATCAGAAGATACTCAAGGGTCATCAGAAGATACTCAAGGGTCATCAGAAGATACTCAAGGGGTCATCAGAAGATACTCAAGGGGTCATCAAAAGATACTCAAGGGGTCATCAGAAGATACTCAAGGGGTCATCAGAAGATACTCAAGGGGTCATCAGAAGATACTCAAGGGTCATCAGAAGATACTCAAGGGTCATCAGAAGATACTCAAGGGTCATCAGAAGATACTCAAGGGTCATCAGAAGATACTCAAGGGGTCATCAGAAGATACTCAAGGGGTCATCAGAAGATACTCAAGGGGTCATCAAAAGATACTCAAGGGGTCATCAGAAGATACTCAAGGGGTCATCAGAAGATACTCAAGGGGTCATCAGAAGATACTCAAGGGGTCATCAGAAGATACTCAAGGGGTCATCAGAAGCCGTAACTCGAAGAAGGACAGATAATGCAATGGTCAAAAGAAAAATGCAAAAAGAACAAACAATGAGCAACAATACACTACACAGTAATTAAAGATCGAGCAACACAAACCCCACTAAATATCTGGGATGAACACAGGTGCCCGGAACGGTAAGCAGTTCCTGTATCGTTAGTGTAGCTGATGCACTACAAGAGCGCCAGGTGACATGGAAATCGTGTAAGACACCAGTATGCGTAAATAAATACAAATAACGTAAACAAAGCTTGAACCCGCTACAAAATAAATGGGTGTAAAGACGAACCGAACATCGTGTTTTCAGTATTTAGGAACTGCAACATTAATAACGGGTGGCAGGTATCCTCCTGAAATAATAGTCCACCAACAAAGATATTGGATCAGTTATACATGTATTATCTGTAACTATTCTTTCACTAAATAATTGTTTGAAACATTGTTATGTATCATTCATTCAAGAAAATTCTATGCTTGTCAGTTCGTTTGATACCACTCGCTTGCTCAACTGCATTTTGACGATATCTATTCACAGACAGCTAGATAATATATACAATATACGGACCAATTAATATTAAATATATAAACATTAAAGAAAAGTGTCAACCAAGAATGAACAATTACAGAGCCCGTTTACTGACACGAGAAATATTATTTTCGCTTTAGCGAATTAATATTTCGTTGTTTTCGACTTGTTATTTGTTTTGTTTTTTAATTTTAATTATTATCATTTTATTTTTATTTTTAATTAATATAGCGAAAAAATAAATTAGTATGTCGCTTAAAGAAAAAAACCAAAATGATATTTCGAACAAACGAAATAACAATTAGTTTTTTTCTGTCAAAATAATAATTTGAAACAAAAAATATATTTCGAAAAAGCGAAATAATAATTCGCTTAAACGAAAAAAATTATTCGTTCATAAACGAAATAATAATTTGTTCAAATGAAATAGTATTTCATGTAAACGAACCAAAAAAACATTTCTTGTGTCAGTAAATGTCTCCGTAGACAATCTAAAAACAGATATATCTTCTTTTTTATTTTGCAGCATTTAATATGTTTGGTTATAGACCACAATATATGTGTTTAGAAGCTGATGGCACATGGCTGGAAACAGACCAAGAACTAATTGCCTTTACCGGAAGTCGATTGATGGCTATACAATCTGGAAGTTGCTGGACAAAGCCACAGAGTGGAATGTCCTCACAAGACAACATTCGTTTTTCTTCAGCTGATGAAAAGTGTGTAGTTACATTTTCTATAAGCATATATATTTCCCTGGGGTCGTCGTGGTCGTGACCGTATCATGGTTGGATTTATAGCTACCTGTACAATCAGTGTATATCATTACTGGAGTTGTGAGTTCAAATTCCGGTCATGGTGTGGTGTACCCGATACAATTGTATGTGAAAAAGTTTGTTAATGACTTTCGGCAGGTCGGTGGTTTTTTCCGGGTGCTCCGGTTTCCTCCATCAATAAAATAAAACTGAGCGCCACGACAAAACTGAAATATTGTCGAGAGTGCTGTTAAAAACAATAACCCTAACCCCTATCTATGTCCCATTGTCGATAAACGTTAAAGAATAGTAAAGGGACAATGTAGAATGAAGATTCTAGCGATAAATGTACATCACGAAAAAAACTAAATTAAAAACACAACACAAAAAACTAAAACGAAGAGGAACACGGATCCCATCAAAAAGAGGAACACGGATCCCATCAAAAAGAGGAACACGGACCCCATCAAAAAGAGGAACACGGACCCAATCAAAAAGAGGAACACGGATCCCATCAAAAAGAGGAACACGGATCCCATCAAAAAGAGGAACACGGATCCCATCAAAAAGAGGAACACGGATCCCATCAAAAAGAGGAACACGGATCCCATCAAAAAGAGGAACACGGATCCCATCAAAAAGAGGAACACGGATCCCATCAAAAAGAGGAACACGGATCCCATCAAAAAGAGGAACACGGATCCCATCAAAAAGAGGAACACGGACCCCATCAAAAAGAGGAACACGGATCCCATCAAAAAGAGGAACACGGATCCCATCAAAAAGAGGAACACGGACCCCATCAAAAAGAGGAACACTGATCCCATCAAAAAGAGGAACACGGATCCCATCAAAAAGAGGAACACGGACCCCATCAAAAAGAGGAACACGGATCCCATCAAAAAGAGGAACACGGATCCCATCAAAAAGAGGAACACGGATCCCATCAAAAAGAGGAACACGGACCCCATCAAAAAGAGGAACACGGATCCCATCAAAAAGAGGAACACGGACCCCATCAAAAAGAGGAACACGGATCCCATCAAAAAGAGGAACATGGACCCCATCAAAAAGAGGAACACGGACCCCATCAAAAAGAGGAACACGGATCCCATCAAAAACAGGAACACGGATCCCATCAAAAACAGGAACACGGATCCCATCAAAAAGAGGAACACGGATCCCATCAAAAAGAGGAACACGGATCCCATCAAAAAGAGGAACACGGATCCCATCAAAAAGAGGAACACGGATCCCATCAAAAAGAGGAACACGGATCCCATCAAAAAGAGGAACACGAATCCCATCAAAAAGAGGAACACGGATCCCATCAAAAAGAGGAACACGGATCCCATCAAAAAGAGGAACACTAATCCCATCAAAAAGAGGAACACGGATCCCATCAAAAAGAGGAACACGGACCCCATCAAAAAGAGGAACACGGATCCCATCAAAAAGAGGAACACGGACCCCATCAAAAAGAGGAACACGATCCCATCAAAAAGAGGAACACGGATCCCATCAAAAAGAGGAACACGGACCCCATCAAAAAGAGGAACACGGATCCCATCAAAAAGATGAACACGGATCCCATCAAAAAGAGGAACACGGACCCCATCAAAAAGAGGAACACGGATCCCATCAAAAAGAGGAACACGGATCCCATCAAAAAGAGGAACACGGATCCCATCAAAAAGAGGAACACGGACCCCATCAAAAAGAGGAACACGGATCCCATCAAAAAGAGGAACACGGATCCCATCAAAAAGAGGAACACGGATCCCATCAAAAAGAGGAACACGGACCCCATCAAAAAGAGGAACACGGACCCCATCAAAAAGAGGAACACGGACCCCATCAAAAACAGGAACACGGACCCCATCAAAAACAGGAACACGGATCCCATCAAAAAGAGGAACACGGACCCCATCAAAAAGAGGAACACGGATCCCATCAAAAAGAGGAACACGGACCCCATCAAAAAGAGGAACACGGATCCCATCAAAAAGAGGAACACGGATCCCATCAAAAAGAGGAACACGGATCCCATCAAAAAGAGGAACACGGACCCCATCAAAAAGAGGAACACGGATCCCATCAAAAAGAGGAACACGGATCCCATCAAAAAGAGGAACACGGATCCCATCAAAAAGAGGAACACGGACCCCATCAAAAAGAGGAACACGGATCCCATCAAAAAGAGGAACACGGATCCCATCAAAAAGAGGAACACGGATCCCATCAAAAAGAGGAACACGGATCCCATCAAAAAGAGGAACACGGACCCCATCAAAAAGAGTAACACGGACCCCATCAAAAAGAGGAACACGGACCCCATCAAAAAGAGGAACACGGACCCCATCAAAAAGAGGAACACGGACCCCATCAAAAAGAGGAACACGGATCCCATCAAAAAGAGGAACACGGATCCCATCAAAAAGAGGAACACGGATCCCATCAAAAAGAGGAACACGGACCCCATCAAAATCAGGGTTAAAGTATGGTCTTGTGAATGGTAAGCAGTTCCTGTTTCTTAGTTTAAATATATTTTAGTAATTAATTCAATATAACATTACAATATTCAGCTATATACATTACATAATAAGAAGTAATTAATAGGATTGGGAAACAAGTTACAAGAACTTATATTAATCCGGATTGGGAAACAAGTTACAAGAACTTATATTAATCCGGATTCGGAAACAAGTTACAAGAACTTATATTAATCCGGATTCGGAAACAAGTTACAAAAACTTATATTAATCCGGATTCGGAAACAAGTTACAAGAACTTATATTAATCCCTATCATGTTTCTCATAAGACACCTGTCGTGTTATTAGTGAAGACCGGTAAAATTCTTGTCCGTGATAGAGGAAAGTAAAACATCACATAGATGGCCTTGTGTCTCTATGTTCCTGCTTTAGTTAAGAAGTACAATATGTAGTATATTTGCTTGCAAAATGAAAACTAAGCATACCACACAGTCAGAGTATTTCAAAACAAAAGAGTGAAAAATGATATCCCTGACACACAAATACATGACTGCTCACGTTCGATACTGTCTTGGTTTATTAGATATACATGTACATGTATTTATTATTGAAATTTACAATTCCATCGATAGACTTTGTTATAAATACAGATAAATATACGACGTTATATTAATTAATACAAACGAAACATGTTTAGGATTGATGAAGTAGAGGCACCGCCAGTGCCGGATTTACCCATAGGCTCGATAGAATGAAGCCTAGGGTCTCACAATTTAAGAATCCCCCGGCCTATGTGTATAATATTTTAAACACTGCTATTGAACCTTCACACATATGCTGTCATAACATACTGTGCTTTCTAAACAACCCTTCAGTAATTCTCTTTACACAGTTGCACTCCATTTCAGAATATTGCAGCATTTTAAACACACATTATCATCTTTGTCTTTATTTAAATTGATTAAACACACGCCCATCTTCCTCCAGCCATGAAGGTGGCGAATTAGGAGTGACCTCGCAAGTGGAATAGCCTGGGATCTCCCTTTATCTAAGCCCGGCACTGATATTCATTTTATCTTTACTAGCTAAATTCTTTTGCTTCAGGTGTATGTATAATGTATGGTCTAAGGATGGACGGAAACGGAAACACGTGTTCGCAGAAAATATAGTTGGTTTACATTATACTGGTATGTACACTCAATGCTGTCATAACCCATAGTTTCTCAGGGTCGTTATCGTCAGATAGTAGGATTTACCATCGTGGTCATGGTCGTATGGTAGTTGGATTTACCATCTTTGTCGTTATCGTATGGCAGATGGATGTACATTTACCTATGCAATCAGTGCCCATCATCGCTGAAGTTGTGTGTTCGAATCCCGCTCAGGCTAGGTATACTCATACAACATTATGTGATAGTTGGCCAGTGGCTTATTTTCTACGGTGCTCCTTAAGATATAGTGTTAAGGGTCCAAGCAGGTCCGGTGTACAACAATTTAGTCTTGGAGACTTTTTTATTAGTTTATGGAGTCGTCGTTGTCGTGATCGCATGGAAGTTAGATTTACAACAGATTACTGCATATGCGAGCAGGGAATATCACTACTAACGTTGTGAATTCGAAATCCCGCTCAGGTGAGGTGTACTCGATACAACATTATGTGATGAAATTTGTCAGTGACATACGCGCGACAGGTTGGTGGTTTCCTTCGGATACTCCGGTTTCCTCCACCAATAAAACTGACTTCCACGATATAACTGAAATATTGGCGTTAAACACAAACAAATCACAAATCAACCATCAACATTACACTATTATATCTTCATTATTTTATTTGCAGCTGCCAATGTTCTTGGGCTTCGTCCTCCAGTAGAAATTACTACAATGAAAGGTGTTGTGATTTCTGATGACCGCACATTAGCCCAGCAAAAGAATGAAGTGTTGCTCGCTACGGAAGTTATGCCTAGCCACAAATTAAATCTGAAAAATGAATCATGTTGGGACTCAAGTGTATATAGTGCATAATATATACCATTGGAGTCAAAGGTCAAAGGGAAAACCTGTTTGAGGTTATAAAAACAACGATCAACCAGTCAATAAATATGAAAAAAGATACTTACAATGGGGTCAATGGTGTTGAATAAAATTGAATTTATATATTCAAATGTGAATAGTAGTATAATAAATATATTATCAAAATTATGAAGTACGAAATTCAAAATACATATACTAACTTATAATTACTGTTCCTTGAATAACCAAATTTAAGCATAGACTCAAATTTATATAAATATACAAGGAAATATAAAAAATTTGGCTAAAACTGGATTTATTTCATTATAGGCAATACAATGTGGAATTTTTCACAATATTCTCACAATATGTGTTTGTGAAACTAGTAAAACTTTCCTTATGGCTAATTTGCATACATCCCTTATTGGTAAAGTTATGGACATTATTATGTATGAAGGACGATTCCACCTTTATTCAGTTATCAAAAATATAACTTTTCTGGCACACCATCTATGAAGAACGGACGGAATTAAATGTCAACAATTTAGCGCGGACGTGATAGACGACACCTATGAAAATGATTGCAATAACGTCTGTTTATGGTCTTTTCAGTAACAATTTGTAGAAGTTTTGTACTTTTTGACATTGCAGGATAAACACGTACATTGTCGGTAGAAATACAAAAAAATAAATAGATTTACTTTCTGCGAAACGGATCAGAACCATCGGATTTTTTAAGAGTAGCACGACGGGTGTCGCTAGTGGAGCAGGAAAAGATTACCGTGTATGCTATTATTTTGTTATTGTTATTTTTGTATTCAGATCTTCAATTTGTCCTGTATCATGTACGTGCTTATATTGTTGTTAGGGCAAAAAAATGTGAGATATGGTGCTTAGAGATTTTATTATCATTGTTACTACTCATAACACAGGGATATCTCAATATTTCCAGAAGTTTCCCATAATGAGAACATTTTATAGTAAATTAGTCTTTCTAACACTCGACTAGGACAAAACAAAATACCTAAAATATGGAGTTTTTGAGATTTTATTACATTCTCCAGCTCACATCTGATTATTTCTTGAAGTTTCCCATGAAGAGATCATTTTGTAGTGTACCTGTAAGTAAAATATACAATAACTTTTACTTAGGGTTAGATTTATGGTTCATAACGACGCTTTCAACAATATTTCAGTTATATCGTGGCGGTCAATTGTATTGGTGGAGGAAACCGGAGTACTCAGATCAAACCATCCACATGTCGCAAGTCACTGAAAATTTTTATCACACAATGTTGTATCGAGTACACCACGCCTGCATGAGCAGGACTTGAACTACTTTTGCATAAATCATACTTAATGGGCACAATGAGTTGATTTGATTATAATCTGCATCTCTTTATTTACCGCAATGTAAACTACATCTGTGATAAATGGTTATCGTGCTCGCCACAATTGCGATAGATCATCGGATCAATCCCCAGTCGAGTCAAACCAAATACTATAAAATTGGTCTTTATTGCTTCAACGATTAACGCGCAACAATAAGAATAAAGAGCAAAGACTGGTTGACTCGGAATCAGGATAAAGTGTCCGAATGAAGCGGCATATCTACCCGCGGTCTGTTCTTTCAGTTGGCTAGCTGACACGACAAAACGATGAATGCCACTAGTGAACAGGTATGTGTTACCCTTCCGGGGCACCAGAGTCAACCGCCTAATTTTTTCTTGTTTGTTTAGTTTTTGCTATCTTCGGGAGGGGAGGGGGGTCGTGTTGTCCAACCTTAAATTTTCTGGTTACAGTGTATGTCAATTGCCACGCCAAGACCAGACCAATATAGTTTCATTTGGCTTCTACGTGGAAAATTTCTATGTGATTTTTGATAAGAAAAGATACCCGATTTCCAAAATCGATATAATTCTTAAGTCATGATTTTTGCTCAGTTTTTCTAATTTCCACGATTGTTTTCCTCTAAATCAAAGGGTTCAGACTCTGTTGGTATTTCTGTTTTTCATATTTGTATCCGTGACAACTCCAGTTTATAGAAATACATTGTATTATTATATAGTTTCTTTTCTACAAAGTAATGACATCATTAGTGGAACTTTGGCTAATGTAATGGGACGACAATGTGTGTTCCGTATATGTAGAGAGTGGCATGTTCAAACCAGAAAACAATAAGTCTGATATACGGATTCTGATTACCCCTTTGGTATCTTCAAACTCGTTTTACTTCCCGCCCTTTCAGCGATCTGTGTGTTAGAGTCGTACCACCCAACAAGAGGATGCTCCCGTCGGTGGTGCACCCCGCAGAAGAAAAACTAGTTCTATATAATACAATTTACTATGTTGCATATGCATATATTAAGATTAGATACTTTGGTATTCCATATTTCTATTTTTTTCTCTTTTGTCACCGGATGCCTATGCATTCCGGTTATTCTTTGAAAATATTCATAGATTATAAATAAATAAAATCCTAATCAACAAACCTTCCACAAGTCCGCCATCTTTTGCAGAGCATGATGGTCCGAAACAATTTTCGTTGTAAGCTGCTTTTTCAACTAGATAATGAAACCAAAAAAAAAGGCAAGATTGATATTACACGTAAGAATTATGAATAGCAGGGGACTTGTACGGAATTTATTATCAATATATAATAAATTAAACGGTCAGCTAAAAGCATAGTACTAAGAAAATTCGTACGTGAATATGTGGACCGCTAAAACCAATAAAAGTAAGTAATTGTTTCACATGATCAAATATAGCAGTGGACCGCCGTGGTCGTGATAGTATGGTAGTTGGATTTACAACTACCTTCGCAATCAGTGCCTATCACCACTAACGTTGTGAGTTTGAATGCCGCTCATGGCAAGGTGTACTCGATACAACATTCTGTGATACAATTTGCCAGTGACTTACAGCAGGTCGGTGGTTTTCCTCTGGTACTCCGGTTTCCTCCACCAATAAAACTTACCGCCACGATATAACTGAAATATTGTTGAAAGTGGCGTTTAGCACCATAGACTAAACCAAACATATTAAGTTTATGTGTATGAGGTTTAAAAACTGGGACAAAAGCGATTTCTCCAGTTTTGTGCCGAATAAACACCAACTTTATATTTTAAGACACTGCATTCATATTGTGTTTATCCTGCACAAAAATCACATTAATCCATAGTAATTATCATTACGGATGTAATCAGATGGTCCGTGTGACTGAGAGGTGGTTGACGTCTGACCTCAAGCTTAAGAACATTGATCTGTGTTCGCGCCCCATTACCCGTCTTAAATGTAAAGGTTTAGAGACATCTGCCAAGGCAGGGGTCTTGAGTCTCTAGTCAGTTTGCTATATCACTCCATACTTTCAACACCTACTTTCAATATGTCGTTTTGTCACTAAATATCTGAGCAATTGCCAAAGGTAACAACAACACCAGTCAACGAAGGTAAACCTGTTTTATCACTGCTTATTAAGATTCCGCGTTTATTGAGGTGTACTCGATTCATCACCAAAATGATTAATATGGACAGTAACATAATCAGTGAATATCGCCACTAACGTTGTGAGTTCGAATCCCATTCAGGTGAGGTGTACTCGATAAGACATCATGAGATAACATTATTCAGGGACTTCCGACAGGTAGTTGGTTTTCTCCGGGTACTCCTGGGTTCCTCCACCAACAAAACTGACCACAATGATATGACTAAGATATTATTGGAAGTGGCGTTAAACACCATAAACCCCTATAGAAGGACACACTAAGAAACCGATAGTATTTAAGGTTGTTTAAAAACCCGAATCAACATTCCTTCAGTTGAATTGGTATGTAAAAAAAAATAATATTTCAACACATATAAGTCAATAGGAATATACAATTTGTGAAATAAAACGGTTGCATCTTAAATTACCTTTCTTCTGGGAAGGAAATCCTGGCGCTAAAAAAAGATAACGATTGCAACTTAATGATTATAATATTGATGTTATTTTCATTAATAACACAAATGGATGAAGTAACATTTATATGTTTATCTCTGAAGAAATGAAGTTGTAATCAAGATATTATATCAGATTCATTTATTTCTTCATTCATTCATTCATTCATTCATTCATTCATTCATTCGTTCGTTCGTTCGTTCGTTCGTTCGTTCGTTCGTTCGTTCGTTCGTTCGTTCGTTCGTTCGTTCGTTCGTTCGTTCGTTCGTTCGTTCGTTCGTTCGTTCGTTCGTTCGTTCGTTCGTTCGTTCGTTCGTTCGTTCGTTCGTTCGTTCGTTCGTTCGTTCGTTCGTTCGTTCGTTCGTTCGTTCGGTCGGTCGGTCGGTCGGTCGGTCGGTCGGTCGGTCGGTCGGTCGGTCGGTCGGTCGGTCGGTCATTATTGTCTTTTTATTTCACTTTTGTCATTTCCTTTTTGTCATTCCATTACTGACCGCATCATTTCACAAAAAAAAGGAGATTTGGAAATATAAGACTACTTTAACCCCGCCACATTTTATTGAAGTGTCTGCACCAAGCCGGTAAAGTTAGCGGTAACGTATTTATCTGTAGGGGGTATCAATTAATGCCTCTTATTACGATTCTTCTATTGTATTTTGGAACTGTTTCGATAGTATGATATGTTTTGTTTTCCATTTTATGATACAAGTTCACCCTTTATATCTACTGGAATATGTCACCATATTTAAGGTAGTGTGTGTATATCCAATTGTGTAATAGATCAAACGATACAGTTATGAAAAGACAGTTTATACAGACTTGGTCAACAATTCCACCATTATCAACAAAGCGAACATCTTCATCACACCACAAAACATCGGACACAAGAAAAAACACGACATTTGCAGATGAAAATGCAAACCTCTATTTCATAAAGTTAGTTAGTTTTATGCACCCTGATTGTTTATAATTTACTAGAAGATGCTTGTCTTGGGACCATGTTTGGAAAATAGATCAAATAGTACAAGCTAGAATGTTTTTGCATCCTAATTGTTCCCCCTCCTCTTACTTGAACATCACTTCCACGTTGGAGTATTTATTTGGTCTTATGATGTAAGCGTGTTGGTATAAAATCTACATCTTACCTTGAGGCCCACGAGGACCCATTCCTCCTCCCATTCCGGGGCCACCCCCCATGCCTTTTCCTGGACCCCCGCCAGCAAAGGGACTCTTCATACCACCACCAGATCCAGATCCAAACGGATTCGTCATTCCACTTCCGGATCCTGACCCTCCTGAGGATGGACTAAAAGGACTTTTCATTCCTGCACCGGAGCCATTACCTCCACTCATAGGATTAAATGGACCTCCACTACCTGATTTCTCGCCACTACTACCACCGCCGCTGTTCGCACCAGATCCACCACTTCCGCCTCCCATTGTTTGCATTACTACAAATGAGTACATGTATTTATTTTCGAAATTTGTGGATAGGGTTATGGGGTTTAACGCCACCTTCAACAGTATATTAGCTATTTTAAGGCGGTCAGTTTTATTGGTGGAAGTAACCGAAGTACACGGAGAAAACCACCGACCTGTCGCAAGTAACTGACAAGCTTCATCACATAATGTTATATCGAGTACACCTCGCCCTGAGTGGGATTCTAACTCAAAACTGCAGTGGTGATAGACACGGACTGTACACGATCACGAGCACGACGAGCAAGATGTGAATAGAGAACTGTCTCCACTTCCGGAACACATGTATTCACCTTCCGGGTTGTGACGTTTCTGTTTTCTGTATTCGTTCATGTTGAATATTATTTGTCTTTGCTTTTTTATTATTGGTCTTCTGTGTGTCTTTGTTCATTGAATTCTGATTTTTTATTCATAACTTTTATCTTCTGCTTTTCATTCTACCCATTTGTAATTTCAGAATAGCAACATCCATGATTTATAAATATCACAACTAATGTAAAAACATTGAAGTACATAAAAATGACAGATTTTGTTTAAAGTATCTCTATAAACAATATGGAAACATTTAAACTAATGATGTCGACCGAATAATAATTCTATATACAGTACAAACTAGAGGGTTTAGGGTTATGGTAATGGTGTTTATCGCCACATTCAACAATATTTCAGGCATATCGTGGCGGTCAGTCTTATTGGTGTACCCGGAGATATCCACCGAACTGTCGCAAGTCACTGACAAACTTTATCACATAATGTTGTATCGAGTACACCTTGCTATGAGCTGGATTCAAACTCACAACCTTAGTGGTAGAAAATTGATTTTTAAGATAAGTTATCAAATGTAATAATACATACATGTGTTGCCGTCGTTTGTACATTGTACCATTGGAGGATTACATTTCAGTTTTGTTCCGCCACCACCGGCAGTACCGACGCCTTTTTCTGGAGCTGCAAAAGCAAGAAAACAATTGCTATCTCTAAACAAGATAACGTCTAGTACAATCCACTTATAGCATTGTGGGAACTACAGCTTAAATCTGACATTCAAAATGTATCTATAGTTATATTTGATAGAAGTATATAGGTGTTTGCAATTTCCTCTTCCTTCTGGAGGGGCCGTCGTGATTGTATGGTAGTTGGATTTATAACTACCTATGCAATTAGTGCATATTCCCAGTAGTGTTGTGAGTTCGATTCCTGCTCATGGCGAGTTGTATTCGATGCAACATTATTATGTGATATAGTTTGTCAGTGACTTGCGGCAGTTCGGCCGTTTTCACCGAGTATTCCAGTTACCTCTACCAATAAAACTGACTGCCACGATATAACTAAAATATTGTTGAATGTGGCGTTAAAGACCATATCCCCTCTTCTATATATTCTTTTTATTTTAATGTTTCCATTGTTTTTGACATTTACACACGTGTGCACATGTACATGACCGGATCATTCAGTAAGAGGAGAGGTTTGTACCCATAAAACTAGTTTGACCCCGCCTCTTTTTATTGAAGTGCCTGTATAAAGCCAGGAAAGTGAGCGGCAAAGCGATATGTTTGTTAGTAGTAAGCGATTGGATTTGGAACTCTTCCGACAGTTTGGTATTTTTTTGTTTTACATTTAATTCTATGATTTATTCATTGTTAATCCAGAGATCTCGCTTTGTACGTTTTCTTAATTTTACAAAACCAGATTATGAAAGATTGTCACAGAATGCATTATATTTATCAGTGGCTATCCTGTTAAAAATCATTGTTTTATTTATTTCATTTTTTTTTTTTTTTTTTTGCTTTCCAACAATTATTTGGCCTTCCAATCTTACGACTTAGAGCCTATCTGATCATGGCTATTCCAGAAACGTGTCGTGTACATTAAATTATATGGCTAAATTTTGACAGCGATTTCTATCCTTTCAACAAGAATTGGATAAAAACGTTGATATATAATTTAGTGCGCAAAGGCGCTTTACTTCAACAAAGTCAAACGAATGGAAAGTCAAATATGTGTTTATTGGGAGCAAGAAAACTAAAGAGCCTATCATGATAGCCGTAAACGGTTAATGTTATAAAAACCGTTTATTACTGTTTACAAAACTACCTATGTCTGAGGAAGGTCCATTTTCAATGATTGATTTGATTTTTGGTGTTTAACGCCACTTTCAACAATATTTCAGCTATATCGTGGCGACCAGTTTTAGTGGTGGAAGAAGCCGGTGTATCCGGAGAGAACCACCGACCATGGACAAGCAACTGCTAAATTGTATTACTTGCGACTGCGAGTCGAGTGCACCTTTTTTGTAATTTACAAAGACGGGTCCGAACCGACGCCATATTGGTGATAGCCTTGGAGGAGTTGTTAGGTAATCCAACTACCTAACCTAACACATTGAGCAACCCGGGCCCCAGGTGCATTTTTAGCTTAAATATTAAATGTATGTATAGTATTTACGAGCTGCACATTTTAGTATTAAATATATCATATAGACTATGTCAGTGTCGAAACATTGGTTACTTAGTGGACAGTACTCTTCGGAACTAATAATCCACCAGGTGAATGTTCAGCTCAGTGAAAACAATAAAAACGTAGATATGTCATCTAGTGCGCACGACGAGTTTCTAACATAATATTTATCAGGTACGCACATAGTAAAAAAATTGATAATTTAGGTGGTTTTTTTTGCACTAATGAATCACCATTAGTGGAGCAAGAACCGCTTACCTTCACGAACACCTAAGTTCATCCCCGGTTTTTACTGGCGTTCGTGTTGCTCAATCTTTAGTTTTCTGTGTAGTGTTTTACAGAATCATTGTTTGTGATTACCACGTTTTTGGCCATTATATTGTCTGTGCCTCTTCGAATAACGGCTTCTGATTACCATTTTGGTATCTTCAAACTTTTGTTATCTATTAAAGTTAACGATAAAACGATTAAACTCTATCCACATAAATATTTCCACAAAGAGCACAACAATGTCAGGAAATCAGCACATTGCATACCATGAAATCTCATTTCCGAACCCCCCCCCCCCCCCCAAATAAAATAAAAAAAGAGATCATTTGCTTACATTTGAGAAAGTTATTGCCACCTCCATTACTATTTCCTGTATTAGATCCTCCACTTCCAGTCGCCCACTTATGTCCGCCATCTCCATTGGTATTTCCTGTATTAGATCCTCCACTTCCGGTCGTCCATTTATATCCACTACCCCCACCTGTGCTATGTTCCTCCATTAAGCATTTACAGCTGCGGCAACCATTAGAGGTTTCCTCACCAACGGTAAATCCCAACTTTTTCTCTGAACATTTGATTATGCATTCATAAACCTTGAGGCATTCCTTCTCTGCTTTCTTTGGTGGAGATGTCTTTTCTTCTGTGCAGTAGAAATAAGATTGTAATATAAAATAAACAATGATTCGGAATTTTAGTTGGTTTACCGTGGCCAACGGATCGTAATAAGAACGTTAAATATCACGATCTGATCTAGATGTTTTTGAAAGTGGCGTTTAACACCACAACCCCTCCTAATAGTTAGGCATGTTGTAATTCAATAAATTTACAAAATAAGGTTTCAGACACACCACTATATGCTGTATTAGATGCGACTCACAATATCCAGATTTGTGGCTAGACACAAACAAAATTTATGTGCCTGACCAAAGCCAGAACCTGGAGATCCTATGTTATACGGTACATCGTTGTCATTTTTTTTTGTTCAATGGTACATAATGTGAGACGAGGTTATTTTGTCTACACTGATTGATCTTCACAGATCGTTTCTTTTAAGATATTGCAAGACAATAGTCATCTGCTCAGTAATCAGTGCTTCGGCACTAACATGGTTTATTAGACTTCGACACTAACACGGTTTATTAGACTTCGACACTAACATGGCTTATTAGATTTCGACACTAAAATGGTTTATTAGATTTCGGCACTAACATGGTTTATTAGATTTCGGCCCTAACAGAGTTTATTAGATTTCGGCACTAACAGAGTTTATTAGATTTCGG
The DNA here is from genome assembly GCA_963680875.1 of Bathymodiolus brooksi. Lineage (NCBI taxonomy): Eukaryota > Metazoa > Mollusca > Bivalvia > Mytilida > Modiolidae > Bathymodiolus > Bathymodiolus brooksi. The sequence goes on from OY804586.1 coordinate 43,626,839, forward strand.
CACTAACAGGGTTTATTAGATTTCGGCACTAACATGGTTTATTAGATTTCGGCACTAACATGGTTTATTAGACTTCGGCACTAACATGGTTTATTAGATTTCGGCACTAACATGGTTTATTAGATTTCGGCACTAACATGGCTTATTAGATTTCGGCACTAACATGGTTTATTATATTTCGGCACTAACATGGTTTATTAGACTTCGGCACTAACATGGTTTATTAGATTTCGGCGCTAACATGGCTTATTAGATTTTGGCACTAACATGGTTTATTAGATTTCGGCCCTAACATGACTTATTAGATTTCGACACTAACATGGTTTATTAGATTTCGGCACTAACATGGTTTATTAGATTTCGGCACTAACATGGTTTATTAGATTTCGGCACTAACATGGTTTATTAGATTTCGGCACTAACATGGTTTATTATACTTCGGCACTAACATGGCTTATTAGATTTCGACACTAACATGGTTTATTAGATTTCGGCACTAACATGGTTTATTAGACTTCGACACTAACATGGTTTATTAGACTTCGGCACTAACATGGTTTATTAGATTTCGGCACTAACATGGTTTATTAGACTTCGGCACTAACATGGTTTATTAGATTTCGGTACTAACATGGTTTATTAGATTTCGGCACTAACATGGTTTATTAGATTTCGGCACTAACATGGTTTATTAGATTTCGGCACTAACATAGTTTATTAGATTTCGGCACTAACATGGTTTATTAGATTTCGGCACTAACATGGTTTATTAGACTTCGACACTAACATGGTTTATTAGATTTCGGCACTAACATAGTTTATTAGATTTCGGCACTAACATGGTTTATTAGATTTCGGCACTAACATGGTTTATTAGATTTCGGTACTAACATGGTTTATTAGATTTCGGTACTAACATGGTTTATTAGATTTCGGCACTAACATGGTTTATTAGATTTCGGCACTAACATGTTTTATTAGATTTCGGCACTAACATGGTTTATTAGATTTCGGCACTAACATGGTTTATTAGACTTCGGCACTAACATGGTTTATTAGATTTCGGCACTAACATGGTTTATTAGACTTCGACACTAACATGGTTTATTAGAATTCGGCACTAACATAGTTTATTAGATTTCGGCACTAACATGGTATATTAGATTTCGGCACTAACATGGTTTATTAGATTTCGGCACTGACATAGTTTATTAGACTTCGGCACTAACATGGTTTATTAGACTTCGGCACTAACATGGTTTATTAGATTTCGGCACTAACATGGTTTATTAGATTTCGGCACTAACAGGGTTTATTAGATTTCGGCACTAACATGGTTTATTAGATTTCGGCACTAACATGGTTTATTAGATTTTGGCACTTACATGGTTTATTAGATTTCGGTACTAACATGGTTTATTAGATTTCGGCACTAACATGGTTTATTATATTTCGGCACTAACATGGTTTATTATATTTCGGCACTAACATGGTTTATTATATTTCGGCACTAACATGGTTTATTAGATTTCGGCACTAACATGGTTTATTAGATTTCGGCACTAACATGGTTTATTAGATTTCGGCACTAACATGGTTTATTAGATTTCGGCACTAACATGGTTTATTAGATTTCGGCACTGACATGGTTTATTAGATTTCGGCACTAACATGGTTTATTATATTTCGGCACTAACAGAGTTTATTAGATTTCGGCACTAACATGGTTTATTAGATTTCGGCACTAACATGGTTTATTAGATTTCGGCACTAACATAGTTTATTAGATTTCGGCACTAACATGGTTTATTAGATTTTGGCACTAACATGGTTTATTAGACTTCGACACTTACATGGTTTATTAGATTTCGGCACTGACATGGTTTATTAGATTTCGGCACTAACATGGTTTATTATATTTCGGCACTAACATGGTTTATTATATTTCGGCACTAACATGGTTTATTAGATTTCGGCACTGACATGGCTTATTAGATTTCGACACTAACATGGTTTATTAGATTTCGGCACTAACATGGTTTATTAGATTTATTTATTACTGAAATTTACAGTTCCCATATAATGTAATTATTAATAAAACTAAGGTTCTCCTCCCTCAGGCGTAAATTACCTTAGCCAGTTTTGGCGATATTATTTAGACCCTTTCGTTTTATTGCTCCCAAAACTTTAAGTTACTTGGGTTTCCAAACTATAGATCGAGTAACACGAAGCCCACTAAAACCGGAGGTGTCCTAGAAAGGTAAGCAGTTCCTGATCCACTGATGGCACCCGTCGTGTTAATTTATTTGGCTTTCCAATCTTTCGAATTTGAGCTTACCTGATGAATGTTACTCCAGAAGCGTGTCGTGCGCACTAACTTTGATATCTACGTGGTTTTTTTAATTATCGGTACTACCCAAATGACTGGTTACATTATATTGTTCTCTACGAACACGTCCTATTTGACATTATAAATATCTTTTTCTTAGTGAATTTCCGAAATGTAGTTAAATTTATCAGTGACCTAACCTCGATGACAAGTTGACCCAAATATTTTATTTTTAGAACAAGTCATGCTTGTTGTTGACTTTACCAATAAAATTATTACAATGCTCGGTAAATTACGAATGTATACCTATTTCCCGCGTTTTTAATGTCGGGAATATACGAGTCGTTTTCGATTAATGATTTACCTGTCTTTAAACAGGTACAAGATTGACATCCATCAGGGCCAGTTTCTCCTAGATGATATCCACCTTTACAAGACATCATACACAACAAAGTTCCCACACATTCCTTCTTTTCTTTCGGTTTTGGTTTTGATGCTTTTGTTCTAACGGCTATCCAAAACCTGCTGGCTAGAAAATAAGATGTAGGCATAAGAAATGCGTTCTCCCTCGGGCATAAGTAATCTTAGCCGCTCTTGGCTATCATGTTTAGCCTCTTTGGTTTACTTGTTTTTAAGATTTCAAATCTTTTGACTATGGGCGTGTCTACTGAAGTTTTTTTTTCAGATACGAGGTCATAGGTCATGTTCATTAATTTAGATATCTACGTTTTTAATAGGAATTAATTTTTTTTTTAAATAAAAATAACACATTTTCGGAACAATTCCAAAGTCAAATATCAAAATCGTAGAAAGTGACAAAATCGATACCCTTATTACACAAATACACGACCTCTTAATTTCCAGGCTTGATACAGGCATTTCAATAGAAAGTGGCGGGGTTAAACTAGTTTTATGGGACCAAACCTCCCTTTATAGAATAATGGTGCGGTCATGCATGTGCTTTCCCCATATTAACGGAATTCCACATATGACTATACTATCAAGCCTCATATATAGCTGGATGAACACATGTATTATAAAGAACACGATAATCTTGAACAATCTCATTACAGTCATCAATACATATATTTCCCAATGAAATATCGATAGGGTTATATTGGCATTACGTTATTTTATCAAAACTACATTGTTCGAATACTTTGAAATTAAGAAAAAAATTGAGTGAATATTAGTTTTTCGTCTATTACTATGGTTACGTTCAAATAATTTGGACCAATATTTCTATTAAATATAAATCTCATTAAGAAATAATTCATAGAAGCCAGAATTTGGTTTTAGCTTTAACTTTGGATATTAGTATTTTATCCCGAGTTGTGTTATGAAAACTCTGATAACCGTAACCATAGCTACTAATCACTATACATGTACAAATTTACCTGTAAGCATATACCTGAAAAACAAGGGCATGTCAGGCAGCCGTTTTCATCTACTACTGTACAGGGACAATTCTCAAACTCCATTTTATCTATTGATACACAATATTTTGGAATGCCAGGACTTTTCAATGGAACATTCATTGTTCTGTGGGATGATGAAGTCTGCAACAGAAAAGTTTATAATATAGGTAGGAAGAATTTAAAGATACCAGAATCGGTAAATCAAAGAAGGACAGACAACACAATGGCCAAAAGAAGGACAAACAACACAATGGCCAAAAGAAGGACAAACAACACAATGGCCAAAAGAAGGACAAACAACACAATGGCCAAAAGAAGGACAAACAACACAATGGCCAAAAGAAGGACAAACAACACAATGGCCAAAAGAAGGACAAACAACATAATGGCCAAAAGAAGGACAAACAACACAATGGCCAAAAGAAAAAGTAGAAAAGGACAAACAACGATCTACAAAACACTACACATAAAACTAAAGATCGAGTAACACGAACCCCACTGAAAACCGAGGGTGAACTCAGTAATTCCGTGGAATCTTTTTGTAAGAGCAGTAACACGAAGGGTGCAACTAGCGGACCAGGAACTGCTTACATTTCCAGACAACAGAGGAGATTGATGTGTTATTAGAAAACCACCAACATTGGCGGAAATTGTTGTACCTTCTGAGAGAATCACCGACCTATCGGAGGAGGAAGCTGTTGTACATTGAGAGAACAACCGGCCTACTGGTGGAAGAAACTGTTGTGCTATGAAAAAACAGCTATGTGAAGGAAACTATTGTACCATGAAAGAACCACCAACCTACCGATGGATGAAAGAGTTATATCCCTTGGGTAACCAACGACATACAGGTGAAGAAACTGTTGCATCATGTGAAAACAGCTATGTGGAGGAAACTATTGTACTATGAAAAAACCACCAACCTACCGATGGATGAAAGAGTTATATCCCTTGGGTAACCAACGACATACAGGTGAAGAAACTGTTGCATCATGTGAAAACAGCTATGTGGAGGAAACTATTGTACTATGAAAAAACCACCAACCTACCGATGGATGAAAGAGTTATATCCCTTGGGTAACCAACGACATACAGGTGAAGAAACTGTTGCATCATGTGAAAACAGCTATGTGGAGGAAACTATTATACCATGAAAAAACCGATGGAGGAGAGAGTTATTCCCCTTGGGTAACCAACGACATACAGGTGACTTAGCTACAGTCACATAATTAACATTGTATCGTGATATCGAAACAGAATGTATGCTAATTAAATAGGTAGATGTAAGTTCAACTACCATGTGATCTCTGTCACGACGAATACGAAATTCAATATTATATATATAAAAACAATAAACGTGAGAGAACCCGAAGAGACAATCAACCTTGCAACATAGGGTTCACAAGGCGAGGACAAACACAACAAAAACACAACACATTATGTGTTGGACACCACAAACAAACACATATAACGTTAATAAGACATGGTCCCTTCCATAAACATAATGTAAGTTTCAATCAAACTCAGATATGTCTTTTTTTAGGTAGATGATGAGTTTTATTTTTTGCAGAATAAAATTTATGTTTCGTCCAGTAATTTTTTTTTATATATCAATTAGAAAATGACATAGCAAAAAAAACGAAATCATCGCAGTTTTAACACCTGAATAAAGGTGTGGAAATCAGTACAATTGACATTTTATACTTGGAAATAACGTAGAAATTACAAAGCAAAATTTGCAATTTGAGGAAAAAATATCATTCCTAGACTACATGATAATTTCTAAAATATATAATAATTAAAAGCACATATGAAAATTCTTTAAAATTGAACAATAAAAATGATATGTGTCACTGTGGTTTTTATCAAAGTAAACTGCAAAAAAGTGCAATTTTGGGGGATTTTCAGGACGAGAACTTGAAATTAATCTACCGTTACATATATCATTAGTAATATCTTAGTTTTCATTGTCCAACATTACTGAGCATTAATGAAGTACTTACATGATGTGCGAATGGATTCTGTGGTGCCATTGGTCCATGTGGCATATTAAACGGCATGTGACCTGACATTGGTAACCCGGGTAATGATGTTAATTGGTTAGTCTGTGTGTCAGTTTCGTGGATTATAACGACTTTCGTGTTTTCAGCATTGCCTTCGTTCTTTTTTGGTTCCCATTTGTTAGAATTTCCGGACATTTCTGAATTCCATTTATCACTCGAAGTACTTCCGCTTCCGCTGTTACTTCCGCTCCATCTACTACTTCCAGTCTCACTGTTATTTCCGCTCCACCTACTACTTCCGCTCCCACTGTTACTTCCGCTCCCATTGTAACTTTCGCTTCCACTGTTACTTCCACTCCACCTACCACTACCGCCTCCAGAAGACGCCCCTTAAGAAAACAGGGAAAAATATTCTTTAAGCTGTACTATTGATTTGTGTATTGCTTGATATTTTGCTATGGCATTAAAATATTAATATCATAAGTATTTAAAATGAAAAACAATCGTCAAATTAAGATCATAGTGGATAATATATCCCTATAGTCAAAATATAAGGAATAAGAACAATTCCAAAATTAACTCCCAAAAAATGAGATATTTCACCAAAATCGTGTGAACATCAAAATGTCAATGTTAACGAATATAGTTTTTTCTTTGCCTTTATTCACCTCAGTTACGGTGAAGTCATCAATAACGAGTTTAACTCATACATCCCTTAATGTGCCTTTAGGATGTTTATGAACGATGCCTATAACTTGTACAACACTAGGTATGTTCTCCTTATCGTACAGATGTTTGGGAATTAAAAGCTTACAATATCAAAAAAATTATTAGACAAGATATGTTATATTATTCCACAGACCAAATATTCACCAAAACAATTAAGACAAAACTTGCAATTCCGTATAATTATTTACATTTTGCGTCAAATGATTCATGATGTGTATATAAGCGTTAGAGGAAACCGAATGGACAATCAAGAATGAATAGAATCTAAAGACACTGGCAACATTGTGCACACAAGAAACAGGGCGAAGACAAACAAAACAAAAACAAAACACGACACGACACGACACATAAAGAACAAGACGATCCTCACAAAACACCGGGTGTTAACCCAGATGCTTGCGAGAGGTAAGGTTTTCCTGCTTCTTAAAGCCACCCCGTCGTGTTACTCATATATAGTCAAGTCTGGCAATAGACTTGTCGGTTGATTGATCCATTGTTGATTGATTGGTGTATTACTGTTATCAATGTGACTTTGATAGAATCAGTATGTTTGATTAGAAATTTGAATATACAAGTAGGTTCCCAATTATCCCTTGTTGGTGCCTTTTGATATTCACTGTTAACAGGAAGTGAACTGATTTACTAATATTTTATCAAAGCTCAACAGGTAAAACATGTTAAAGTGGTACCAGAAAAGATTTTATTACGTCAGTAATTAAAATAATACTGCCATTTATTTGACCTCTTTATCAGTACTCAAAATTATTATCAGTGCTTACAACCACTAACGTTGAGAATTCGAGTCCTGGTCATGGCGAGATGTACTCGATACAGCATTATGTGATAAAGTTGCTCAATGTCTAGCAACAGGTCGGTGGTTTTCTCTGGGTACTCCGGTTTACTTCTCCAATAAAACTGACCGCCACGATATGACTGAACTATTGTTGAAAGTGGCGTTAAACATCATAACCCAAAATTACAGGATTACAAGATTAAGTCCAATTATTATCTCTATTATTACAATAAAGGCATAAATAAATCTAAGTTATTTTCATTTTGTCCTATTTATGAAAAATAATATCATGGTTACCATAGCAATTTAACTTACCGCCATTGCAACGACAAAATTTGCAAGGTCCGATGTATTCGATACACAAAGGATGACAATCAGGATCAGAATTAGGACAATCGGATGCTGTAATAACTGTAAGATAAATAGACATACAAGTATAATGATATGAAACAGAATAGCCGGTTTAACTCGGCCACTTTTGTGTGTCTGTCTCGAGGTAGAATCTAGATTTCATTTTGGTTTAATGATTTTGTAAGAAAAGTGGTTGTTCGATTTGTTGAATTGTTGAATATCATTGTTTAAAATAATTATTTTCTGTGGAATCCAGACAGGGCATAAAGACATGCATATGGTCTACAATTATGCAAATCTTATTCCCGCAAGAACGACCATTTAACTTCCTGGTGGGAAAGGAGTGCGCTTTGTGAAGAAAAATTATGTCGCCATATTGTGTAGATAAAAATTAATTTACCTGAAAGATGCAAACAAAATTAATAATATTAATCGGACCATGCATTTTTCAACGAGAATATTTTGCTGAAATTTGAAAAAAAAATGTTGATTTTTCATATAAAAAGAAAATCGGATTTTTGTTTCGAGTGAAAAGAAATATATTCTTACTCGAAGGAAAACATAATCACCTCCCCCTAAACGTTAATTGGTCATTCCCTAAAAAAACTCAAACTTGGTTATTCAAGAAGGAAGGATTCAGAATAATTAACTGGTTTAATTCCTCTTTTATAGATTAATACTTAAAAAAAATATAAGGTAATGGTGCTTAACGCCACTTCCAACAATATTTCAGTTTTATCGTGGCGGTCAGTTTTATTGGTAGAAGAAACAGGAGTACCCAGAGAAAACCACCGACCTGTCACAAGTCACTGACAAACTTCATCACATAATATTGTATCGAGTACACCTCGCCATCAGCGGGATTCGAACTCACAATGTTAGTGGTGATAGACACTGATTGCAGATGTAGCTATAAATCCAACTACCATACGATCACTACCACAACGATTCCCTAGAAAATTATGAAAGAACAAATTATTATATATGAGTATAAAATTTGCCACAACAAACATTACTCTCTTGGAGGAGTAAAAAAACATACATTGACTTACCTTTAAAAATGCCAAAAATGAGTAAACCTAAATAAATTATTGACCTCATGTCAGGCATGTGCGACTATTATGATCTTTGATGTCAATGAACGCTGACTACACACATCTGTTGAGGGGAATGTTTACACACGACTTAAGATATCAGCCTCCACGCACCTGCTCTGTCAATTTCCTTATTAAGATAAATTTGAAATTATGAAAAATGTTGATTAAATATTGATCGATATTAATAGTAATCATGCATGGTACATTATAAGTTATCTACGTGTCTACCCGTGGGCATTGAGATTGTACCACCCTGAAGCACTTCTGTATAGCCTGAGGCGAAGCCGAAGGCTGTACAGTGGTGCTGAAGGGTGGTACAATCTCAATGCCCATGGGTAGACACGTAGATAACGATTTTATCCCCGGTTTGAAAACAAAAACTGATTTTTAATGGATTTTCTTGTTCTTTTTATAACGTAATCATGACGTTTTTGTACTTGCGGAGTAAAATGCCATAGCTCATGTGAAAATGTGGGTGAATTTCGATAAAGTGTAGGGAGATACCTTACAGCTAATCATTTTTAACGTTTTGTTGGTCTTATTTTGTTGTAATTTAATTTCTTGTATTTGGCGCGTATTGTCACGTGGATAGCGTTACATTATTCATGACGTCACTAGTAATAGGATCGAGAATTCTATTGATAAAAAAATATGGGAGGTACATATTTTGGGTGGTATTATAGTACGATAAAACAAATGAAGAATTGATGTGAAAACAATAATGAGAATTGATTTTAAAATGATTATATTCAAACAATTGACCATTTCTATAAAGACACAATATGACAACAAAATCAACGTTTCATGTAGCGCGAATCAACAAAATGGTACACTGTTAAACATGACCATCAATACCGTAGAAACTTTAAATCTCTCAACATTATTTGGTGCATTGTTTGTTTTTTCTGCATTTATTGAGACGCTTGATTATTTTTCTCTCAAGAAATACGTCCTCCGTTCTCCATTCCACGTTGAATGCAAAGCGCTTTGAGATTGTTTACGTGTTACACAATCTTTACATCATGTATAGCAACGTAAAGCCCCCCAGTGACGTTACATAACTACCAGCCGGTAGCATGGGTTTTGTACCAACGGGTCATCGACCAATCAAAAGCCGACATTTTTATCAAGCCGGGGATAATTGTATTTTTTTTTTTTTTTTTTTTTTTTTTTTGCTAACGCAGCAATGATGAACTGTGTGTTTCTGATATTTTTTTATAGAAAAAAATACTAGGTCCAACTAGACTTTGTTATATTGTTGATAACCCCGTATCTGGGAAATAAAAATTGATAGCTCATCAACAACAGTGAAACCGTGTTATATCAAAATGACTACCGATTGTACGTCGAAATAACTGTCTATTTGATTTATTTGGAGGACCCGTGTTTTATATGTGTTATTTGTGTTAGTTGACGTACATAGTTGTGTCCTTCACATATTGACCCTATGAGTAACACGGTGGGTGTCTTATAAGAGGCAGATACTGCTAACCATTCGCGAGCATCTGGGTTTATCCCCCGGTTTTTAGTGGAGTCTGTGTTGCTCGTCTTATTAGTTTTTGTGTGTTTTTTGTTTCGTTTGTCTTCGTCATGTGTCTTGTTTGCTCAATGTTGCAAGTGTCTCTTGATTGTCCATTCTTGATTGCCCCTTCGGTTTTCTCTAGCGTTTTTAACAACCCAATGTTGCAAGTGTCTCTTGATTGTCCATTCTTGATTTCCCCTTCGGTTTTCTCTAGCGTTTTTTACCAACCCAATGTTACAAGTGTCTCTTGATTGTCCATTCTTGATTGCCACTTCGGTTTTCTCTGGCGTTTTTTACAACCCAATGTTGCAAGTGTCTCTGGATTTTCCATTCTTGATTGCCTCTTCGGTTTTCTCTATCGTTTACATACTTTACTATAGTAACTGAGTAAAAAATAACCATGTCATTTTACTGTTTATTTGTTAAATATTCCCGCGGTATAGTGAACACATCTTTAATATCTGTTAGGGATATTTACATAGCGAAAAATAACTGTTTGAATTTGGAGTGTAGCTGCACCTTGAACTAATAATCGGTTATTTTCATCCTCTTCCAGTAAATATAAATGGACTCCATTGTGTGCGGACAGCTTGGGTCAAAGTTGATGTGTGATGAATTGCATTGTCCATCTCAATAAACGGAAATAAAATCCGTGGCACAATTTTATTGGAATTTGTTAATTTCTTGATTATTATATCAGAATGTTAGAACTGAAATGAATAATATATATTCAATAGACAAACACAATTTTATGCTTTAATTATGGTTCATTGTTCTCTGTGGAGAAGCCTTCGGGCTTCGGGAAATGAAACTTTCTTAATTTGATAATTATGATCATTAACTTTTCATGAAGGCCATATTTGTATATTATTATATTGATGGGTTCGTAATTTTAATTCCGATTCCACAAAAGAGAGAGAAAAGACCCCAAAAATACCAAAAAAAATACAAACAAAATAATAAAAAAAAACAAACAAATAAAGACAAAAGCAAAACAAAAAATAACAACAACAATAAACAATAAAACAAAACAAATATTTAATAATTAAATATTAACTTTTCAAAAAAAAAGTCATAATTGAAGGGACCGAAATTTTACTTACCACCCCACAAAACAAACAAAACAGCAACAGAGAAAATAAATAAATAAATAAATAACAACAATCAACAAAAAGCAAAAAGCAAAACAAAATTAAACAAACAAGCAGTCTCAGTACTTTGTATTTACAATTTTCGAACATTGTTCAATATTTTAACCTTGTATATCATCTTAACTATATCGGATATTGTTTACCAATAGTATAAACATACAATGTACACCTGTCTTTCTTATCATGATCTATAAATAGAACTATGAACACAATAAGATAGGTTACGTCTACCTTGAAATATGAATGAAATGAATGTATAATAAAAGGTTAAGAAATCGACAGAACACGTATTTGATAAAAATGCAAATTTCTAATAAAATTTCCATTATTAAAATCAAGGTTCTCCTCCCTCGAGTTAAAGTGGTTATTCCGCTTAGTCCCCTTTGTTTTATTTCTCCCAAACTTTTGTGAATTTAATTTTCAATTTTGAGCATAACTGATGGCGGCTATTCCAGAAACGCGTCGTGCGCATTAAATTTGATATCTACGTTTTTATTACTAATGAAACGTGCACCACGCATTTCTGCATGTGATAAGTTTCGTCTGGGATAACAAAAGTCAAAAGATTGGAAAGACAAATAATTTAAGTATTTGTGGAGAAAGAAAACTAAATGACGTAACTAAACAGGATAACAACAATTCTCCTAAGGTTTCCCATGATCTGAATTAAAATAAAAGTCGTTCCTAATTTTCCTGATATACACTTTTACCAGTAAGGGAGATATACTTGACAAACTTTATCACAGAATATTTTATCGAGCTCACCTCGCCATGAACGGGGTTCGAACTCACAAATTAGTGGGTAATAAGCACTGATTGCAAAGGTATTTATATATCTGTTAATAAATCAAGAATGACAGATGCCTACGTTATAATAGTGACACTTGTTGAGGAGTAATGAATGCCTTGCTCCCAGCCATTCTGTGATAATTTGTTCATTGTAAATATGTGTAACCCTTTGAGATTTCCTGCCACCCACAAGTAAATTATTCAGAGATGAAATATAGATATAATAAAATAATAAAATATTTATATTAAAATTGTAACGGTAGACCATATTTTATCTCGGATAAATGCAATGCAATTTTTTTTTTTTTTTTTTTTTTTTTTTTAGCTTTTATTACTGTGCTTGATTAACTTTTTTACTTTTGTATATGCTTACCTTGTCTGTGCTATATGTGTGCTTTAACTTATTTGCTGTGTTTTGCTACTATGAGTGCTTTTATCTAAATTATTAATTTGTGTGCATGCTTTTGTTGTTTTTAACTGTTATTTATTCTTGTATTGTGTATGTCGGTCAAAAGCCCACTAGGGCTTGTGTTGTATTGTTATTTAAATATGCCGACTATAAATAAAACTTATCTTATCTTATCTTAATGTCCCCGATGAGATTCGATTCCGGGATATCTACTAATGCAGTTGAACATACTACGGTTCCTATAACCTTATGAAGGGGAACGGGCGTTATCGTTACAATTAAATAAATAAAATCCGAACTGTGCGAATATTTTGAGCACTCTCTGTAGCTGTTATGGATAAATCAATTGTTTTTATGGAAAAGAGCACACTATTTATTTGGACAAATCTATACTAATAAAAATGCAATGCATTAAATCTGTGATACATTAATACAGTATACAGTTACCGGAGGAATTCAAATTTAATGTACTGTTATATATCTTCCGTAATTTCTTCGTCATCAGAGAAATGAAAATTAATTAATATTATGAATAATTAATTAAATTATAAACGATCTTTTGTGTCATATATTTATATGAGGTATAAATATCGTATCTATTGTTTACAAAATTTAATTTCGCGAGAAGGACATGGAAAAATAGCAGGCATACAAACAGTAAGCGAATGGACAGAGAAAAATATAAGGCATAAAGACAAAAAAACGATTAGACATGGCTAAAAATAAAAATGCTTGGATTTATTTGTTTATACCTGGAATCTTACAAATCGGTAAGTCTTTTAATATCTGCTATCAACAGCATTAGGGTTAGAATTATGGTGATAAAGTTCGTCAGTGACTTGCGACAGGTTGGTGGTTTTCTCCGGTTACCCCGGTTTCCTCCACCAATATAACTGACCACCACGATAAAGCTGAAATATTGTTGAAAGTGGCGTTAAACACCATAAACCTGTACTAATTAACAAGAAATTTTGTAAATTATGAGTTGTTTTGTCCATAGAATAAAGACCACTTTGATTTGATTTGATTTGATTTGATTTGATTTATTGTGCTTAATGCCACTTTCAGCAATATTTAAGCTATATCATGGCGATCAGTTTTAGTGGTGGAGTACCCGGAGAGAACCACCGACCATGGGCAAGCAACTGGTAAACTTTATCACTTGCAAGTCGACTGCACCCTTTTTTGTAATTCACAAAGCCGAGCGCGAACCTACGCCGTATTGGTGATAGGCTTGTATGAGTTGCTAGGTAATCCAACTACCTAACTCATTGAGCCACCCGGGCCCTAAGGCCACTTTGAGTGGAAATGAATCTGTGCGGGTTTTATTATTCATATTGTTTGAATTGTTGACCCTCACTGCTTAAACTATCCAGTCATAGCAAAAACAGACATAATAACAAATAAATGTTGCATTTGACGGAGATAAACATGTGTATCCAGGGGCGGATCTAGGATTTCAACTTAGGGGGGGCGCAGTTAAAAAAATTGCGCGAAATATTTTGGGGTATTTCGTGTGAAAAATCACGATTCTACGCCAAAAAATCATGTTTTTTCCAATTTTAGGGGGGCGCGCGCCGGGTGCGCCCCCCCCCTGGATCCGCCCCTGTGTATCCCCCTCCCACCCCCATTCCACAATTGTGATGACATAGTCTAAGTAAAAAAGGGAAAATAACTCCTTCAAAAATGGTTCGATCTTAATGGTAAATAATAAACAAGCATACTAAGTTTCAGAGAATTACCTTTAAAAATGAGCGACGTGTTGTGCGTACAAACATTGGTGACAGACAAACGGATGAACAGATATGACCTGGTATAATTTAAAGTGTATACATACATTTTACACTGAACGATTTATAACCAATTCATGACACCTGATCAATATCTCAGCTATATGCATGACATGCACAAGCTTAGAGTAGGTTAAAAGCTGCTACTGCTTCATAGGTCACAAATAGAAGGGAATATGACAGTTAGACAGGCCACCATCGATCACGAAAACACGGTTTGGTTGTCTTAGGCTTATGTTGTTTAACGGCACTTTCAACAATATTTCAGTTATATCGTGGCGGTCAGTTTTATTCTCGGAAAAAACCAGTCCCCGGAGAAAATGACCGACCTGTCGCAAATCACTGACCAACTTTATCACATAATGTTGTATAAGTTGAGTACACCTCGACATGAACGGGATTCGAACTAACAACTTTAGTGGTGATAGGCACTGATTAAACAGGTAGTAAATCCAACTACCATACGATCCCGACCACGACCGACCATATACTAATATTAGGAATAATACATATAATCAAATATTTTAATAGGAACACCATGACATTTCAAATGAATTTGGGTAGCTTCAGCAGGAATTTAATACGATGTTAGCAAACGGTTAAGAATGTGTAACTTATTATTTTGTACCTCTCAGGTATCATTGCGCAAAATAACAATTATATACTCAAATTTGATAAGGGACCGACCATTTAACTTGCAGGGGAGGTTATGGTTTTTTGTTTCGTTCAGAAATATTTTTTCGGACAATACGAGAGTTAGAATATTTATTTTTTTTGTTACGCGAAGCGCGAATTTTTTTTCAAGAATAAAACATTAGGTTATATGACAAAAACTCTGAATCAGATTATTATTTTTTTTCCTCCACCAAAATCAGAATATATTTTTCAGCAACATTGGGAATCAGAATTTTTTTTTAGAAAAAAAAACATACCCCCCCTCCCCTGGAAGTTAAATGGTCCGTCCCTAATATATTTGCATGTATTATGATAACAGCCTCTTGGTACACTACTGATTTGTTTTCGAAATTATGCGTTTTTCATAAGACATAAGAATTGAATTCCCTTACAACAAGCAAAATGGTATCCGTTTTAGCAAGATCACCGGAAAGGACAAATATTCTTACAATTTGTAGATATTTTAACCTTGTTAAAATTCAAAGGATAATCTTATAGCAACTAGATTAGTGGGGAAAATGTATATTATTTCTATTGAATTTGGCATGAATTGGGATATTTTGCTCGATTAAAGGGAAATAACTCATCTAAAAACGTATAATATTAGAATCAAGTCAGAAATGTCCGTATGTGCTATTGGTGTATATGTAATGCATCAGTTTTGCTTTGGGGTCGTCATGGTCGTGATCGCATGGTAGTTGGATGTTCAACTACCTGTACAGTCGGTGTCTATCACCATTAACGTTGTGGGATCGAAACCCGTTCATGGGGAGGTGTATTCGATACAACATTATGTGATAAAGCTTGTCAGTGACCAGCGACAGGTCGATGATTTTATCTGGATACTGCGATTTCGTTCACCAATAAAACTGACCGTCAGGATATAACTGGAATATTGTTGAGAGTGTCGTTAAACACTAGCCAAGTCAGTTTCGCATTCATGTTTCCTAACAATTGTATTTTTGTCTCTCCAGATTTGATACAATCAGTGGTATCCTACAATTCAACAGACATCAGTTCCCTTCATAGAACATTGTTTAAAGATTACAACAAAAACGTGCTACCTGATTACCCCGTCAATGTTTGTATTGAATATAATTTATTGACTATCAATTCTTTGGTAAGTTCATTTGTTGTAATTAGGTCACTGCATCCTTCTTTGGTTAGATCTTTTGTTGAGATTAGGTCCCTGTTTCCTTCTTTGGGAAATTCAATTGTGTTGAAATTGGGTAACTGGACCCTTCTTTGGTAATTTCATTTGTTGAAATTGGGTCACTGTGTTCTTCTTTGGAAGGTTAAGTTCTTGAAATTAAGTCACCGTGTCATTCTTTGGTAAGTTGATTTGTTGAAATTGCATCACTGTGTCCTTCTATGGTAAGTTGATTTGCTGAAATTGGGTCAGTGTGTCCTTCTTTGGTAAGTTCATATGCTGAAATTAGGTCACTATAACCTTCTTTGGTATATTCATTTGTTGAAATTGGGTCACTGTGTCCTTCTTTGGTTAGTAAATTTGTTGAAATTGGGTCACTGTGTCCTTCTTTGATTTGTAAATTTTTTGTATTTGGGTCGCTGTATCCTTCTTTTGGGAAATTCGATTGTTTTGAAATTGGATAACTGGACCCTTATTTGGTAATTTCATTTGTTGAAATGGGGTCACTGTTTCTTTCTTTGTAAGTTAAGTTCTTGAAATTAAGTCATTATATCCTTCTTTGGTAAGTTCATTTGTTGAAATTTAATCACTGTTTCCTTCTTTGGTAAGTTCATTTGTTGAAATCAGATCACTGTATCCTTAGTCGGTATGTTCATTTGTTGGAATTGGGTCACTGGTTGATTGATTGATTGACGTCAATTGAACACTATTACAGCTATATTAATGGTAAGAACACGACAACAAACAAGTACAAGATAAATAAAAGGCGTGAACTATTGCTTGTCGTATTTCTTTACATTGGGATAGCATGGGTGTTTCAGTTGTTTAACATAACAACCGAAATCTCAACCTGTATCTCCCACATTGCCAAAAACTATGAGAAGAACTATATCATAGACAAGGTACGTTCGTTTCGAAATACAGTTTCTGTGATTTTTCATTGATTGGGTATATATGATGAGATAACGTTTATCAATTATTTGAACAAGATATGTGAATTTCACTCGTATTGTTCTAGTATTATAGTGAGGGACATGGGTGTCTAACACATCTTGATTATATAAGTAACATGAAGGGTATCTAATAAGAGACAGGAACTACTTGGCTGTCATGTGCACCTGAGTTCACCCTCGATATTTGGTGGGGTCTGTGTTGCTCATTATTTTAGTCTTCTGTGTTGTGATTTTTTGTTTTGTTTGTCTCCGTCCTGTGTCTTGTGTACCCAATGTTGCCAGTTTATCTAGATTGTCCATTCTTGATTGTTTGACTTCGATTTTCTCTAACGTTTATTTCCAATAATATTTCAGTTATATCATGGCGGTTATTCTTTTGTTGTTTTTGTTTTTGTGTTTGTTTGTTTGTTTTTATTTATTTATTTTTATTTTTCTTATTTTATTTTTTTTTAAAAACAAATACTACACTGTCGGAACAATTCTAAAAATAGAAAAATCTTTGTAACACAAGCTAAAACGATACCCCAACACATATATACATGACCGCTCACTTTCCTGTCAGTTCTATATTCTAATAGAAAAATCTGAAACGATACCCCAACACACATATATACATGACCGCTCACTTTCCTGTCAATTCTAAATTCCAATAGAAAAATCTTTGTAACACAAGCTAAAACGATACCCCAACACACATACACATGACCGCTCACTTTCCTGTCAATTCTAAATTCCAATAGAAAAATCTTTGTAACACAAGCTAAAACGATACCCCAACACACATACACATGACCGCTCACTTTCCTGTCAATTCTAAATTCTAATAGAAAAATCTTTGTAACACAAGCTAAAACGATACCCCAACACACATATATACATGACCGCTCACTTTCCTGTCAATTCTAAATTCCAATAGAAAAATCTTTGTAACACAAGCTAAAACGATACCCCAACACACATATACATGACCGCTCACTTTCCTGTCAATTCTAAATTCTAATAGAAAAATCTTTGTAACACAAGCTAAAACGATACCCCAACACACATATATACATGACCGCTCACTTTCCTGTCAATTCTAAATTCCAATAGAAACATCTTTGTAACACAAGCTAAAACGATACCCCAACACACATATACATGACCGCTCACTTTCCTGTCAATTCTAAATTCTAATAGAAAAATCTTTGTAACACAAGCTAAAACGATACCCCAACAGACATATATACACGACCGCTCACTTTCCTGTCAATCCTAAATTCTAATAGAAAAATCTTTGTAACACAAGCTAAAACGATACCCCAACACACATATATACATGACCGCTCACTTTCCTGTCAATTCTAAATTCCAATAGAAAAATCTTTGTAACACAAGCTAAAACGATACCCCAACACACATATATACACGATCGCTCACTTTCCTGTCAATCCTAAATTCTAATAGAAAAATCTTTGTAACACAAGCTAAAACGATACCCCAACACACATATATACATGACCGCTCACTTTCCTGTCAATTCTAAATTCTAATAGAAAAATCTTTGTAACACAAGCTAAAACGATACCCCAACACACATACACATGACCGCTCACTTTCCTGTCAATTCTAAATTCCAATGGAAAAATCTTTGTAACACAAGCTAAAACGATACCCCAACACACATATATACACGACCGCTCACTTTCCTGTCAATTCTAAATTCCAATAGAAAAATCTTTATAACACAAGCTAAAACGATACCCCAACACACATACACATGACCGCTCACTTTCCTGTCAATTCTAAATTCCAATAGAAAAATCTTTGTAACACAAGCTAAAACGATACCCCAACACACATATATACACGACCGCTCACTTTCCTGTCAATTCTAAATTCCAATAGAAAAATCTTTATAACACAAGCTAAAACGATACCCCAACACATATACACATGACCGTTCACTTTCCTGTCAATTCTAAATTCCAATAGAAAAATCTTTGTAACACAAGCTAAAACGATACCCCAACACACATTCACGTGACCGCTCACTTTCCTGTCATGATATAGGCACATCAGTAAAAGGTGGCTGGGTTAATCTATTTTTATGGTGCCAAACCCATGTAAGTTGAATAACAGCAGACAGACTAATCTAATAATATGCATTAAGTAAATGGAGATTGTCATTATTGCCATAATAAATAATGCATCTAACATGCTTTCAATTAATTTAATATGTTTGTATTATGGGTCTCTTAATTTCAATTACATTACATTTAGAAGTATAATCTTACGAGAATAATTAAAAATTTACTCTTGTAAATTTGTTATATGATATTCTATGTAATAATGCTATTATTGTCCTAAAACAACGTGTAATGGTTAACGTGCTCTCGTGGTTGAGTGCGGTAGATCGTGGGTTCGAACCCCGTTCGGATCAAACCGTAGACTATAAAATTGGTATTTGTTGCTCCTCCACTAAACACACAACATTAAAAGAAAGAGCAAAGATTGGTTGGCTCGGAATCAGGATATTGTGTCCGAGTGAGGCAACATGTCTATATGCGGACTGTTGTTTCAGTGAGCTAGAACTATAAAAAAAACAACAACAAAAAAACAACAAAAACTAAGCATGTTGTTCTAGTACAAAGCGCACCATATCCTCATCTCATTGACAATTAACTTGTTCTCGCTATGATATAGCTGAAACATTGCTGAGTTGACGCTAAACAACAAAAAACTCACTCACTCACTCACTCGGTCAGTCAGTAAAACTACCATATACATTACATATCATTTTTATGATATACTCTTGAAAATTATCCGTTATTTTTAATAGATTAGTGAATTTTTATAGAAAACTATAAATTAATATTTTAGCAATGTCAGTACGTCCATCCGTTCGTACGTGTCACATTTCCTTTTCGCTCGATATAACTGAGGTGTACCTTAAGAACATCAATTAGAACTTATACACAAGGTCAGGGGCAATCAGCGTAAGGTGAAGGTCGATTTCGGACTTTACTACTACTTTTTCCGTTCTGCAGTTAAGCTCCTGTATATTTTACGTGGGATCGAAATCATCTGACCTATGGACACATTTTCTCCTTTTTTGTCTGTTACGTAACACTTATGTTTACCATCGATATTTAGTGTGGTTCTAATCATTATTTTGTTTCTGTAGTGTTATGTAAACTATTGTTTGTCATTTGTCCTTTTTCTCTGGGTCATTGCTTGATTGATTGATTGATTGATCTTTGGTGTTTAAAGCCACATTCGGCAATATTTCAGCTAAATCAAGGAAACCATTTTTAGTGGTGGAAGAAGCCAAAGTACCTGGAGAGAACCACCGACCGTGGGCAAGCAACTGATAAACTTTATCACTTGCGGCTGCGAGTCGAGTGCACCCTTTTTGTAAATTACAAAGCCGGACGCCAACCCATGCCGTATTGGTGATAGACTTGTATGCGTTGCTAGGTAATCCAACTACCTTACTCATTGAGCCACCCGGGCCCTCTGGGTCATTGCATTGTCCCATACCTACCTCATTCCTGTATAAGTAGCATACATTATTGAATTTGTTATCGTCTCAGTATGCATAATATATTTGCCACTAGACTTTATGCAACCAATAACCTATGGTAGTTGGATTTACAAATACCTATGCAATCTGTGCCTATAGCTATGTACAACAGTATGTGAGTTCGAATCCCTCTCAGGCGAGTTGTACTCGATACAACATTATGTGATAAAGCTCGTCAGTGACTTGCAGCAGGTTGGTGATTTTCTCCGGGTACTTCGGTTTCCTCTACCAATAAAACTGACCGCCACGATATAACTGAAATATTTTTGAAAGTGTCGTTAAGCACCATCAAACAAACAAACAAACAAACCAATCAATGTTTTCACTAACGTAACACGTGATCTATCTTTTTTTTCAGGAATCAGTGACTCAGACTTTGACTACGTCTGGTTGGTTCACTATCGTAAGTAATTTTGTAAATATGAGTTCGAGGAAGATCATTTAAAGACATCCAGCCTCTAATCGACGTCCAATCCTCAAATCCATGTCCGATTTCTACGGCCCAGACATATGTACCTCGGATATATGTTCTTTTTTCACATTCTCAAATCGGCTTCCAATTCTCAAATCTATGACCATTTCTCACTTTCCTAAATCGACGTCCAATGACGTCACAGACGTATGCCCTAACACTAACCCCAACCATAAGCAATAAATCGGCCATAGATTTGAGAGTTTGGAAAGGACTGCGATTTGAGAATAAACTTTAATCGGACCGTGATTTTAGATAGTGACGTCAGTGGAAGCCGATTTGAGGAGTGGACGCCGATTTGAGTCTGGACGCTGATCTGAGTCTATCATATATAATGTTTACCCTAGTAGAGAATTGTTGCTTAACGTCAAGTCAGCTACATCATGGTAAAAATATGTTTTACTTTTTATTCTTTTTTTCTTTTTTTTTCTTTTTTTTAAGTGAGTGAGTGATTGTTGTTTAACGCTAACTCAGCAATTTTTCAGCTATATCATGGCGAGAACAAATTAATTTTCCATGAGATGATGGTGAGGTCCATTTTGTATTGGAGTTTTATAATGCTAAGTCATTAAAACAACAGTCCGCTGATAGACATGTCGCCCCACTAGGGCACATTATCATGATTCCGAGTCAACACGTCTTTGCTATTTCTCCTTAATGCTGCCTGCTAAGCGGAGAAGCAACAAATACCAATTTTTTAGTCTTTGGTTTGATTCGATCGGGGCTCGAACCCACCAACTACAGCACTCAAGGCGAGCACGCTAACCATTACACCACCGATGCGAAAATAGGTAAGTGGGTATTTAGGTCATGAGCGGGGGTGAAGTCACAGTTCTTATTAGTGTGTCGATATTGCTTTCATATCTACGATGTTTTTAATTAAATTTTGGAATTATTCTGACGATGTCATATTTTGTGCATGTTATTTAATTGATGAAAGCAGTCATAGATTGCATAATCAGACGTAAATCTGAGTAACATGCGATAGCAGTGACGACCAGGTCCTATCAGAGGGGGTCCAGTCGGTACATCGGTCCAAGTGTCAAGAAGGGGCATATGAATCTCTAAAGGGCCCCATAACCGTAACCATAGACATTTTATTTTGATTTTTCCATTTTTTGGGATATTTTCAACAATTTTTAGTCTATTTAGAAAAATAATTATGTAAAATTCAGACTTCTGAATTATGTCACTGCTTTGTATAAAGTTTGTCACTGCCTTGGTAAATTTCATTGCATGTGTTATCTGGACATTCTGATGCACAGGAAATACAGCATTTATGAAAGTTTACGATTGGTTTTAATTTACCTCAATTTTGAGTGAAGTCTCAGCCTGTCCCCGTGGCCCCGAAGCAGTCTTGTTCCGCGCTGCAAAATTTCTCTTGGAGGTCCTGGTGACGACGCCTTTGATTAAAACAATAAATATATATCCTGTTTAGACCCTTTGATTTTGTTGCTCCCAAAAATTTTCTTTAAATTTTAAACGTACCTGATCAAGATTATTCCAGAAACGCGTCGTGCCCACCAAATTTGATATCTACGTTTTTGATTTGAAATGCGTCTTTTACAGACTTGGTCGGACAGTCGTTTAAAATGGACTGACTCATTGTATAGAAGTCACCAACACATTTATGTGTCACAAAGTTCAATCTGGTATCCAGAACTGATAGTTGAAAATTCGTAAGTTGTCTTTGACATACAAAATATGGGCTATACCAATATATAATTCCACTCGAAATAGCATTACATCCAGGTGTATCCAAGATAAATTACAATGAATTCGGTAACAGACAGTACATACAGTGATTTGGAGGCTAGAACGGATGTACAGTCAAACCTGCCTATTTTGGTCACCTCTATCAAACAGTCACTTGTATTAAAAGATCATCTTTTTCTTGTCCTGTCATAGAAAATGGCATCTGAATTGAACCTCTTTTAGAAACGCATCGTGCGCACTAAATTTGATATCTACGTTTTAAAAGACCACCTTTTACTTTGCCCTAAATGTGACCTCCTAATGCAGGTTTCACTGTACCTAAGTTCACCGTGAAGAAGGCCTAATTCAAGTTTCAAGATTCAATGAAGCGTAACGTAATTAGCATAATTTTACAGATTTTGCACAAAAACGAATGTTAAAAAAAATCAACAGATAAAGAACTGGATTACAAAGAGGTAAACACTACCTACCCTTCCGGAGCACCTGAGTTCACTCCCGGTTTTTAGTGGGGTTCGTGTTACTCGATCTTTAGTTTTATATGTATGTTTTGTTGATCGTTGTTTGTCCTTTTGTACTTTTCCTTTTGGCCATTGTGTTGTCTGTTCTTCTTCGATATACGGCTTCTGATTGCCCTTTTGGTATCTTCAAACTCTTCTTTTTTCACCCATCTAATGAAACCCACCACAGGGGGACAATGCGAACAAAGTGGGCCGAAGTAATGACAAAGAGAGCATAAGGACAGCACAGGCGCTACGTCACTAATCACACGTTGTACAATGACAACGAAAACACCATCGTAGAAGGACAAAACGGACGCCAGGCCATACATGTCTGTTGTTTTCTTCACGAACAATAAATATGTTATATATAAAGGGCAATATATGTGATAGTCGGCATTTCACACACATATGAAACAAAAATTACCGACCGCATCATTTCACTCAGAAACAAGATTTGGGTCCATAAAACTAGTTCAATCGTACCACTTTTTATTGAAGTGTCTGTATTACCAAGCCTGGAGATGGAGTGTATATATGTGTGTGTGTTAGGGGTATCGAATTTGACTCTGATTTAACAAAAACTTTCAGATGGGATTTTGGAGTTGTTGTGACGAAGTGGTATGTGTTTTCTATTTTATTATAGCCACAAATGCATAATGACAAAACGCAATCCAAAGCAATCCAAATCAGTTTTGATCGAAAAGGACCAAAACAAAAACAGAAAAACTAAATTATATACTTAGTATATGTAATGAAATTGACTTAACCTTTTTACATTGTCTCGTTTTAGCGTGAAAGATTTGACTGCAGTCGGAGAGGACAACATAAAACTAAGAATAAGTTCTGATGGCGAAGTAAAATGGCAACCACCCGCCATATTGGAAACTTCATGTGACATGGACGTCACTTTATTTCCCTTTGATGTCCAGACATGTAATATACAAGTTGCTAGTTGGGGGTTCTACACGGACGCTGTTAATGTGATATTTTCACAAAATGAAATAAACATTGAAAACTATTATAAAAATGGCGAATGGGACCTTGTGGGAAGTACACAAATATCAAGTGAAATTATAGACGAACAAGGTTTAAAATTTTCGAAGCTGATTTTCCAAGTAAAGTTGAAAAGACTTCCAGGTCATTACATCATAAATATCATATTTCCGGTCATTTTGACAACTGTATTGACACTTATGGTGTTCATGTTACCAGTAGAATCTGGTGAAAAGGTTGGGTATACATTGACAGTTCTCCTGGCCTTGGCAGTGTTCCTGAATTTATTTGCTGGGAGAATGCCCACCACTTCAAAACACACGTCATTTCTTGGTACGTATTGTCATTAACAAATGAACCGCATCGGTGGAATAATGGTTAACACGCTCACCTCGACTGTGGGTAGATCATGGGTTCGAGTCCCGGTCGACTATAAAGACTATAAAATAGGTATTTATTGATTGTTTATAGCTGAAAAATTGCATTGCTGAGTTGGCGCTAAACAACAATCATGGTCGGTGGTTCTCTCCGGGTACTCCGGCTTCTTCCACCACTAAAACTGGTCGCCATGATATAGCTGAAATATTGCTGAAAGTAGAGTTAAACACCAAAAATCATCATCAAATTATTTTGATGATACTGTTGATTCCTACCTCTGTCAGACCAGCAAAGGTGCTTGCCCATGGCGGTGGTTCTCTCCGGGTACTCAGGCTTCCTCCACCACTAAAACTGGTCGCCATGATATAGCTGAAATATTGCTGAAACACAATAAATCAAATCAAATCAATCAAATCCAACAAAGTTAGTTGGATTTTTATAGTGCTGGCTCACTATGCATGTTGCTCCACTCGAGCACATTATCCTGATTACCGAGCCACCTAGCCCTCACTGTTAAATGATGTATGCTCAGCGAAGAAGTTGCAAATACCAATTTCATATTCTTTGGCTTTACCCAACTGGGGCGCGATCTCACTATCTACCGCATTCAAAACTACCATTCTAAACGTTATATCACTCACGAGGTTTGCTATATTGCATGGTAATCTTCAACAGCATCTATACCGGTCAATGACAAATTTCACTATGGGCTATGTTATGGTGTTTAACGTCACTTTCAACTATATTTCAGTTATATCGTGGTGTCAGTTTTATTTGTGGTGGAAACCGGAGTACTCAGAGGAAACCATCGACCTTCCCCAAGTCACTGACAAACTTTATCACATATTGTTCTATCGAGTACAGTTCGAATTCGAACTCACCACTTTAGTAGTGATAATCACTGATTGCACAGGCAGTTGTTGCACGATTATGACCACGACCTCACCACCTGCATTATGATATCTTTCCTTCAGTAAATGTGTCATATAGAGGGTGTAACAATGTTATCTATGACTACAAGATGTTATTGTTATACAAACAATACCATTCACATGGGGGAAAAATACCATTCACATGCCAAATCAGAAAATCTAGCGTAAACTATTCGATATCAGAGAACGACCATTTAACTATTGGGGGTGTATGTATTTTAAAGACAGTTTCTATCACAAAATGCTAAAGAAAAAATATCTTGACCTGAAAAATGTAGCCCCCCCCCCAAATAAATTTGACATGTCCAAAATCTGATATATTTTTTTCACATGCAAGATATTTTTGGCATGTGTGAGATAAACATTACCCCGCCACCCTAATGTCACATGGTCTGTCTCTTATATGGAATAGCTGTATACACATAGGTGTCCGTATAAATTGTATTGTTTATGCTTTCAGCAATTTTCCTGGTCGTATCACTCGGATTTGCCTTTGTTGTCATTTTCTGCACTATTCTGATTATCAGACTTCACTATAGAAAGGACAATAAGGCGTCATCCAATTGGATGTCAGGATTATCTCGATCATTTGTGAAGTCTTTTTATGACACCGACGGTGATAATAAACAATGCCCAGACAATGCATCACTCAAACATCTAAGTGATCATGATCATGTTAATAAACAATACCCAGGCAATGCATCACTTAAACACCCAACTGATCAAGATCGTGCTACAAACAAAGAGTCGTTATGCAATGAGAAGATAAAACAAGAAAAGACAGGTCATCAAGATTTAGCAAGATTATTCGACATTGTTTGTTTCTGTTTGTTTTCTTCATTGTATTTATTTGTAGTTGTGGGATTTTTTATTAGTGTCGGAATTCTTGTTGATCAGTAATGGACACATGTCACAGAGTTACTTCCCTTCATAGATAAAACATTTTAATAAGGGGGGTAATGTGTCGGAATTCTTGTTGATCAGTAATGGACACATGTCACAGAGGTAGTGTCGGAATTCTTGTTGATCAGTAATGGACACATGTCACAGAGGTAGTGTCGGAATTCTTGTTGATCAGTAATGGACACATGTCACAGAGGTAGTGGCGGAATTCTTGTTGATCAGTAATGGACGCATGTCACAGAGGTAGTGTCGGAATTCTTGTTGATCAGTAATGGACACATGTCACAGAGGTAGTGGCGGAATTCTTGTTGATCAGTAATGGACACATGTCACAGAGGTAGTGTCGGAATTCTTGTTGATCAGTAATGGACACATGTCACAGAGGTAGTGTCGGAATTCTTGTTGATCAGTAATGGACACATGTCACAGAGGTAGTGTCGGAATTCTTGTTGATCAGTAATGGACGCATGTCACAGAGGTAGTGTCGGAATTCTTGTTGATCAGTAATGGACACATGTCACAGAGGTAGTGTCGGAATTCTTGTTGATCAGTAATGGACACATGTCACAGAGGTAGTGTCGGAATTCTTGTTGATCAGTAATGGACACA
Organism: Bathymodiolus brooksi; assembly: GCA_963680875.1. Classification (NCBI taxonomy): domain Eukaryota; kingdom Metazoa; phylum Mollusca; class Bivalvia; order Mytilida; family Modiolidae; genus Bathymodiolus; species Bathymodiolus brooksi. Next base: position 43,654,066 of record OY804586.1, read on the forward strand.
TGTCACAGAGGTAGTGTCGGAATTCTTGTTGATCAGTAATGGACACATGTCACAGAGGTAGTGTCGGAATTCTTGTTGATCAGTAATGGACACATGTCACAGAGGTAGTGTCGGAATTCTTGTTGATCAGTAATGGACACATGTCACAGAGGTAGTGTCGGAATTCTTGTTGATCAGTAATGGACACATGTCACAGAGGTAGTGTCGGAATTCTTGTTGATCAGTAATGGACACATGTCACAGAGGTAGTGTCGGAATTCTTGTTGATCAGTAATGGACACATGTCACAGAGGTAGTGTCGGAATTCTTGTTGATCAGTAATGGACACATGTCACAGAGGTAGTGTCGGAATTCTTGTTGATCAGTAATGGACACATGTCACAGAGGTAGTGTCGGAATTCTTGTTGATCAGTAATGGACGCATGTCACAGAGGTAGTGTCGGAATTCTTGTTGATCAGTAATGGACACATGTCACAGAGGTAGTGTCGGAATTCTTGTTGATCAGTAATGGACACATGTCACAGAGGTAGTGTCGGAATTCTTGTTGATCAGTAATGGACGCATGTCACAGAGGTAGTGTCGGAATTCTTGTTGATCAGTAATGGACGCATGTCACAGAGGTAGTGTCGGAATTCTTGTTGATCAGTAATGGACACATGTCACAGAGGTAGTGTCGGAATTCTTGTTGATCAGTAATGGACACATGTCACAGAGGTAGTGTCGGAATTCTTGTTGATCAGTAATGGACACATGTCACAGAGGTAGTGTCGGAATTCTTGTTGATCAGTAATGGACACATGTCACAGAGGTAGTGTCGGAATTCTTGTTGATCAGTAATGGACACATGTCACAGAGGTAGTGTCGGAATTCTTGTTGATCAGTAATGGACACATGTCACAGAGGTAGTGTCGGAATTCTTGTTGATCAGTAATGGACACATGTCACAGAGGTAGTGTCGGAATTCTTGTTGATCAGTAATGGACACATGTCACAGAGGTAGTGTCGGAATTCTTGTTGATCAGTAATGGACACATGTCACAGAGGTAGTGTCGGAATTCTTGTTGATCAGTAATGGACACATGTCACAGAGGTAGTGTCGGAATTCTTGTTGATCAGTAATGGACACATGTCACAGAGGTAGTGTCGGAATTCTTGTTGATCAGTAATGGACACATGTCACAGAGGTAGTGTCGGAATTCTTGTTGATCAGTAATGGACACATGTCACAGAGGTAGTGTCGGAATTCTTGTTGATCAGTAATGGACACATGTCACAGAGGTAGTGTCGGAATTCTTGTTGATCAGTAATGGACACATGTCACAGAGGTAGTGTCGGAATTCTTGTTGATCAGTAATGGACACATGTCACAGAGGTAGTGTCGGAATTCTTGTTGATCAGTAATGGACACATGTCACAGAGGTAGTGTCGGAATTCTTGTTGATCAGTAATGGACACATGTCACAGAGGTAGTGTCGGAATTCTTGTTGATCAGTAATGGACACATGTCACAGAGGTAGTGTCGGAATTCTTGTTGATCAGTAATGGACACATGTCACAGAGGTAGTGTCGGAATTCTTGTTGATCAGTAATGGACACATGTCACAGAGGTAGTGTCGGAATTCTTGTTGATCAGTAATGGACACATGTCACAGAGGTAGTGTCGGAATTCTTGTTGATCAGTAATGGACACATGTCACAGAGGTAGTGTCGGAATTCTTGTTGATCAGTAATGGACACATGTCACAGAGGTAGTGTCGGAATTCTTGTTGATCAGTAATGGACACATGTCACAGAGGTAGTGTCGGAATTCTTGTTGATCAGTAATGGACACATGTCACAGAGGTAGTGTCGGAATTCTTGTTGATCAGTAATGGACACATGTCACAGAGGTAGTGTCGGAATTCTTGTTGATCAGTAATGGACACATGTCACAGAGGTAGTGTCGGAATTCTTGTTGATCAGTAATGGACACATGTCACAGAGGTAGTGTCGGAATTCTTGTTGATCAGTAATGGACACATGTCACAGAGGTAGTGTCGGAATTCTTGTTGATCAGTAATGGACACATGTCACAGAGGTAGTGTCGGAATTCTTGTTGATCAGTAATGGACACATGTCACAGAGGTAGTGTCGGAATTCTTGTTGATCAGTAATGGACACATGTCACAGAGGTAGTGTCGGAATTCTTGTTGATCAGTAATGGACACATGTCACAGAGGTAGTGTCGGAATTCTTGTTGATCAGTAATGGACACATGTCACAGAGGTAGTGTCGGAATTCTTGTTGATCAGTAATGGACACATGTCACAGAGGTAGTGTCGGAATTCTTGTTGATCAGTAATGGACACATGTCACAGAGGTAGTGTCGGAATTCTTGTTGATCAGTAATGGACACATGTCACAGAGGTAGTGTCGGAATTCTTGTTGATCAATAATGGACACATGTCACAGAGGTAGTGTCGGAATTCTTGTTGATCAGTAATGGACACATGTCACAGAGGTAGTGTCGGAATTCTTGTTGATCAGTAATGGACACATGTCACAGAGGTAGTGTCGGAATTCTTGTTGATCAATAATGGACACATGTCACAGAGGTAGTGTCGGAATTCTTGTTGATCAGTAATGGACACATGTCACAGAGGTAGTGTCGGAATTCTTGTTGATCAGTAATGGACACATGTCACAGAGGTAGTGTCGGAATTCTTGTTGATCAGTAATGGACACATGTCACAGAGGTAGTGTCGGAATTCTTGTTGATCAGTAATGGACACATGTCACAGAGGTAGTGTCGGAATTCTTGTTGATCAGTAATGGACACATGTCACAGAGGTAGTGTCGGAATTCTTGTTGATCAGTAATGGACGCATGTCACAGAGGTAGTGTCGGAATTCTTGTTGATCAGTAATGGACACATGTCACAGAGGTAGTGTCGGAATTCTTGTTGATCAGTAATGGACACATGTCACAGAGGTACCTCGCTACATAGATAGAACATTGTAAGAATGGAAGTAATTATTGGCGTCGGAATTCTTGTTGATCAGTAATAGACGCATGTCACATAGTTACTTCCCTTCATCAATAGAACATTTTAATAAGGGAGGTAATGTGTCGGAATTCTTGTTGATCGGTAATGGACGGATGCCACATAGTTACTTCCCTTCATCAATAGAGAATTTCAATAATGGAGGTAATGTGTTGGAAATCTTGTTGAAAATAATGTATGCTTGTCACAGAGTTACTTCCCTTCATCGATGAAACAATTTAAGAAGAGTGGTAATAAGAACAATTGAACATAGAGCACGAAGATACTGCGTAAATTAGTGTAAATTTGAATTCAGTAAATACACATTTCGCTATTTTATATTTCATTGGTAGTGCTAGAGAAAAACAAATGGAAATTCAAAAGGTTTGAAAAATATAAGAACAAGTCAGCATACATGTCATTCCAATAAATTAGTGTACAGATTAAAAAAAGAGAGATGGTTGTTGTTTAAACTTTTGTTCATCATGCTTTATATTCGGTAAAAAGCTCCCGAGAGCTTGTGTTTATTGTTATACAAAAACCGAATTCAAATAAAGTTTCTTATCTTATGCTTTCCTTATTTCATTTTCGCCGCATAACTTATGTACATTTTGTATATGTAAATATAAGCGAGGTTCCGAATGGAATGGATTTATTGTACATATCAAACAATTTAAGCATATTATACATTTCCGAATGGCATGGATTTTTAGTAAATATTAATCAATGTAAAATATATTGTACATGTTCCGAATGGCATGGATTTATAGTAAATATTAAACAATGTAAAACATATTGTGCATGTTCCGAATGTCATGGATTTATAGTAAATATATAACAATTTAAAACATATTGTACATGTTCCGAATGGCATGGATTTATAGTAAATATATAACAATGTAAAACATATTGTACATGTTCCAAATGGCATGGATTTATAGTAAATATATAACAATGTAAAACATATTGTACATATTGACTTATGAGTAAAACTTAATAAATAAATTGATTATCTTTCTTTTATATCTATCTATATATATGTGTGTAAATATATATGGATTCATCCCGGATTTTTTTGTGGGGTCCGTGTTGCTCGCCTTTTTAGTTTTCTGTGTTGTGTTAAATGTCTTGTTTGTCTTTGTTCTGTGTCTTGTGTCCAGCGTTGCCTGTACCTCTGAAAATCAATACACGTTGTATGTATATTTAGTCACACTTTAGAAGAAATCGTTATCAACCTTAGAAAATCCTACTTTCACTTTCTATAGCATGCACATTCAGGTTAAGTACTACGTTAGAATGCATCAAACATTTTATTTAAAACCACTGGGTCATCAAATGTGGGTTGCAACTTATATTTTTTTTTCTCTCCTGAAATGCTGTCTTTTACAATAATTTATGGGTTTAATATTTATTTTATAATGTAGAGATTTATTTTGTATTTTCGTGTACTACTTCATCATGAATTATTTTGCGATATTCTCATGGGAGCAATGTTTGGTTCGTCTTTACCCCCAGTTGATTGTAGGAGGGCACGTGTCTTATTTCAATATATGTGTTGTTTTTGCTTGCGCATAGTGGTGTTTTGTTTTCTTCGTCTTGTGTACCCTATATTGCCAGTTTTTCTGGATTGTCCATTTTTGATTGCCCATTCTGTATTTTCTAATGTTTATTTGACTGGTCTTTGGATTAAGGGTTATTACATCTAGATATGCCGTCATTGTATTAAGGGGAGATAATAAACCTAAGATTAGACACAAATTAACAAATCAAAGGCAAGCCTATGTTTACTTCAACATTCCAACGCATTATGTACCTGTTTCTGGTGAGGACACAGATTAATCAACACACCGTCGATAGGAACCATTGCAAGGCCTAAACGGGTTAGCCAAAATCGGCTATGATCATATATTCATGAGGGAGATTGACATTATATAGAGTAAATTTAAAAAGTTGGCAATTGTCTAGTAAATAAGCTCATCATCCATAAACAAGCAACGAAGTAACTTCTTGCAGACAGACTGCCTCGTGATCATATATTATTTCTATGTCAGCCTAAAATATTCGTTATTTAAACTGAACAGAGTTGCTAATCTTTTTAGTTTTCCTTATGACTTATTTTCGTTCTATGTCTTGTGCCCACTGTTACCTAGATGTTTCTGTATTGTCTATTCTTGATTGTCCCTTCGGTTTTCTCTAATGTTTATGTAAAAAATAATGGCCGACATTATATTTAACCATCACAACACAATGCACTTTCGTAGCAAACATAAATCTGTTAAAAAGACACAAATATGATCAGGTTAGCAGACGCTGAAATATGTGTCCGGGCATGGAACATGCACAAATATTTGGCGACGTTTAATTGGTTAATGGGATCACAACGCCATCGTGATATTTAGGTCAACAGCACACAATCAGATATAAATAAGCAATAAGAAACCTTCACCTGCACCTTGATATTAAATGTTGAATGTTCTTCCGAGTGAGTGAGCCTGCACCTTGATATTAAATGTTGAATGTTCTTCCGAGTGAGTGAGCCTGCACCTTGATATTAAATGTTGAATGTTCTTCCGAGTGAGTGAGCCTGCACCTTGATATTAAATGTTGAATGTTCTTCCGAGTGAGTGGAAAGAGACAAACAAAATATCACCAAGCCTCCTCCCTTAGTAAAATAAATAAATTAAATCATATTACCCATGTCTCCTTCTTGTCCATATGCATATGGACAATGCAACAATAAATATGACAACTTCTCCACACACAGAACCAGCTATGATGAGGTAACGTTTCCATGATGTATATTGAGGTATCACTATAATAATGAAAACGTAGATATCTAATTTAGTGCTCGCAACTCGTTTCTGTGATAACATTCATCGGGTACATTCAAAGTCGAAAGAATAAAAGGCCAAATACGGCAATTCAAAAGTTTTTGGGGGCAAGAACAACCAAATGACCTAAGTAGAACAACCAAAATCGGCTATGGTTGCGTCGGGGGAGGGAACCTTACATTTGATCAATAATTACATTAATAAAGAGGTAGCATAGTAAGTAAGTGAGTGAGGGAGGGAGGGAGGGAGGGAGGGAGGTGCGTGCGTGCGTGCGTGCGTGCGTGAGTGCGTGAGTGCGTGAGTGCGTGAGTGAGTGAGTGAGTGAGTGAGTGAGTGAGTGAGTGAGTGAGTGAGTGAGTGAGTGAGTGAGGCCAACTTAGCAATTTTTTAGCAATATCACGACGAGAACAAGTAAATTTTCAATGAAATGATGATGATGCGGACCGCTTCGTATTAGACTAACACGCTAAGCTGGATAGACATGTCACCCGACTCGGACACAGTATCCTGACTCTAACCCAACCAGTCTTTGCTCTGTCTCTTTAGTGATGCGTGCTTAGCCGAGAAGCAACAACAACCAATGTTACAGTCTTTGGTTTGACCAGATCGGTGCTCGAACTCACGATCTGCAGTACTCGAGGCGAGCACGCTAACCATTACACCACCGATACGGTTATATATTTAGGGCATAATATATAACCCACAAAAGTACAATCAAGTGTGGGCACAGATAGTCTAGACTGTCTGTGTGTCCTTAAAGTACCATATATATGTAATTGAACAGGTACTTACATTAATAGAAAGATGACCATTGCATTTGACCTTTGAACTTTGAACTGGACAAAGGTTATATTGACTTTATCTATAGAACCCGAGGTTATCGGACAAATGCATTTCAATTGTATCAAGCCTATCTATTTCATTCATAAAAGTCACATTTTCGATACCACGTCATAAACTTTCGGAAAAGTTTGTTTTGTAAATTGTTCACCATTTTTTTTTTGGTGGTTGGTTTCGAGATTAAGAATGGACATTCTTTATCTGGTAATTGTGTTCAACGTTGTTCTGGTCAATGGTAAGTTGATATATATATATACACTTATCTTAAACATAACGGTCAATTGTCCATTATATAATAAAAACGTAGATATCAAATTTAGTGCGCACTACGTTTCTCTTGACTAACCTTCATCAGGTGACACTCAATATCAAAATATAATTATAACCTGCATATAAAGGGCAAATTTTCACGTTCCTTAATTGATATATATATATGGTTAATGTTATGTCTGGTCTGATTCACTACGTATTAATGGACTAGTTGTTGCTGAATCTCAAGTGAACATGCTTTTCAAATTTGAAGGTCTTAGCTTATTCTGTTTTAATTGTTTTTGCTCGAAGTCAATCACTTTGATAGAAAATATTATATTTTCAAGTTTCCACCCAACCGTACCCATATTATAGTTTTGCGTTTTGGCTTAGATTTCGTTTGGTTCATTGTGTTTAATGCTATTTTCAACAATATTTTTCAGGTATATTGTGGTGGTCAGTTTTATTGGTGGAGGAAACCGGAGGACCCGGAGAAAGCCACCGACCTGTCGCAAGTCACTGACAAACTTTATCACATAATGTTGTATCGAGTACACTTCGTCATGAACAGGGTTCGAACTCATAACGTTAACAGTGATAAACACTGATTGCACAGGTAGTTGTAAATCCAACTACCATACGATCATGACCACGACCACCCCTTGCAAATATTTGAATTTGATTTATATCAATAATGTACTACCATGTTACTAAACCTATTTCGAGTAGAATATGTTCATGATTCCAGGAAATCCCATGAGGAGAACAGGATGTGCTCCTTATCCGAAAGACTGTAAAACTGAGTGCGTATCGATCGCTGCTGACGGATGTGTAATTTGTCAATGTTCTTCTCATAATGCCTACACTGGAAGTAGTTCCAGTTCAGGTAAATTCAGTATCATAAGATTAATGTCGATTTTTGTTCTATATTTCAACACAACTTTTTGCTGCAAATAAAAGCTAAAATATTGATATAACATGAAAGGTGATTAACAACCATTCCGATCAAGATGTTTGAACACCACTTTCAACAATATTTTAGTAATATCGTGGCGGTCAGTTTTATTGGTGAAGGAAAGCGGAGTACCCGTAGAAAACCACCGACCTGTCGCAAGTCACTGATAAACTTTATAACATCAATCCAATAAAGAACCTCTACAAACTGTCTGTTAAGTGCAATAAGTGCAGCATTCTGAAAACACGTGATATTCCGCTACATCGCTTCTTTATGGAGGGTGCAGATATTGGGTGACCGGATAAGCACCCAATTTCTGCAAACTAAAAGAAAATATCATTATTATTTTTTTATTGTCATTATTTATTTATACCTAAAATATTATATTTCTTGTACAAAAATCCATTGCTGTATGTAACTAAGTCAAAGGTTATATATGTGCTCTATTTGGTTACCTTGGCAGAATGTTTGCTTACATAGCTATCTCCTTCTACTATCAAACTAGTTTAACGCCCCCATTTTTTCTTGAAGTGCCCGAATCAAGGTAGGAAAATGAGCGGTCGTAAATATTTGTGTGCTAGGGGTCTGTATTTTGTTCCTGTTTCTACGAATTTTCTATTTTATTTTGGAACTGTCCTGACAGTGTAGCAATATTGTTTTTAATCTGATCATAATACTCTACAATGATTCAGGAAAGATGTCTCAATCACAAAATAACAATGGCTGTCCAGTTTATCCAAGCGACTGTCCCGGGAGTTGTTCAGCACTGAATGCAATAGGATGTCCTATATGCACATGCGCAGCTTGTAAGTTATTGATATTGTTTCCCTAGTTTTCTTGCAATTATACATCAACGCTGCTCATCCAGTTTTATGCGAGGGAAGACATTTGTCAACCGTTGCATGACCACATCATTACATTAAGAGAGCAGATTTGGGTTCATAGCAACAAATTACCCCCCCCCCCCCCCCCCCCCCCACCTGTTTATTTAAGTACCTACGCCAACCCAGGCAAATGTCGGTCGAGTACATTTGAGTAAGGGGTATCGATTTTGCCCCGTTCTACGAGATTTCAATCATATTTTGCGACAGACTGGCATTTTTGTGTTTTTCATTTTGTTGGGGACAATCGTGGTCGTGGTTGTATGGTAGTTGGATTTACAACTACCTTTGTAATCAGTGCCTATCACCACTTAAGTTGTGAGTACCAACCCCGTTCATGGCGAGGTGTATTTGATACAACATTATATGATAAAGTTTGTCTGTGACCTGCGGTAGGTCGGTGATTTTCTCTGGATACTCCGGTTTCCTCAACCGATAAAATTGGCCGAACGATATAGCTGAAATATTGTTGAAAGTGGCGTAATTAAACAAATAAATGGATGTGCTATTTTCTGTTCTACAGTATGATATTCTTTATTTCTGGCGGGAAAATCGCCACATCCGAGTATTTTTTAAAGTTTTTATCTTATTTTGGTGTATAGATGATGGGCTATCAGCAAGAAAACAAATGACTGCCGAAATAACATTACAAATACTGTTATCATTATGCTCAATATCACATTAGGAAGCTTTAATTACAGACACGTGGAACAACAACAGGGTTCACATCGGGTAAATAGTTGTTTTATTACAATTAATTACAGTTAAACCTGTATTAAGAGGTCACTTTTGAGACAAAGAAAAAGTAGCCATATAAGACAGGTGACCTCTTAAAAGAGGTTCAATTCATATGAAATTCTCTATGGCAGGACAAGAAAAAGGTGACCTTTTAATACAGAAGGCTGCCTAATAGAGGTGACCGCAAGTGCAGATTTTACTGTACAAGCAAACTCATTTACAGCAATCTGACTGTAGGACATGTCACAATTCGTGAAATTACGATATATTCATGATATATATATATTACATGTAGTGCGCATAGCATTGATTTTGTTCCATTACAGGAAGTAATGTCGCAAAAAAAAACACACAAAAAATACGTAGATTTTACGACATCAAAATAAACCGCCATTTTATTTTATCTCTAAGCAGCAAACAACACTTCATCCTCAACTAGCAATAATCCAAAATCTGTCAACGGATGTCCAAGTTTTCCAAAGGATTGTTCTAATGCTGCCATTGATCCGAAAACAGGATGCGTCATCTGTAGCTCTGGTAATGTTTTCTTTATGCATAGGGGACCGTCGTGGTCGTGATCGTATGGTAGTTGGATTTACAGCTACTTATGCAATCTGCATATCACCACTAACGTTGTGTGTTGGGATCCCACACATGCGAAGTGTACGCAATACACCATTACCCACCCTAACCATATTTTATGTTTATAATAAAGCAAGTGCAGCTTATAAAAGAAGTTCAACTATATTTGTTTCTAAAATAGTTTAAAACGTGCTTTTTAATTGAAACTCATTTTTAATTAGATGGGATAGTAATTCCACAAATGTTTGTTAATAAACCTGGTTGGATGGTTTATGGTGCTTAACACTACTTCCAGCAATATTTCAGTCATATGGTGGAGGTCAGTTTTATTGATGGCGGAAACCGGAACAAAATGTCGCGATGACGACGACCCTTATGCAAAATAATGTGTACTAAAAACGAATCCAAGTGCCTAGATCACATCAATGCTTTTCGATATGGGGTTACCATCTCTGTTGGGGGGGGGGGGGGGGGGGGAGGTAACAACAATATCGAAGACTTGACCGTGGACTATAGTTGGTGGCGTGTTTGTAGATAAGAAAAGTTTGAAGATTCCAATGAGATAACGAAAAGCGGTAAATCGCAGTAGGACAGACAATAACCAAAAAAACAAAAGAACAACGATCTTCCAAAGATTAACCAGAAACTCAAGATCGAGCGACACGAATAAAGAAGCCCCTGTACGTTGCAGACCTCTTTGGTAGATACCAAAAACAAATAGTAGGCGCCTTATACCTTCTCTGATAGGCTAACATTTTATCCCTATCAACTTTCCAGATTTTTTCAATGTCAGTTAAAAGTCGTTGTCCTGGATGTACCATGCACACTTCGTGTCAGAATATTATATAGATATTGTTGAAATCCTTCTCGTTCTGAATCTTTATGAAATATTTACCGCTGTATGTTCAGCTATCGGTAATCAATGAATGAATCAATCAATCAATCAATACAAAATGTTGCATTATCAATAACAATGGAATCAATATCAAGAGAAAGTAAAATATAAAAAAAATATTTTAAAAGGGTCGTCATCACAACAAACCTCGTCAAGCGAAACAGGAGGGGTAACAGGAGGAGGGACGGGAGGAGGAACACATCAAACAGGTAGTAGGACATTTATAATTTATTTACTAGTCAGTGTTTCTGTACTGAAATAGTTAATAAGATATAATAATTATTGAAATTTACTCTCACTGAATACCCCGTTAATGTAATTATGATAAAAAATCAAGTTCAGCTCACAAAAGCAGGTGTGACCGTAGCCGATTTTGACTTACCTATTTTGTCCATTTTGCTAACTTTCTCTTGAACACTTTTGAATTATTTTACTTTGGATTTTGAGTGAACCTGGTGAAGGTTATTCAAATATCTCGTGTGCATTGAATTAGATACGATTTAGATATGATTTTATATCAGATTTTTTCTTCAGATCGATATTTAAATATTGATTCAAGCACCACTGATAAAGCATGAGTAGTACGATGGATCGTGCCACTAGTGGAAGAGGACTGCCTACACTTTCGGAACGCACGTGTCCACCACCGAGAGGAGAAGGGCGCAGTGTATATCGACCACTGTTTGTCTTCCTTGTTGTTTTTCTATTGGACATTTTTTGTCTCTCCTAATATTTGTGGCTTTTGATTTCTGATCTGTTCGAATGTTTCGTACGTAACATTTGGAATATTGAAGATTACATTGTTTGGTATTCAGCGCCACATCAACAATATTTCTTCTATATTGATCTGGTCAATTGTACTGATGTGAGAAACCGGAATTCCCACAGAAAATCAGTGAAATACTGCATGGAGCTGACACAAGCTGTGTTGCTGAGTCATCCCCATTCTATAATTATATTATATGACGTCAACAATCATACTATCACGGCATTTTTTTTATATAATAATGTCACATTGTGATGGAACCTTTGCTTCGTACGTAACATTTGTAAAACAACACTCTTTATCTAGATGTTGGTGTTTAGCGCCACATCAACAATATTTCTTCTATGTCAACCTGGTCAATTGTCTCGATGTGGGAAACCGGAATCCCCATAGAAAATCGCGGACATACTGCATGGAGCTGACACAAACTGTATTTAATCATACAAATTCCACAGCTAGATATGAAGTCAACCACCATACTATCAAGGCATGTTTTTATGGATTTTAATGTCACATTATGGTGGATTGATTTGATTTGATTTGATTTGATTTATTGTGGTTAACACCACTTTCAGCAATATATTTAGCTATATCATGGCGACCAATTGTAGTGGTAGAAGAAGCCGGAGTACCCGAAGAGAACCATCGACCATGGGCAAGCAACTGGTAAGCTTTATCACTCGCGACTGCGAATCGAGTGCACCCTTTTAATTTACAAATCCGGGCGCGAACCCACACCGTATTGGTGATAGGCTTGTATGAGTTGTTAGGTAATCCAACTACCTAACTCATTGAGTCACCCGGCCCCTCCCATTATGGTGGAACCTTTGTTGCATTCGTTGCTTTTTTAAAAAACAAAAAATGTCACCCCAAATATATGCATGTACTTTACAGGAACTGGATGTCCACCATCTCCGAAAAACTGTCCAATGTCGTGTGTTTCCATGGATACCATGGGCTGTGTGTTGTGTAGATGCAGTAATACTACAGGTTAGATCTGATAATAATGTGCTTAGTCATGAAATAAGATATTAATACAGACACTATGCTAAACTAAAATAGGGGGTGTTAGTGTTCTGTTGTTTAATGCCACTTTCAACAATATTTCGGTAATATCGTGGCGGTAAGTTTTATTAGTGGAGGAAACCGTTTCGAGTACCCGGAAAAAAACCATCGACCTGTCACAAGTCACTGGCATACTTTATCTCATAATGTTGTATCGAATACACATCGCCTCAGTGAAATAAAAGTAGTGTAAAATAATGTTCTGTCGCCAGCAGAATGTAATATAAAGGTAAACAATTCCCGTCCCCAGAACCCAAGATTAATTATTTGAGAAGAATCTCCTTTCAAGTGACTTGCAACTTCATATATTATTGAGCATCGTAAGATCGCCATTAAAAACAAAAATACGTAATACTTGTTTAATAAATATAGAATATACAATGAACAGGAAAGAAATGCAAAAGCGCTCTGCACGCCTCTCATTACTTTCTTTTTCTAAGTCTCATTCAAATTCATTTCATACTCAGAGACAAGATATGTACAATCAAACCTGCCCATGCGGTCACCTCTATTAAGCAGTCACCTCTATTAAGCAGTCACCTTTATTAAGCATTCACCTCTATTAAGCAGTCACCTCTATTAAGCAGTCACCTGTATTAAAAGATTACCTTTGTCCTGTCATGTCATAGAACATTTCATATGAATTAGACCTCTTTTAAGAGGTCACCTGTTCTAAAAAGACCACTTTGTCTTTGTCCCAAAGGTGACCTCTTAATACAGGTTTGATTGTATATTATGTTTATCCTGCAGCATTATACATTTATCATGACCGTGACAGTTTTCTGCGTTATCTATCTATTCACTGATAGGTAAATGTTGAGCACCTGCACATTTCTCAATTGATCTGATATACCAGTGTGTGGTTCCTACCATGATTTCATTGATAGAAGATTGCTGCTACAGTACAGTCAGAGACATACCATAATAAATCACTGTGATAGGCGTATTACTCTTCTTGGTGAAATGGATATTTCTTTTGTTCTGTTGAATGTATTTTCAAAATTTCTTTTGTACAAGGGTGTTACATAATATCACCCATAATGCACAGGAAAGTGACTAAATAGATTAAACAGAGCAAAACAATATCAGTGTCACTTCGAAGAGTGATACATCTATCACAGCTATGACTCTGACTGTACTGTAACAATGAAGCTACTGAACAGAGGGTTACTAGTGGTTAAACTGTAGGCATCACTTTGAAAGTTTTACGGACGCCACCATGATGTGATATACCGTTACGGAATATTTGTCTTACAAATGAGCATGGATATGTTCAGTTTGTCGTATTGATAATCTAGTCCTTTCCTCAATCAAGACTTATCACCGGTATTGTAACAAGAGTAACAAGACGGATGCCACACGTGGAGCAGGAACTGATCACCCTTCCGGAGCACCTGAGTTCACCCTCGGGTTTTTGTGGGGTTCATGTTGCACGATCCTTAGTGTCCTGTGTAGCGGTTTGTAGATCGTTGTTCTTTCCTTTTTCTTTTGCCATTGCATAGCCTGTCCTTGTTCGATATACGGCTTCTGATTACCCCTTTGATATATCAAAATTTTCCTATCTTAACACTGTTTATGACTACTATTTCCGAATTAAATTCTCTTGCGCAGAGCTTTTCGGCATAGAAGATGATTAGGTAACAATGTTATCGGGTTGCCATGGCAATATAGGTTGAAAGGGACATGGCATACATTTTACCATTATATGCAAATTGAGAATAATGTACAAAAACATGGCGGGGTTAAATCCTTTTTAAGGGTTTTATTTTTAACTGAATATAATTTAAGATATAACACATTATTTCTGCAACATTTCTTTTACTATACTGTGTTTTTTTGTTTTTTGTTTTGTTTTTATGTATCTTTATTCTCATACAGCCAAATACAATGGTACAGAGAAAACGTTAAGCACAATGATTTGAGAAACACATATTCTTACAGGATCTGGTTCTACCACCGGATCCGGAAGTGGAAGCACAACTATCGTCAACGGACCAGGATGTGCACCATTTGACGAGAGTTCGTGTAAAAAAGACTGTATAAAAAAAGACAACGACCACTGTTTAATATGCGATTGCTCAGGTTTGTAGACCAGATCACAATCCTTTCTGGAGCCGTCGCGGTCGTGGACGTATGGTAGTTGGAGTTACAACTACCTATGCAATCAGTTCCTATCACCACTAAAAAGTGAGATTGCTTCCCTCTCCGTGACTTGCTGCAGGTCGGTGATTTCTCCGGGTACTCCGGTTTCCTCTGCCAATAAAACTGATCGCCAATCATCATTTGTGCAAAAACCTGAAAGTGTTTCGTTTAATTTGATTATGAAGCGCTACAAAAACATGAATCTGATTATCCCTTTGGTATCTACAAACTCTTCTTGATATTATTTGACAATAGTAAGGAATGCAATAAGCCAGCAAATAACTTGCCTTAACAATACTTAATACACAATATGATTTTCGCGTTTTGCGAGAAATTTTTCACTTTGAGTTGTTAAAAACACGTCGGTGCAACACATTCAGATCTTGTTAACATTAAAACTTTAAAGCCTTTTCATTCATCTATGCAGCAATTCAAACATAAACAAAAATCATATTCAAAAAGATAAGCAGAATCCATAGATCAAAGAAGCTCAGACAACATAATGGCCGAAAGAAAAAGGACAAAAGGACAAACAACAATCTACAAGACACACACATAAAACTAAAGATCGAGTAACACGAACCCCACTAACAACTGGAGATGAACCCAGGTTCCCCCGGAGGGTAAGCAGTTCCTGCTACACCAGTGGCACCAGTCATATTACTCTAGTTGAAAACGCGGTTATAAATTATGAATGATAGGAAATTGTGGAACACATCCGTGGTCATTTATCGCACAGACGTTCCGTAATACGTATTAAAAAATCTGGACGTATATGATATTATTTTCGGGTATTATAAT
Organism: Bathymodiolus brooksi; assembly: GCA_963680875.1. Classification (NCBI taxonomy): domain Eukaryota; kingdom Metazoa; phylum Mollusca; class Bivalvia; order Mytilida; family Modiolidae; genus Bathymodiolus; species Bathymodiolus brooksi. Next base: position 43,669,834 of record OY804586.1, read on the forward strand.
GAGAACATTATGAAACGTTGGTAATTGCCGTATATACAGAAAAAGGCGATTTTTGTTAGCCTTACGTACAATCCTTGATATGAAAAAGGAATATTTCGATAAAAATGGTAATGGTATAACAATATGTTATTGACATTAACTCATGAAGTATGATAAATCCAGATACGCTTTATTTAACTGTTCGGAAACATGTGTTTCCATTTGCCCTTTTCGTATGGGATTTTGTGAAGAGAATATGTTTCTCTCATAACTGTAACGTTAACTTCATACTGTTCAAAGGATAGCACAAATGATGGTTTTAATTTATTTTTTATGCTACATGTACAGTATCATCCGGAAGTGGAAAACAAAACACCGGAAGTCAAAGTTCAGGCGGCCATGGTTCCGGTGGATGCCCTCCCTTTGATGTATCAACTTGTGATATGAATTGTGTCGGAATGGATGCTATGGGTTGTCTAAGTTGTAACTGTCCACCTTCTACAACAGGTATTTCCCCCAAATAAAATGTCAATAATATAGATCCCAGCGGTGGGGAGGGGTACACTATTTTGTCTAGCAATTCGCCTTGTACAACATATACATGTAAGTGATATCCCCCAAAATATCAGAAATGACATTATAAATGTTGGAGTTATGGTGTTTTAGCGCCACTTTCAACAATATTTCAGCTATATCGTGGTGGTCAATTTTATTGGAGGTGAAAACCGGACAAACTTTATCACATAATGTTGTATCGAGCACACCTTGTCACAAGCGAGATTCGAACTCCCAACTTTGGTGGTCATAAGGACTGATTGTATAGGTAGTTGTTAATCATATGGATGTTATTGAACATACGATACTCTTCCACTTTACACCTGGATACATATTAAATAAACCAACTGTGCTATTACTGCTGTTCTTCGTTTTACAGTTAATGTGTAGGGTCTAACAAATTGACATTACCTAGTACTGGTTCTGAAAACAAATCTAATATATAATCATGACAAAAATATTTGTATGTATTTGATAGCAAGTCCCGGTGTAACTACATCGTCTTCTGGTGGCGGGAGTGGTTCGGGTGGTGGACAAGGTTCCGGTGGGTGTCCGCCATTTGACGTTTCGGTGTGCGACATGGATTGTGTGTCAATGGATTCCAGGGGCTGCTTAAGCTGTGTGTGTCCGACATCAACAGGTAATATTTAACTAATCAATAAATCCAGAATAACCGAAAGCATTGCTTAAAATATTGGTCAAGTGACCAGAAGATCTATGCTACCTAAACGCCAATTCGGCTATGTTTCAGCTATATCATTGCGATATTAATTTTCAATGATGATGTGTGACTTATTGATGTCTCTTTGATGTCTGTTATGTTGTTCAGGGGCGGATCCAGGATTTTTTGGCGTAAAATCGTGACATTTCACTCGAAATACCTCAAACATTTTCGCGCCTCCCTCCGCTCGGCGCAATTTTTTTAAGTTTGCCCCCCTAACTTGAAATCCTGGATCCGCCCCTGTTGTTACATCACTGTGATATTTTTCGATGCAACAATGTAGATGATAGTACTACCTTGGGTGGCATCAAAATTAAATGGCCATTTTCCATGTATATTGTGGTGGCGGGATGAAATTCAACATGCCTTTAGAGCAAATGATGTGCACTAGTAATGTTGGTATCAGTACAAATTGTCCTCCATAGAGCAACATATCGAATTAAGTTGTTGCATTTTGGGAAATTTTTTAATGATCTCAAATTCAAGATGGCTACCATCATGATAGAATCACTCTGTTTTGTTGACATTTCCCATGGTTCACCCAACAAAGCTGAACTTCCCTTCCCCTGGTGGCGTATATGGGAAGCCTACAACACAGCATTTCAAATACCAATAATGTTTCTATACTACTATGATTTATTTCAGCAAACCCGTCAGGAACAACAGCGAGTTCTGGGGGTCACGGAGCAGGTGGATGTCCTCCGTTCGATGTATCAGCGTGCGACCTTGACTGTGTTTCAATGGACTCAATGGGTTGCTTATCCTGTGTCTGTCAGGTAACCACAGGTAAAATCTTTTAAAGTAAGGGGGTGTAGGGTTATGATATTAAACGTCACTTTCAACAATATTTCCGTTATATCGTGGCGGTCAGTTTTATTGGTGGAGGAAACTAGAGTACACAGAGAAAATCATCGACTAGCCGTAAGTCACTGACAATTTTTATCACATAATGTTTTATCAATTGCACCTCGCCTGGATGGCATTCAACGTCAGTATTGGTAGGCACTGATTCCATAGGTACCTATACATCCAACTACCATACGATCACGACCACGACGCCCCCTTACATTAAACAGTATTTGAACTTTGTTCATTGTGGAAACAAGTTCACAAACGATATATTGTGAAGAGCAAAAACATATGGACGCATTGCAGACACAGTACAAGTACAATGGCGGATAATGGATTAGGTCTGGAAATATTTGGTCCCAGTGGCAATTTGTTATTTAATTCGTCCATCACATCTAGCGGACGCTATATTCGATGAAATTCTACACCGTAGCGCTGAGCCTATGCCCCATTTCGATACCACTTGAATAGAGCGATTAAGTATCTCTCAACAAATGTCATACGTGAATATGAAATTGCTCACAATTACCAAATTTATTTATAGCTAGCACAGGAACTTCGAATTCGTCCACTTCAGGCAGTCAAGGATCAGGCCATGGTGCAGGTGGTTGTCCCCCATTTGATGTATCAACGTGTGACATGACATGTGTCTCTATGGATTCTTCTGGTTGTCTCAGTTGCAAATGTCCTGCGACTACAGGTAAATTTATGAAAAATCACTTAAAGGTTTATTTTCCCCCAATCTAATTGAAATTAAATTGAAGAATAGTTTGAAGATACCGAAATGGTAATCAAAATCTGCAAATCGAAGAAGGACAGACAACACAATGGTCAAAAGCAAAAGGACAAACAACGATCTACAAAGCACTACACATAAAACTAAATATCGAGCAACATGAACCCCACTAAAAATACGGTGGTAATACCTGGTGCTCCAGAAGGGGGAGCAATTGGTTTCATTTTCTAATATATCGCACATGAGAATCTAACGGAACTCCTTAAGGGGTCACGTTCAAGTGACCTTTCGTGATTTATTAGAGCAGACCAATCGGGATGTGCATTACTTCGAGAATAGTACATACGTCGTAGTAGTTTGTTTTTAAATAAGGGTAATAACAAAATTACCGAACTCCGAACAATTTTACAAAGGGAAAGCCAAAACTCATAAGTATATAAACAGACAAAATCAGTCAACAACCGGAAAACTGTGAAAACCGTAATGACCCTGACTTGGTACAGGCATTTCTAAAGAAATGGTTGGTTGAATCAGATTTTAAAGCGCCAAACCTCCCCCTTTCATTACGGTTCAAAGTTTCCGGCTGTCACTATAACAGTACAAAACAGGTAAAACAGTTGTCAAAGCAGCACCAAACTCAGTGAAGTAAATGTCAGACACTTTAAGAGAGTGATGTTCTTAAATCGTATCCTCCTTTATTAATGTTCTGTATCATTTATTAGTTCCTCCCGCCACAGCAGTCACTTCCGGTACAACACAATCACCTGCTGGTGGTGGACAGGGCGCTGGTGGATGTCCTCCATTCGATGCATCGACATGTGATATGAGTTGTGTAGCGATGGATTCTAGTGGCTGTTTAAGTTGTAAATGTCCTGCAACTACAGGTGATTAGTTATTTTTAAATCGGATTAAAATTGAGTGTATTTGATTTTGCGGTAAAAATATCATTGATAAAATCTACGTAAAAGGGAGAATATCCATTGTCATCTGAGAAATATATACTTTGCAAATATCAACTCGTTCATGATGACGATCGTGCATTTGTTGTATCGCTGACTTCAACCTTGGAGCAACGTAGCCTTGTTTAAGTAGCTTTTACGTCAGCAGCTGCGATCTGCCCAGACAATCAATTTACAGGGCACACACCCTAGAATTATGTATGAGTTGTGAAATGTGAACTCCATAGGCTGGAGCAGTTTGATTTGTGCTACTGATCAATGAGAAATTGACTATCATCACGTTTGTCGTATAATGTTGTCATGTATCTTTCTCCATTGTCGAATTAAAATTTGAAGTTTAATAATAAACAAAAAATCTAGTAATTTGTGTTTAAAGAAGAATACTACTCTTAACTATTATCCTCTTGTAATGATATTCTGTTTTATTCAAAAACACTTTTTTGTATTAATTCATAGCTGTAAGCAACACAACGGTCACTTCCGGTACAACGCAAGCAACTGCTGGTGGTGGACAGGGTGCTGGTGGATGTCCTCCGTTCGATGTATCGACATGTGATATGAGTTGTGTAGCGATGGATTCTAGTGGCTGTCTAAGTTGTAACTGTCTTGCAACTACAGGTGAATATTTGTTTTGAAATTGGATTAAAATTTGGAGTATTTGCAAGAGGAATAAAATATAAATATGTGAAAAACGTTTGCAGACAATATTATAAGGATGACGTATAGACCAAAGCACTTTGAATAAACGCTAGCGAGAACCACAGATGCAACCCATGGACGCAGACAACTTTGGGTAAAAGACGCAGAACAAACACAACAAAAAACGTTACGCAGAAAACTAAAACATTGACCTCGCCAAAGGATATAAAGTTCCTGTTTCTTTTAAGACACCCGGCGCTGATTCTGATTGCCTCTTTTGTATCTTCAAACTCCTCTTATTGTCAAGTCTGGTAAGAAAAGCTTGTGGGTGATAGAGAAAAGATACAAAGCTTTATTTAAGGGGAAAAATCCATTGCCATTTGAGAAATAAATAGTGTGTAACTATAAACTCGTTCATGATGACGACCGTACATTCTTTGTACCACTGACTTTAACTGTGGAGCAACGTAACCTTGTTTGAGTAGCTTTTGTGTCAGCACCAGATATCTGTCCTGAAAAAAATACGTTACTGGGTACAAGCCCTATAATTATGTATGGGTTGTGAAATGCGAGCTCCATTCGCTGGAGCAGCTGGAATATTGCTACTGATCAATGGAAAGTTGACAATTGGAAAGGTGAAGTCATGACGGTTGCCGTCGAGTTTGGTCATTTATCTTTTTCCGTTGTCGATTTCAAATTTGAAACTTGTTGGTAAAAAATATCTCATTGGTTTGTTTTTAAGGAAGAATACTACTCTTAACTATTATCCTCTTTTATTTATGTTCTGTTTTTATTACACACACAATGCTTATTAATTCGTAGCTGTTCCCAACACAACAGTTACTTCCGGTACAACACAAGCAACTGCTGGTGGTGGACAGGGCGCTGGTGGTTGTCCTCCATTCGATGCATTGACATGTGACATGAGTTGTGTAGCGATGGATTCTAGTGGCTGTTTAAGTTGTAACTGTCCTGCATCTACAGGTGATTAGTTGTTTTCAAATCAGATTGACATTTAGTGTTTTTGATTTCTGGTAAAAACAATCTTGTGGGTGATAGAGGAAAAAAAATAAAATCTACGTAAAAGTGAAATGATTCATTGCCATCTGAGAAATAGATATTTTGTGACTATCAACTCGTTCGTGATGACGACCTTAATTTGTTTGTACACATGAATTCAATCTTGGAGCATAGTAGCCTTAGCCTTGTTTGAGTAGCTTTTACCTCAGCATCAGAGATCTGTCCAGAAAAGCATTTTTTCGGGAACAAGCTCTAAGATTGTGTATGAGTTGTGAAATGTGAACTCCATTCCCTGGAGCAGCTGGAATATTGCTATTGATCAATGAATAGTTATCTATTGGAAAAGTGAGGTTATCACGTTTGTCGTAGAGATTTGTCATTTAGGTTTCTTCGTTGGCGATTTAAAATTTGAAGTTTAATAATAAAAATCCTAGTTATTTGTTTTTGTAAAGGAATACTACTCATAACTATGATGTTTTGTTTTTATTCAAGTACATTTGTTGTTATTAATTCACAGCTGTAAGCAACACAACAGTCACTTCCGGTACAACACAATCACCTGCTGGTGGTGGACAGGGCGCTGGTGGATGTCCTCCGTTCGATGCATCGACATGTGACATGAGTTGTGTAGCGATGGATTCTAGTGGCTGTTTAAGTTGTAACTGTCCTGCATCTACAGGTGATTAGTTGTTTTCAAATCAGATTGACATTTAGTGTTTTTGATTTCTGGTAAAAACAATCTTGTGGGTGATAGAAGAAAGAAACTGAATTCTACGTAAAAGTGAAAAGATTCATTGCCATCTGAGAAATAGATATTTTGTGACTATCAACTCGTTCGTGATGACGACTTTAATTTGTTTGTACACATGAATTCAACCTTGGAGCATTTTAGCCTTAGCCTTGTTTGAGTAGCTTTTACCTCAGCATCAGAGATCTGTCCAGAAAATCATTTTTTCGGGAACAAGCTCTAAGATTGTGTATGAGTTGTGAAATGTGAACTCCATTCCCTGGAGCAGCTGAAATATTGCTACTGATCAATGAATAGATATCTATTGGAAAAGTGAGGTCATCACGTTTGTCGTAGAGATTTGTAATTTATGTTTCTTCGTTGGCGATTTAAAATTTGAAGTTTAATAATAAAAATCCTAGTTATTTGTTTTGGTAAAGGAATACTACTCATAACTATGATGTTTTGTTTTTATTCAAGTACATTTTTTGTTATTAATTCACAGCTGTAAGCAACACAACAGTCACTTCCGGTACAACACAATCACCTGCTGGTGGTGGACAGGGCGCTGGTGGTGGACAGGGCGCTGGTGGATGTCCTCCGTTCGATGCATCGACATGTGACATGAGTTGTGTAGCGATGGATTCTAGTGGCTGTCTAGGTTGTAACTGTCCCCCATCTACAGGTGAATATTGGATATATGACAAATGTAGAATGTATAGTTTATTTGAATACATTTATTGGTACAAAACAGGACTTATAAACATGTGATTATCCAAAGGGACAGAATATGATTTAATTGAAGAAGAGAAAGTATGTTAAGCATAGTATAAGGATAATATGTTGGAATTTGATAATTGAAAAAATTATAATTTGTTTTAAAGAGAAAACAAGTTTGGGCCAATAAAACTAGTTTAACCATATTGTAGTATTTAATTGTGTCCTCTAGTTCAAAGTGTCCGCCGGACACTTTCAAATATGCTATAGTGTCCAGCACACATTTTACGCCATAAGATAACTCTAACCCTAACCCTATAATTCATAGCACCGGACAATATTTCATATCGCAATCTCTATAAAATATTGTCCGGGGGGAAACTTTAACATAGGAGACTATTATGTCTTACATAATCACCTTTTATTGACGTGTCGGGTTCAAGCCAGATAGTTAGAGTTCATGTATTTGTGTTCTAGGGGTATCAATTTTGCATCTGTCTATGATTTTTCTATTCGACCTTTGAACTGTTTCGACAGTGTGGAATTTGTTTGTTTTTCATTTCATCACCTTGATATTTGATTCTTGAAAAATTGAAGTAGCTTGTTTTTAGGAGAGCGATGTTCTTAAATATTATCCTCTTTTATGAATGTTCTGTATCATTTATTAGTTCCTCCCGCCACAACCGTCACTTCCGGTACAACACAATCACCTGCTGGAGGTGGACAGGGCGCTGGTGGATGTCCCCCGTTCGATGCATCGACATGTGACATGAGTTGTGTAGCGATGGATTCTAGTGGCTGTTTAAGTTGTAACTGTCCTGCATCTACAGGTGATTAGTTGTTATGTGACCAATTTAACATTTACTGTATATTATTTGAATACATTTATTGTTACAAGATAAGACTAATGTGATTCTCAGAATGGAAAAATATGTTTTATTCTAATGCAATTACCGGGTATAATGTAACGCGTATTTTCAGTGACTATCGAGAGCTGTCAAATCTGCAGTTGACATGCCTGAAGGAATGCTATATTCCTACGCCGAATGCACTTGTTTGTAAACAATATGGCTGACCCAAATATTTCCGATTATGAATTTGACGCTGACGACCTATTATTGATGCCGATCATCATTCCACAGTTTGAGTAAATACAATGCAGTTATCTCCATTCTAATGCATTACTGAACATAAAAATGTATTCTTGTATATCCCTAGGTCTAAAAATCACACAAATTAAAATTCCGCGAAATATTATTGAACGACTTTGGCCCATAAACAACGTGACGTCATATGAAGACTTGACGTTTAAAATGTAAAGATCAGACATTATTTGGCTTCGTGTACGCTTCAATTTTGATATAGTGTAACTAAAATAAATCTTCATGGTAGGCATTTTAATTATTTGTGTGTATTGTTGTACATATGACATGTAGGATTTCACGTTTTCAAGATTTGTTGTTGGTTTTTTTTGTATTAGAAACATTTATTTACGAAATACTCAAATAATAGTAATTCTTATGTGATTTATATTTTTTGAGGATACTATGTTACAAATATAAAATTTGTTAGATTCAAGATAGTTTGTTTTTTTAAATCACTTGTTGACGAACTATTTTTTAGCGGAAGGAATTTGAAAAGTGCATATATTTCGTCCTTTATTTGTATGACACCTCCAACTCTTTAAATACAGTACTGTTATTCCTTAATTTGAAGAAGAAAAGAAGCATGTTTAGTATATTATAATGATAATATGTAACCCCAATCATGTTGAAAGTTGATAATTTGTTTTAGGAGAACGCAAGTAGGGCCCATTAAACTAGTTTAATCCCGACACCTTTAATATAAGTGTCTGTTTGAAGCCAAGGAAGTGTGTGGTCTTGTACATGTGTGTCATGGTATCAATTTTGCGTCGGTTTCTAAGATTGTTCTATTGGATTTTGAAACTGTTCCAACCGTGTTGTATTCTGTTTTTTTCATTTTGTTACCTTGATTTTTTATTTCTTTTTTTTAATCCAAGTAGTTTGTTTGCAGGAGAGCAATTTTCTTAAATATTATCCTCTTTCATTAATGTTCTGTATCATTTATTAGTTCCTCCCACCACACCAGTCACTTCCGGTACAACACAATCATCTACTGGTGGTGGACAGGGTGCTGGTGGATGTCCTCCGTTCGATGCATCGACATGTGATATGAGTTGTGTAGCGATGGATTCTAGTGGCTGTCTAAGCTGTCACTGCCCTGCGTCTACAGGTGAATATTTGTGATTTCACCCCAAGAGCTTTGTTACATTTTTTGAATTTGTGAAAATATAGATCACAAATATAATAAACATCAGAGAATAACGACGGGGCAAATCAAAAATGGACAATCTAGAGAAACTGGCAGCATAGAAGAAAAACAAAATAAAACCACAACATAATATGTGTTGGACACCACTATGCGCAAACAGATACAAAAATGTAAATACAAACAATTGAAGATAAAGACATCACAACACGAAACTCAGAACGTAAAGACACATAATAGGCCAACATAAAAAATGGAAAAGATGAGAAACACGGACCCCATCAAATATAAAATACTATTAATATAGTAAATACTCGTTGAAACTTTTTGAGGTCTCATTATTGGATAAATTATAATGTATTTTTTTTATTGGGGTATGCAGTAACCTAAACATTGTGAGTTGTCGCCACTCTTTCTTACCATGCATTTATAAATAATTTCATTCTTTAGCCGCAACGGAAACAACACTTGACACAGGAAATGGTGGAAGCACATCTTCTTCCGGTACCGGTGGTGGTGGACAGGGTGCAGGAGGATGTCCACCTTTTGATGCCTCTACGTGTGATTCGAGCTGTGTAGCGATGGACTCTGGTGGATGTCTAAGTTGTCATTGTCCTGCTACCACAGGTAAAGCTTAAAGAAGAGTTTGAAGATACCAAAAGGGTAATCAGAATCCGTATATCGAAAAAAAACAGACAACTCAATGGCCAAAAGAAAAAGCACAAATGGACAAACAACGATCTGCAAAATATACACATAAAACTAAAGATCGATTAACAGTAGCCTCACTAAAAATCCGAGGTTAACTCATGTGCTCCGGAAGGTAGGTAGTTCCTGTTCCACAATGGCGTCTGTCGTGTTAATCTAGATACAAACCCGATGATAAGTCATGAATGAGGAAAGAACCGGGAAGAGACATTAATATTCATATATGGATATAGTTTAGTCATATCTTTTTGGTCGATTTTTCAATTGGGTTTTGGACCTGTTTCGACATTGTTCTTTTTTTTTTTATTTATTCCCTCCACCATTTTGATTACACTGGTGTGATCTTGTATTTCTGCAGGTTCCAGTGTTGCTTCAATTAGTTTTTATATTATTTAATATGTCAGAAATTAAAAACATATAAATGTCAGATAGAATATCGAAGGGGCAATCAAAACTGGACAATCCAGAGAAACTGGCAACACGGGGTACACAAGACACAGGACAAATAAACGTTAGAGAATACCGAAGGGGCAATCAAAACTGGACAATCCAGAGAAACTGGCAACACAGGGTACACAAGACACAGGACAAATAAACGTTAGAGAATACCGAAGGGGCAATCAAAACTGGACAATCCAGAGAAACTGGCAACACAGGGTACACAAGACACAGGACAAATAAACGTTAGAGAATACCGAAGGGGCAATCAAAACTGGACAATCCAGAGAAACTGGCAACACATGGTACACAAGACACAGGACAAATAAACGTTAGAGAATACCGAAGGGGCAATCAAAACTGGACAATCCAGAGAAACTGGCAACACAGGGTACACAAGACACAGGACAAATAAACGTTAGAGAATACCGAAGGGGCAATCAAAACTGAACAATCCAGAGAAACTGGCAACACAGGGTACACAAGACACAGGACAAATAAACGTTAGAGAATACCGAAGGGGCAATCAAAACTGAACAATCCAGAGAAACTGGCAACCTTTGCGCAGTGAAAATGACAATATACACATAAAGTTCGTTTAATTTTACATTTCTTGACTCACAAGCAATAAGAATTAATGTATGATAAACTGTATGACTAATCATGATAGTCAATTTTGAAAACAATTTCACTCATGTGCGAACACTTTACAGAGTTCATCCATGAATTATTGCGTTGCTATGTCCCTTGTGAAATTTCAACACCATAGGTAACATTATTTTGTTGCATTTTATCACTCGCTATCGCTCGGGGAGATTTTTGTATGAAGGTTTTTTCAGAAACGTGTCGTATGCACTAAATTGGATAATTAGGTTTTTATTATCTTGTCAGAGCCCATTATTTGAAATTAACCCAATCGGAAAAAGGTGACCTTTGACTATTTTAGCTATCATGTTTAATAAGGGTAATAACAAAATTACCGAACTCCGAACAATCTTCCAAAGGGAAAGTCAAAACTCATAAGTATATAAACAGACAAAATCAGTCAACAACCGGAAAACTGTGAAAACCGTAATGACCCTGACTTGGTACAGGCATTTCTAAAGAAATGGTGGGTTGAATCAGATTTTAAAGTATAAATTAGGCCCTTTGGTTTTATCACTCCCATTTTCTTAATATTATTTGGCTTTCCAATATATTAATTTTGAGCGTACATTATGAATGTTATTCCAGAAACGCGTTGTGTGCACTAAGCTTGATATCTACCTTTCTATTGATATAATTATACTTGTTCTGACAATTACGGCGACATAAAATATCACAATCAAACGATAAAGTCAAAATCAAATTACGATCCGAATGAACATGACAACAGTAATGAAAACATCAAAACCGGACCAAACGCATTATAAATTGGAAAACACGATCTTGTTCCCGAACAAAAGATCAAATTATGAAGGTTCTGTTGTCATTCGAGTGTATTTTCGTGTCCTTTTGCCAGACCTAATTGTGTTCCTTCTTGTTATTTTTAAAAACATATTATAGTAAAGATATATTTAAATAATATTTTAGCCGCAGCTGCTACAACAGTCACTGGAACAGGAAGTGTTAGTACAACACCATCTTCTGGAACAGGACAAGGGGCTGGTGGTTGTCCAGCATTTGATACCTCAACCTGCGACATGAGCTGTGTATCCATGAACTCTAATGGCTGTCTTAGTTGTAATTGTCCGTCAACTACTGGTAACTATTATGGCTATTTATCTTATATACTTAACTGCATCTGTGGTGAAATGATTAGCGTGTTTAACTCGAGTGTGGTTGGTCATGGGTTCGAACCCGGTCGGGTCAAACCAAAGACTGTTAAATTGGTATTTGCATGAGCTAGTACTATTAAAATTCAGAGTGCTGGTCTAGAACAACGCGGACCTCGGCATCATCATCGCATCGAAAGGTAAGGTAAGATATACCTGAACAATTGGTCAATTGGCTTAAAACACATCAAGCACTCACTCACTCTTTATATACTTTGTCTCATTACCTTGAGAATGTTGCTTTTTAATCGAAGGGTAATCAGAAGTCGTAAATAGAATGACAGACAATTCAATGGCCAAACGAAAAAGTACAAAACACTACACAGAAAACTTTGATCAACACGAGCCCCACTATATATCTGGGTGTATTTGTGTGCTCTGGAAGGACAAGTAGATCCTGTTCCACTAGTGGCATCCTTGAAAGCAACCATCAACAGAAAAAAACATAATTTTATTCTTTTTTATATGGATCAATCGTTGATATTTCGCAAATATGAAATGAATTTATTTCTGTTTTGATGCACCCCTCACTGTGTAGATAAGCTGTAGAACAATTATCCATCTCTTCCCGGTTGTTATCGGTTAACAAGGAGATACCATTTACGCTGTACCTATTTAAATTTTCAGAGTATATTTCTAAAACATTGTGTCTTTCTTAAAGGAATACAAAAACAAAACAAAAACATTTAGCGTTATGTAATTTATTTCATCCACTTCAACGAAAATAGAAAACAAACGGATTTCAATTAACAGAGAAGGGGTCGTTTTCAAATATTTCTGTAAATACCCATTACATACATAGTGTGGTGGTACAAGACTTTGTATCAGGTCGAGCCTGTTGTGCGAACCAGTATCACTACGAGTCACTACGAGTTGTGATACGGTTAGTCCACACACTATGTATGTAATAAGTTTATCTAACATTTCAATAAAAACGAATTTTAAACAAATAACAAGGGTTGAATTAACATTTGTACAATACTCTGAGGAAGACTACACTATGTGCATGACGTCACGCTATTTTTCCGTTCATTCACCAATGTCGGGTTACTGTATTTTGTCTCACATTCCAATGGTATGACGTCATGTCAAAGTAGTTCGGCAGAGAACGTCTCGTGCAATGTCGCGCCATTCTTTTATCACCATAGTGTGGTGATACAACATCTTGTATCAGACACCTTGTATCAGACAGGCGACTTTCGTTAATTTCAAAGGAAAACGTACATAATGTTAGATAAAATACAATATTATGCCTACTTTGATATATTAAGGTAATCGCTAAAAGCTAAGAATTACAAGAAAAACTTGAAGATCCCAAAGATGTATTCAGAAGTTGTAAATTGAAGAAGCACAGATAGACAATAACATCGCAAAAATGAAAAAGGTTAAAGGCCAATGTTCTACATAACACTACACAGAGAAAAAAAGATTGAGGAACACAAACCCCACAGTATCCTTGAAGTACAGTGAGTGAGTGATTGTTGTTTAACACCAATTCTGCAATTTGTCAGCTATATCATGGCGAGAACAAGTTGATTTTCAATGAGTTGATGATGAGGTCCGCTCTGTTCTAGACCAACATGCTGAGTTGGATTTTTATAGTGCTAGCTAACTAAAACAATGGTCCGCGGGTAGACATATCGCTCCATTCGGACACATTATTCTGATTCCGAGCCAACCAGTCTTTGCTCTTTCTCCTTATTGCTGTGTACTTAGCCGGAGAAGCAGCAAATACCAATTTTATAGTCTTTAGTATGAACCGACCGGGGCTCGAACCCTCGATCTACCGCACTCGAGACGAACACGCTGACCATTACGCCACCGATGCGGTTCCTTGAAGTACAGTTCAAGGATAGATTAATATTTGAACTTAGTATAATGTTGTTTTTTTGTGTTTTTTTTTTATTGAAAATTGTTAGCTGTACCTACCACCACCACCATGGCAGCAACAACTACAACAGTTGGTGTCACTTCTACCCAAGATGCATCTGGTGGAGCTGGCGGATGTCCTCCCTTTGACGTCTCAACATGTGACATCAGCTGTGTGACAATGGATGCTGGTGGATGTCTTGGCTGTAAATGTCCAACAACAACAGCATGTAATTAGATAATTACTGTGAATACATTTTTTTCGTGATATACCCATTTTCGTGGATTTCGTATATAGCATTAAACCACAAAATTAAGAATTCAACGAATATCGGTCACCATTTAAATATGTACTGAATACAGAAGGGGACCAATGACTTTACATATTGTCGAAAATTCTATTTTCCCCAAGCCACGAAAATTGGAATAGGCGAATAACCCATCCAACACAAAACAAATATTGGTTATGATAAAAACGTGAGTTTACCCCCGGTTTTTAGTGGGGTTCGTGTTACTCGATCTTTAGTTTTATATGCATGTTTTGTTGATCGTTGTTTGTCCTTTTGTACTTTTTCTTTTGCCATTGTGTTGTCTGTTCATCTTTGAAATACGGATTCTGATTGCCCCTTCGGTATCATCTTCAAACTCTTCTTAGTGTGCACACGACGCGTTTCTGGAATAACCTTCTACGGGTAAGATCAAAGTCGAATGATTGGAAAGCCCAATAATTAAAGTCTCTTGAAGCATGAAAAACGAATTTCAATAATCTGTTATGATTACCAGTACCTGAAGGAGATTGGTCTTTGTTTTGGTAAATTACATTATCTAGGTACTGTAAATTTCAAACACAAATCATTTTTATTTTATTTTTTATTTCCAATCTGAAAAGTGTAAAAAAATAATCCGAAATAATGTTCAATTTGTTGGTGGCTTGTCAGTATTTGGTAGGAAAAGTTGAAATGTCTACATTGGCTATCAGATAAGTATAAATAGATAGACCCGTTCACGATAACTGGGATCCTGTATTCATTCGTGATATTTGTGAGTGATAATAATACCCTTTCCCGTTAAATTACATCATAGTACGATTTTCCGCGAAATCCTATTTTTTTCACTCACAAATGTCTCCGATGAATGTAGGACCGTCGCTATCGTGAAAGGGTCAATTAACATTTTTTTATTGCATATTCCAGCAACATCAGCAAAGCATGTTGTCTATACAGCAAAACCAACAATAACGCCATTACCAGCAACACAAGCGCCACCTACTACAGTTGCAACGTCATCGACGACGACAGCAGATTCGAACGTGTGTCCGCCAATCAGATGCATCGCACCATGTAATGTCGGGATTACATTCGGCCCAGATAACTGCCCTATTTGTAAATGTAAAAATTAAATCAGCATTGTTTAAAATATACACAAAATATCTTGAAACTGTGAATGCAAAATTAAATTCAACTGTTTGTGCTATTTTTATTATCATAAACAGATATTTTAAATTAGATATTGTAACTTTAAAGTTTGAATTACATGCAATATGTTTTGATTCCTTTTAGTTATTTTTTTTTGTGGGGGGAGGGGGGGGGGGGGTGTCCATGAGGAATTAGTGAGCAGTAATTCAGCAATATTCATGATAAAAACATGTTTACATGCAATAAATGTTTAGGGTAGAATCTACTTTGACGGACCTCTGATGTTGTAATAATCAACGCGCATGACCCTTAACCTTTCATTTCGTTACCATGCGGATATGACACTAAAGTAGAAGTACTCCAATGTTTATATAGGCAACAAATAAGCTTTTGAACAGCTGTTTTGCTTGCTACAAGGGAAAAACAGAGATGATGGTTAAGGTAAGCCAATTTTACCTCGGAACGAGCTACGATATACCAGTCCAAACAAACAGTTCAATGGGAGCTGCGAACAAGTTGCAACTTGCAAATAGCATCACATTCTATAAGCATGGATAAGATTAGAAATAGTAACATATAATGGACCACTAAGTACCACTTCTACCAAAATGATACTTGTTAGTGAATGATGCAAACTGTCGTACGGTCAAGGACAGCGTTTCATTTCTCTATTCATTCATTCGTCAACATAACCATCAAAGAAATGTTTACCCTGCTGCGAAAGAATTTAGTCTTATTTATAGTCGCCTGTATTTCCTATATTATTGCAATACGCTACAAAATATAGATACAAAATTAATCCTGAAAGTCCTCGACAAATGGGGGAACATAAGACAATTGGTTTTTTTTTGGTTTTTTTTTGTCATACGCTAAAAGATACAGAATGGGTAACCAGGAGCCATAAATCGCAGTCAAACACTATAATGGTCAAACGAAAAAAGGACAAACAGACAAAAAATGGCCCCCCGGAAGGGTAAGCACTTCCCGCTCCACCGGTGGCACCTGTCGCGTTACTTTTGTTAAAAATGCATGCGATAAGCCGCACAAGTGGACAGAATGGCGGGATTGTGACTATAACAGATGGAAAATAAACATTAGAGAATAACGAAGGGGCAATCAAAAATGAACAATCCAGAGAAACTGGAATCAAGTCATAATGACGACCGTAAAACTTTCCTCCCGCCTAAATATGCTTCATTTGTTATTAGTAATGTTAAATTTGCTTCCTTTACATGTAGAAATAGTAATAGCTCGAAAAGACCAAAGGGATAATCAGATTCCGTAAATTGAAGGATAGACAACACAATGGTCAAAAGAAAACAGACAAAATGACAAACAATGATCTACAAAAAACTACACAGAAAACTACAGATCTAGCAACACGAATCCAACTAATACTGGGGGTAAGCTCAGTGCTCCGGAAGGGTGAGCAATTCCTGCTCCACCAGTTACACCTGTCATCATATAATGTGTTAGTATAATCATATTCGTTCAGATCTCAATTGCAAAAAGATTCGGAAAGATTATTTTCTAGTTTAATTCTAAACAAATCATAGGTGAATTATTCCAATGAATACAACAACCATCCAGAGAAAGTGTTGTCATTATTTCCATCTATTGTTCCACTTCCACTTGTAGTACGTATCCACACATGTTGGTCTTTATGCACCTGAAATTATTAAAAGGATTTGTTGGTGGCTTAATTGCCAGTTGAGAAAATCACGGAACATGCACTTCTCGTCTTTCACTATTCCTCCCTGTAAGACTCTACAAAACAAGAATTGTGCGACTCTTATGACTGGAACCGACTAGCACAGCCTATTGTTATGAGTGGCTCGTTTGAACCATTCAAGGCTGCTGTCTCCTGTATTAAATACTAATTTATGAAACCTGTAAATAGTTTTAACCTTTCCAGTTGTCATGTGCAAACTCTGATATAATTTTCAACTTGTTGAAGGTGGTCAGTATTTGGCAGAAATAGAACAACCCCTTACATAATCTTCAACTTGTTTAAGGCGATCAGTATTTGGCAGAAATAGAACAACCTCTTACATAATTTTCAACTTGTTGAAGGTTGTCAGTATTTGGTAGAAATAGAACAACCTCTTACATAATTTTCAACTTGTTGAAGGTTGTCAGTATTTGGTAGAAATAGAACAACCTCTTACATAATCTTCAACTTGTTGAAAGTTGTCAGTATTTGGTAGAGACAGAAGTAGTTGACGTCAATATTGCTGGCGTTTGCAGGAAGAAAAGCTTGGAGATATCAAAACGGTAATCAGAAGTCGTGAATCAAAGAAACAGCACAATAGCAAATGGGAAAAAAGGAACAGGGGGCACACAATCATCTACAAAATGCTACACAGAGAAAAATGAAGATTGTACAAAGCGAACCCCTTCCAAACCTGCTCCACTAGTGGCATCTGCCATGTTACTTTTGCTATAAACTTGGTGATAAGTCATGAATGAGGAGAGAACGGGATTGCCCTTAACGAGAAATGAAACATTTCTGTGATCATTTGTTACACAGACATAACATGGGGTGAGCTGTACTTCTGCTTTAAGTATGATGCAAAGTTTGCAAACAAAACATCATCTAGACAATACACATACCTGGAGCTAGGATGGTTCTAGTGACGTTGTTTTGATTATCACCAGTTAAAGGTAGGTAATGAATATATTCGCTACCCTTTTCCGTGCACCATGACACCAACGACCTACCATTTAACTTTAAAGGCATTGCGTATTTCGCGGATCCACAAAATAATAGTTCATGCAACAAAAAATCTGATCATTATTTTCATTATTAGAGATATCAGTAATTATTATCACAACTGACCTAACTAACATTTCTCTGTAAGAGCTACAGGATCAGATTATGTATTTTAAGCATCACTGCCAGGAAGTATTAATACACAAACATACTCCCAAAAAATGTTAAATGGCTGCTCCCTAACATCAATCGTACAAACTATGTAGATTCAATATTTTATATAATTAAATGTATTACTAAAATGATGAGGAGCCTTTGGAACGTTATATTAACTTCAAGTGACTCTAAAATCGGAAAACCCCTACTTTTAATTTATGCGTCTCGTGAGGTTAATATAACGTTCGAAAGGTTAATGCCAATTTAAAAAAAAACATCACGCAGACATTAGCAACAGTTTCATATAATAAAACAATTACTGACTTTTATTTCGATTAATACAAGTGTGGACACAGAAATGTGCTGTCCAAAAGGCAAGTGTGGATGTCAATATTTCATATTATTAACTTTAAAAAAAAATCATGAATACAGGGGTCCTGGATTTTTTTTTAATAAAAAGCTAATCCTGGATTATTATTTTTGCTTAATGTCCGGTCCTGTGTTTTTATTTCAATTTTTCATCATAGCCCCCCTCCCAAGGGATATACAATTGTATCATTGATAATAAATTGATAAATAATTTTTAACGCTGATTTAAGCTTTAGTCACAACAAATTGTTATTTATCTCTTTAAACTGTCGAAACATAACATTTATTTAACTGTAAAATTCACAAATAAAATTCCCCCCCCTTTTTTTCCCTTTTTTCTTGTTTAAATCAATTTATCAGTATTCAAAAGCTTCATAAAATTTCAAAATTTTCAAAATATTTCAAAATTCTAAATTGAAAAAAAGAAAAAAAATTAAGTTCAAAATTTCAAAATTTTCAAAACATTTCAAAATTTCAAAAATTTCAGTTTTCATAAAATTTCTAAATTTTAATATTTAATAATAATATTGAAAAACATATGTAATATAACAATTAAGGACTTTTTACTCTGTCAATATGTTATATATGGACCTTTTGGATTATATTGACCTCGTAAAAAGTCCATAATTGATAAATATTAACCTCAACAAAAGTCAATAATTGTATAATATCAATCACGTCTTACCTCTACCACTACTGTCTGTGACGCACTTCCGTAGTCAGGATCTCCGTCATTAGCAACATCAGCACGTGCATAGCCATATACTGTTCCACCAATCGTAAGCTCTGTAGCTTCATATTGAGCAACTGCCGTTGTCCATGTGAAAACATAAATACCAGACAATGGTGCGGTAAACACGCCACTCTGATGGTCATATGCTGAGGACGTATCGGTCACAACCTACAAAGTATAATGCAAGCCTCATAAGTATCAGCATCTGAGTTCGTAAATCGAGTAATTATTATTAAAAATAAGCTTCTCTTCCCCGAGGCATAGGAGACCTTATCAAGCCGATATTGGCTATCCTGTTTAGGTCCTTTGGTTTTCTTTGTTCCGAAAGACTTTTAAATTATTTGGCTTTGAAATATTTTGGATTTGAGCTACCTGATGAAGGTTATTCCATAAACGCGTCGTGCGCACTAAATTTATTATCTACGTTTGTATCACTCATTATTCTTATGTTATTATTGTGTGGCTTATCTTTAGCTGGTGAGGTATCATAATATAAAGATTTAAACATTCTTTATATTGTCTTGTAAGCGTGATGTATTACCTTCCCAAATAAATGTACATTGTCAAAATTTATCGATGGTAAACGTGCTCGCGTCGAGTGCGGTAGATCATGAGTTCGACCCCTGGTCATATCAACACAAAGTCTATAAAATTGGTATTTGTTGGTTAGAACTACACTAAGCATGCATCATTAAGGAGTAAAACAAAGACTGTTTCGCATTGATTCAGGAAAATGTGTCCGAGTGGAGCGACATGTCTATCCGCAGTTTTAGTGAGCTAGCGCTAACAAAATCCACCTATAAGCGTGTTGGTCTAGTACATGACGGAAATCATTATCATCTCAACGATTGCAAAGGGGTAAGCAGAAGCCGTAATTAGAAGAATGACAGACAATACAATGACCCAAAGAAAAAGGCCAACCGTGATCAACAAAAAATACTCAGAAAATTAAAGATCGAGAAATACGAACCCCGCTAAAAACGGGGGTGAACTCATGTGCTCCGGAAGGGTAAGCAGTTCCTGCTCCACATGTGGCACCCATCTTGTTACTTTTGTACTTTGTTCTCACCATGATATTACTCATTTGGCGTTAAACAACAATCATTTACTCACTATACCTTGTCAAATGGTACTGTCTGATGGACGCGTAGTCCTGTCAAATGTTTGGTAAGTCTTGTAGAAAATGCCACTTCTGCCGGACTGTAGCTTGAAAGCCTTTTATTAACTGAAAACAATAAAGAAATTACTGTACGTGATCATGCAATTATTCTATATGTTTTGAGTCCTATTCGTTTTAAACTGGGTGGCAATATTTAAACTGGCTGGCAATATTTAAACTGGCTGGCAATATTTAAACTGGGAGGCAATATTCAAACTGGCTGGCAATATTTAAACTGGGTGGCAATATTTAAACTGGGTGGCAATATTTAGACTGGCTGGCAATATTTAAACTGGCTGGCAATATTTAAACTGGGTGGCAATATTTAAACTGGCTGGCAATATTTAAACTGGCTGGCAATATTTAAACTGGCTGGCAATATTTAAACTGGGTGGCAATATTTAAACTGGATGGCAATATTTAAACTGGCTGGCAATATTTAAACTGGGTGGCAATATTTAAATGTGTCATTGGTTGATTGGTGTTTAACTTCAAGTGAACAATCTCGACTATATGGGATAGGGTAATAGTGTTTAACGCCACTTTCAACAATATTCAGTTATATCGTGGCAGTCAGCTTTATTGGTGGAGGAAACAGGAATACACGGAGAAAACCACAGACCTGTCGCAAGTCACCGACAAACTTTATCACATAAAGTTGTATTGAGTACACCCCTCTTGAGCAGGATGCGAACTCACAGCGTTATTGGTGAATGGTACAGATTGCAAAGGTAGTTATAAATCCAACTACCATACGATCACAACCACCCCCTTCAATATCGGCTATATTGAATGGATAGATGGATTGCTTAAAGACATTTGAGCAATATTGGTTGTACCCGATTGATTGATTGATTGATTGATTGATTGATTGATTGATTGATTGATTGATTGATTGATTGATTGATTGATTGATTGATTGATTGATTGATTGATTGATTGATTGATTGATTGATTGATTGATTGATTGATTGATTGACGACAATTGAATAATATCTGCTGTGATCGATTGATTAATTGTTAATTAATGTCAAGTGAACCATCTCGGCTATGTTTACTTGATTGATTGGTGTTTAACTCCAGTGAACAATCTTGGATATATATTCAAAGTTTACCATTAAGCGAACAATCTCAACTATAGTCAATTAATTCATTGATAGTTGCTTATCAGTCTCAGCTCTACTCAAGCTCAAGCAAACAATGGCGACACCATTCAAAGTTATTAATCATCAGTTGACCAATTTCAGCTCAATTGATTCGTTGTTGTTTAAAGTCACGTGAACAACAGGCATTCATTTCCGTTCAATTCTAGTGATTTTATAGTTCTGTACAATATCGATTAAAACATATCTTGTTGGGGCCGTCGTGGTCGTGGTCGTATGGTAGTTGGATTTACAACTACCTATGCAATCAGTGCCTATCACCACTGATGTGAGTTCGATTCTCGATCAGGGCGAGGTGTACAACATTATGTGATAAAGTTTGTCAGTGACTTGCGATAGGTCGGTGGTTTTCTCTGGGTCCTCCGGTTTCCTCCACCAATAAAACTGATCGCCACGATATAACTGAAATATTGTTGAAAGTGGCGTTAAACACCATCAAACAAACAAACAAATTGAAATATTGTTGAAAGTGGCGTTAGACAACATACCCCCTTGATTAAAGCAATGTAATTAATATACCTCCTTTATTACAATTTCCCAAGATTCTGATTCTGTTTTCGACAGCCACAAGTCGTTCTTTCAGGTCCATATTTGTCTGTTCGGTCATTTCCAATCTTTGTGTCAAGAGATCATTTCGTATTTCGGATTTCTCTAATTTTGAAACTATATTTTCTAACATGCCACGCATAGACAATAAGTCTTGTTGAAGTGTTTCATTCGGAACATCATTTGTTGCCTTTGTAACTGTCCCAAAGATCAACAACACCAACAAACACTTATACATTTTTAGTTGTTCAATAATTGGTACAAATAAAATATTCCGGGTTTCAATTTTACAACACCTGATTGTACATACTATGATAAGAACTGTTATCTCTGTATTTCTGTTAAACCAAACACGATATATCAGTAAAATAATATGTAAGGCACAGTAGCGTTAGGGACCGTCCATTTAATTTTAGGAGAGCTATGTTTATTCTTCCGTTTTGATGCCTTTTCTATGTAAGACAAGCCATAAAGACAGCTGCGCGTGACCTTGTCCTACATGGCATTGTCAGCCAATCAAATCGGCCGAGTATAATCAATGGAGTCTGCTTCTACGACTGCTGTAGTATTATAAATTGTCGTCTTAGTAGATCTAAAAAAGCTTCAAATTTCAATTTTACCTGAATTTTAACTGATTTACCCTAATTGATTTAATGCGGTTTTAAATAAGTGTGTATTTACTGCATTGCACGTGGCGTTGTACTATTTTGTGTAGTAAACATGACATTGACATGCGAATGAATGAATGAATGAAGTTGAAACGGAAGAAACAGGTACTTGCACTCGTCCTTATTGAAGATCTGGGATTTATTCCACTCGTGAGAGAAATTCATCGTCTTTCCACTCGTTCCGCTACGCTCCACTCGTGAAAAGACGGAATTTCTCACACTCGTGGAAGAAATCCCAGATCTTCAATAGGGACTCGTGTAAGAACCTATTAATCTTCACACGAAGCAAAAAGCAGATTATTATTTTACTTTGGAAAATTAGTATTTTTTAAATGTTACCAAAAATTTCACATTGAAAACTGCAGGATGATATTATTTGTATTTTGCACCTTTCATAACAATTTTTTTTTCTATTCATCTAGAAAATGTGTCGACATTATTTTTTTTCCAAAAGAAAAACATACCCCCATTAGAAGTTTTATGGTAATTGCCTTGTATTGTGAAGACAGTAGTAGTTCGTGATGTTAGATTGCTCATTCTTGCATGGTTGTCCGTTCGGTTTTCTCTAACGTTTATTCACGTGCAAAGAGCATGGCATTCTCAATGATTGGACATTCTTCAAACATGGAACCTCCTTTCACGTCCATTCGTAAGGCCGAGTTGGGTATTTGAACAGTTATTCCCAAGGTATGTAGGACACGTGGCAATGTCCAGTAAATATTGGTTTGGTATACAATATTGGTGTATTGACGGTAAATATAGAATTTATGTGGCAAGGCTTAGAAACGGGAGAAAGACGAGCTTTAAGCGAGTCTTTCCATCCGTTTTGTGCCGAGACACATAAATTATATATTTACAGTCAATACACAAACATTGTATTTATCCTGCAATAAAATTTGCAAAAAAAATTGTTATTCAATTTAATAATAAAAAAAGATAACGGAAACCTTATTGACACCTCAATAGTAGTCCCGGTAAGGGGAGTGGCTTAATAACGTTATTAGGCTAATATAAAATGTGTTATTATGACAGGGGTGTGGCTTAATAGCTTTATTAGGCCAATATGAAAAGTGTTATTATGACACTGTCATGATAAAGCAACAGATTATTTCAACCCATTTATTATGACAAAAAATAACCCAATTACATGATAAAAGGTAATTCATTACTAGACCAAATGATCAGTAGGAATCTGAGCATCTCCTCTGTGGAGTATGTAAATGTCTTGTAAACTTGATGCTGTGTCTAGTAATTCGTACTCCTTTACTGGACCGAATGTCCATTCAACTTCAATTTCCCTTGGGAAACACTGTATTTGAATCATAGTTTGCATAAACGGTAGCAAATGGGATTGGACACACGTTATTACAACATTAGTGAAGTCCTGTCCCTATTACAATAATGTAAACAAAATAAATGATAGCACATAATAGCGATAATTATACAAATAAACTTTACAATATATGATATATATTTAGACGAGAATAATAAATAATAAAAAATAAGGTAAAATAAATTGTTCCAAACTTCAAGACAGAGGAATAGGTAAGGAAAATGATTTCAAACAGAAAATTTGAATCATAGCGAACAACTGGCGGACTTCCGTTTAGAGTGAGTGAGTGAGTAATTATTATTTAGCGCCAAATGAGCAATTTGTCAGTTATACCATGGCGAGACAAGTTATTTTCAATAAATTGATGATGATGTGCGCTTTGTTCTAAACCAACATGCTAAATTGGATTTTTACAGCGCTAGCTCACTGAAACAACAGCATGTGTACGGGTAGACATGTCGCTCCACTCGGACACATTATTCTGATTCCGAGCCAACCAGTCTTTGCTCTTACTCCTTAATGCTGCGTGCTTAGTGGAGGAGCAACAAATACCAATTTTATAGTCTTTAGTTTGACCCAACCGGGGTTCGACCCCACGATCTACCGCACTCGAGGGAAGCAACGCTAACCACTACACCACCGATGCGGTCCGTCCGCTTAGAAGGTTCCGGCCTATTTCTATGCCCAGCAGCAGAAAAAAACGAGTTGTGTATTTGAGTGAACTCATAGTGCACAACTATAGAGGACATCTGTACTGGAGGGTTTACAAAATACCCATTTTCATCAGCAGAAAAAAATTGTCCCCAAGCTATACCTCGGTCTTTGCGGGCCTGGGACGGCTATTTAATTCATGACGAGAACAAATGCCGGCACAAACAATAAATCACGTCGATAAAATTATGACGAACAGTCGGACGAACTAACGAATAGAAGTTGTCCTTAACACAATGATTTATTCTTGAGGAGATGGTGGATGGAGTCGGAAGTTTGTAGTGGCGTGATCGTTTGGAAGTTGGATTTACAACTACCTATGCAATCAGTGCCTATCATCACAGATATTGTGAGTTTGAATCTCTATCAGGGCGAGGTGTACAACACTATGTGATCAAGTTTGTCAATTACTTGCGACAGGTCAGTGATATTTTCCGGGTCCTCTTGATTCCTCCACCAATAAAACTGACCGCCAGGATATAACTGAAATATTGTTTTCACTTCATTAAATCATAAAGTTGTTGCATAGCATATATATACTCAATAGAATAAGTTGATCCGGGGTTATATAAAGACAGGCACTAGGATTCTCCACTGATAAGGCTCCTCCCAATCCTCCATCCTCACGACCTCAAGGAAAACAGCGCGTTATGACATCATATGAACCCTCACGATCGGGTAGAATATTATGAAGCAGTCATATTTATAGGCTACAACCTGTCAAGCCTATAGGTAAATCAGGGGCTGGCCATATATTTTATGCAGCACCAATGTAACTTCATGAAAATTTATGGAGCCAAATATCACATGATGGTGTGAAATTACTAATTAATTTCTTTAAGGTTTCTACTAAATTTGTGTTTTTTCGAGCCTACCTGGCCATTTTATCTTAAGTTTAACCTTTCCAAGACCATATATTTTCTGAAACCTACATGATTCCTCTACGTTCTGTCAAAATATCAGGGTATGTTTAAAATCTTGCAGTGAAATGCCGTGCTACGTAAAACACCTACTCTAAAAATAGTTCGGTCATCCCCCAAGAAATTCAGTATTTATAGGTCATGAATAAAATCATCTATAAAGGTATTAAAATACAACTAAGTCCATCAAATTTGGGCTCAAATTAATCCCTATATATTTAACTTCAATTATCAATTTTAATTAGTCCATTCCATTCAGTAGTTTTCACAATGCTACAAAGTGAAAGGAACTTTTTTCTTGAAAAGGGACTACTTTCGTATGTTCTAAGCTCTGATTAGTGAATTAGTGGTTTGACACCTGATAATCCCTATATCCACCCGCCCCTCCAAAAAAAGACAAAAAACAAAAACAAAAACAAAAAAACAAAACAAAACAAAAATAAAACACATAAACACTCTAATATAACGTGACATGAAAGTTGCAAAAATGAATTAATCTTATCCCGGAGTTTTCAACAAAAAAATTCTGATAAAATTTGAAGAAAATATACCGATTTTTCATGTCTCTAAATAATAGTCTGATTTTTATTTCGTATGAACAAAAAATGTCTTATTTCTCCCAGCTTGTTAGGGGAACATATCGCCTAAAATTAATTTGTCGTCCCCGAAGCAACAATCACTCATTATTTGTTGGGAACGGCCTGTTGACAACATGTTGTCAAATTCTCACGGGCTTTATACGTGTAAGTATAAGATACAGTACTATTGAAACAAAAGAAGCGACCCGTATTGGAAATAACGGGTTTCTTTTTCCGCATGAGTACTCAGGTGAAAGCCGTGAGGTGCGTAGCACCAAGGCCGTCACCTGAGCAAGTGCACCTGCGTACGAATGCGGAAAAAGAAACCCGTTATAGCCAATACGGGCAAATTCTTTTGTTTCAATAATAAATTATATAATGTA
Source organism: Bathymodiolus brooksi (assembly GCA_963680875.1). Classification (NCBI taxonomy): domain Eukaryota; kingdom Metazoa; phylum Mollusca; class Bivalvia; order Mytilida; family Modiolidae; genus Bathymodiolus; species Bathymodiolus brooksi. Next base: position 43,696,701 of record OY804586.1, read on the forward strand.
TCTAACTTGTACAATAATAGTGTTGTTGAAATAATAAATGGTATGGCATATATTTTTACACTTTTAATGTTTAGAAAGCCAAATAAGACAACAATTAACAAAAATAAAACGACAATTTTTTATCGGTCAACGTCCTTTCGATTCTCGGTTATATTTAGATGTTTCAAGGTCTTTCAAGTGAAAAGAATCGTTTATATTTAGATATTTCAAGGTCTTTCAAGTGAAAAGAATCGTTTATATTTAGATATTTCAAGATCTTTTAAGTGAAAAGAATCGTTTATATTTAGATATTTCAAGGTCTTTCAAGTGAAAAAAATCGTTTATATTTAGATATTTCAAGGTCTTTCAAGTGAAAAGAATCGTTTATATTTAGATATTTCAAGGTCTTTCAAGTGAAATAAATCGTTTATATTTAGATATTTCAAGGTTTTTCAAGTGTCCCAAATGTTCACCTGTGGTCTGTCTGATTTGTTATCATTACTTGCGGTCGGTTCGTTAGATGTTTTTGTATTGCGAGAATACATTTTAAAAGTTCACATACTCGTCAGTTCTGAACATAAATTATGCCAGATCTGAAATACTTGTATCGTGTCTTGTATATTGCTTTTTTAAACAAATTGTTGATATTTTTTTAACAAAGCTTACTATCAAGAGTCATATACAGGGGCGGATCCAGAGGCGGGCGCACCCGGCGCGCGCCCCCCCTAAAATTGGAAAAAATAAGATTTTTTGGCGTAAAATGTGATTTTTCACACGAAATACCCCAACAATTTTCGCGCCTCCCTCCGCAATTGGAAAAAATAAGATTTTTTTACGTAAAATCGTGATTTTTCACACGAAATACCCCAAAAATGTTCGCGCCTCCCTCCGCTCGGCGCAAATTTGTTAAGTGCGCCCCCCCCCCCCCAACTTGAAATCCTGTATCCGCCCCTGATATATACTAATTATAGAGTATAGCAGTGTGGTCACCGTAGCTGAGTGGTTAGATGGAAGTTTTGAAAGTCAAAGTAGACTTGAAAAAGCCCAACAGTGGTTCGATACTCGAAAGTCCCAAAATATGTTTAACACGTTTTTTAGCCTAAAACAGTAAAATGTTAAAGTTCTTAAATCCAGTGATATATCCAGTGATGGATTGAATACTAGAGCATTTGATCTTGATAATATTTTTAAGAGTCTTCAGTGTGAGAAACTCCAACTTAAATTTTCAAAATTTTTACTTGGAGTTCATAAAAAGAGTGTAAATTTTGCTGTATTGTCTGAGTTGTGTAGATTCCCCCTACACTTTAATATTGTGATTTCACTGGTGAAATATTGGTATAGATTAGTAAACCTTTCAAATGAGTCTAAGTTATTAGATGATACTTATATATGTAGTAAAAATGTTGCTAATGAAGGCAAACAATCATGGTTTTTATCTACCGTAAAATTGTTAAAGTTTATTGGTATTCAGGATAAATTTAGATTTTCTAAATAAATTTCACAAATTTACAAAAACTTGTAAAAAAAACTGTTATATGAAAAATATGTAAAAAATTAGTATATAAAGAAAAATAGTTTTTTGGGTGGTAAATTAACCTCTTATTTCAAATTAAAACAAAATTTTGGTTTTGAGAGATACCTTTCATATACTAAAAATTTTGAATATAGGAGATCTATGTGTAAATTACGTATTTCAGCCCATAAATTAAATATAGAAGTTGGGTGTTATAATAAGACTCCTAGAAATGAACGTTTCTGCAAAAAATGTAATATCGGTGAAATAGAAGATGAAATGCATTTTTTACTTTTATGCAATCATTTTGAAACTGATAAGAAAAATATTTTAGATTTAGTGGCGGGTGAAGTTAAAAATTTCCATACACTCAGTTGTGAGAACAATTTTTTTTTTAATGAATAATGAAAATATCTCAATACTTAATACAGTGGGCAAATTTATCAAAGATAATTTGTATTAATGACAGCAATCTAGAAACAAATACAACATGGTTATTGTTTATTACTTGTTTATTACTTTTAATGTGTTGTGATAAATATGTCATTGTGTAGCTGTACTCTATATAATTATGATTCTTTCTTTGTATGTTTGTACTTTTAATGCCCTTATGGGGCCCATGATTTGTAAATATCTTGTATCTTGTATCTATATTCAAGAACAAAAGAATAAACTGTAGATTCTTAAAAATAATCCACTGTTCAAACAATAGTGTGACGTCAGAGAAATGTATTATGTATAGGAGAATGTCCGAGTAACTCTCCATTCCTTAAAAATAATGGAGCCGAGGCCCCGAAGGGTCCGAGACCCATTGTTTTTAAGGAATGGAGAGATACGAGGACATTCTCCAACTTAAAATCCACCCATTGTACTTGATTAATTTTATTGATTATTAATCTTGTAACAAAAAAAAAGTCTGTGTATAGTATCTAAAGTACAAAGAGAACAATAACTCTCCAGTCCTTGAAAATAATGGAGAGTTTTGACATAGTCACAATAGATTTACATAATAGGTGGATTTTAAGACCAGGTTGTCTCAAAAATGGGTCAAATTATTAAAGTACAGCGACCTGTATCATCGGCCCCTATTAGCGGCCTGTATCATTGGCCTCTGTTAGCGGCCTGTATGTGATATTAGAGGCCGCATTTACAATAACTCTGCTGGGGGTATTATTGTACAAGTTATTTTACTACATCTGAAGATGTGCTGATATACGGGAAATAGTACACGATCACACCGGTTTCGATCCAAGAATTTAGAATAAATCAATCCCGGAAATGTTTACGTAGTACACACAGATGTGCTGTCAATTTATTTTCCAGACTTGGCCATGTGTACAATTTACAAATAAACCCCGTTAATTTGGTTCCATTTTTGCCTAGCAACTCTAGAAAGAACTAACAAACAATAATTTTCACCACATTCATGTTTTACTAACGCAAAAATTTCTATTTTTGAGGAAAATGAAGAAATATATGATTGTATGGGGGTCAATGTTTTTTATAGTCGTATTCATTTCGCTTTATCTGATGATGGAGACAGTGTCAAACAACATGGGACAAAAGATGTCAGATGATGTAAGAAATATTCAATAATTGTTGTTAAGTTCAACCATGTTTAATACCCAAAGATAATATGAGGCAGGTGCAACTTGAAATGCTCCCAAAGAACAGTTGTCAGTAATTTTTCTTCCTGTTTACTAAACATCTTCTCCAGCGTAATATTACCAGTTGTAAAGGTAGTCTGGGGACTTTTTACATCACACAGAACTTTCAATGACATACTTGTGCTAGTTAATGTATTTTTAAGCTTAAAAATAACACTCCTAAAACTACAGCTGAAAACTGGATTTTTTGCAGCAGACGATCACAATGAATGAGAATGTGCAGTGGCAAATGATTAAAGATTCTGTGTAATTCGCTTTGAGTTCGGGATTTTCCGTTTTATTGTTTCATTTTTATTTGAGAAAAAAAATCTGACTAGAAGTGTATTGTTCTGTATTTCTTCTTTTTTCTCGTTGCATCGATCACTTTATTTGCTACTCGCATATTGTTTATATTGGAGATAGTTTAGGTCATGTGACCAATCATACACTAGTTGCGGATTATTTAAATAAATAAATGACAAGACTCCATAAAACAAGCAAAGAAATTTAACATGCCTGGAAAAAGAAAGTCAAGTGCAAATTGAAATTTATTTTTGTACGATTTTTTTATCAATTTTGCGTGTGTACATCTTTTAATTTGTCTTTTAATTTATTTCCGGTTGGCAGCCATGTTGAACATTTTGAAGTGCATTAGTACGTAACCTATTCATACTTCTACCATTAACGCTCCCTTTGGGAGCGTAATAATTAGAAATGCACGATGACATGGATTTATTTTAATCTCGTTGCTGTGGGGCCGTCGTGGTTGTGATGTATAGTATGTGGATTTACAACTACCTATGCAATCAGTGCCTATCACCACTAATGTTGTGAGTTCGAATCTCACTCAGACGATGTGTATTGATACAACATTATGTGATAAATTTTGTCAGTGACTTGCAGCAGGTTGGTGGTTTTCTCAGGGTACTTCTACTTTTACTCTATAATAGGCCACTTTCAACTAATTGAAGATTTCATCAATTACTTTGGTACTGTGCTTCTGATGCTATAATTAAATAGAATAACTTTACAAACCTCTATTCTGGCAATAAAATTACACTCTGCCTCTCTAATATCAATTTTGAATAGGGAGATAAAATACCCACGCTATCCCACAGGAAACACTGATCTACATGTAGATGTTACTTTTGTCTGATTTAACTGTTGTTCAAATTAACCAGAATTCAAACTACCTCGGTGGTGTAATTGTTAGCATACTCGCCTCTAGTGTGGTGGATCGTGGGTTCGAGTCCCAATCAGGTCAAACCAAAGACTATAAAATCGGTATTTGTTTCTTCTCTGCTAAGCATGCAGTATTAAGGAAAAAGAGCAAAGACTGTTTAGCTCGGAATCGGGATAATTATTATGTGTCGGAGTGGAGCTACATGTCTACCCGCGGACTGTTGTTTCAGTGAGCTAGCATTATAAACATCAACTTAAGCATGTTGGTCTAGTACAAAGTGGACCTCATCTTCATCTCATTGAAAATTAGCTTGTTCTTGCCATGATACATGTATAGCTGAAAAATTGCTAGGTTGGTGTCAAACAACAATCACTCACTTGAACTTTTTTTTTTATTGTAGGCTCTAATAGAAGACAGGCTAGCAAAAATACAAAACGACTTGACAAGAAATGAACATATTATTAAAGAAATCAAAGACACAATAAAATTTGTATCTGCAGGAGATAAAAAATCGCTTGAAAAATTGAACGATATTTTAAATGATGCAGATTCCAAATTTAATCAAGCAAAGGAAGCTGTAAAAGAATTTGTGATTGGTCGTAGACCAGCCAATCCTGTACAAGTTAAGAAATCTAGGGCGGAGATTGTTATAAGTAGCAGTAACCAGATGTGTTCATTGGCTGATGCACCAAATGTAAAAACTGATGTACAGGTAAAAAGTGATTTGATTTGATTTATTTTGTTTAATGCCACTTTCAGCGATATTTCATCTATAACATGGCGACTAGTTTTAGTGGTGGAAGAAGTCGGAGTACCTGGAGAGAACCACCGACCATGGGCAAGCAACTGGTAAACTTTATCACTTGCGGCTGCGAGTCGAGTGCACCCTCTTTGCAATTTACAAAGCCGGGCATGAACACACACCGTATTGGTGATAGGCTTATATGAGTTGTTAGGTAATCCAACTACCTAACTCAAACTGTGTCAAACTTGATCGAAACGGCTAGAAAATGAGGTTATTTGGGTTATTTAGGGGATTTCATCTTTTTTCATCAGTCAACACTTTCATCTCAGAAAAATAAACAAATAAATAATAAAAAGTTTTACCTACCTACCTACACAGGTATTTTTTGCTAAATGTTTGAAAAAAAACCCAGCTTGTTATCGTATTTATTTTCTAGATGTTGAACCTGGTTGATATTATGAAGTTTGACGATCCTGACGGAGGAGTTTGGAAACAAGGATTTGATATCAAATATGATGCCAGTAAAAACAATGACAAAAAACTCTATGTTTACGTTGTTCCACATTCACATTGTGATCCAGGTATGTACGGTTGTGATCCATTGAAAAACATTGAATTTTGCGTCAATGCAGCCTGCTGTCGTAGTGGCATAATGGATAGTGTTCTCGTCTCTAGTGCTGTAAGTTTGTGGGCTCGAGCTCAGGTCAGGGGTCAAATCAATGACTAATGAAAACGTAGATATCTAATTTATTGCACACAGTGTATGTCTGGAATATCCTTCATCAGAAAGCATCACTGGCCCAACAATTTTGTGACAATTTGTTATGAAAAAAAGACATCAGATATCAATATATAAACAGTTTTCAGGTTAATTGTTTTTTTTATCAATAACATTAAAATTCATTCTTTCACTAGTCTCACGAGGGTTGGGGGCTCTTCAATTTTGGTACGGGTGTGTAGCTGAATTTGCGAAAACACCACAATGCATATATTGCTATCAAATGAAACCTGAATTTACTTGTTATAACCTTTTCGACAACCTTGACGCCATTGGCTAGGGTGGTCTCAAGAAACGATGCTAGTGCGTCGGATGGGGACAATAAAAGACTGGTTCAATGCCATGATCACATTAAAGACATCCGGAAAAGAGTAGACTAATGCCACTACAAGGACTGCTCTTGCACTCCCCAAAGTGAAGAGTGACATCACTTGTTTCAATCCACTATGAAGAAGTGATTTCAAAGTAAAATAACTTTTCAGTTTGGGGTAATGTCAGTTGGTTATTCATTCCAAGCAAATTCTCACTTTGTTGAAATAACAAACGGTGCTGTCATTTTCCGTTATATAAACAACTGTTAACTTTTCCTGTTATTTTTTAATTTGTAAACAAAAGTTCTGGTTCCAAAAAAGAAAACACTCCCAATTGTCATTAAAACGTAGCCGTGTACATACAGAGATGAACTATGAAAAGTTTAAAAGAAGTGACAGACCAGATCATTTCCGTAGATTTTCTCTCTGTTGTTGGGGAAAAGTTTTTCAATGATTACCTAAGGATCGACACAAAAAGGTGTCCGATTTCTGTAAAATGAAATTCGTACATGTACATTTTGCAGCAGATTGAATGAATAAATTTCCGAACTGAGGAAGATACCAGATCGCAAACATTATAAGTTGACAGAATTCTCTTCACAACTTTCCACTTCGTCCGTGAAAGTTAACAATTTTAATAATTAAATCATGAAGAAACAAAAAAACATGTTTCTTTTCTAATTAAATATTTAGTGAATACTTGTGTATTACATGATAACATGTAGGAAACGTGTATTGATTGGCTCGATAAAAATAAATAATGATTGGGGAGAACAGTAAATTACATTAGCTGTGTATTCATTGGCTACAAAAATGTATTTGGACCAATCGCTGTGCTCGTAGCAAACCGTTTTCGACTAGAACAGAAGAGTTATCTACCATTGAAGTTACAGTTTATGTCCGGTTTCGGTAAAACAAAATTTTTTAACGGTCTTTTAGGCAATCCCCCAGACGTTTTTTGTTGGGCCAGTGACTACCTAATTTTGAGCAGCTTTTGGTCGCCCGAATAAGATATTAGTCGCATTTGGCGACTGGGCGACCGTCCATTTCAGGCACTGCTCTATAAATATCCAACTAAGAATGCTGTTTTATTACAAACCGGACATGATCTCATTGAAATGTAACTTGGTCTCGCCATATCATGATATAGCTGAAAAATTGTGTTATAATCACTTTCTTACTGTACCGTTGTGGTTCTGAAAGATGGGAAATATTTGGTGGAAATTTTTTTGTTTTAAGGGTTAGGGTTATGGTGTTTAACACCACTTTCAACAAATTTCAGTTATATCGGGGCTGTCAATTTTATTGGTGGATGAAACCGGAGTACCAGGAGAAAACCATTGACCTGTTGCAAGTCACAGACAAACTCTATCACATAATGTTGCATCGAGTACACCTCACAATGAGCGGTATTTGAACTAACAAATTTAGCGATGATAGGCAGTGATTGCACAGGTAGTTGTAAATCCAACTACCATACGGTCACGACGGCCCCCTCTAAATTTGGAAATTTCAAACTTGCCAAAATACATGTAGATCACTGTTTGGTATTTATTATGCAGTTGTACAATGATTTTAAGGCTAAGTGAATTATTGTGAATGTCCAATTACCGTAGGGTAGAGGTCGTGGTCAATATTTCTTACCTGCGTTAAATAAAAATGCAGAGGTCAACATTTTTTGCATGCACTGAAAAACATTGAATTTTGTGTCAATGCAGCCTGCTGTCGTAGTGTCATATAAAAAGTTGTTTGTTAATTGCATATGCATTACCAGGTTGGGTAAAAAAATATCTCTTATCGGGTCTGCATATTTTTTGCATACGCTGAATTTTGCGTTAATGCAAGCTCTGTCGTAGGGTGGTATAAAAAGACACGTTATTACATTATACATATTCCAGGTGGGGTAAAAAAATATTTCTAAACTGCATATTTTTTGCATATGCTGAAAAACATTGAATTTTGCGTCAATGCAACCTGCTGTCATAGTGTCATATAAAAAGTTGTTTGTTAATAACATATGCATTACCAGGTTTGGTAAAAAAAATATTACGTAATTTCATATTTTTTACATACACTGTCGTAGAGTCATATAAAAAGTCATGCTGTCCTCGAAATGAAAATTGGAATTACTGGTCCGCATCTAAATCTTGAATTTATTTTAATAAATTTTTATAAAAAAACTGAAAAATTTACTGATCCGAACAAAGTTTTGCTGGTCTTGGGCCGGAGAACCGGTGCTCATCGTGACGACTGGTACTCATGTGTTAATAACATTGTACATTTGCAGGTTGGGTAAAGACACTTGACACATATTTTAGTGATCAAGTGAGAGGGATTCTAGATAAATTACATTGTACATTTACAGGTTGGGTAAAGACACTTGACACATATTTTAGTGATCAAGTGAGAGGGATTCTAGATAAATTACATTGTACATTTGCAGGTTGGGTAAAGACAATTGACACATATTTTAATGATCAAGTGAGAGGGATTCTAGATAAATTACATTGTACATTTACAGGTTGGGTAAAGACACTTGACACATATTTTAATGATCAAGTGAGAGGGATTCTAGATAAATTACATTGTACATTTACAGGTTGGGTAAAGACACTTGACACATATTTTAGTGATCAAGTGTGAGGGATTCTAGATAAATTACATTGTACATTTACAGGTTGGGTAAAGACACTTGACACATATTTTAGTGATCAAGTGCGAGGGATTCTAGATAAATTACATTGTACATTTACAGGATGGGTAAAGACACTTGACACATATTTTAGTGATCAAGTGCGAGGGATTCTAGATAAATTACATTGTACATTTACAGGTTGGGTAAAGACATTTGACATATATTTTAGTGATCGAGTGCGAGGGATTCTAGATAAATTACATTGTACATTTACAGGATGGGTAAAGACACTTGACACATATTTTAGTGATCAAGTGCGAGGGATTCTAGATAAATTACATTGTACATTTACAGGATGGGTAAAGACACTTGACACATATTTTAGTGATCAAGTGCGAGGGATTCTAGATAAATTACATTGTACATTTACAGGTTGGGTAAAGACACTTGACACATATTTTAGTGATCAAGTGCGAGGGATTCTAGATAAATTACATTGTACATTTACAGGTTGGGTAAAGACACTTGACACATATTTTAGTGATCAAGTGAGAGGGATTCTAGATAAATTACATTGTACATTTACAGGATGGGTAAAGACACTTGACACATATTTTAGTGATCAAGTGCGAGGGATTCTAGATAAATTACATTGTACATTTACAGGTTGGGTAAAGATACTTGACACATATTTTAGTGATCAAGTGCGAGGGATTCTAGATAAATTACATTGTACATTTACAGGATGGGTAAAGACACTTGACACATATTTTAATGATCAAGTGAGAGGGATTCTAGATAAATTACATTGTACATTTACAGGTTAGGTAAAGACACTTGACATATATTTTAGTGATCAAGTGCAAGGGATTCTAGATAAATTACATTGTACATTTACAGGTTGGGTAAAGACACTTGACACATATTTTAATGATCAAGTGCGAGGGATTCTAGATAAATTACATTGTACATTTACAGGTTGGGTAAAGATACTTGACACATATTTTAGTGATCAAGTGCGAGGGATTCTAGATAAATTACATTGTACATTTACAGGTTGGGTAAAGAAGACACTTGACACATATTTTAATGATCAAGTGCGAGGGATTCTAGATAAATTACATTGTACATTTACAGGATGGGTAAAGACACTTGACACATATTTTAGTGATCAAGTGCGAGGGATTCTAGATAAATTACATTGTACATTTACAGGTTGGGTAAAGACACTTGACGCATATTTTAATGATCAAGTGCAAGGGATTCTAGATAAATTACATTGTACATTTACAGGTTGGGTAAAGACACTTGACACATATTTTAATGATCAAGTGAGAGGGATTCTAGATAATATGGTTATTAAGTTAGAAGCTTATCCTAAGATGAAGTTTATGTTTGCTGAGATGTCATTCTTCTCTATGTGGTGGAACCAGATTGACCAGTACAAGAAAAACAAAGTCAAAAAGTAAGTCTAGAAAAAATTTGATGGCTTCAACTGGAACAACCAAATTGTTGGTGTAATTGTTAGCGTGCTCGTCTCGATTGAGGTAGATTGTGGGTCAAGCCAAAGTCTATTTTGTTGCTTCTCCTCTAAGCATGAAGGGCCCGGGTGGCTCAATGGGTTAGGTAGTTGGATTACCTAACAACTCATACAAGCCTATCACCAATATGGCGTGGGTTTGCGCCCGGCTTTGTAAATTACAGAAAGGGTGCACTCGACTCACAGCCGCAAGTGATAAAATTGACCAGTTACTTGCCCATGGTCGATGGTCTCTCCTGGTAATCTGGCTTCTTCCACCACTAAAACTGGTTGCCATGATATAGCTAAATTATTGCTGAAAGTGGCATTCAACATCAAAAATGAAAATCAATCAACTGGAACAACCAAATCGGTGGTGTAATGGTTAGCGTGCTCGTCTCGAGTGCGGTAGATCATGGTTTGAGCCCAGATCAGGTCAAACTAAAGTCTATTTTTTGTTGCATCTCCGCTAAGCACATAGCATTAAGAAGAAAGAGCCAACTCAGGGTGGCTCCGAATCAGAATAATGTGTCCAAGTGGGGCGACATGTCTATCCCCGGACTGTTGTTTCAGTGAGCTAGCACCCTAAAAATCCAACTAATCCAAAAAAAAAAAAAAGCGTGTTGGTCTAGTACAAAGTGGACATCATCATCATCTCATTGAAAATTAACATGTTCTTCCCATGACATAGCTGAAAAATTGCTGAGTTGGCGCTAAGCAACAATCACTCACTCACTCTAATTAAATTAAATTTTTGTTGTATCTTTTTGCAGTCACATTATGTTATGGCACTGTCATCGTCCATATGTAGATAAGAATGGTTGTAGTTGACAGATCCTTCTGAAATTTGAACTTAACAATCTTTAGCACTAAATAAATATTGGTATTGATTTGGGGAATTGTAATCCTACCCATGCCATTTCCAAACAAGAGGCCCAAGGTTACAATAATTGATGTTTCTGTTATTTTCACATGGAGAGTTTATTTTTCACCTGATTTTGATGCAGTTTTTATACAAAATGATCATCTTAATGGGTTATTGATTGGCCATAAACAAATTTTGGTATGTTATTTCGAAAAGGTTTATTAGATATATAATTAATATCCGAAATCTACTATTCCTAAATAATTTAATTTATTAAAACTAAGTTCTCCCTCAGGTAATGGTATTGGTAATCTTTTTACAATGAGGGCTGTTACAGAAACATGTCGTGCTCACTAGATTTATTTGATTTCTATGTTTTTATTGAAAATGATGTTAGAGAACACTGAAGAGGCAATTTAAAAAAATGGACCATCCAGACAAACTGGTAATAGACAAGACAAACAAAAACACAACATGATATTTGTTGGACACCACCACACACAAACAAACACAGATAACGTAAACAAGACATGAGCCCTTCTACAAACAACCAGAGGTAAAGACGAACCGAACATCGTTTTTATGCGGAAATCGTAACGGACATCAGAACACGGAACTCAGAAAATAAGACACAAAATAGAACAGCATAAAAAAAAATGAGCACCACAAACCCCACCAAAGAACCGGTTGATTGATTGATTTATTGTGTTTAATGCCACTTTCAGCAATATTTCAGCTATATCATGGTGACGAGTTTTAGTGGTGGAAGAAGCTGGAGTACCTGGAGAGAACCACTGACCATAGGCAAGCAACTGGTAATCTTGATCACTTTGGGCTGCAAGTCGAGTGCACCCTTTTTATAATTTACAAAGCTGGGCGAGAACCTACCCCATATTGGTGATAGACTTGTATGAGTTGTTAGGTAATCCAACTACTTAACTCATTGCGCCACCCAGGCCCTGCCACAGAACCGAGGATGAACTCAGGTGAAGACTATTGTGTGAACTAACCAAATTGTTTTCTTCAAGCTACACAAGGAAAGCTTTGAGGACACTTGAGTTCAACTGTATACCGTCATTAGGGTTGCATAATACGCATTCGTGCATAATGGACACCCCTTCTTGGCCTTGAAAATCTGCAGAAAAATGTGATTTTCCAGTCTGAAAATATAGTGAAACATATGTGCACCCCTCCTGCAAAATAAAGAATCTGTATAAAATATAGTGCATTATACAATTATACATAGGTCATTACGGTATTTGGATTATTTCTTGTAGATTAATAGAAAATGGTCAGTTTGAGATAATAACTGGTGGATGGGTGATGAATGATGAGGCTAATACACATTATTTTGCTATGATTGATCAGCTGATTGAAGGCAACCAATGGCTGAATGGAACACTTGGTATGTTTATAAAACTAAATTGGAATACAATAAAATTTGATCTGATTTGAGACAAATAATACTGCTTGCATTGGATTTCCGCAATTTTGTTAGAATTTATTTTTTTTCATTTCCGCAACATAATGTTTTTTTTTTATTTTTTGACAAAAAGTGACTTTAATAACTCAGTCTGTGTTACTTATATAACCCCAGACCCACTTCTTCGCCCATTTGAAAATTTTAAGTTGTGTTAAGGTGGAGAGAGGTAAATCCTGCCTTGGTCCTAAATATTTTACATGAATATGAACATCTTTAGTGTATAGTTTTAGATACTCAAGTGTGGTAGATCATGGGTTCGAGCCCCATTCATGTCAAACCAAAGACTATAAAATTGGTATTTGTTGCTTCTCCTCTAAGCACGCAGCCTTAAGGAGAAAGAGCAAAGACTGGTTGACTCAGAATCAGAATAATGTGTCCGAGTGGAGCCACATGTCTACCCGCGGACTGTTGTTTTAGTGAGCTAGCACTATAAAATTCCAACTCAGCGTGTTGGTCTAGTAGAAAGCAGATCTCATCATCATTTCATTGAAAATGAACTTGTTCTTGTCATGATATAACTGAAAAATTGCTGAGTTGGCGTTAAACAACAATCACTCACTCAAAATCCTACTTCAAACTCCCTGTGGTGAGCTAGGGATAACCGCTAAATCCCTACTAACAGAATGAATGAATAATTAAATTTTGCTATTGCGAAAGAAACATTTGAATATTGCAGAAAAATACATTTTTATGCGGAAAAGTCATATTAAATTGCAGTATTTTTAAAAGAGCAACATCCGAATGCATTCGCGATAAAGATATGAAAATAGTCAACAATTTTTGCTCGTAGGCATTAATGAGTTAAACATCAAATACAAATTTCATAGTCTTTGTTTTGACTTGACCGTGTATTGAATCCACGATCTTACAGCACCCGTGGCGACAGAGGTGATCATGTTAACCATAGCATTTCTTTTTTTTTGGACAGGTTTCAAACCAGAATCAGGCTGGGCAATAGATCCGTTTGGTCACACACCAACCATGGCATACATATTAAAGAGAATGAATTTCAAGAACATGCTAATACAGAGAGTACATTATGCTGTAAAGAAAGTACTGGCTAAAGAAAAACAGCTGGAATTTATGTGGAGGCAAAATTGGGGTAATTCAATAATACAAAATTTATATGGTGGCAACATTGGGGTAATTCAATAATAAAAATTTATATGGAGGCTAAATTGGGGTAATTCAATAATAAAAATTTATATGGAGGCAAAATTGGGGTAATTCAATAATAAACTTTCATATGGAAGCAAAATTGGGGTAATTCAATCCATAAAAAAGTATTGTGAATGTGTGGTATACTACAGAGCCCGTTTACTGACATGAAAAATATTTTTTTTATTTCGTTTATACGAAAAGCTATTTTGTTTTGGCAGAATATTATTTCTTTTTTTCGAAATGTTGTTTCGTTTTAACGAATTATTATTTTGTTTTTTCAAATTATTATTTCTGTACCGGAAATCATAACATTATTTCCTTTCTTTTCGAAATATTAATTCGTTTAAGCAAAATATTAATTGGTTTTTCGAAATATTACTTCGAAAAAACGAAATAATAATCGAAAAAACAAAATAATAATCGAAAAAACAAATAATATTTTTAGATAGCGAAATAATGATTCGTTAAAACGAAATAATAATTTGTTTAAATGAAATAATAATTCGTTGAAGCGAAATATTATTTCGTGTAATAACAAAACATTTTTCATGTCAGTAAATGGGCTCCATAATACACTGTTAATATCTTGTTTTGATTTTTTTTACCAAGAATATATGTGTATTAGCCCTCTTACAAGTGAAAGTCCCTGTTTCAATCTAATAAACTAGTACAGTCAAGCCTGCCTTAGAGGGCACCTCTATATAGCAAATCACTGTGTATAATGGGCACCTCTATATAACAAATCACTGTCTATAAAGGGCAATCTCATTTTTCCCATTAATGAACTGTGAATTGTGAATGAATTTTAACCTGTATATAAAGCCAAAGGGTAACTACTCATAAAGGCCACATTTTCAGGTTCCCTTGAGTAGACTTTATATACAGGCTTGACTGTATAGCTTTTTGATGTGGTATCTTGTATATGATATGATCATATAAGCTTTCATTCCCGTTCAGAAGCTCTCTACTCATTCATAATAAAAACGTAGATATCAAATTTAATGCGCACGGCACGTTCAGTGTGGGAAACCACCGCTCACCAACAAAATGGTTTCCCACACTGCACGTTTCTGGAATACTTTCATCAGGTACACTCAAAATAGAAAGATGGGGAAGCCACATAATTTAAAGTAAAACAGCCATGTTGTTCAACACAACACAATTTTGTAGGTACATCACTGATTGGTCATTTAAAATGTATGTTTGTTTTTCAATTCAAAATATTTTCTCCTTTAAGGTGGTACCCTACACTTCAGGTAAAATTTGATCTGCTCGTTTAATTTTCTTATTTTTTTGGCAGTGTGTTTGAATATATCCACTGTAATAAATATCAAAATTTTAACAAATTCCAACCAACAGACTAGAGCTATAAATTCACTAGCCACATAGCAGCTTTTCTCTCTGTGGCTTTGATCACCGAGATGCTTGAAATCTGCATACAAACATCATATGATCAAAACGTTCAACTGATTTTAAAGAGTTATCTCCCTGTAGTGTATGGTACCACCTTAAATAGTAAACAAAAGGATTGCATAAAAAACCTATATAAATACATTCCATTACAACAGTGATAAATCAATGCACACACATATATCAGACATATTCTAATATGTTGAGGCTGTTGTGTTCGTGATGGATTTACAACTACCTATACATTCAGTGCCTATCACCATTAAAGTTGTGAGTTCGAATCCTGCTCATGGCGAGGTGTACTCGATACATCATTATGTCATAAAGTTTGTAGGTGACTTGCGGCAGGTCAGTAGTTTTCTCCAGGTATTCGGTATTTCCTCCACCAATAAAACTGACCGCCACGATATAGCAGAAATATTGTTGAAGGTGGCGTTAAATACCATAAATCAACCCAAAAACCATCAATGCACACACATGTATAAATATATTGCAATTATTCAGGGGAGACAATTTTCCTTCAAAAATAAATTTGTGGACACTTTCCTTGAATTTATCCAGTTCTCTCTAAGAGAAGGTTACATCAAACAAATATACAGGATTGATTGATTGATCAATTGATTGGTGTTTAACACCAACTTTAGCAGTATTTCAGCTACACCGTGACGTATGTTAAATATTCAACTTTATAACAGGTTTTAAAGTGCAGAAGGGGTCGTCGTGTTCATATGGTAGTTGGATTTACAACTACGTGTGCAATCAGTGGCTAACGCTGCAAGTTCGAAACTCGTTCATAGCGTGGTGTATTCATTACAACATTATGTGATAAAGTTTGTAAGTGACTTGTCATAAAGTTTGTCAGTGACTTGTCATAAAGTTTGTAAGTGACTTGTCATAAAGTTTGTCAGTGACTTGTCATAAAGTTTGTCAGTGACTTGTCATAAAGTTTGTAAGTGACTTGTCATAAAGTTTGTAAGTGACTTGTCATAAAGTTTGTAAGTGACTTGTCATAAAGTTTGTAAGTGACTTGTCATAAAGTTTGTAAGTGACTTGTCATAAAGTTTGTAAGTGACTTGTCATAAAGTTTGTCAGTGACTTGTCATAAAGTTTGTCAGTGACTTGTCATAAAGTTTGTAGGTGACTTGTCATAAAGTTTGTCAGTGACTTGTCATAAAGTTTGTCAGTGACTTGTCATAAAGTTTGTAAGTGACTTGTCATAAAGTTTGTCATTGACTTGTCATAAAGTTTGTCAGTGACTTGTCATAAAGTTTGTAAGTGACTTGTCATAAAGTTTGTCATTGACTTGTCATAAAGTTTGTCATTGACTTGTCATAAAGTTTGTCAGTGACTTGTCATAAAGTTTGTAAGTGACTTGTCATAAAGTTTGTCAGTGACTTGTCATAAAGTTTGTAAGTGACTTGTCATAAAGTTTGTAAGTGACTTGTCATAAAGTTTGTCAGTGACTTGTCATAAAGTTTGTCAGTGACTTGTCATAAAGTTTGTAAGTGACTTGTCATAAAGTTTGTCATTGACTTGTCATAAAGTTTGTTAGTGACTTGTCATAAAGTTTGTTAGTGACTTGTCATAAAGTTTGTAAGTGACTTGTCATAAAGTTTGTCAGTGACTTGTCATAATGTTTGTCAGTGACTTGTCATAAAGTTTGTCAGTGACTTGCGGCAGGTCAGTAGTTTTCTTTGGGTACTCCTGTTTCCTCCACCAATAAAACTGACTGCCACGATATAACTGAAATATTGTTGAAAGTGGCGTTCAACACCATAAACCAAAAAAAAGTGCAGAAGGAATTAGAAATAATTGGTTCCCTATTTTATTCCAGATCAGGAAGGTACAACAGACATATTATGCCACATGATGCCATTCTATTCCTATGATGTGCCACACACCTGTGGACCTGACCCAAAAATTTGTTGTCAGTTTGACTTCGGTCGTTTATCTCCCAGCAGATGGAGCTGTCCCTGGAGAGTACCACCTGTTCATATCCATGACAACAATGTACAGGAAAGGTTAGTACAAGTAGTCTCCCTCTTATAAGGCCCCCTCCCCCTTACCAATGGCCACCCCTCTTATCAGGCCAGATCTTAGATGCACTGTGATAGTAAAATAATTATGAATTGTCAAAAGGCCACTCTTATCAAAGGCCACTTGTCTTATCAGGCCAGATTTCAGATGCACACTGTGATAATAAATAACTAGTAAATTGTCTCCCTCAAGAGTTGTTCAAGCCTCTTTTATTATGCCACATGATGTCGTTCTATTCCTATGATGTGCCACCAGTACATATCCATGACAACAATGTACAGGAAAGGTTAGTACATATAGTCCCCCTCTAATAAGGCCCCTTCCCTCTTACCAATGGCCACCCCTCTTATCAGGCCAGATTTCAGATGCACTCTGAGAGTAAAATAATTCTGAATTATCAAAAGGCCCCTCTTATCAGGCCAGATTGCAGATGCACTCTGAGAGTAAAATAATTCTGAATTGTCAAAAGGTCCCTCTTATCAGGCCAGATTGCAGATGCACTCTGAGAGTAAAATAATTCTGAATTGTCAAAAGGCCTCTCTTATCAGGCCAGATTGCAGATGCACTCTGAGAGTAAAATAATTCTGAATTGTCAAAAGGCCCCTCTTATCAGGCCAGATTTCAGATGCACTCTGAGAGTAAAATAATTCTGAATTATCAAAAGGCCCCTCTTATCAGGCCAGATTGCAGATGCACTCTGAGAGTAAAATAATTCTGAATTGTCAAAAGGCCTCTCTTATCAGGCCAGATTGCAGATGCACTCTGAGAGTAAAATAATTCTGAATTATCAAAAGGCCCCTCTTATCAGGCCAGATTGCAGATGCACTCTGAGAGTAAAATAATTCTGAATTGTCAAAAGGCCTCTCTTATCAGGCCAGATTGCAGATGCACTCTGAGAGTAAAATAATTCTGAATTGTCAAAAGGCCCCTCTTATCAGGCCAGATTGCAGATGCACTCTGAGAGTAAAATAATTCTGAATTGTCAAAAGGCCTCTCTTATCAGGCCAGATTGCAGATGCACTCTGAGAGTAAAATAATTCTGAATTATCAAAAGGTCCCTCTTATCAGGCCAGATTGCAGATGCACTCTGAGAGTAAAATAATTCTGAATTGTCAAAAGGCCTCTCTTATCAGGCCAGATTGCAGATGCACAGCAATAGTAAAGTAATACTGAATTATCTCCCTCAAGAGTTGCCATGCCTCTTTTAAGGCCACTTCTTTCAATGCAAAGGGAGTGGTCTTATATTAAAGGGAACAGTATACATGACCAAGAGAAAGATCATCTGCTATTAACATTTTTTTCCATACTCTTATCTTATCTGATGTTTGTTTGTCTTGATAATCTTTTTTTTTGGGGGGGCATCAATTATTTTTTTCTAATAGATTTCAACTATAAAGTCATTTTTTTAATAGAAAAACGTATTCAATGCTTCAAATTTAATATTCGCTGGTGGTTAGTAATTTTTTTTTAGTAATTTAAGATAGAACATTTCTGATAGAATTCCCTGTTCTGAAAAAAGTAACACATGCCATTTACCTGCAGTGAATATTAAATCTGAGGCACGAAATACATTTTTAGCTCACCTGACCCAAAGGGTCATGTGAGCTATTCTCATCACTTGGCGTCCGTCGTCGTCGTCCGTCGTACGTCGTAAACTTTTTCAAAAATCTTCTCCTCTGAAAGTACTAGACCAATGGAAACCAAACTTGGTCTGAATCATTACTAGGGTATCTAGTTTCAAAATTGTGTCCGGTGATGCCGTGCACCAACCAACATGGCCGCTGTTACTAAAAATAGAACATATGGTAAAATTGCAGGTTTTTGGTAATAACTCAAAAACCGTTAGTAATATCAAAAATCTGACATGGGTAAAAATGATCAGCACATCAAGATCTACCTACCTTGCAATTTTGAAGTAAATCTGATTACCCATCTTGGAGTTATTGCCCTTTTTTCATCAAATTTGTAAAATTTTAATGCTTTTCGTCTTATATTTCAAAAACTATAAGAGATAAAGGTTAACTTTAAATTGCAAAAATGTGCGGCATATCAAGATCTACCTACCCTGCAATTTTGAAGTAAATCCCATTACTCATTTTGGAGTTATTTCCCTTTTTTCATTAAATTTTCAAAATTTTAATACTTTTCGTCCTTTATTTCAAAAACTATAACAGACAGATGGTAAGTTGAAACTGCAAACATGCTCAGCATGTCAAGATCTACCTACCCTGCAATTTTGAAGTAAATTTGATTACCCATCTTGGAGTTATTGCCCTTTTTTCATCAATTTTTTTTTTTCATTTTAATACTTTTCGTCTTATATTTCAAAATCTATTTAGAGATAGATGTTAAGTTTATTGCAAAAATGTGCAGCATATCAAGATCTACCTACCCTGCAATTTTGAAGTAAATCCCATTACCCATTTTGACCGATTATGCAAATTAGAAAAAAGGGGGGATGAAATAAAAAAAAAATCTTCTCCTCTGAAACTACTGAACCAATCTCAACCAAACTTTGCTGAAATGATCCTTAGGTGGTCCCCTTTCAAAATTGTGTCCGTTAGCGCCGTCCTGTATCCAAGATGGCCGCCATTACTAAAAATAGAAATTTCTTCAAATGATCAAAACTGCTCTATTTTAAGCCAGAAAGTGCCCAAATTTGAACTGTATAAGCATAATGATGAGCTTTTTAACATATATTACGGGATTTGTTATGAACTTTGAACTTTTACCGAGTTTGACCGATTATGAAATTAAAAAAGGGGGGATGAAATTAAAAAAAAATCTTCTCCTCTGAAACTACTGAGCCAATCTCAACCAAACTTTGCTGAAATGATCCTTAGGTGGTCCCCTTTCAAAATTGTGTCCGTCAGCGCCGTACTGTATCCAAGATGGCCACCATTACTAAAAATAGAAATTTCTTCAAATGGCCAAAACTGCTCTATTTTAAGCCAGAAAGTGCCCAAATTTGAACTGTATAAGCATAATGATGAGCTTTTTAACATATATTACGGGATTTGTTATGAACTTTGAACTTTTACCGAGTTTGACCGATTATGAAATTAAAAAAGGGGGGATGAAATTAAAAAAAAATCTTCTCCTCTGAAACTACTGAGCCAATCTCAACCAAACTTTGCTGAAATGATCCTTAGGTGGTCCCCTTTCAAAATTGTGTCCGTCAGCGCCGTCCTGTATCCAAGATGGCCACCATTACTAAAAATAGAAATTTCTTCAAATGGCCAAAACTGCTCTATTTTAAGCCAGAAAGTGCCCAAATTTGAACTGTATAAGCATAATGATGAGCTTTTTAACATATATTACGGAATTTTTTATGAACTTTGAAATTTTGCCGATTTTGACCGATTATGCAAATTAGAAAAAAGGGGGGATGAAATAAAAAAAAATATCTTCTCCTCTGAAACTACTGAGCCAATCTCAACCAAACTTTGCTGAAATGATCCTTAGGTGGTCCCCTTTCAAAAATGTGTCCGTCAGCACCGTCCTGTATCCAAGATGGCCACCATTACTAAAAATAGAAATTTCTTCAAATGGCCAAAACTGCTCTATTTTAAGCCAGAAAGTGCCCAAATTTGAACTGTATAAGCATAATGATGAGCTTTTTAACATATATTACGGGATTTTTAAAGAACTTTGAACTTTTACTGATTTTAACCGATTATGCAAATTAGAAAAAAGGGGGGATGAAATTAAAAAAAAATCTTCTCTGAAACTATTGAGCCAATCTCAACCAAACTTTGCTGAAATGATCCTTAGGTGGTCCCCTTTCAAAATTGTGTCCGTCAGCGCCGTACTGTATCCAAGATGGCCACCATTACTAAAAATAGAAATTTCTTCAAATGGCCAAAACTGCTCTATTTTAAGCCAGAAAGTGCCCAAATTTGAACTGTATAAGCATAATGATGAGCTTTTTAACATATATTACGGGATTTTTTATGAACTTTGAACTTTTACCGATTTTGACCGATTATGAAATAAAAAAAAGGGGGGATGAAATTAAAAAAAAATCTTCTCCTCTGAAACTACTGAGCCATTTTCAACCAAACTTTGCTGAAATGATCCTTAGGTGGTCCCCTTTTAAAATTGTGTCCGTCAGCGCCGTCCTGTATCCAAGATGGCCGCCATTGCTAAAAATAGAAATTTCTTCAAATGGCCAAAACTGCTCTATTTTAAGCCAGAAAGTGCCCAAATTTGAACTGTATAAGCATAATGATGAGCTTTTTAACATATATTACGGGATTTGTTATGAACTTTGAACTTTTACCGAGTTTGACCGATTATGAAATTAAAAAAGGGGGGATGAAATTAAAAAAAAATCTTCTCCTCTGAAACTACTGAGCCAATCTCAACCAAACTTTGCTGAAATGATCCTTAGGTGGTCCCCTTTCAAAGTTGTGTCCGTCAGCGCCGTACTGTATCCAAGATGGCCACCATTACTAAAAATAGAAATTTCTTCAAATGGCCAAAACTGCTCTATTTTAAGCCAGAAAGTGCCCAAATTTGAACTGTATAAGCATAATGATGAGCTTTTTAACATATATTACGGGATTTGTTATGAACTTTGAACTTTTACCGAGTTTGACCGATTATGAAATTAAAAAAGGGGGGATGAAATTAAAAAAAAATCTTCTCCTCTGAAACTACTGAGCCAATCTCAACCAAACTTTGCTGAAATGATCCTTAGGTGGTCCCCTTTCAAAATTGTGTCCGTCAGCGCCGTCCTGTATCCAAGATGGCCACCATTACTAAAAATAGAAATTTCTTCAAATGGCCAAAACTGCTCTATTTTAAGCCAGAAAGTGCCAAAATTTGAACTGTATAAGCATAATGATGAGCTTTTTAACATATATTACGGGATTTGTTATGAACTTTGAACTTTTACCGAGTTTGACCGATTATGAAATTAAAAAAGGGGGGATGAAATTAAAAAAAAATCTTCTCCTCTGAAACTACTGAGCCAATCTCAACCAAACTTTGCTGAAATGATCCTTAGGTGGTCCCCTTTCAAAATTGTGTCCGTCAGCGCCGTACTGTATCCAAGATGGCCACCATTACTAAAAATATAAATTTCTTCAAATGGCCAAAACTGCTCTATTTTAAGCCAGAAAGTGCCCAAATTTGAACTGTATAAGCATAATGATGAGCTTTTTAACATATATTACGGGATTTGTTATGAACTTTGAACTTTTACCGAGTTTGACCGATTATGAAATTAAAAAAGGGGGGATGAAATTAAAAAAAAATCTTCTCCTCTGAAACTACTGAGCCAATCTCAACCAAACTTTGCTGAAATGATCCTTAGGTGGTCCCCTTTCAAAATTGTGTCCGTCAGCGCCGTCCTGTATCCAAGATGGCCACCATTACTAAAAATAGAAATTTCTTCAAATGGCCAAAACTGCTCTATTTTAAGCCAGAAAGTGCCAAAATTTGAACTGTATAAGCATAATGATGAGCTTTTTAACATATATTACGGAATTTTTTATGAACTTTGAAATTTTGCCGATTTTGACCGATTATGCAAATTAGAAAAAAGGGGGGATGAAATAAAAAAAAATATCTTCTCCTCTGAAACTACTGAGCCAATCTCAACCAAACTTTGCTGAAATGATCCTTAGGTGGTCCCCTTTCAAAAATGTGTCCGTCAGCACCGTCCTGTATCCAAGATGGCCACCATTACTAAAAATAGAAATTTCTTCAAATGGCCAAAACTGCTCTATTTTAAGCCAGAAAGTGCCCAAATTTGAACTGTATAAGCATAATGATGAGCTTTTTAACATATATTACGGGATTTTTAAAGAACTTTGAACTTTTACTGATTTTAACCGATTATGCAAATTAGAAAAAAGGGGGGATGAAATTAAAAAAAAATCTTCTCTGAAACTATTGAGCCAATCTCAACCAAACTTTGCTGAAATGATCCTTAGGTGGTCCCCTTTCAAAATTGTGTCCGTCAGCGCCGTACTGTATCCAAGATGGCCACCATTACTAAAAATAGAAATTTCTTCAAATGGCCAAAACTGCTCTATTTTAAGCCAGAAAGTGCCAAAATTTGAACTGTATAAGCATAATGATGAGCTTTTTAACATATATTACGGGATTTTTTATGAACTTTGAACTTTTACCGATTTTGACCGATTATGAAATAAAAAAAAGGGGGGATGAAATTTAAAAAAAATCTTCTCCTCTGAAACTACTGAGCCATTTTCAACCAAACTTTGCTGAAATGATCCTTAGGTGGTCCCCTTTTAAAATTGTGTCCGTCAGCGCCGTCCTGTATCCAAGATGGCCGCCATTACTAAAAATAGAAATTTCTTCAAATGGCCAAAACTGCTCTATTTTAAGCCAGAAAGTGCCCAAATTTGAACTGTATAAGCATAATGATGAGCTTTTTAACATATATTACGGGATTTGTTATGAACTTTGAACTTTTACCGAGTTTGACCGATTATGAAATTAAAAAAGGGGGGATGAAATTAAAAAAAAATCTTCTCCTCTGAAACTACTGAGCCAATCTCAACCAAACTTTGCTGAAATGATCCTTAGGTGGTCCCCTTTCAAAATTGTGTCCGTCAGCGCCGTACTGTATCCAAGATGGCCACCATTACTAAAAATAGAAATTTCTTCAAATGGCCAAAACTGCTCTATTTTAAGCCAGAAAGTGCCCAAATTTGAACTGTATAAGCATAATGATGAGCTTTTTAACATATATTACGGGATTTGTTATGAACTTTGAACTTTTACCGAGTTTGACCGATTATGAAATTAAAAAAGGGGGGATGAAATTTAAAAAAAATCTTCTCCTCTGAAACTACTGAGCCAATCTCAACCAAACTTTGCTGAAATGATCCTTAGGTGGTCCCCTTTCAAAATTGTGTCCGTCAGCGCCGTCCTGTATCCAAGATGGCCACCATTACTAAAAATAGAAATTTCTTCAAATGGCCAAAACTGCTCTATTTTAAGCCAGAAAGTGCCCAAATTTGAACTGTATAAGCATAATGATGAGCTTTTTAACATATATTACGGGATTTGTTATGAACTTTGAACTTTTACCGAGTTTGACCGATTATGAAATTAAAAAAGGGGGGATGAAATTTAAAAAAAATCTTCTCCTCTGAAACTACTGGGCCAATCTCAACCAAACTTTGCTGAAATGATCCTTAGGTGGTCCCCTTTCAAAATTGTGTCCGTCAGCGCCGTCCTGTATCCAAGATGGCCACCATTACTAAAAATAGAAATTTCTTCAAATGGCCAAAACTGCTCTATTTTAAGCCAGAAAGTGCCAAAATTTGAACTGTATAAGCATAATGATGAGCTTTTTAACATATATTACGGAATTTTTTATGAACTTTGAAATTTTGCCAATTTTGACCGATTATGCAAATTAGAAAAAAGGGGGGATGAAATAAAAAAAAATATCTTCTCCTCTGAAACTACTGAGCCAATCTCAACCAAACTTTGCTGAAATGATCCTTAGGTGGTCCCCTTTCAAAAATGTGTCCGTCAGCACCGTCCTGTATCCAAGATGGCCACCATTACTAAAAATAGAAATTTCTTCAAATGGCCAAAACTGCTCTATTTTAAGCCAGAAAGTGCCCAAATTTGAACTGTATAAGCATAATGATGAGCTTTTTAACATATATTACGGGATTTTTAAAGAACTTTGAACTTTTACTGATTTTAACCGATTATGCAAATTAGAAAAAAGGGGGGATGAAATTAAAAAAAAATCTTCTCTGAAACTATTGAGCCAATCTCAACCAAACTTTGCTGAAATGATCCTTAGGTGGTCCCCTTTCAAAATTGTGTCCGTCAGCGCCGTACTGTATCCAAGATGGCCACCATTACTAAAAATAGAAATTTCTTCAAATGGCCAAAACTGCTCTATTTTAAGCCAGAAAGTGCCCAAATTTGAACTGTATAAGCATAATGATGAGCTTTTTAACATATATTACGGGATTTTTTATGAACTTTGAACTTTTACCGATTTTGACCGATTATGAAATAAAAAAAAGGGGGGATGAAATTTAAAAAAAATCTTCTCCTCTGAAACTACTGAGCCATTTTCAACCAAACTTTGCTGAAATGATCCTTAGGTGGTCCCCTTTTAAAATTGTGTCCGTCAGCGCCGTCCTGTATCCAAGATGGCCGCCATTGCTAAAAATAGAAATTTCTTCAAATGGCCAAAACTGCTCTATTTTAAGCCAGAAAGTGCCCAAATTTGAACTGTATAAGCATAATGATGAGCTTTTTAACATATATTACGGGATTTGTTATGAACTTTGAACTTTTACCGAGTTTGACCGATTATGAAATTAAAAAAGGGGGGATGAAATTAAAAAAAAATCTTCTCCTCTGAAACTACTGAGCCAATCTCAACCAAACTTTGCTGAAATGATCCTTAGGTGGTCCCCTTTCAAAGTTGTGTCCGTCAGCGCCGTACTGTATCCAAGATGGCCACCATTACTAAAAATAGAAATTTCTTCAAATGGCCAAAACTGCTCTATTTTAAGCCAGAAAGTGCCCAAATTTGAACTGTATAAGCATAATGATGAGCTTTTTAACATATATTACGGGATTTGTTATGAACTTTGAACTTTTACCGAGTTTGACCGATTATGAAATTAAAAAAGGGGGGATGAAATTAAAAAAAAATCTTCTCCTCTGAAACTACTGAGCCAATCTCAACCAAACTTTGCTGAAATGATCCTTAGGTGGTCCCCTTTCAAAATTGTGTCCGTCAGCGCCGTCCTGTATCCAAGATGGCCACCATTACTAAAAATAGAAATTTCTTCAAATGGCCAAAACTGCTCTATTTTAAGCCAGAAAGTGCCAAAATTTGAACTGTATAAGCATAATGATGAGCTTTTTAACATATATTACGGGATTTGTTATGAACTTTGAACTTTTACCGAGTTTGACCGATTATGAAATTAAAAAAGGGGGGATGAAATTAAAAAAAAATCTTCTCCTCTGAAACTACTGAGCCAATCTCAACCAAACTTTGCTGAAATGATCCTTAGGTGGTCCCCTTTCAAAATTGTGTCCGTCAGCGCCGTCCTGTATCCAAGATGGCCACCATTACTAAAAATAGAAATTTCTTCAAATGGCCAAAACTGCTCTATTTTAAGCCAGAAAGTGCCAAAATTTGAACTGTATAAGCATAATGATGAGCTTTTTAACATATATTACGGAATTTTTTATGAACTTTGAAATTTTGCCGATTTTGACCGATTATGCAAATTAGAAAAAAGGGGGGATGAAATAAAAAAAAATATCTTCTCCTCTGAAACTACTGAGCCAATCTCAACCAAACTTTGCTGAAATGATCCTTAGGTGGTCCCCTTTCAAAAATGTGTCCGTCAGCACCGTCCTGTATCCAAGATGGCCACCATTACTAAAAATAGAAATTTCTTCAAATGGCCAAAACTGCTCTATTTTAAGCCAGAAAGTGCCCAAATTTGAACTGTATAAGCATAATGATGAGCTTTTTAACATATATTACGGGATTTTTAAAGAACTTTGAACTTTTACTGATTTTAACCGATTATGCAAATTAGAAAAAAGGGGGGATGAAATTAAAAAAAAATCTTCTCTGAAACTATTGAGCCAATCTCAACCAAACTTTGCTGAAATGATCCTTAGGTGGTCCCCTTTCAAAATTGTGTCCGTCAGCGCCGTACTGTATCCAAGATGGCCACCATTACTAAAAATAGAAATTTCTTCAAATGGCCAAAACTGCTCTATTTTAAGCCAGAAAGTGCCAAAATTTGAACTGTATAAGCATAATGATGAGCTTTTTAACATATATTACGGGATTTTTTATGAACTTTGAACTTTTACCGATTTTGACCGATTATGAAATAAAAAAAAGGGGGGATGAAATTTAAAAAAAATCTTCTCCTCTGAAACTACTGAGCCATTTTCAACCAAACTTTGCTGAAATGATCCTTAGGTGGTCCCCTTTTAAAATTGTGTCCGTCAGCGCCGTCCTGTATCCAAGATGGCCGCCATTACTAAAAATAGAAATTTCTTCAAATGGCCAAAACTGCTCTATTTTAAGCCAGAAAGTGCCCAAATTTGAACTGTATAAGCATAATGATGAGCTTTTTAACATATATTACGGGATTTGTTATGAACTTTGAACTTTTACCGAGTTTGACCGATTATGAAATTAAAAAAGGGGGGATGAAATTAAAAAAAAATCTTCTCCTCTGAAACTACTGAGCCAATCTCAACCAAACTTTGCTGAAATGATCCTTAGGTGGTCCCCTTTCAAAATTGTGTCCGTCAGCGCCGTACTGTATCCAAGATGGCCACCATTACTAAAAATAGAAATTTCTTCAAATGGCCAAAACTGCTCTATTTTAAGCCAGAAAGTGCCCAAATTTGAACTGTATAAGCATAATGATGAGCTTTTTAACATATATTACGGGATTTGTTATGAACTTTGAACTTTTACCGAGTTTGACCGATTATGAAATTAAAAAAGGGGGGATGAAATTAAAAAAAAATCTTCTCCTCTGAAACTACTGAGCCAATCTCAACCAAACTTTGCTGAAATGATCCTTAGGTGGTCCCCTTTCAAAATTGTGTCCGTCAGCGCCGTCCTGTATCCAAGATGGCCACCATTACTAAAAATAGAAATTTCTTCAAATGGCCAAAACTGCTCTATTTTAAGCCAGAAAGTGCCAAAATTTGAACTGTATAAGCATAATGATGAGCTTTTTAACATATATTACGGAATTTTTTATGAACTTTGAAATTTTGCCGATTTTGACCGATTATGCAAATTAGAAAAAAGGGGGGATGAAATAAAAAAAAATATCTTCTCCTCTGAAACTACTGAGCCAATCTCAACCAAACTTTGCTGAAATGATCCTTAGGTGGTCCCCTTTCAAAAATGTGTCCGTCAGCACCGTCCTGTATCCAAGATGGCCACCATTACTAAAAATAGAAATTTCTTCAAATGGCCAAAACTGCTCTATTTTAAGCCAGAAAGTGCCCAAATTTGAACTGTATAAGCATAATGATGAGCTTTTTAACATATATCACGGGATTTTTAAAGAACTTTGAACTTTTACTGATTTTAACCGATTATGCAAATTAGAAAAAAGGGGGGATGAAATTAAAAAAAAATCTTCTCTGAAACTATTGAGCCAATCTCAACCAAACTTTGCTGAAATGATCCTTAGGTGGTCCCCTTTCAAAATTGTGTCCGTCAGCGCCGTACTGTATCCAAGATGGCCACCATTACTAAAAATAGAAATTTCTTCAAATGGCCAAAACTGCTCTATTTTAAGCCAGAAAGTGCCCAAATTTGAACTGTATAAGCATAATGATGAGCTTTTTAACATATATTACGGGATTTGTTATGAACTTTGAACTTTTACCGAGTTTGACCGATTATGAAATTAAAAAAGGGGGGATGAAATTAAAAAAAAATCTTCTCCTCTGAAACTACTGAGCCAATCTCAACCAAACTTTGCTGAAATGATCCTTAGGTGGTCCCCTTTCAAAATTGTGTCCGTCAGCGCCGTACTGTATCCAAGATGGCCACCATTGCTAAAAATAGAAATTTCTTCAAATGGCCAAAACTGCTCTATTTTAAGCCAGAAAGTGCCCAAATTTGAACTGTATAAGCATAATGATGAGCTTTTTAACATATATTACGGGATTTGTTATGAACTTTGAACTTTTACCGAGTTTGACCGATTATGAAATTAAAAAAGGGGGGATGAAATTAAAAAAAAATCTTCTCCTCTGAAACTACTGAGCCAATCTCAACCAAACTTTGCTGAAATGATCCTTAGGTGGTCCCCTTTCAAAATTGTGTCCGTCAGCGCCGTCCTGTATCCAAGATGGCCACCATTACTAAAAATAGAAATTTCTTCAAATGGCCAAAACTGCTCTATTTTAAGCCAGAAAGTGCCCAAATTTGAACTGTATAAGCATAATGATGAGCTTTTTAACATATATTACGGGATTTGTTATGAACTTTGAACTTTTACCGAGTTTGACCGATTATGAAATTAAAAAAGGGGGGATGAAATTTTAAAAAAATCTTCTCCTCTGAAACTACTGAGCCAATCTCAACCAAACTTTGCTGAAATGATCCTTAGGTGGTCCCCTTTCAAAATTGTGTCCGTCAGCGCCGTCCTGTATCCAAGATGGCCACCATTACTAAAAATAGAAATTTCTTCAAATGGCCAAAACTGCTCTATTTTAAGCCAGAAAGTGCCAAAATTTGAACTGTATAAGCATAATGATGAGCTTTTTAACATATATTACGGAATTTTTTATGAACTTTGAAATTTTGCCAATTTTGACCGATTATGCAAATTAGAAAAAAGGGGGGATGAAATAAAAAAAAATATCTTCTCCTCTGAAACTACTGAGCCAATCTCAACCAAACTTTGCTGAAATGATCCTTAGGTGGTCCCCTTTCAAAAATGTGTCCGTCAGCACCGTCCTGTATCCAAGATGGCCACCATTACTAAAAATAGAAATTTCTTCAAATGGCCAAAACTGCTCTATTTTAAGCCAGAAAGTGCCCAAATTTGAACTGTATAAGCATAATGATGAGCTTTTTAACATATATTACGGGATTTTTAAAGAACTTTGAACTTTTACTGATTTTAACCGATTATGCAAATTAGAAAAAAGGGGGGATGAAATTAAAAAAAAATCTTCTCTGAAACTATTGAGCCAATCTCAACCAAACTTTGCTGAAATGATCCTTAGGTGGTCCCCTTTCAAAATTGTGTCCGTCAGCGCCGTACTGTATCCAAGATGGCCACCATTACTAAAAATAGAAATTTCTTCAAATGGCCAAAACTGCTCTATTTTAAGCCAGAAAGTGCCCAAATTTGAACTGTATAAGCATAATGATGAGCTTTTTAACATATATTACGGGATTTTTTATGAACTTTGAACTTTTACCGATTTTGACCGATTATGAAATAAAAAAAAGGGGGGATGAAATTTAAAAAAAATCTTCTCCTCTGAAACTACTGAGCCATTTTCAACCAAACTTTGCTGAAATGATCCTTAGGTGGTCCCCTTTTAAAATTGTGTCCGTCAGCGCCGTCCTGTATCCAAGATGGCCGCCATTACTAAAAATAGAAATTTCTTCAAATGGCCAAAACTGCTCTATTTTAAGCCAGAAAGTGCCCAAATTTGAACTGTATAAGCATAATGATGAGCTTTTTAACATATATTACGGGATTTGTTATGAACTTTGAACTTTTACCGAGTTTGACCGATTATGAAATTAAAAAAGGGGGGATGAAATTAAAAAAAAATCTTCTCCTCTGAAACTACAGAGCCAATCTCAACCAAACTTTGCTGAAATGATCCTTAGGTGGTCCCCTTTTAAAATTGTGTCCGTCAGCGCCGTCCTGTATCCAAGATGGCCGCCATTGCTAAAAATAGAAATTTCTTCAAATGGCCAAAACTGCTCTATTTTAAGCCAGAAAGTGCCCAAATTTGAACTGTATAAGCATAATGATGAGCTTTTTAACATATATTACGGGATTTGTTATGAACTTTGAACTTTTACCGAGTTTGACCGATTATGAAATTAAAAAAGGGGGGATGAAATTAAAAAAAAATCTTCTCCTCTGAAACTACTGAGCCAATCTCAACCAAACTTTGCTGAAATGATCCTTAGGTGGTCCCCTTTCAAAGTTGTGTCCGTCAGCGCCGTACTGTATCCAAGATGGCCACCATTACTAAAAATAGAAATTTCTTCAAATGGCCAAAACTGCTCTATTTTAAGCCAGAAAGTGCCCAAATTTGAACTGTATAAGCATAATGATGAGCTTTTTAACATATATTACGGGATTTGTTATGAACTTTGAACTTTTACCGAGTTTGACCGATTATGAAATTAAAAAAGGGGGGATGAAATTAAAAAAAAATCTTCTCCTCTGAAACTACTGAGCCAATCTCAACCAAACTTTGCTGAAATGATCCTTAGGTGGTCCCCTTTCAAAATTGTGTCCGTCAGCGCCGTCCTGTATCCAAGATGGCCACCATTACTAAAAATAGAAATTTCTTCAAATGGCCAAAACTGCTCTATTTTAAGCCAGAAAGTGCCAAAATTTGAACTGTATAAGCATAATGATGAGCTTTTTAACATATATTACGGGATTTGTTATGAACTTTGAACTTTTACCGAGTTTGACCGATTATGAAATTAAAAAAGGGGGGATGAAATTAAAAAAAAATCTTCTCCTCTGAAACTACTGAGCCAATCTCAACCAAACTTTGCTGAAATGATCCTTAGGTGGTCCCCTTTCAAAATTGTGTCCGTCAGCGCCGTCCTGTATCCAAGATGGCCACCATTACTAAAAATAGAAATTTCTTCAAATGGCCAAAACTGCTCTATTTTAAGCCAGAAAGTGCCAAAATTTGAACTGTATAAGCATAATGATGAGCTTTTTAACATATATTACGGAATTTTTTATGAACTTTGAAATTTTGCCGATTTTGACCGATTATGCAAATTAGAAAAAAGGGGGGATGAAATAAAAAAAAATATCTTCTCCTCTGAAACTACTGAGCCAATCTCAACCAAACTTTGCTGAAATGATCCTTAGGTGGTCCCCTTTCAAAAATGTGTCCGTCAGCACCGTCCTGTATCCAAGATGGCCACCATTACTAAAAATAGAAATTTCTTCAAATGGCCAAAACTGCTCTATTTTAAGCCAGAAAGTGCCCAAATTTGAACTGTATAAGCATAATGATGAGCTTTTTAACATATATTACGGGATTTTTAAAGAACTTTGAACTTTTACTGATTTTAACCGATTATGCAAATTAGAAAAAAGGGGGGATGAAATTAAAAAAAAATCTTCTCTGAAACTATTGAGCCAATCTCAACCAAACTTTGCTGAAATGATCCTTAGGTGGTCCCCTTTCAAAATTGTGTCCGTCAGCGCCGTACTGTATCCAAGATGGCCACCATTACTAAAAATAGAAATTTCTTCAAATGGCCAAAACTGCTCTATTTTAAGCCAGAAAGTGCCAAAATTTGAACTGTATAAGCATAATGATGAGCTTTTTAACATATATTACGGGATTTTTTATGAACTTTGAACTTTTACCGATTTTGACCGATTATGAAATAAAAAAAAGGGGGGATGAAATTTAAAAAAAATCTTCTCCTCTGAAACTACTGAGCCATTTTCAACCAAACTTTGCTGAAATGATCCTTAGGTGGTCCCCTTTTAAAATTGTGTCCGTCAGCGCCGTCCTGTATCCAAGATGGCCGCCATTACTAAAAATAGAAATTTCTTCAAATGGCCAAAACTGCTCTATTTTAAGCCAGAAAGTGCCCAAATTTGAACTGTATAAGCATAATGATGAGCTTTTTAACATATATTACGGGATTTGTTATGAACTTTGAACTTTTACCGAGTTTGACCGATTATGAAATTAAAAAAGGGGGGATGAAATTAAAAAAAAATCTTCTCCTCTGAAACTACTGAGCCAATCTCAACCAAACTTTGCTGAAATGATCCTTAGGTGGTCCCCTTTCAAAATTGTGTCCGTCAGCGCCGTACTGTATCCAAGATGGCCACCATTACTAAAAATAGAAATTTCTTCAAATGGCCAAAACTGCTCTATTTTAAGCCAGAAAGTGCCCAAATTTGAACTGTATAAGCATAATGATGAGCTTTTTAACATATATTACGGGATTTGTTATGAACTTTGAACTTTTACCGAGTTTGACCGATTATGAAATTAAAAAAGGGGGGATGAAATTAAAAAAAAATCTTCTCCTCTGAAACTACTGAGCCAATCTCAACCAAACTTTGCTGAAATGATCCTTAGGTGGTCCCCTTTCAAAATTGTGTCCGTCAGCGCCGTCCTGTATCCAAGATGGCCACCATTACTAAAAATAGAAATTTCTTCAAATGGCCAAAACTGCTCTATTTTAAGCCAGAAAGTGCCAAAATTTGAACTGTATAAGCATAATGATGAGCTTTTTAACATATATTACGGAATTTTTTATGAACTTTGAAATTTTGCCGATTTTGACCGATTATGCAAATTAGAAAAAAGGGGGGATGAAATAAAAAAAAATATCTTCTCCTCTGAAACTACTGAGCCAATCTCAACCAAACTTTGCTGAAATGATCCTTAGGTGGTCCCCTTTCAAAAATGTGTCCGTCAGCACCGTCCTGTATCCAAGATGGCCACCATTACTAAAAATAGAAATTTCTTCAAATGGCCAAAACTGCTCTATTTTAAGCCAGAAAGTGCCCAAATTTGAACTGTATAAGCATAATGATGAGCTTTTTAACATATATCACGGGATTTTTAAAGAACTTTGAACTTTTACTGATTTTAACCGATTATGCAAATTAGAAAAAAGGGGGGATGAAATTAAAAAAAAATCTTCTCTGAAACTATTGAGCCAATCTCAACCAAACTTTGCTGAAATGATCCTTAGGTGGTCCCCTTTCAAAATTGTGTCCGTCAGCGCCGTACTGTATCCAAGATGGCCACCATTACTAAAAATAGAAATTTCTTCAAATGGCCAAAACTGCTCTATTTTAAGCCAGAAAGTGCCCAAATTTGAACTGTATAAGCATAATGATGAGCTTTTTAACATATATTACGGGATTTGTTATGAACTTTGAACTTTTACCGAGTTTGACCGATTATGAAATTAAAAAAGGGGGGATGAAATTAAAAAAAAATCTTCTCCTCTGAAACTACTGAGCCAATCTCAACCAAACTTTGCTGAAATGATCCTTAGGTGGTCCCCTTTCAAAATTGTGTCCGTCAGCGCCGTACTGTATCCAAGATGGCCACCATTGCTAAAAATAGAAATTTCTTCAAATGGCCAAAACTGCTCTATTTTAAGCCAGAAAGTGCCCAAATTTGAACTGTATAAGCATAATGATGAGCTTTTTAACATATATTACGGGATTTGTTATGAACTTTGAACTTTTACCGAGTTTGACCGATTATGAAATTAAAAAAGGGGGGATGAAATTAAAAAAAAATCTTCTCCTCTGAAACTACTGAGCCAATCTCAACCAAACTTTGCTGAAATGATCCTTAGGTGGTCCCCTTTCAAAATTGTGTCCGTCAGCGCCGTCCTGTATCCAAGATGGCCACCATTACTAAAAATAGAAATTTCTTCAAATGGCCAAAACTGCTCTATTTTAAGCCAGAAAGTGCCCAAATTTGAACTGTATAAGCATAATGATGAGCTTTTTAACATATATTACGGGATTTGTTATGAACTTTGAACTTTTACCGAGTTTGACCGATTATGAAATTAAAAAAGGGGGGATGAAATTTTAAAAAAATCTTCTCCTCTGAAACTACTGAGCCAATCTCAACCAAACTTTGCTGAAATGATCCTTAGGTGGTCCCCTTTCAAAATTGTGTCCGTCAGCGCCGTCCTGTATCCAAGATGGCCACCATTACTAAAAATAGAAATTTCTTCAAATGGCCAAAACTGCTCTATTTTAAGCCAGAAAGTGCCAAAATTTGAACTGTATAAGCATAATGATGAGCTTTTTAACATATATTACGGAATTTTTTATGAACTTTGAAATTTTGCCAATTTTGACCGATTATGCAAATTAGAAAAAAGGGGGGATGAAATAAAAAAAAATATCTTCTCCTCTGAAACTACTGAGCCAATCTCAACCAAACTTTGCTGAAATGATCCTTAGGTGGTCCCCTTTCAAAAATGTGTCCGTCAGCACCGTCCTGTATCCAAGATGGCCACCATTACTAAAAATAGAAATTTCTTCAAATGGCCAAAACTGCTCTATTTTAAGCCAGAAAGTGCCCAAATTTGAACTGTATAAGCATAATGATGAGCTTTTTAACATATATTACGGGATTTTTAAAGAACTTTGAACTTTTACTGATTTTAACCGATTATGCAAATTAGAAAAAAGGGGGGATGAAATTAAAAAAAAATCTTCTCTGAAACTATTGAGCCAATCTCAACCAAACTTTGCTGAAATGATCCTTAGGTGGTCCCCTTTCAAAATTGTGTCCGTCAGCGCCGTACTGTATCCAAGATGGCCACCATTACTAAAAATAGAAATTTCTTCAAATGGCCAAAACTGCTCTATTTTAAGCCAGAAAGTGCCCAAATTTGAACTGTATAAGCATAATGATGAGCTTTTTAACATATATTACGGGATTTTTTATGAACTTTGAACTTTTACCGATTTTGACCGATTATGAAATAAAAAAAAGGGGGGATGAAATTTAAAAAAAATCTTCTCCTCTGAAACTACTGAGCCATTTTCAACCAAACTTTGCTGAAATGATCCTTAGGTGGTCCCCTTTTAAAATTGTGTCCGTCAGCGCCGTCCTGTATCCAAGATGGCCGCCATTACTAAAAATAGAAATTTCTTCAAATGGCCAAAACTGCTCTATTTTAAGCCAGAAAGTGCCCAAATTTGAACTGTATAAGCATAATGATGAGCTTTTTAACATATATTACGGGATTTGTTATGAACTTTGAACTTTTACCGAGTTTGACCGATTATGAAATTAAAAAAGGGGGGATGAAATTAAAAAAAAATCTTCTCCTCTGAAACTACAGAGCCAATCTCAACCAAACTTTGCTGAAATGATCCTTAGGTGGTCCCCTTTCAAAATTGTGTCCGTCAGCGCCGTCCTGTATCCAAGATGGCCACCATTACTAAAAATAGAAATTTCTTCAAATGGCCAAAACTGCTCTATTTTAAGCCAGAAAGTGCCAAAATTTGAACTGTATAAGCATAATGATGAGCTTTTTAACATATATTACGGGATTTTTAAAGAACTTTGAACTTTTACTGATTTTAACCGATTATGCAAATTAGAAAAAAGGGGGGATGAAATAAAAAAAAATATCTTCTCCTCTGAAACTACTGAGCCAATCTCAACCAAACTTTGCTGAAATGATCCTTAGGTGGTCCCCTTTCAAAAATGTGTCCGTCAGCACCGTCCTGTATCCAAGATGGCCACCATTACTAAAATAGAAATTTCTTCAAATGGCCAAAACTGCTCTATTTTAAGCCAGAAAGTGCCCAAATTTGAACTGTATAAGCATAATGATGAGCTTTTTAACATATATTACGGGATTTTTAAAGAACTTTGAACTTTTACTGATTTTAACCGATTATGCAAATTAGAAAAAAGGGGGGATGAAATTAAAAAAAAATCTTCTCTGAAACTATTGAGCCAATCTCAACCAAACTTTGCTGAAATGATCCTTAGGTGGTCCCCTTTCAAAATTGTGTCCGTCAGCGCCGTACTGTATCCAAGATGGCCACCATTACTAAAAATAGAAATTTCTTCAAATGGCCAAAACTGCTCTATTTTAAGCCAGAAAGTGCCCAAATTTGAACTGCATAAGCATAATGATGAGCTTTTTAACATATATTACGGGATTTTTTATGAACTTTGAACTTTTACCGATTTTGACCGATTATGAAATAAAAAAAAGGGGGGATGAAATTAAAAAAAAATCTTCTCCTCTGAAACTACTGAGCCAATTTCAACCAAACTTTGCTGAAATGATCCTTAGGTGGTCCCCTTTTAAAATTGTGTCCGTCAGCGCCGTCCTGTATCCAAGATGGCCGCCATTACTAAAAATAGAAATTTCTTCAAAAGGCCAAAACTGCTCTATTTTAAGCCAGAAAGTGCTCAAATTTGAACTGTATAAGCATAATGATGAGCTTTTTAACATATATTACGGAATTTTTTATGAACTTTGAAATTTTGCCGATTTTGACCGATTATGCAAATTAGAAAAAAGGGGGGATGAAATAAAAAAAAATATCTTCTCCTCTGAAACTACTGAGCCAATCTCAACCAAACTTTGCTGAAATGATCCTTAGGTGGTCCCCTTTCAAAAATGTGTCCGTCAGCACCGTCCTGTATCCAAGATGGCCACCATTACTAAAAATAGAAATTTCTTCAAATGGCCAAAACTGCTCTATTTTAAGCCAGAAAGTGCCCAAATTTGAACTGTATAAGCATAATGATGAGCTTTTTAACATATATTACGGGATTTTTAAAGAACTTTGAACTTTTACTGATTTTAACCGATTATGCAAATTAGAAAAAAGGGGGGATGAAATTAAAAAAAAATCTTCTCTGAAACTATTGAGCCAATCTCAACCAAACTTTGCTGAAATGATCCTTAGGTGGTCCCCTTTCAAAATTGTGTCCGTCAGCGCCGTACTGTATCCAAGATGGCCACCATTACTAAAAATAGAAATTTCTTCAAATGGCCAAACTGCTCTATTTTAAGCCAGAAAGTGCCAAAATTTGAACTGTATAAGCATAATGATGAGCTTTTTAACATATATTATGAGATTTTTTTATGAACTTTGAACTTTTGCCGATTTTGACCGATTATGCAAATTAGAAAAAAGGGGGGATGGAATTAAAAAAAAATCTTCTCCTCTGAAACTACTGAGCCAATCTCAACCAAACTTTGATGAAATGATCCTTAGGTGGTCCCCTTTCAAAATTGTGTCCGTCAGCACCGTCCTGTATCCAAGATGGCCACCATTACTAAAAATAGAAATTTCTTCAAATGGCCAAAACTGCTCTATTTTAAGCCAGAAAGTGCCCAAATTTGAACTGTATAAGCATAATGATGAGCTTTTTAACATATATTACGGGATTTTTTATGAACTTAAAACTTTTACCAAGTTTGACCGATTATGCAAATTAGAAAAAAAGGGGGGATGAAATTAAAAAAATCTTCCTCTCTGAAACTACAGAGCCAATCTCAACCAAACTTTGCTGAAATGATTCTTGGGTGGTCCTCTTCCAAAATTGTGTCCAGCATTTCAGAACACCGACCAAGATGGCCGCCACAGCCGAACTTAATTTAACATAGGACCCTATGGGAAATTCCCATAAAAATCTTTTTGTCTGAAACCATTTGCTCAATAAGAACAAAATTTTGATGAAATAGTCATTGGATGGTTCTCTTCCAAAAATGTGTCTGGCGGTTCGACCTTTCGATCAATTTTTTTTTTTACCTGCAATTTTGAAGTAAATCTGATTACCCATCTTGGAGTTCTTGCCCTTTTTTCATCAAATTTATAAAAATGACGAAGGCTACAATTGTTAATTTTTTTTACCGAAGTTATCAAGTTTTATTGACTGATGTTGTTATTATACCCAGGTGAGCTATACAGGCTCCTGGGAGCCTCTAGTTCTATTCAAAATATAAAATAAATGTGGATTAATTGACTTTTGAAAAAAAAATGATATTCAACTTCGCCCTTTGGGCTCATTTTTTGTTTCAAAAGTTAATAAATCCACTTATTTACCTCTCATCAAAAGGCAGTAATTGTATATTATTTCACTGTGTGATGTCACAACATCAACGTCCTCTCAATCGAAAATATCAATGAGCGTGTGACAATAAAAATCCAAGTTCTCTCCCTTATTCATCTTATTATCGCAAACAAATAAACAGTTTAACTCATTTTGCATTCTGAATATCAAAAATACATTACTCGTAACCTAATAGCGACGGTAATTTCTGCATATTTCGGTTACTCCAGATTTTTTTCCGATATTCGGCCTTTAAGAGTACAATGGTTATTCCATGAATTTTTTTAAATTTAGTACAGAATAAAAATACATATTAGTAAGAACAGTTAACTCTTGAATGTCACTGGCTTATGTCCCTTAGTATGCCAAGGCTTACTGAGACATTGTTCCAATGTAAAGTTAAAGCAATGTCGTCAAAGTTTGTGTAATTGTGTAGAGAATCGAGTGAGGATCAAATTAATTAAAACCTTAAAATGTCAAAAGATTTTCTAACAAATGAAATGCATCAGACAATTGACAGCCGAGGGGCAAGCAATGGGTGCGCCCACTCTGAATTGGCTCCTGGGTTTCACTCTAGACATATCATCACATTAATGAAGTTTATCATATTGAAATTCAAATGTGGTATAATAAAAAAAAACGTAGATATCAAATGTAGTGCGCATGACACGGTCTTCGATACAACAGAGGCTGGAATGTATAACTGCAGATTTATAAATAAAAACAGATATCAAATGACACGTTTCTGGAATTAACTTCATCAGGTACGCTCAAAATCAAAAGATTGGAAAGCCAAATAATTTTTGGGAGCAATAACACAAAAGGGCATAAGCAAGATAGCCAAATTCGGGTAAGGTCACCTATGCCTTAGTTTTATTAATAATAACATTATTTAGGAACTGTACATTTGTAAATTTTAGATCACGGATGTTACTGGACCAGTATAGGAAGAAGGCAGAGTTGTACAGAAGTAACGTTTTATTTATACCGATCGGTGACGACTTCCGTTACGACCGAGGTGAAGAGTGGGACAAACAGTACCAGAATTATCAGAAATTATTTGACTATATGAACTCAAATACTGATATGAATGTAAAGGTATACATTGATTGATTTTATTTAATTTTTGGTGTTTAGCGCCACTTTCAGCAATAATTCAACTATCTCATGACGACCAGTTTTAGTGGTGGAAGAAGCCGGAGAGAGCCACCGTTCATGGGCAAGCAACTGGTGGTAAACTTTATCAATTGCGGCTGTGAGTCGATGCATCCTTTTTTGTAATTTACAAAGCCGGGCACGAACCCACGCTGTATTGGTGATAGGTGATGAGTTGTTAGGCAATCCAACTACCTAACTCATTGAGCCACCCGGGCCCTACTACAGGTATACAAAATATTGTGTTTTCTTCAAGCATTCAAAGGGCCATCGTGGCCGTGATCATATGATAGTTGGATTTACAACTATCTATGCAATTGGTGCCTATCACCACTGATGTTTTGAGTTCGAATCTCGATCAGTCGAGGTGTAAAACATTATGTGATAAAGTTTGTCAGGGTCCTCCAGTTTCCTCCACCAATAAAACTGACCACCACGATACTACTGAAATATTATTGAAAGTGGTGTTATACACCATCAAACAAAACAAACAAACAAATAAGCATTCATCGAAATTTGGTTTATGGTGTTTAATGTCACTTTCAACAATATTTCAGCTATATTCATGACAGTCAGCTTTATTGGTGGAGGAAACCGGAGTACTCAGAGAAAACCACCGACCTATCGCTATTCACTGACAAACTTTATCACATAATGTTGTATTGAGTACACCTTATCATGAACAGGATTCGAACTCACAATAATAGCCACTGATTGCACAGGTAGTTGTAAATCCAACTATCATACGATCAAATACAACGATGGCCCCTACCATGATATAACTTTAAATAATAGGGAAAAAAAATACACCATTGTCAAACAGCCCCAAAATCCAGGAGGCAAAATAGATACACCTAATACATAAATACATGACCGCTCGCTTTCCTGGCTTGGTACAGGCACTTCACTAAAAAGTGGAACGTGAAATTAAATGATACAGACATGCAAGTGCTCTCCAAGAGTGAGTAAAATGACAACCCTCTCATATAAATATCATTGAAAGAGGCAGTAAACACCTGTAATATTAATCCTATTCTAGACTGGTACCTCTGCTCATGAAATATTTGTTTAGAATAATACAGTTTAAAATTGAAAAAAAATAATGGTTTAAAATACCAGTGTGTAATATTTTAAACTATATTTATAGTTGCAGTTTGGGACTTTGTCAGATTATTTTAAGAAGCTATATGCCAACCCTCATAAATATCATTGAAAGGAACAGTAAACTCCTAGAATCTTAATCCTATTCTAAACTGGTACATCTGTTCATGAAACATTTGTTTAAAATATATATTTTAAAATTTTTAAAAAATGATAGTTTAAAATGTACAAGGTATATATAATATATTTAAACTATATTTATTTTTTTAATTTGATTTAATTTTTATTTTATTATTTTTTATTTTTTTATGTATATTTTTTTCATTTTCATTTAAAATTTTTTATTTTAATTTTAATTTTTTATTATAGTTGCAGTTTGGGACATTGTCAGATTATTTTAAGAAGCTGTATGCTGTAAAGGAGGTAGAATACGGTATGAAACCACAGGACTACCCCATACTGAGTGGTGACTTCTTTACATATGCTGACAGAGAAGACCACTACTGGAGTGGCTACTACAC
This sequence comes from Bathymodiolus brooksi, assembly GCA_963680875.1. NCBI lineage: Eukaryota > Metazoa > Mollusca > Bivalvia > Mytilida > Modiolidae > Bathymodiolus > Bathymodiolus brooksi. The sequence continues at coordinate 43,738,091 of OY804586.1, forward strand.
GTCTAGACCATTTTATAAAAAACTTGACCGTGTTCTGGAATATCATCAGAGGTAAATACACAATTATTATGTTGACCATGTGTTGGTTGCTTAGCTAAGATAGCGTCAAACCTAGTTTAGTAAAAAAAAAAAATTGCAGAATTGACAATTTTACATCAAATTAGTCTATTACAGTGAAGCCAGTCTAAACCGAACCTCTGGTTTCCTCCACCAATAAAACCGACCGCCACGATATTGCTGAAATATTGTTGAAATATTAATAGAAAATAAAACCAGAAAGAGCCAGTTTTAATAGAAAATTAAAACCGGAAAGAGCCAGTTTTAATAGAAAATTAAAATCAGAAAGAGCCAGTTTTAATAGAAGATTAAAACCGAAAAGAGCCAGTTTTAATAAAAAAAATAAAACCGGAAAGAGCCAGTTTTAATAAAAAAATAAAACCGGAAAGAGTCAGTTTTAATAGAAAATTAAAATCAGAAAGAGCCAGTTTTAATAGAAAATTAAAATCAGAAAGAGCCATTTTGCTTTCTACTGACAGCCTGACTCACTTGTTATGATAATGCTTAGATAAGATTAAGCTTCTGTCTGTCCATTTCTCCTTATCACATCAAACAATTAAAAAACTTTTTTTTTCTTAAGTAATTTTGTTCATATATTTTATAGTTTTGATAAAATATTATGATTTTTCTGAATGTTAGATCTGCAGAAGTTGCATTTACCATGGCAACGGCTTACAACAGGAAGCAAAGAAGCACAAACTTCCCAGAAAGTATATTGATGAAGATGTTAGTGAATGCCAGGAGGGCGTTAGGATTGTTCCAACATCATGATGGTATTACAGGGACAGCCAAAGATTTTGTTGTTGTTGATTATGGCAAAAGGTAATACTGATGATAATTATCTCCCTTTATCAATGTAATTAAGGGAGATAATCTTGATTATGACAAAAGGTAATACTGACAGTAATTATCTCCATTTATCAATATAGTTAAGGGAGATAATCTTGATTATGACAAAAGGTAATACTGACAATAATTATCTCCCTTTATCAATATAATTAAGGGAGATAATCTTGATTATGACAAAAGGTAATACTGATGATAATTATCTCCCTTTATCAATGTAATTAAGGGAGATAATCTTGATTATGACAAAAGGTAATACTGACAGTAATTATCTCCATTTATCAATATAGTTAAGGGAGATAATCTTGATTATGACAAAAGGTAATACTGACAGTAGTTATCTCCCTTTATCAATATAGTTAAGGGGGATAATCTTGATTATGACAAAAGGTAATACTGACAGTAATTATCTCCCTTTATCAATATAATTAAGGGAGATAATCTTGATTATGACAAAAGGTAATACTGACGATAATTATCTCCCTTTATCAATATAATTAAGGGAGATAATCTTGATTATGACAAAAGGTAATACTGACAGTAATTATCTCCATTTATCAATATAGTTAAGGGAGATAATCTTGATTATGACAAAAGGTAATACTGACAGTAGTTATCTCCCTTTATCAATATAGTTAAGGGGGATAATCTTGATTATGACAAAAGGTAGTACTGACAGTAGTTATCTCCCTTTACAATATAGTTAAGGGAGGTAATCTTGATTATCGCAAAAGGTAGTACTGACAGTAGTTTCTCCCTTTATCAATATATTAAGGGAGATAATCTTGATTATGGCAAAAGGTAGTACTGACAGTAGTTATCTCCCTTTATCAATACATTAAGGGAGATAATCTTGATTATGACAAAAGGTGGTACTGGCAATAGTAATGGAAGTAATTATTCAGTTATCCCCCTTTATCAGTATAGTTAGACTTGTTGGAATTACAAAAAAAAACTCTTCTCACACTTTTCCTTTTTGTTAGTGCAATATTAAAGACTTGACATGAATGCATATTGACTTTGTAAATATCCAAAGAATGTACAATGTTATTTTACAATATACATAATTTTTAATGATAAAATGACAACTGATGCTGATATATGATACTGACTTTGTGACATCACAGCTCTTTCGAATGTTTGGGCACTTAACCCTAACCTCTGAAGTAATACAATAGTGGCATACTTTTCTTTTAAAAATGTGATACTAAGAATCGTGTTGGTAGAACAGTCAGCTTATCACGTTGATCGTATAGCAATTTCAAAATCTCCAAACCCATCAACTAACGTTGTGAGTTTGAATCCCACACATGGCGAGATGAACTTGATACAACATTATGTGATAAAGTTTGTCAGTGACTTGCAACATGTTGGTGGTTTTCTTCAGGTACTCCGGTGTCCTCCACCAATAAAACTGACCACCATGATAAAAATGAAATATTGTTGAAAGTGGCTTTAACGCCATAATCGTAACCCTAACCCAATCTCATCAACCAAGATAAATGTTTAGTCAGAAGCGTTTTCATTTTATGAGATTCTAACCAAATTTTAAATTAGTGTTTTGTTTATTTACCACAAAATCTTTTATTTATATCAGAGTTGTATAATTCAAGGGTTATGGGTTATGGTATTTAACACCACTTTCAACCATATTTCAGTTATATTGGGGCAGTCAGATTTATTGGTGGAGGAAACCGGAGTACCAGGGGAAAACCACTGACCTATTGCAAGTCACTGACAAACTTTATCCCATGATGTTTTATCAAGTACACCTTGCCTGAGCACTGATTGCATAGGTAGTTATAAATCCAGCTACTATAAGATCATGACCATGACAGCCCCTGTATAATTCAAATAAAGAATAAAATGGTGGGAAATTTCAAATATTTAAAGTATTGTTTTGAGCTCAGATTCAAAATGAATTTCAGAATGTTGGAAGCTCTGATGAACTGCAAGCGTGTTATAGTTGAATCGATGACATTCCTCAATTCTAAATCTAAGAAGGACTACAGATACAGCAAGGAAAATCCCATATTTAACTTGGTAAGTGTATTGATACATCAAGTGAGAAGAGTTTGAAGATACCAAAGGGAGGTAATCAGAATCCGTAAATCAAAGAAGGACAGACAACACAATTGCCAAAAGAAAAAGGACAAAAGTACAAACAACGATCTACAAGAAGAGTTTGAAGATACCAAAGGGAAGTAATCAGAATCCATAAATTGAACAAGGACAGACAACACAAATGCCAAAAGAAAAAGGACAAAAGTACAAACAACGATCTACAAGAAGAGTTTGAAGATACCAAAGGGAAGTAATCAGAATCCATAAATTGAACAAGGACAGACAACACAAATGCCAAAAGAAAAAGGACAAAAGTACAAACAACGATCTACAAGAAGAGTTTGAAGATACCAAAGGGGTAATCAGAATCCGTAAATCGAAGAAGGACAGACAACACAACGGCCAAAAGAAAAAGGACAAAAGGACAAACAACAATCTACAAACCCTTCATATAAAACTAAAGATCGAGTAACACGAACCACACTAAAAACCGGGTGTGAACTCAGGTGAAATGGTCGCAAACTTAATCGGTAAGTGGTCGTAAGAAAAGTCGGAAATTGTACGATTTACGACCTTTTGTTAAGCGGTGGCCAGAATCTTTAAATCGAAGGACAGACAACACAATGGCCAATAGATAAAGGACAAACAACAATCTACAAAACAGAGATTCATTAAAGTAGTTAGAACCGCATCTGTATTGTATAGAGTAGCGTGCTTGCCGCGAGTGCGGTAGAACTAAGTTGGCGTTAAACAACAATCACACACTCACTCCAGTGCGGTAAAATTTGGGTTCAAACCTTGATCCGGTCAAATTTTAACCAAGGACTATGAAATTGGTAATTGCAGTTTCTCCACCTTGCATTCAGCATTAAGGAGTAAGGACAAAGACTGGTTCGCTCAGAATCAGGATAATGTGTCTTAGTGGAGCAACATGTCTACTCACGAACTGTTGTTTCCATGAACTAGCACTATAGAAATCTAACTAAGCCAGGAGCTCTTTGAATCCTGAAGATCCACCTCATTGTTTGGAATGTCCTGGTGGGTTTTTTTTTTAGGAATGTTTTAAGCCTTTATCAAATAAACATCTTTTCAGTTGTTTAGGTTTTCATGGTTGTGAGAAGATATAACACAGAATCTCTAGTTTTTAAGTTGTTGAAAGTGATTAATTATTGCAATCATTGATTGATTGATTTTTTCAATTTTGTTGCAGGATGAAACGCGTGAACATCACGACTCACTGCCAGAGAAAACTGTCGTTGAGGTGATTGCTGAAGGAAGGTAAATCATAAAATATATTAAAAGATAATTACAAACTCAAGCGATGTTTTGTAGAAGATGTTTATATTTCAAGTTAACCAGTTGTTTAATGTAATCAGGGGCCGTCATGGTCGTGATGGTATGGTAATTGGATTTAAAACTGCGATCAGTGTATATCACCACTTAAGTTGTGAGTTTTTACCCCGTTCATGGCGAGATGTACTCGATACATCATTATGTGATACTTGTGACAGGTCGGTGGTTTTCCCCGGGTACTCCGGTTTGCTCCACCAATAAAACTTACCTTCACGATATAACTGAAATATTGTTGAAATAAGTGGCTTCAAACACTATAAACCAAACCAAGCCTAAATCTAATGTAATCTGGCCAATGCAAGAGTATTGTCTGGGTTTTTTTTAATACCATGGGATTTTTTACACCTTCAAGCTAGTAAATATTGAATTCAATGACGTATCACAGCTTTGATAACCATATTGGTTAGCATGCTCATCTCCAGTATGGTAGATCCTGAGTTCTAGTCCCGGACAAGTCAAAACCTATTAAAAAGACTGTCATTAGCTACTTCTCCGCTAAGTACACAGCATGTAAGGTGTAATTTAAACTTGGTTGAGTTTAAACTTGGTTGAGATGGTCTTTTGGTGGTCTCCTTTTAGAATAAGATGGTTGTCATTATTAAAAATAGACATTTCTTTAAATGGTGAATACTTCAATATTTTTATAAGCTGAAATTTAATCTGCAGATTGCGAGTTGTTTTACATGCACAGTCAAATCTGCCTATGTGGTCACCTCTAGTAAGCAGTCACCTGTATTAAAAGGTCACCTTTTTATTGACCTGTCATATAAAATTTCATATGAATTCTGCTGATTATATTTACTAGACCTATTTAATTATTTAAAACTTTTCTCCTTGCAAAAAACTTAGTTAACTTGACAAAAAATATATATTTTTCCAACATCACAAATTGATGGAAATAGACCTTTTTTCTGGTTTGATTGTAAAATTATACGTTTCACATGAGTTACTTCCCTTGCAGGCAGGCAAAAGGGTCCATTTCAATGAAAATAACAAGCATGTTTTACCATTAGTCTTTTCAAAATGTTAAAGCTGAAATTTGTTGTCCTTTCCATTGCTCTTGCTAGACTGTGTGCTATTTTGCCTGTCGTTACGCGGTAAATAATGTAACTTGTATTGGTGAAGGAAACTGGTGTAACAGGAGAAAACCACCTACTTGTCGCAAGTCACTGACCATCTTCTTTATCACATAGTGTTGTATCGAGTACACCTCGCCTGAGCTGGATTCAAACTCACAACGATAATGGTGATAGTCACTGATTGCATAGGTAGTTGTAAAACCAACTACCATACGATCACGACTAGGACATCCCTTGAATTAAATTGATTCTGTGAAAAAATGTAATATTTTCATTTAGTGATATTTTTTAAATTTCAGTCCAGTTATTTTCTACAATTCATTGGCTCACAATAGAGAACAAGTGGTAACAGTCCACGTTGACACACCATATGTTCAGGTCATCAACCCAGAGGGCGCCATTGTTCCTTCACAGATTGATGCATTTTGGGGATCGAAGAACAGCATGTCATCAGAAATTTATATGGTGAGAGTTTGTGACGGTTAAACCAGTGTTATATGTAGACAAAGTACATTTAACGTACATAATATTCATGCAGTTTTACCTTGCCAAATATATAGTAGTTGGATTTACAACTAGTTATGCAATCAGGACCTTTCACCACTAAAGTTGTGAATTCAAATCACATTCATGGTGGTAACCAAATTAGACATTGTGAGTTAAAATCCCACTCATGGCGAAGTGTAATCAATACAACATTTTGTGATAGCCCGTAAGACATTGTGAGTTCAAATCCTGCTCATGGCAAGGTGTACTCGATACAACATTATGTGATAACCCCATAAGAAATTGTGAGTTCAAATCCCGCTCATGGTGAGTTGTACTCAATACAACATTATGTGATAACCCCATAAGACATTGTGAGTTCAAATCCCACTCATGGCGAGGTGTCTTCGATACAACATTATGTGATAACCCCATAAGACGATTGATTATTTAAGATTGGTCGATCCGGATTGCCAGTTCTGGCATGTAATGATTCACATATTATTGTTGCCGGAAAGTAATTTATTGGAAAAAATGAGGGTCGCTTTGTAATGCTGATTGATGTATTAGATAATTATTCCATAATTTACTAGCTTATCTGGTACAATCATGCATTCAGAACACCTCAAAAATTAATCAGCAATGATTCGATCAAAGTCTAGGATGACACATACAACGATAAACTGATGCGATGTTAAAAACTTAGATTGACCGTGGACAGAAGAATTTGAAGATATTGATACCATCAGAATTCGCAAATCAAAGAAGGACATACAAAACAATGGCCAAAAGAAAAAGGACAAAAGGACAAACAATGATATACAAAACACTACACAGAAGACTAAAGATCGAGTAACACGGACCCCACTAAAAACCTTGGGTGAACTCAGGTGCTCCGGAAGGGTAAGCAGTTCCTGCTCCACTAGCGGCACCCGTCGTGTTGCTCTTATTACAAACCCGGTATTACAGTATTAGTGAAGAACCACTTGTGGGAGTTAAAATAACACGTACATCCAGGTGTGACGGTTTTGAATAGGCCATTTATTGCAGGTCAAACCTGCCTTATGTGACCTTTCATGGAAACATTGAAATAGGGTCACATAAGATAGGTGGTCACTAAATACAGGTTTAATTAAAATGAAATGCACTGTGAAGAGAAATTAAAATTAAGGCCACTTAATACAAGTTGTTGCTGAATAGAGGTGGTCACTAAAGCAGGTTTGTCTGTATATTATCAGTATACCTTCTCCTTGGTAACTTTTGCCCTGTTTTCCTGTTTGTCTAATCAGGTTGGAAAAAATTTGGGGGCAACCAAAACATTTTCGTTATATATGGTACCTTCTTCTTAGTATAATACTCTTGCTGCATTTCAATTTTTGTAGATGTTTCTTGATTTTTTTTGAGAAACAATGCAATGACTGTTTTTTAGCCAACAGTGTTTAGTTTGCCCCATTAAAATTATAAAATAAATGTGGGGTGGGAGGTGGAGAGGGAGCTCCGATCTAGTCATGCCATTTTAAAGACTATAAAATTGGTATTTGTTGCTTCTCCGCTAAATCACACAGCATTAAGGTGGAAGAGCAAAGACTGGTTGGCTTGGAATCAGGATAATGTGTCTGAGTGGGGCGACATGTCTACATCCGGACTGTTGTTATGGTGAGCTAGTACTATAAAATCCAACTGAGTGTGTTCGTTTAAATCTAGTACAAAGCGGACCTCATCATCATCTCGTTGAAAAGGAACCTTGTTTTTGTCATGATATAGCTTATTTGCCCTAAAGCAACAATCACTCAAAATTCATAAATGACCCCACAACCTAGTAGATGTTTGTTTGTTTTTTTGTTTTTGGTTGTAATCTTTGATTTATTTCTAGGTATCTTTTGTTGCTGAAGTTCCTGCATTAGGAAGCACTACCTACCTCCTAAAGAAGAGTGATTCCAAGGGGAGTAATCAGTATGGGGAAGTTACTTTCCATAATATTGAAATAGATTCTACATCCAATCAGTAAGTCTTGTTAAATGTTATAATAGTTTAGGGGCCGTCGTGGTCGTGATCGTGATCATATGGTAGTTGGATTTACAACTACCTGTGCAATCAGTGCCTATCAACACTAAACTTGTGAGTTCGAACCCTGTTCATGGCAAGGTGTACTCGATACAACAATATGTTATAAAGTTTGTCAATGACTTGCAACAGATCGGTGGTTTCCTCCACCAATATAACTGAATGCCACGATATAACTGCAATATTGTTGAAAGTGACATTAAGCACCATAAACCTGTAGTTGTTTGTTTTGAGAACCATTGTCTATGATTAGATAATAAAGTTTATCCTGCACATCCAGTCGACCCTTGTTGGGGGGAAAATTTATATTTGAATTTTCTAGTTATGCTGTTTTATCATGCACTGGTCTTTACTGTCGCTCTACATGACCCGACCACAATCAATTGCCAGAAAAAAAAAACTATATATTTTTATTTTTTTTTATTTTTTTTGTTTTTTGTTTTTTTTTTTCAACTGCAAAATACATCAATACAGAATAGAGTACAATAATATAATAACATATAAAACATCATACAATCTATATAGTAAAGTACAATTAAATTTTCTTACAATCTTTTCCAATATATAATCATGTGTATATTGCAGTGGAGGTTGTTTTATTTAGAATATAAAAGATGAGAAAAGAGGTATTTCGCAGAGTTTAAAATTGTTTACTATTGATATATGTGATAAATATTTTTTTTTTGTATAATTAGGAAAAAAAGTAGATAAGAATTTTAGTGTATTTTTGAAAAGAAAAAAAAAGACATTGAGAAGATGAGATTGTACTTTATATTGGCATTTATATGTAAAACTTTTATGGTCTGGCCTGGTGCAAACAATCAATTGGACTATACAAATCTATATATTTTGGTCAGTGATCATATTATATAGCAAACATTTATCCAGTCGATGCAATTTGACTGCTCAAATAGAACATGCACAGGATAAAAAATGATTAAACTCACAACTTTGGTGGTGATCAGCACTGATTGTATCGGTAAATCCTACTACCATCACGATCACAGCAATGACGGCCACAAGTAGTGATAGCCATGATGCTACACACCAATTTAAAGAAAATATTTTTTAAATGTACAAGAAGGTGATAGAAATATAGAAGTTTTTGATCTGATTATTTTTGCAGAGCTCCATTCACAGTCAAGACAGGAGACGAATCAGATTTTACAATAGAGAATTCATACTTACTGGCAGAGTTTAAAGGATCAACAGGCTTATTGCAGGTAGAGTAAATAATGTCTTAGTCATGTTAAGAAGAGTTTGAAAATACCAAATGGTTAATCAGAATCCGTATATCGAAGAAGAACAGGCAACACAATGGCCAAAAGAAAAAAAGGACAAACAACGATCTACAAACCATACATATAAAACTAAAGATTGAGTAACACAAACCCCACTTAAAACTGGAAGTGGACTCAGGTGCTCCGGAAGGGTGGACAATTACTTCTCCACTAGTGGCACCCATCGTGTTAATCTAGTTACAAACCCGGTGATAAGTCATGAATGAGGAAAGGACCAGGAAGTGTTTACGACAAGTGGAACATATCCGTGGTCATTTGTGACACATATTCCATAACAGTCAACCAAGTCATGGTGGCCACTGTAAAAAATTTTGAAGTGATGACTTCAACTTTACCAAAAAGAACCCTTGGTTCAGTAGTTTCCTTGTTAACAGCAACCCTCTATCAAGGAAACCACAAGCTCTGGAATATCGTATCAACTGAGAGATATATACTCCATAACAAATGACAAAAAGTTGACCTTGATCGACCTTGATCATGTTATTAATCAGTAAGTTTAAGGTTTTGTTAAAATTTGAAATTTAAGTATACTTTAGTTATTCCTTATTTTGAATTATGGTGTTTATAGCCACTTTCAGTTATTTCAGTTATATAGTGACAATGAGTTAGGTCGTTGGATCTAACAACTCATACAAGCCTATCACCAATACGGAGTGGGTTCGCGCCCGGCTTTGTAAATTACAAAAAAAGGTGCACTCGACTCGCAGCCGCATGTGATAAAGTTTACCAGTTGCTTGCCCATGGTCGGTGGTTCTCACCGGGTACTCCGGCTTCCTCCACCACTAAAACTGGTCGCCATGAAATAGCTGATATATTGTTGAAAGTGGCATTAAAACACCAAAAATCACAAAATCAATCAATCATATAGTGACAATAATGAAACAATAATGTCAGTTGTGTAGGTCTTGACATACATTTTCACAAGTAATGCAACAAGTCATATATATCAGACTTGCTGCAATACTAGCGATGATTTCTGTCTCGACCTTCAAATCTGTCATTATTTTATACAGTCAAACCTGTATTAAGAGGTCACCTTTGGGACAAAGAAAAAGTGAGCTTATAAGACAGGTGGCCTCTTGTAAGAGCTTCAATGAATATGAAATTTTCTATGACAGGACAAGAAAAAAATGGACCTTTCAATACAGGTGGCTGCTTAATAGAGGTGACTGTGTGGCTGTTTTTTACTGTATATTATAAAAGCTATGTTTAAGAAATAAATCATGGAAGCCAGAATCAAAACACATTCTGGCTTCCATGAATTAATTCGATTCTGATATGTCTAAGAGTACAAATACCGTAGTATACTTTGATTATATTTACGTTTGCAGATAATGTCGCACACAATTTATGCTGCCAAATTCGAGCAGACGATAATTCATCAACATGTACATTTACAATGGGAAAGTCAGTCACCTATACATTTATGACGGAAAAGTCACTCGTATTGATGGAGCATCCGTAACAATAATATTGTGTTTGCATGTTTTAATTGCACGTCGCATATTATCAGTTTTGGATATGTTGATTATTTTCAGTGAAAATAGATGTTTAAAACGTTAACAACCATGTAAATAATTTTATTTTGTGATTATCATCACCCGGCATAACTGTGCACCATGCATGTGCTAATGAGATTTTGTCAGCCGGCAGATCGCTCGTTTGTTTGCAAAGTGAAAGTAGGAAGTCATGTTAAAAGCTATTTTATATGTTTATTTCAGTCTGTCATTACAAAGGAGGACAAGAAGAAACAGAAAGCAGAAGTTAAATTTGTATCGTATGGCGTAGGACATAGTAAAGAAAAAAGTGGAGCCTACCTGTTTTTACCTGACGGACCAGCACAGGTAGTAAATGTTTATTTTTTATACCCCCTCCCCACTGCTAAGCATCAGGTGCAGTAAGTTTTACTCATGTCCGTACGTACTTCTGTATGTTCTTCCATATGTCTATGTACGTCCGTCCGTCCTGCATTGGGTTTTTTCTCGGTAACAAGTTCCCCTGATGCAAATCATTTCAAATTTTTTCACAATGTTTTTGCCCACAATACACAGGTCGATTTCGAATTTGGATATTATTCCATTTATGATTCCAGAGTTATGCCCTGTGTTACATTCATTTGGTAGTGAGGGCATCCATGACCAATGGACACATTTCTCTGTATATTATTTTTAAAGATTGTCAAGTCAAGAGATTTGTATGTCTCTTATCTTTTACAAGATGTAAGGCAGTCAAACTTGGACAAACACCAAAATCTTAATTTTATTTTAAGTTTTATTTTGATAGAGTTTTTTCTTTAGATTTCCTTATGATAAATTCCTGCCTGCATTTTACCAAAAAAATTAACCTAGCTTTTATGGTTTCTGAAATAAAAGAGTTCAAAGGGAAGTAAAAGGAACCAACACCCAAAATGGTAACTTCTTTAAGCTTTAAGTCTGATTTTAAAGCAGTTTTTTTCAATTGAATACCTTGGATAAATTCCTGTCTGAAGTGAGACACCAATTTATTTATAGGTCTTACCGTTTCCATGGATACTTGCAACTCGTCTAGGTGAGTCCTAGGCTCATCATTTGTGTTTGGCACTCACCATTTTTTACTAACAAATAACAAAGAATGCAAAAGGGGGACTCGGGACATTTTGGTTGGGACTCATCACAAATTTTATCCTACAAGGATCTCTGCCGTTTCAATGATATGAGTTGGCCAGAAGAGACCAACGCCAAAAAATATTATTTTTATTTTAAGTCATATTTTAATGGTTAAAGCACCCTATTTGAAAATAAATAAAATGGTTTTTTTCTTAAAAAAAAAAAATTAAAATGAAAATGAATTTAAATTGATTAATTATAATGGATGTTGAAAAGAATTTTGGCTTGTGTTAATCTGGTATGTGAAAAACAACAAAATGAAATACATAATAATATAGCTCCTGAATATTTACAGGACTGTCTAAATGAATATTTAGTAGTTAACAATTATAATCTGAGAAATTCTTTACAATATAGGGTACCAAGATGTCGTTTAGAAACATTTTCCAAATCGTTTTTTCCGTCTACTATACGTTGATGGAATTCATTGGATCCGAATTTTAAATCTATACCAACTACTTCAAAGTTTAAGCAAACTTTAAGGGCGAATTTATTTAAGGTTTCTAATTACTATTTGTTAGGAAGTAGGAAATGTAATATAATACATACTAGATTAAGACATCAGTGTAGTTCACTGGGAGCAGATTTATTTAGAGCAAATATAATTAGTGACCCCAGCTGCGCCTGCGGATGTCCTTTAGAAGATGCTATTCATTATTGATTAGAATGTCCCCTTTATATGAATGCAAGAATGCAATTAATTATGAGTATTACACCATATACAGTTATCTCAATTGAAAACTTATTATTTGGCTCTGATAATTTAACTGATGAAAACAATTTAATAGTGTTTAGAAATGTCCAAAAATATACACACCATTCTAATAGATTTGAATGATACGAAATTATACCCTGTACTCAGGATGTTATCATTTATTTGCACTCAATCCCCTTATCCCCCCTTTTTTCCCCATTACTTCTGTTTATCAAATATATTCATGTGTACATTTATTATATTATGTAACTTGCTGTCATTTTCTTATTTATGTATATAACATTATTGTATAGAGCGGATATACTAAGTTGATATAACTTGTTTCCAATCTAATTGTACATTTATAAGACAATAAAATATGTTTAAACTAAAAAAAAAATTTGAAAATTAGTTCACTATATAATATTTACTCTAGTTTGACATTAAAATATATACAATGTACTAGTATATACATTTTTTTTTATACAATGTACTAGTATATACATTTTTAGTTCACCTGGACCAAAGGTCCAGGTGAACTATTGCCATCACTTGGTGACCGTCGTCTGTCGTCTGTAAACTTTTCACATTTTAAAGCTTCTTCTCCGAAACCACTGGGCCGATTGGAACCAAACTTAGCAGGAATGTTCCTTGGATGGTCCTCTACAAAGTTACTGTTTTTCGTTCTAGTCGGATATTCAATATGGCTGCCAGGGCCAATAATGTGCTCTGATTGGCTGAAATTTCAAAGATCTTCTTCTCTGAAACTAATGAACTGACTGAACCCAAACTGTAAATGAATGATCATTGGAATGTCCTTTACCAAGTTACTGTTTTTTATGCCGATCGGAAATCCAAGATGGCCGCCATCGCAGGACATGATTAACATTGGACCCTATGGGAAAATGTTCAAATGCCTTCTTCTCAGAAACTGCAAATATGATTAAAGCCAAACTGTACATGAATGTTCATTGGATGATCCTCTACAAACTTTACGTTTTTTGTTCCGATATGAAATTCAAAATGGCGGCTACGGCAGGACTTAGTTTAACATTGGACCCTATGGGAAAAATGTTTCAAAACGCTTCTTCTCTGAAACCACTAGGACAGTTGAAACCAAACTGCCCAGGAATGATCATTGGAAGGTCCTCTACAAATTTTTAGTTTTTTATACCGATCGGAAATCCAAGATGGCCGCCACCGCAATACATAGATTAACATTGGACCCTATGGGAAAATGTTCAAATGCCTTCTTCTCAGAAACTACAAATATGATTAAAGCCAAACTGTACATGAATGTTCATTGGATGGTCCTCTACAAACTCTACGTTTTTTGTTCCGATATGAAATTCAAAATGGCGGCTACGGCAGGACTTAGTTTATCACTGGACCCTATGGGAAAAATGTTTCAAAACGCTTCTTCTCTGAAACCACTTGGACAATTGAAACCAAACTGCCCAGGAATGATCATTGGAAGGTCCTCTACAAAGTTTCTGTTTTTTTATGCCGATCGAAAATTCAAGATGGCCACCACCGCAGGACATAGATTAACATTGAACCCTATGGGAAAATGTTCAAATGCCTTCTTCTCAGAAACTACAAATATGATCAAAGCCAAACTGTACATGAATGTTCATTGGATGGTCCTCTACAAACTTTACGTTTTTTGTTCCGATATGAAATTCAAAATGGCGGCTACGGCAGGACTTAGTTTAACATTGGACCTATGGGAAAAATGTTTCAAAACGCTTCTTCTCTGAAACCACTTGGATAATTGAAACCAAACTGCCCAGGAATGATCATTGGAAAGTCCTCTACAAAGTTTCTGTTTTTTATGCCGATCGGAAATCCAAGATGGCCACCACCACAGGACATAGATTAACATTGGACCCTATGGGAAAATGTTCAAATGCCTTCTTCTCAGAAACTACAAATATGATTAAAGCCAAACTGTACATGAATGTTCATTGGATGGTCCTCTACTTTACGTTTTTTATTCTGATATGAAATTCAAAATGGCGGCTACGGCAGGACTTAGTTTAACACTGGACCCTATGGGAAAAATGTTTCAAAACGCTTCTTCTCTGAAACCACTTGGACAGTTGAAACCAAACTGCCCAGGAATGATCATTGGAAGGTCCTCTGTTTTTTATGCCGATCGGAAATCCAAGATGGCTGCCACCACAGGTCATAGTATCATAGATGCCAACCATTACGATTTTTCCGTAATTGTTACGAATTTCGGGCCAAAATTACGGTGTTATGGTCAACAGTCTACTTGTTAAGGATTTCCGATTATTGCCGGCCCGAAACCGTTCCCCATTTAAATATCATTGTGATCATTTAGACGCTCCATTGTATGTTAAAATCGCATAATGATAAGCGCTTGAGGGATTTCGATTATTTAATCCTTTAGGGATTCTCGGGACTATCTATAGTAGAAAACGATCTATCCATTTCTTGTTTGATCCCGAGTAGTTAATGAACACAGCACGTTTTTGTCAATTTCGCCATGTCTGAGGGAACAAGTGAAGCTTCTGCAGCGAAGAAAAGAAAATTGGGACAACGATTTCGTCCCGAATATTCTTCTCTTGCCTTATGAAATCGATACGGGAACATTATGCCTATTGCAAATATTGCAAACAAGACTTGTCCATTCAGCACTGTGGTCGGGATGAACACACATATACAACAAAACAGTTCAAAAGTGCCAAGTCAACAACATATCAGGCACTCCAGAATTAGACATTAATTATTCCATGGGAGGGTGAGGGAGGGCCACTTCAGGAAATTTTCATTTCTATTGACAGTAAGTTGAAACATAGAATACATTTGTAAGTGAACATACATGTATTAAAACTTAACTTTTTATTTCTTTTTGTTGCTCATCAATTTTACATCTAGTTGTCACAAATAAAGGAAATCATTTGCTCATCACTTTGTGCCTAGTCTGTAGTACAATTATGGTAAAATTTTATGAAAAATTATGATTACTGAAAAAAATCACAAATTACTGACATCTCAACTTTTTGTTACTGATTGCACCAAAAAGGGGTTGGCATCTATGTAGTATTAACACAGGACCATATGGGGAAAATACAGAAATATATTCTTCTCTGAAGCTATTGCACTGATTGAACCTAAACTGTGCATCAATCATTGGAAGGTCCTTTACAAACTTTGTGTTTTTTTATGTTGATCGTAATTGCAAGATGACTACCACTGCAGGACATAGTTTTTACATAGGACCAATTGGTTCTTTTTATAACCAGGTGAACGATACAGGCTCTTGAGAGCCTCTGGTTTTTATACAATGTACTAGTATATACATTTTTTTTATACAATGTACTAGTATATACATTTTTTTTATACAATGTACTAGTATATACATTTTTTTTATGCAATGTACTAGTATATACATTTTTTTTTATACAATGTACTAGTATATACATTTTTTTTTATACAATGTACTAGTATATACATTTTTTTTTATACAATGTACTAGTATATACATTTTTTTTATACAATGTACTAGTATATACATTTTTTTTTATACAATGTACTAGTATATACATTTTTTGCATTGCGTTTCATTTCAGACTATGACCTTTGTGACACCACCAATAAGGGTAACAAGAGGCCCAATTGTGTCTGAGGTTGTTGTGTTCCACAGGTATACAGAGCACCATGTAAAAGTCTACAACTCTCCAGGTATGGTTGTACTATAGCCCTCCCTCTTATAAGCAGTCCTCAAAATGAAAATTTTAATTTACTGGTCCGATTTAAATTCTTTAATTTATTTTTATATAAGTTCTAAATAAAACTGAAAAATTTACTGGTCCGAGCAAAGTTTTACTGGTCTTGGGCCAGAGGATCGGTGCTCATTGTGAGGACTGTATAAGGCCACCTCTTTGACAGTGAAATAGGTAACCTCTTTTGAGGGGTACATTTAAGTAGAATTTTACTATCTCAGTGAATCTAAATTCAGACCTGATACGAAGTATGGCCTTTAGTGGAAAGCTTTATAAGAGGGGGACTACTGTATAAAAATGAAAAAGGACTCTTTCTTCAAATTACAGAGAATCTATTTAGTAGAAGGTATTAGGCATGCAATTAAAATAATAGTCAAACTTGCATTCTACTTTCACTATAGGATTAAACACTTCTTTGCAGGAGTTCATGCATGTGTAAACTGTGCTGAATAAACGTCGATGCGAGTGACCCTATGTCATGAATATTTAATGATATGATAAGTACAGGATATCTCCTTTTTTGGCCAACCGGATTGCTCGTACCAAGCACAGTTTAGTATTAAATTATAGCACTTTAATTTGGCCACTTCTTTTCTGAATACCGGTACATTTTTGTGTGAACAATTTATATGTTACTTTATGTGTTTATTTTTTTCAGGTACAGATGGGGCTATGGTGGACATATTCAATCTCGTTGATATTACCAGTACAAATAATTACGAAATGGCAATGAGAGTTAACACAGATATACAAAATAAAGACAAGGAATTCTTTGTAGATCTCAATGGTTTTCAGGTACATATATATATCTTACTTCTTACAAACTTCTAGGAATATCATTGGTTTAAAGTGGACACGTGGAGACCCTGTATATTCAATACATGGTCAGTCGTTTTTTTTACACATTTAGTAGTAGAGTTATCTCCCCTATTTCTTTCAAAACAAAGATGACATCACATATGGATCACTTACAAACAACACAACAATTACATATTTATTAGTTCTGATGCCCCATATGGAATTTACTGACCCCGCATATATCGTATAAAGTCACTAGAAAACTGTGTAACTAATAATATCTTTATTTCTCACAACCAAATTACATGGTAAAGAGACAAATATCAAAAATACAAACATATTTACATCAGTTTCCGAAAGAAAGTAAACAAATCAATATCAAAACAATAGCTACCTAAGGACATACTTTACTGTTAACTGTTCTAATGAATTTACATAATTTACATAATTTACATAATTCAACCACAGAATTTGAACACATATAAGAATATAATCTGAAAATGTGTTTGTACCCATCAGTAAATTGTTTGTATGAGAGAGTAAATTATTGTTGTTTAACCCCAGATAAATATAGATTCTCCTTCAGTTGCCTGTGGGTTACGATATTTCTCCACTCAAGAGAGTTAAATTAAAAAAAATTAACAAGCCGTCAGGCGAGTCGAGTGGTTAAAATTTTTAATTTAACTCTCGAGAGTGGAGAAATATCGTAACCCACATGGACAACTGAAGGAAAATTATTTTTTCTCCCATTATTTAACACAAACTTTATTTCAAAATTTGAAATTAATGCGGGGAAAGGCACGAGACATTTTAAATCTCTAGAGGATTACAGATTTTTACACCACTGGTTCAGCGGGGTTAAAACGCCGTAATAATGGGAGAAGCAGTTTTTCAGCTATATCATGGGAAGAACGAGTTACATTCAATGTGACGATGTCCACTTAGTACTAGACCAACATTCTTAGAGTTTTTCAATGATTTGTACAAGTTTCCTTTGATCTTAACGTGTGATTAATATCAAGCAACTAACGTGATTTGATTAAGGGGTGGCCTTTGATTAAGGGGTGGCCTTTGATTAAGGGGTGGCCTTTGATTAAGGGGTGACCTTTGATTAAGGGGTGGCCTTTGATTAAGGGGTGGTCTTTGATTAAGGGGTGGCCTTTGATTAAGGGGTGGCCTTTGATTAAGGGGTGGCCTTTGATTAAGGGGTGATCTTTGATTAAGGGGTGGCCTTTGATTAAGGGGTGACCTTTGATTAAGGGGTGGCCTTTGATTAAGGGGTGGCCTTTGATTAAGGGGTGACCTTTGATTAAGGGGTGGTCTTTGATTAAAGGGTGGTCTTTGATTAAGGGGTGACCTTTGATTAAGGGGTGGCCTTTGATTAAGGGGTGACCTTTGATTAAGGGGTGGCCTTTGATTAAGGGGTGACCTTTGATTAAGGGGTGGCCTTTGATTAAGGGGTGGCCTTTGATTAAGGGGTGGCCTTTGATTAAGGGGTGGTCTTTGATTAAGGGGTGACCTTTGATTAAGGGGTGGCCTTTGATTAAGGGGTGGCCTTTGATTAAGGGGTGACCTTTGATTAAGGGGTGGTCTTTGATTAAAGGGTGGTCTTTGATTAAGGGGTGACCTTTGATTAAGGGGTGGCCTTTGATTAAGGGGTGACCTTTGATTAAGGGGTGGCCTTTGATTAAGGGGTGACCTTTGATTAAGGGGTGGCCTTTGATTAAGGGGTGGCCTTATAAGGGAGGGACTACTGTTATGTGATAATATGGAATTTGTCTTTAAAACAAATGATTATTTGGTATAAAGGGATAAAAAAGGGAAAGAAATATGAAGAAAATAGACATTTGGGTTCCAAATACAAGCAATAATTTAAATAACTGGGACAATTCTTAATTTCCTCCTGACAATTCTTAATTTCCTATTTACAATTTTTAATTTCCTACAGTCGTTCTTAATTTAAAAAGAAATTCTTAATTTAACAACGTTTTTCTTAATAATTATTAAGAATTGGAGTAGTAAATTAAGAAAAACATTCTTCTAGAGTGCGTTGTAACTGAATCCATATATCCATCTTTTTGTGTCATGGTCTATTTCATCCACATTTACATTGTCAATTTATTTCTGAACTCATCTTTGCCCCCACACTATGGAATTTAACTATAAAGCTATGAGGTTCCTTTTGATATCCTACTGTTGTGCAGTTCCTATATTTTCCCATTAGATTAATTTTGTTTTTGTTTCCACAAACCCATCTAAGTTCATGTCCTTTTTCAACTTGTTTTTTATGTGTCACCGGGAGACAAAAGACACATATCATGCACAAAAAGCATATATAGTTCAACCTGCATTAAAGGGCACCTCTATAGTTAGTGAGTTAGTGATTGTTGTATAATGCCAATTCAGCAATTTTTCAGCTATATCATGGTAAGAACAAGTTAATTTTCAATGAGAAGATGATGATGTCCTCTTTGTACTAGATCAACATACTTAGTTGGATTTTTATAGTGCTAGCTCACTAAAACAACACTTCGCTGGTAGACATGTCGCTCCACTCGGACACATTATTCTGATTCCAAGCCAACCAGTCTTTGCTCTTTCTCCTTAATGCTGCATGCTTAGCGGAGAAGCAACAAATACCAATTTTATAGTCTTTGATTTGACCTGACCAGGGCTCTAACCCACAATCTATACGCACTCGAGGCGAGCATGCTAACCATTACGCCACCGATGCGATTGCACCTTTATATAGCAAATCATTGTCTTTAAAGGGCAGTCACATTTTTCACAATGCTGAATTTTAACCTGTATATAAAGGGCACATTTTCATTTTCCCCTAAGTGTCATTTTATATACAGGTTTGACTATACAGTGAAACCTGTCTAAACTGGACATCCCTGTGACCAATTTTTGTGTTCGGAATAGACAGGTGTTCGGATTAAATAGGTTAGATTAACAAAGATTTCCTACTTTTTGTACCATATTTAAAAAAATTGGTTTATACAGGATTCCAGTTTATACAAGGTTCGGTGTAGATTTTTTTTTTTTTTTTTTTCAATAGTCAGGATTTTATATAACCCCTACACCACCACCTGACTAAGGTGTCTGGGGTTTTTTCAAAAAATATATACTAATATATAGTATATGTACAATTTGTGACTATTTGGTGTTTTTTTTTAACAAATTTTTTAATTAAATTATAGGTTCGGTGTAGATAGGTTCCACTGTAATTTGTTACTAATGCAATCCATAATTTTTTATATGTTATTTTGTGTTGCTATAGTAACCACATCTTTATTCTAGATGATAAAACACAAGACAATGGACAAAATTCCACTACAGGCCAACTTTTACCCGCTCCCTTCAATGGCCTACATAGAAGACGATAACTACAGGTTTAGCATTTTGTCAGGACAGTCACTTGGAATGGCTAGTTTGAATGTTGGTAAGTTGTTTTATGTATTTCTCATACTCTTAGGGGCTGTCGTGGTTGTGATCGTATGGTAATTGGATTAATAACTACCTATGCAATCAGTGCCTATTACCACTAAGGTTATGAGTTCGAATCCTGTTCATGGCAAGGTGTACTCGATACAACATTATGTAGTTTGTCAGTGACCTGCGTCAGGTCGGTGGTTTTCTCCTGGTACTCTGGTGTCCTCCACCAATCTAACTGAAATATTGTTGAAAGTGGCGTCAAACACCATAAACAGAACTAAACCAATTTTTCCTACTTTTCGCACATTTTACACCTTGTTTACAATTTTGTTATAGTTGTTAATCATCACGTTTGGTTAAATTTCTGCATGAGAATTCCAACCAATTTCATATTGGCAGTCATTGACAATGGAAATTAACAACTTACAAATATTTTTTGGTCAGAGAAGAAACAAATTAGTCTGCTGCTACCAGTGGATTATGATATTTATCCACTCTTGATAGTTAATTTTCAAATTTAACTTTAAAATTTGAAAGTTGAATTTAATTTTCAAATTTAACTTTTAAATTTGAAAGTTGAACTATCTTGAATGGAGAAATATCATAATCCACTGGTAGCAGAAAAAAAATCTATATTTAGGTTTAAAATTTACAGTTCCTATTAATAGTATAGTTTATTTAAACAGGTTTCACCTGGATCTAACAACATCTCATATAGGGTCACGTCAGGGGTCATATTTTCAACTGACCAATCAGTGATAGGACTTCCAAATCAAAAACTGCATGTGCTGTTAGAATTTGTCTGATTGGTCAATATATTTAACTGTCTTGCATATGATTGCACAGATGTTTTTTTGGACCTTTTGTTATCTATACACTTACATCTAACTACATCTCATGTAGGGTCACATCAGGGGTCATATTTTCAACTGACCAATCAGTGATGGGACTTCCAAATCAAAAACTGTGCATGTGCTGTTAGAATTTGTCTGATTGGTCAATATATTTAACTGTCTTGCATATGATTGCACAGATGAATGAAAGATATCCTCACATGACCCCATACTGGATATTGTTAGATGTTTGTGTATTAGCAGTGAGAGGTCAAATTTTAATCAGATTTAATTGTTTTGCAGGACAAATAGAAATTATGATGGATCGTCGTTTGAATCAGGATGACAACAGAGGTTTGGGGCAGCCAGTTAAGGATAATAAAGTCACACCCAGTAGATTTGCCTTAATGTTTGAAAAGAGAAGGGGTCCAATGGTATGTACGAATGATGTATCAATATTCAACACTTTTTCTTTGCTCAGGGGCCGTAATGGTCGTGATCGTATGGTAGTTCGATTTACAACTACCTCTGAAATCAATTCCTATCACCACTAAAGTTGTGAGTTCATATCCCACTCATGGCAAGGTGTACTTGACACAACTTTCTGTGATAAAGTCTGTCAGTGACTTGAGGCAGGTTGGTGGTTTTCTCCGGGTACTCCGGTTTCGGCAACAATTAAAACTGCACGCCATGATATAACTGAAATATTGTTGAAAGTGGCATTAAACACCATAACCTTAACCCCTTTCTTTGCTGTTTTTTTTTTTGTCTATTATTTTATAGACATATTTTAGCGAGATATTTACAATTAGATTTATATTTAATAGAAAATTTAGATTTATAACCAGTTGATCATGAAGTGAATGATTACTGACTGAAATGAACCTCTAGTTTAAAAAAAAAATAAAAAATGTTATGGTCTTGAATTTGAAGACCATAATAACAAGAAGAGTGTGAAGATATCAAAAGGGTTAACAGAAACCAAAGGAAAGACAATACAATGGCCATGAGAGGAAAGACAAACAACGATCTACAAACATTACACAGAAAACTAAAGATTGAGTAACAATTGCCGTCTTCACTGATGTTTTCATTATTTGTACATGTACATAATTACAATGTAATTCGTATATGAGCCATGTACAGTCAAACCTGTATTAAGAGGACACCATTTGGGACAAAGAAAAAGTGGCCTTATAAGACAGGTGACCTCTTAAAAGAGGTTCAATTCATATGAAATTTTCTACGACAGGACAAGAAAAAGATGACCTTTTAATACAGGTGACTGCTTAATAGCAGGGGTTTCAAAGTGGGCCGGTACCCGGTACTTTTACCCGTCTGAGATCGTGTATAGTACCGGCAGAAATTACTGAACCCCCCAAAATTAGCGGTGGTCAAAACCACAAGTACGATAGACTTGTGGAATATTTTTCATAAAAAATTAATCATCAATTGCTGAATTCTCGCATTCAAATCGAACAACTGCGTTCAGCCACGACCAAGGTGACGGGATATTCCCTGTTTTAAAAATAACTTTACCTTAGAATCGTAAATAGCAGTTTGCGCATGCGGTAAATAGATATGTTTTCGCCCCAATATCTTTTCATCCTTGTGTAAAACTCGGACCGGAACAAAGCTGACATCATTTCAAAATAAAAAATGACCGATTACAAATTATGTTCAAACACAAACTAGTGTAATCTTCAGTAATATAAGTATGATCATTATGTATTATGAATATATGACTACACAATATTTTGTGCGATTTTTTTTATCCATTTAAAACCCAGGGTCGAATCATTTTGGGGCGTACTGTCTTGTTGCTTAACTCTGTCCATATTGTTTAACTTCCGGTATAAAAAAATAAAAACCTATGGTTAATTTATTTACATATTTTGACGGGGCCCTACTGCGGTTGTTCACAGAAATGAAAGTGTGCTGAAAAACATTTTTAAAAGGAGGTACGAGGAGATAAGGGAAAGCAAATTACTAGAAATCTTGAAAAAGGACTGGACATGGCTCATATACGAATTACATTGTAATTATGTCAAAATGCCGGCCCCACTTTTTTTCAAAAATAATTAAACTTTTGTGATTCAAATGTTAATAAATGTCTTCCCGCGAATCGTTTTTGTTCGAACATTTTTTTTTGCACATAAGTCGTGAAAGTAACAATATATATATTGTTTTTGTTTAATTATATTTGTATTGATCTATTTATTAAAATTATAAATTTTATTAATGATGATTGCAAATTAAATTTATATGTTTCATTAATTATGACACTTATATGTCTTGATCCGTGCCAATGGTCTTTGATGAGTTTAATTACTGGTAATAAAGTAAAGAAAACACACAAGCCAAGGTATTGTGAAAAAGAAAAGGACAAAGACAACAAAAGAATTTTGAGAAGTTTAAGTTTTGATAACAATGGCTAGGTCAAGACTAGCTGCGGAACCGTACCTCTTTATGGTCCTTAAAGTCTGTAAACTGATATATTCAATAAAGAAATTGGGGGGGAAATCCATTATGCATGGTCTTGGTGAAATCTGAACTCTAAAGAGAAAGTTAATGGGATTTTTCTTTCAAAACACTTAATGTTTTGCAGTCTCTGAAGTACATTTTTTGGTCTACAAAATGCTAGATTTCAGGAGCTTCCGCCCCCTGGACCCTTACGACCCTCAGCCTAATTTTTTAGGTACCTTCTAAAATTTAAGAAGTACCTCCTATTATAAAAAACTTTGAAACCCCTGTAATAGAGGTGGCCGCATGGGCAGATTTGACTGTATTTGCTATTTATACTAATTTTGCAATTTCTTTATTTTCAGCCCAAGAATAAAGTGACCGGATTTCCGTCCATTCAAGCTCACTTGACTTCACTACAGTTTGTTCAGCCGATATTTGTCATTCCTAAAAATAGTCAAACCAACAGTATTGACCTTTTACCAACATTTAAACCTATGCAAAAAACATTGCCGTGTGAGATTCACCTTTTGAACTTCAGATCTTTACGATATAGCGACGATGATGTCGTCAACGGATTTGTGCCGCGGAAGGATGTGGCTTTATTGTTACATCATTTAGGAGTTGATTGTAATTTCCCAAATAAGGGATTAACATGTGATATTACAGGAGGAACGGTAAGTCTATGATATGTAATGATGCGAACGAGGAACTGTAAGTCTATGATATGTTACAATGCAAACGAGTAAAGGTAAGTTTACAGTATGTTCCGATACGAACAAGGAACAGTAAGTCTATGATATCTTACGATGCAAATGAGTAAAGGTAAGTCTACAATATGTTACGATACGAACAAGGAACAGTAAGTCTACGATATGTTACGATGCGAACGAGTAAAGGTAAGTCTACAATACGAACGAAGAACGGTAAGTCTACTGTCTAACTTGGCAGATACATACCCATTACATACATAGTGTGTTGATACAAGACTTTGTTTCAGGTTGAGCCTGTTGTGTGAACCAGTATCACTACAAGTTCGCGACAAGTTGTAATTCGGTTAGTTCACTCAACAGGCAAGACCTGATATAAAGTCTTGTACCAACACACTATGTATGTAATAACTTTATCTAACATTTCAATAAAAACAAACTTTTAAACAAATAACAAGGGTTGAATTAAAATTTGTACAATATTCTGAGGGAGGCTATATTTTGTGCATGACGTCACGTTATTTTTGCCATTCATTCACCAATGTCACGTTACTGTGTTTTGTCTCACATTCCAATGATGTGACGTCATGACAAAGTAGTTCGCCAGAGAACGCCTCGTGCAAAGTCGCGCCATTTCTTTATGACCACGGTTGTGATACAACATCTTGTATCAGACAGGCTACTTTCGTTAATTTCAAAGGAAAATGTACATAATGTTAGATAAATTATGATATATATCTTTATTCTCAGGGCCCGGGTGGCTCAATGAGTTTGGTAGTTGCATTACCTAACAACTTATACAAGCCTATCACCAATATGGCGTGGGTTCGCACCCGGCTTTGTACATTACAAAAAAAGATACATTCGACTCGATAAAGTTTACCAGTTGCTTGCCCATGGCTGGTGGTTCTCTTTGGGTACTCCAGCTTCTTCCACCACTAAAACTGGTCGCCATGATATAGCTGAAATATTGCTGAAAGTGGAATTAAACACATTAAATCAAATCAAATCATATACGAAGATTGCAATGGTACAGAGACATATTAAATACTAAGATATAATTATACAGTACAAATAGTACACACATTACAGGAGAGAGTATAACCTTTTGTTTATTATTTTTTAACTCCTCGAATGTTTGGCCACATAACCCTGGCGTCTGAAGTGATGCAATAGCAGCATACACTTCTATTAAAAATATGATACATAGAATCATTTTGGCAAAACAGTCAATGTATTACATTGATCGTCGAGGGCAATTTCAAAATCTCCAATCCTATCAAGGGGCAGTCATGATCATGATCATATGGTCGTTTGAATTTACAACTACCTCTGCAATCAGTGTCTATTACCACTAAAGTTGTGAGTTTGTATCCCGCTCATGGCGAGGTGTACTCGATACAACATTATGTGATAAAGTTTGTCAGTGATTTGCGACAGGTTGGTGGCTTTCTCCGCGTACTTCCGTTTCCTCCACCAATAAAACTGACCGCCACGATATAGCTGAAATATCATTGAAAGTGATGTTAAATGCCATAACTCCCTGTCATAAATTAATACAGATGTGTTATTACTGTTCATTAATTCGTGAAATTTCAGTGAATTGGGTCTTTTCCTTATACTGTGAAAGTACTTTTCTTCGTGGGTATCAATTTTCATGGTTTGGTTAAAAATTACAAGTACATGGATTCGTAGATTCGTGGATTTTGTGTTTGTTCCAAAATAAAATTCGTTGATTTTATATTTTCAACATAATAAGTTTCACTGGGAATCAAAACTTCCAGAAAGCTTGCATGGCTATATATCGATGTCAACTGCTTCCCAAGTTTCATTGTTAACAAATTGGTACACCACGAATAAAAGTGATTTCACAGTATAAGGTTTTGAAAATATTTTCCTGTTGTCTTTGTAAACAAGAGCTACAAGTGTATAAAAATTTACACATGTACATTTTATATAAAAATTCTTAATTTAACGGGTTTTTTTCTTTCTTTTTATTTCAGGTGTCTTTTAAAGACATGTTCACAGATATTAAATTCTCAAATACAAAAGAAACATCATTATCACTCATGCATGAACAGAAAAATGTAGACCAATCATCAACATTGTCTCTTAAACCAATGGAAATATATGCCTTTAGAACAGAATTGCAATAATTGGGGCATGTGTAATGGAATTATATTGGTTAAAAAAATCATCAACTTCCTTTTATGAATATATTTTTTTTTTAAATACAGTCAAACCTGTATTAAGAGACCACTCAGGGGAGAATGCAAAAGTGGTCTCTTACAGCAGGTGGTCCTTTAATACAGGTTCAACGATACAGCTGAAAAATAATGTGGTCATAGATCGTTGTTATTCTACTACAAGTTAAATGATTGAATCATTAATAATAAATATAAATTTATTTTATTAAAAATGCACATGGTATATATGTTAAAAGGTTATAGAAATGTAGAACATTTAAAAGGCCAGAGTTAATCAAATTCCATAAAAGAATTAAAATTGTCTATGAATATAATTTGGCACATCAGTAACTCAATAACTCAATAACTTTTATCCGTTCTTCCAAAGTTAAAAGTTTCCTTTTAGAAGCCATGTTTTAAAACTTTCTTTTAATTATAAAACAACTCAAAAGCTTGTAAAATCAATTTCTACTCATCTTTAATTAAGACAAACCCTCAGGTGTAAACAGCCTTCGATTTATTGTTTACGTTCTAATTTTTAAACTACGTGGTCATGATGTACACCATGAAAATTCGATTTGGGAACAACAAATCATTTAATAAATTTTAAACCCGCACGAAAATGCCAAAAAGGCAGAAATATTAAAAAAAATAAACATATTTTTAATTAAAAACGACAGTAATAGAGAAAACATTATTTTGGGTACAAAAAAAATCACTTCTGGTTTGCGTATACGGAAAATGAATGTGACATTTGGGGAACATCCCCTGTCAGTTTCCCCATTTTTGTTGTAAGCTCATCATGCAAAAGAGCTAGTGGTCGTTGAAAAAAGTTGAAGTGGTCGTTTGGGAATGCATTTTGGCGGTCGTTGGTCGCGTTATGCAGGTGGTCGTTGAATCCAGTTAAAATATATAGTATAAATCGTCGGGGGGGGGAATAAAAGTGGTCGTTTATAGCAGGTGGTCGTTTAATGAAGGTGGTCGTTTGGGCAGGTTTGACTGTATATGCAATTTGAACAAAGTTGCTTTGATTGGTGCACCTGTATGTGTCACAAGATTTCATTGGTCAAAAATATTTGAATTCAATTATGTGTCATGGGATTTCATTAGTCGAATTTATGTTACGGTAAATGTGATTGGTTATCTACCATTTTTTTTTCAAATCATGGAACTCATTTAGATTTGCATATCATTTTTATACGCCCGTCTCGAGACGGGCCGTATTATGTGATTGGGTATGGCGGGCGGGCGTCCACACAGGTTTCTGCACAATAACTTTAGTTCTGTATATTGGATCTTTACCAGACTTGACCACATGATTGCCCTGTGAAAGGGGAAGAACCCTATTTATTTTAGGGTCAAAGGTCAAGGTCACTGTGACTATAAATATAATTTTTTACCGTTTGATAATTTATATAGACAGGCGTATTTTGTGATGCACACATTTCTTGTTATATTTATTCTTCTTACATAAATGTGTTTTTATGTGATTATAAATTAATAAGAAAAAAAATGCTGGGTGCAATGGGTATTTATTGATATATAAATAGTGTATTATGTTTATAGATTTGTAAGAGGGGAAATGCTCTAATAGATTATGACACTACTACATTCCTATTTTTCTTTTAATTGTAACTGCTTTTGTTGTGAATGTCTAAATTATATTTGTACAAGATACAGTGAAATCTGCTTAAACCGAACCTCCTTGGAACCAAGTTTTTTTTTCGGAATAGACAGGTGTTCTGTATATACAGGTTACCTTAATTACTTATCCTCTTCATCCCCGATGGGACATGATGCATCAACAATTTGCCTTCAGTTGTTGAAGTTTCAGTAACTTAATCTTTTTTACAAGGTGGGGTTGTTAGCCCTATGCTAAACCTACACACTGTTGGATTGGGTTTTCTTACCGAGTTGTCCTTTCCATAGATGATTGCATTCACCCTGCTCACAAATTTCATCTACCTGGATTTTCTTTCAGGGCTATCTCCCTTTAGCTTTTCACTTTCCCAAGTTATCCACAAGGCAGTGGAGCTATTTCTTCCATAGCTGGGACCCTCTTCCGTTTGCCAGACTTTTAAGTCTGTTGCCCCCTGCCTACCATGATGAGGGGGAAGTAGGTTTTTGAGCAGGTAAACAGCTTAAGGTAACACAGATTTCCTACATTATGACTTTATTTAAAGTTAGGTTAATAGAGGATTTCATTTTTTTTATTCAAGGTTCGGTTTAGACTGGTTTCACCGTATTTCTATTTTTTTTCATAAAGGTGTCTTTTCTTTTGTTGTTGGGCATACTTAAATTTTATTGGATAAAATATTTTGAATATCTTTTAAAAATAGTATCTTTATATATTCATTATTTTGTATTGCTGCAAGAATTGTAAAAAACTGTATGCATGAAATTAAATTTTAGTGGATACCTAAAAATTTGCCATTTATGAGCAGCTGCCCTTTATATACAGGTTAGAATTATATCATTATTCATGAATGGGGAAAATGAAGGTGCTCTTTATAGTCAATGATTTGTTATATAGAGGTGCCCTTTAAGGCACGTTTGACTGTGTTATCATATTGGGTGTATTTTTTTGGGGTCACATATATGCAGCCATTTTTACCTCATTCTTAGAGCTGTTACATTCTACTGTATTATTTCCACTTTGATAGCATTCCAATTTTATATTTTGTGAATAACCTTATGTAGGTAAAATTAGCATACCTGTGGAGCAGGAACTGCTTACCCTTCCGGAGCACCCGAGTTCACCCCTGATTTTTAGTGGGGTTCATGTTGCTCGATCTATAAATTTCTGTGTAGTGTTTTGTAGATCGTTGTTTGTCCTTTTGTGCCTTTTCTTTTGGCCATTGTGTTGTCTGCTCTTCTTTGATTTACAGATTCTGAATACCCCTTTGGTATTTTCAAACTCTTGACTTTAATGAGTACCATTTCTGATCATAAGTTGCTGAGTTGGCATTAAACAACAATCACTTACTCACTCCTGATCATAATTCTTTGGAGAATTTTGCCTATCATTCCTCATAAACTTATTGTTAAGAAAATGTGGTACATTGTAGTTGAATTTCTTTGTCATATAATAGGGTCCGTCATGGCCGTGATTGTATGGTGGTTGGATTTATTTTAAAACTACCTATGCAATCATTGCCTATCACCATTGATGTTGTGAGTTCGAATCTCGATCAGGGCGAGGTGTACAACATTATGTGATAAAGTTTGTCGGTGACTTGCGACAGGTCGGTGGTTTTCTCCAGGTCCTCCGGTTTCCTCCACCAATATAGTTGACTGCTACGAAATAACTGAAATATTGTTGAAAGTGGCGTTAAGCACCCTAACACTAACCCTTACCTGACCTTCTGCAATGAATGAGTGGCCACATAAGAGGGGTGGCCTCTTATTAAGTGGACAATTTCTTAGTATTTTGCTATTTTAGTAAACCTGATGTCTGACCAGATAAGAAGGATGGCCTTATAGGAGGGGTATTACTGTACGATTGTTGACGATCTTGAGACACTATATATCCAACATGCAATTTGAAAATTTGTAATAATTAAGGATTGATCGCAATTTTTGTTCCGTTCATGAAGAAATAACCTCAATTAGGTTATTACAAATTTTTTTTGTTATGACATTGAAAAATAAATTTATTTTTTCAAAATAAGGCAAATAATCGGAAATAAATTTAAATAACCTCAAATGTGCCTCATTTAAAGAAAATCGCCTGATGACAACGCCACGCAACACCTTGGGAACGACGTCTATTTTCAGATTCAGTACGTACGAAATTAACCTCAACTTTTTAAACCAATCAAAACACGTGTTTAATGACATGTGACTCTAAAATTAATTTATATACAGATAAAGGTGGAATTGTTGACCATCACTGTTTACCTAAAGTGTAAATTTAGAACTTTTTTTTTATATTATAATTTATTAAACAACACCTGGTTTGTACAAAGACCTAAGACGCCCAATGAAGCCTGGTGACGTCTGTCATGCTATGTCCTGTACATCGATGAATGAGGTAAAAAAATGCAATCCGCGTTCTATTATCGTTTTTCTAGCCCTTTCACTGGTTATCTACCCCTTTCCCGCCATTTTATTTTCATAATTACATTATTTATTTCAATAATTACATTTCTTACAAAAGTTTGCCACCACCACCACCACCACCACCACCAATGAAGCTGACTTAGGATCTCCTGTTTTAGTACACCTTTAGTACAATTTAGAACATTTTAAAAATATTTAAGTAGCATAAAAATTGCATTGCATTTATCTGAGCAGGTCTCATTAAATTAAAGGGAGATAATATTACTATATTTTTATCACTAATATTGATTTGTCTCCCTTGTCACCTATGACACCCTGTTTAACCTTTTTTTACATAGATTATTGGTTAAGTAGTTGAGGTGAAAGGTTTACACATACATTTGAGAGACAACCCTAAGGGCAAGTTGTAATAAACTCAATGCAATAATTATCTTTTTTTATTAGTAATTTTTTATTGTGATTTTTTCTTTGTTGTGTTGGATGTTTATTTCATTATTTTGATTGACTTGTATTTTTACAGTAATTGATTTAGATGTAGATTTCATCATATGAAACACCTGTCATACACTTCAATTTCCTTTAACTGCATCGGTGGCGTAATTGTTAGCGTGCTCGCCTCAAGTGCGGTAGATCATGGATTCGAACCCTGGTCGGGTCAAACCAAAGACTATAAAATTGGTATTTGTCGCTTCTCCGCTAAGCATGCAGCATTAAGGAGAAAGAGCAAAGACTGGTTGGCTCGGAATCAGAATACTACATGTCCAAGTGGAGCGACATGTTTATCAGTCGACTGTTGTTTCAGTGAACTAGCACTATAAGCATGTGGGTCTATTAAAAAGCGCAAAGCGCTTTATGAAAAGTGTAAACTGTTCCAAGTATAACCTGTTCAAAAATCTTTAAAAATTTAATTCTTACAACAAAATGTAATGATTCATTGATTTTAATTACGATTATTTCATGGGACTATTTGAATTTGTCGTTGGCGAATGAATATGCTGGTAACGTCACAATACCAACCCAGGTTATCAAGTATAGCCAATGTTGCTCCAGGCAGATCAGCCAATTAAATTACTGTATTCACGTAAAATTTAATTATTTTAATTTAAGCTTTGGTAAAACTTTGATACCCTCTATGGCAAAGTGTTAAATGCCAATAATCAGGAATAATGACATTAATTAATCATGATTTATTAATTTCCCCTTTGATCTTTACATGAGATAATATTCTATTATTGTCTACTCCTGAGGGAACTGTTCTCCTATAGTGTTGTCAGGTGAGGTATAGTGCCTTGAGCCAACGACGAGGGCACTATACCTCACTAATCAACACTATAGGTAAACTGTTCTCGAGGGAGAAGACAATAATATATTTAGTACATACCATTCAAGACATGAAAGAAAAACACTCAAATTCAATATAATAATAATAATAAAATTTAAAATTTATACATTATATTTGCATTGCCAAACCTGGCCATGTTGACAGCAGACCACAGCACGAGTCTATTTTAAGGGAGATAAATCTTGACAAAAATATATAAAAATTACGTGGGAAAATCTATGCCACAGGTATAGTCCCCGCGGGAAATCGTTTGAAACTGGTATAGTTCCCGTCGATAGGTATAGTCACACGTTGTCAAGTGTACTGTTCAGAAATAGTTCACACTGATTATCCAATCGAAATACAGCATTTTCATATGTTAGGTACTAATATATGTTATCTGCAGGGCCAGATTATGTCCTTTTGGGGTGTCTAGGCTAATGAAATTATGGGCAACCCTCTAACGGAACCACCCATCTTGCATATTTTTTACTCGTGATATAGTTTAGTGACATTTTCATAGCTTGAAGTAAAATTATTGGAAATTCTTTAGATAAACTAGAATAGCTATTTGAAAATCTTTTTGGGTTGAGGGGCCCAAGGCTGCTACCTTTACTAGCCTATAGGATAATACGGCCCTGGTTTATCTGTTATCAAGTGAAAATTGTGATACAAGCATAATATTGTTGATTTCTAACTTGACATTACATTGACAAATCCTCCATAAACATGCTATCATTGACAAATCCTCCATAAACATGCTATCATTGACAAATCCTCCATAAACATGCTATCATTGACAAATCCTCCATAAACATGCTATCATTGACAAATCCTCCATAAACATGCTATCATTGACAAATCCTCCATAAACATGCTATCATTGACAAATCCTCCATAAACATGCTAGTATTGACAAATCCTCCATAAACATGCTAGCATTGACAAATCCTCCATAAACATGCTAGCATTGACAAATCCTCCATAAACATGCTAGTATTGACAAATCCTCCATAAACATGCTATCATTGACAAATCCTCCATAAACATGCTAGTATTGACAAATCCTCCATAAACATGCTAGCATTGACAAATCCTCCATAAACATGCTAGTATTGACAAATCCTCCATAAACATGCTAGTATTGACAAATCCTCCATAAACATGCTATCATTGACAAATCCTCCATAAACATGCTAGCATTGACAAATCCTCCATAAACATGCTATCATTGACAAATCCTCCATAAACATGCTAGTATTGACAAATCCTCCATAAACATGCTAGTATTGACAAATCCTCCATAAACATGCTAGCATTGACAAATCCTCCATAAACATGCTAGCATTGACAAATCCTCCATAAACATGCTAGTATTGACAAATCCTCCATAAACATGCTAGTATTGACAAATCCTCCATAAACATGCTAGCATTGACATGCTTTGCTCGAAATTGACTTCTCATTGCTTCTAACATCTGTCTTCACCTTGGACAGGATCAATTATTTCGAGCAAAGCATGTCAATGATAGCATGTTTATGGAGGATTTGTCAATGATAGCATGTTTATGGAGGATTTGTCAATACTAGCAGTCAATTTCGAGCAAAGCATGTCAATGCTAGCATGTTTATGGAGGATTTGTCAATGATAGCATGTTTATGGAGGATTTGTCAATGCAACATCATAATTTTCACTTGATAACAGATAAACCAGAGCCGTATTATCCTATAGGCTAGTAAAGGTAGCAGCCTTGGGCCCCTCAACCTAAAAGATTTTCAAATAGCTATTCTAGTTTATCTAAAGAATTTGTAATAATTTTACTTCAAGCTATTAAAATGTCACTAAACTATATCACTAAGTTGCTCTGAGAAATCAAAAGATAGTATATGATAAATCTTTTTCATTGATATTCATATCAGGAAAGTCTTATAATTTCCATTTTGTATATGCACAAAATGTATATGTTTGTATGTAAATTAGATTTTTTTTCGGGGGGAGGGGTGGGGGTCATCGTGGTCATGATTGTATGGTAGTTAGATTTACAACTACCAGCGCAAACAATGCCTATAACTGCTTAAATTGTGAGTTTGAATCCCACTCAGGCGAGGTGTACTTGATACAACATTATGTGATAAAGTTTGTCAGTGCATTGCAGCAGGCCAGTAGTTTTCTCCGGGTACTCCAGTTTCTTCCACCAATAAAACTGACCGTCACAATATAACTGAAATATTGTTGAAAGTGGGGTTAAGCACCAAAACTTAACCCAGGATTTTTTAGGATGATTGCTTAGCTCCTCTTTACAATTTCTGGTTAATTTTTCCAATTTAAAAAACTGATTTTTTTTTATGAAGTTCGTATATAAATGTGCAATGCAAATTTTTTTGGCGAATCTTTTAGCTCACCTGGCAAATAGCAAAGAGGGCTTTTAGTATCAGTGGTGTCTGACTTACATCATTGTTAACTCCTTCACACTCTAATCTTAACTCCTTCACACTCTAATCTTCTCTTTCAAAACGTCTCAATCAAATGGAAGTAAACTTGGCATGGATGGTCATTTGGGAGAGAGGATTTAGATTTATGCAAATCATGCTATTAGGGGGCCTTTCAGGGGAAATTGAGTAAATCTGTTGGTTTTTTTTTAATCCTTCTGGTGAACCACTGTTAGAAATACTACAACATTTACTGTGCAGCGTCACTGAGATATGTAGATTTAGATTTACACAAACGATGGTTATGTGTTAGTACGCTAAGGTGTTTCATTAAATATTTTTTTGTCATGTTCGTTAATTTATTTTATTTTTTTATTTGTATATTTTGATGTATAAGTATGATTATGATTGGCTATATTGGTGTTTGTATATGTGGGTGTGTATATGTGTGTGTGTCTGTGTGAGTGTGCCTTGATGTGTCTGTTTGTGATATAAGTAAACTTTGATGAGATACATCTAATATATTCGTTGTAGTATCTTTTTTTTATATTTTACTCATGTGCAAACATTTAACAACATCCTGTTTTGGGTCATGTAAGTTTACATTATTTCAACCAACCAATCAGCAATGAGCCTACTAAATCCTTAGGTATTAAAATCGAGTACATATCAAGATCTTCTGTCCCATTGGTCACATGTTTAACTGTTTTGCATATGATTGGATGGTTAAAGATGAAGGAATGGTTACATGACATGACCGGAACAGGATGTTGTTTGATGTTAGTGTAACACCGCCAAAGATTAATGATTTTTGGTGTTTAACGCCACTTTCAACAATATTTCAGCTATATCATGGCGACCAGTTTTAGTGGTGGAGGAAGCCGGAGAGAGAACCACTGACCCTGGGCAAGCAACTGGTTAACTTTATCACTTGCAGCTGCGATTCGAGTGCACCCTTTTTGTAATTTACAAAGCTGGGTGCGAGCCCATGATGTATTGGTGATAGGCTTGTATGAGTTGTTAGGTAATCCAACGACCTAACTCATTGAGCCACCCGGGCCCCTCGCCAATACGGCGTCGGTTCGTGCCCAGCTTTGTAAATTACAAAAAAGGGTGCACTCGACTCGTAGCCGCAAGTGATAAAGTTTACCAGTTGCTTGCCCAGGGTCGGTGGTTCTCTCCTGGTACTCCGGCTTCCTCCACCACTAAAACTGGTTGCCATGATATAGCTGAAGTATTGCTGAAAGTGGCGATAAACACCAAAAATTCAAATTCATATTAAATGGACAAAATATATAAAACATATTATTTTCAATTAAAATTTATATATCAGATTTTTTTTAAGGAAATTTACCCCCATCCCCCACCCCGTAAGTCTGTGCCAGAATGGTTAGACTTAAATATAAGCTTGTTTGTACAGTAGAAAACATGGGAAGGGCCGTCATGGTCGTGATCTTAAGGTAGTTGGATTTACAACTACATGTGCAATCAGCTCCTATCACCACTATTGTTGTGAGTTCGAACCTCGTTCATGACGATGTCATTAACTTGCAAAAGATCGTTGGTTTTCTACGGGTACTCCGGTTTCCTCCATCAATAAAACTGATAGGGTCGCCGGCCACTATAGTTGACACAGATCATCATCCAATCAAATTTCTCATCAGATTAATGTTGATGATATAAAATAATTTGTACATGGCAGAATATTCTTAGATAATGAAATACTGCTTACTTGATGTTAAACAACAATCAATCAAGCAATGGATATCATGTCTTTGTACAAAAAACTTGTCCAAATTTTACAGTGAAACCTTTCTAAACCAAACCTCCTTGGGACCTACTTTTGTTTTCGGAATAGATAGTTTTTTGGTTTATGCAGTTAAATGAACAAAGATTTCCTACATTGCGACTTTAATTAAAGTTTAGTTTGTAGGATTAGGGTCATGGTGTTTAACGCCACTTTAATTATATTTCAATTATATCGTGGCAGTCAGTTTTCTTGGTGGAGGAAACCGGAGTACCTGGAGAAAACCACTGACAAACTTTATCACATAATGTTGTATCGAGTACACCTGGCCTCAATGGGATTTTAACTCATAATGTTAGTGGTGATAGGCATACGATCACAACCAAGACGGCCGCAAGTTTGATTTGTTAAGGATTTAGCTTTATTCATGATTCAGTTTAGATCCGTTTCTCATTACTTGGTATTGAAATCCTATTTGGGGAAGGAAGTTTTGTCGCGTCATATTGGACAGTGTAACTTAAGTTATCTCCTCCTGGCAGTGGCAGCACTTTGCAATTTTAAGGCATATCAATAAAAGAAATGGTTTCTCAGACCTTCATTTGCAAGAATACCAAAGTTTTAATTTGTCTTGGTCCACTAATGACAAAGAACCAGTAATGCAGCATTTTTTTTCATGAAAAAATATGTATGATGTTCAAACAGAATTTGTTTTAGTGTTTGTGAACAGTAGTCTCCTTACAAGACCACTCCCACCAGAGGCCACACCTCTTGTCAGGGAAGATTCCAGATGCCCTGAATTTGTAAAATACAAATAAATTGTCTTCCTCAGAGAGGCCACTATTTCTGCAATGAAAAATTGGCCTTATATAAGGTGTGGCCTCTCTTGAGGGAGACAATTTAGTAGAATTTTGTATACCCCCGCTCCACCAGAGGGGGGTATACTGTTTTACCTCTGTCTGTCTGTCTGTCCTTACGTCCATCACAAGATATTTTTCATCGCATTTTTCTCAGCAACTATTGATGGCAGAAATCTGTTATTTGGTCACAAGCTTCATATAGGTACCCCATATCGTGGGAAGCGTTTTTGAACCCGTCACATTCCTACTTCCTGTTTGCCGACTTGGTTGGTTTTTATACACATTGAACATATATGCGGGGGTATCACAAGTGAGCATTAGCTCACAGTTCATCTTGTTTTATCTCAGTCCACCTGATATCTGGCCTGATGAGACAGGTAGCCTTTGGTGGGAGTGATCTTATAAGTGGGGGAATGCTGCACTGACAATATTAATGGCAGTAGATTACAATGATGAGTTATCTCCCTTTATCAGTAGTTAAGGGAGATAATCCTGATTATGGCAAAAGACAATATTGACAATATTGATAGCAGTGAATAACAATAATCAGTTATCTCCCTTTGTATATTATATAATTACACAAAAGAGGCAAGGGAGCTCCTTTTGTCAGTACAGTGGAACTTGTACAAGCCGACACCTGAGTTTTCAGACATCCTGTGACATCCGACAAAAATTTATTGTCCCAAAGTATTTCTGTTAACTAAAATAGAACGTGAGTATTCCAACATTCTGTTCAATCACACATTTTCCCGGTCCTTTGGTGTGTCTGATTAGACAGGTTCTACTAAATATGGGGTCTCTTTGTCAGTGTATAGTTACACTAAAGAGATAAGGAAGGCTATTTTATTAATAGGGGACAATTGGATGGGGACCTGAAAAACAAGCATATTTTGTACGTCACTATATATATCTTAACTACAAGTGGAAACTTTATATTGATTATATATCTATACAATGTATATATAAGTTCTGTATGTTATTGTTTTGGTATGAAATTATATGAACTGTTTATGAATAAAAATATCTTATAAAATGTTGATTTATTATTCCAGTGAGTGAGAAGATACAAATAACAATTTTATATCGGGACCTTTCTAGTCATGATCGTATGGTAGTTGGATTTACAACTACCTATGCAATCAG
This sequence comes from Bathymodiolus brooksi, assembly GCA_963680875.1. Lineage (NCBI taxonomy): Eukaryota > Metazoa > Mollusca > Bivalvia > Mytilida > Modiolidae > Bathymodiolus > Bathymodiolus brooksi. The sequence continues at coordinate 43,776,420 of OY804586.1, forward strand.
TACCTATCACCACTGATGTTGTGAGTTCAAATCTCAATCAGGGCGAGGTGTACAACATTATTTAATAAAGTTTTTCAGTGACTTGTGACAGGTCGGTGATTTTCTCCAGTGTACCTCACCAATAAAACTGACCTCAACAATATAACTGAAATATTGTTGAAAGTGGCATTAAACACCATAAACAAAACCAATATTTTAGCTTTAGTTTTAACCCACAATATATTACTTGAAGGCAAGCATGCTAACCATTACACAAGCTATACTGTTATAAAAGGGTTGCATAATATGCACTGCTGTTGAATGTTGAAACATACAGAGGAGTTCCGAGTAGACAAAATGGTTGATACATAATTTTCCTGTTGAAAAACATTGCTCTTGTTTATATCGTCAATTTTTTCAGTTGTATCACGGCAAGAATAAGTTACATTCTATGAAATGATGGTGATGTCTGCTTTGTACTGGAACAACATGCTTAATTGTATCTTCATAATTCTAACTCAGACGCATTATGGAACAACATGCTTAATTGTATCTTCATAGTTCTAGCTCCGACGCATTATGGAACAACATGCTTAATTGTATCTTCATAGTTCTAGCTCAGACGCATTATGGAACAACATGCTTAATTGTATCTTCATAGTTCTAGCTCAGATGCATTATGGAACAACATGCTTAATTGTATCTTCATAGTTCTAGCTCCGACACATTATCTTGTTCGGAGCCTACTCCTTTAAGCTGCGATGCTTAGCAGAGAAGCAGCAAATAACAATTTTATAGTCTATGGTTTGACCCTGTTTGACCCCGAGCCCACCATTTACTACACTCACGGCAAACATTCCAACAATTACACCATCGATGCAGTGATTTATTAGATATTGTTCCTAAATAATGTAATGAAACTAAGGTCCCTCGGGCATGGGAAGCCACTTTGAAAACTTTGAGCCGTAATGAAAGGGGGAGGTTTGGCGCTTTAAAATCTGATTCAACCCACCATTTCATTAGAAATGCCTGTACCAAGTCAGGGTCATTACGGTTTTCAGTTTTCCGGTTGTTGACTGATTTTGTCTGTTTATATACTTATGAGTTTTGACTTTCCCTTTGTTAGATTGTTCGGAGTTTGGTAATTTTGTTATTACCCTTATTGGCTATCCTGTTTAGGCCCTTTGGTTTATTTGCTCCCTTTTAAATTATTTGGCTTTCCAATATTTGACTAATGTACTCGATGAAGGTTGCTCAAGAAATATGTCTTACCCGCTCAATTAGATGTCTGAGATTTTTTTATATTCAGACAAGACCCTGAGACCTTTTATATTATTTGTCTATTCAATCTTTTTACTACTAGCGTACTTTGTGATGGCTATTCCAGAAATGTGATTTTGTTTTACTTTCCCACAAACCTTGTGGGGGCCGTGGTGAACATGATCGTATGGTGGTTGGATTTACAACTACCTGTGCAATCAGTGCCTATCGCCACTAAAATTGAGTTTGAACCCCGTTCATGTCGAGGTGTTCTCGATACAACATTATGTGATAAAGTTTGTCAGCGACTTGCGACAGGTCGATAAAACTGACCGCCACAATATAAATGAAATATTGTAGAACACCATAAACTATAAACTATAAACCACACAAACCTTGTTGGGTCCACAGTTGAAGAGACCACTAACTTTATTTAGAAATTCCAGTCTAAAAAGTTTATGGTGAATTTGATAAATCGGGAAACATACATGTAGTACAAGCTTCCTTCAAATCTTAAGACTCGGGTATAAGTTATTAGCAGACCATAAATCAATTATGAAAAGAAAGTTGAAACAGTGATGGTCAACAATTCCATCAATATCAACAAAATGAACAATCACCTCTCTCATCAAATCATTAAATATATAAAAGACCATGAGATATGGCTTTGGAAATCCAGGTCCTGGCTTGTGACAGGCACAACAATGAGGTGGGGTTAAACCGATTAATGGGATCCCAAACCTCCCTCTCTTGATAAGCAGCAAATACTAATATTATAGTCTTTGGTTTGAACCGACCAAGGCTCAAACTCACAATCTACCGCACGAGGAGATTGCCTTAATCGTCGCACATATAACTTTGTCTGTATTTTGACTATGGCTAAAGCTTTCCACATAACTCAGTGTATGGAAGGACAGGAGTTAAACAACAATCACTCAGTCAATCAACAGTTACCTTAGTGTGATGATTGATTGATTTGATTTTTGGTGTTTAATGCCACTTTCAACAATATTTCAGCTATATCATGGCAACCTTAGTGTGTGGGGGGATGGGGTCAATTAAAATGGCAGGCAATACAAAATATAGGATTAGAGTTTGGTTTATGGTGTTTAACACCACTTTCACGACGGACATCACAAAAGAGGGTCTTCATTACATTAATGCAGGGAACAGAAAAAAACAGACAGTCTGAATCAACAAAATGGTTTATTGATATGTATTGCACCACTGCAAGAAAAGCTTTGCAGTTAAAATTTTGGTTGACAACTTTTGTTTTGATTGTAAAGTAATGGCTATGTAAGTATAACAATTAAATGGTATGATTGATGAAATAACAAAAAAAAACTGCTTTTTCCAAAAAAAATAAATAGATTTTGATGTAAATTTAACACAAATTGTAATCTCATTATAATGGTGTAAACTTCATACAGAAATCCATTTCCAATCAAAAAGTTGAAGATTTTTGCACAGAACTCTTAATTTGCACTCAAGGTCAAAGATTTCAATAGATTTTAAAATTTTGCACAGAACTCATAATCTGAAATCAAAAAGTCATATATTTCAATAAATAAAAATTTTGCACAAAACTCTTAATTTGCAATCAAAAAGTCATAAATTTCAGTAGATTAAAAATTTTGTGCTAACTACAATGATTATTGTCAATTTTTTTCCCACTAAACATGTATTTTTTTTAAATATAATTCTTGACATTTTAAACTTTTCTTGTTTTATTGAATAAATTTTGCATTTAACTCGGACATGACTGCTAGATTTGGCCTCACGCTCATAAAAAACTTTTGACTGAAAAATAGTCCAACCAGAATGCTGTATTTAATGGGTATGAAGTTCTGGTTGGATGTTTTTTTTTAAATACTTGTACTCAAAAGTTTTCTGACCGCAAGACCAAAGAAGTTATTTATGAGTTATCATTTTGACCTTGAATTTTGTTTCAAAATTTAGAGTCAAACCTGCATTAAGAAGTCAAGTTTGGAACAAAGAAAAGTGGTCTTTTAAGACAGGTGACCTCTTTAAAGAGGTTCAATTCATATGAAATTTTACAAGAAAAAGGTGACCTTTTAATACTGGCGACTGCTTAATAGAGGCGACCACATGGATAGGTTTGTCTGTACAGTAAAACTTGTCTATGCAGTCACCTCTATTAAGCAGTCACCTGTCTTAACCCTTAGATTGCTACCCACGACTATTGTTGTTTTCGGATGTCACTTGTTTACTGTGGTTGCCATGGGATGGGCAGGGTCAATATTCATGAGAAGTCGGCAGTAAATACTTGTCTCGACCCTGATTGGTCAATTTACAAGCGTATTTTCGAGTATCTCGGCACTGGACATAAGTAATGATGAATCAAATTGAAAGAAAAAAAATAGATTAAAAATGTCTCAAAATGGCAGATATTGATTGGAGTGACGACGACCAAGTTCAGAATTTCTTCGATGATGATGACAGTGATGGGGAATTCGAGGGTTTGAACCAGAGGACTTGATCAATGTGGATCGGAACATTCTGGCTAATCTTCCAATTTCTGACTTTTCTCCAGATAACGACCGTGATTTCCCAGATGATCTCATAAATGGGTGGAAACGCAAGGACACAGATGTAAGCAATGCCCCCTTCACCGGTGAAGCTAAATTAAATGTTGATTTACAGAACTTTGAGCCGCTAGAATTCTTGAAATTATTCATTGATGATGACTTTATACTGGAACTTGTTCGCCAAACAAACAGTTACGCAGAAATTAAAGTTAATGATGATGAAAACGTGAAGGAAAATAGTTGGATAAAAAAATGGCTGGCGGTCACACTCGACAAGATGAAGGTGTTTCTTTCTTTGATTATCGCTATGGGACTGACTCGAAAGAATGATCTTCAACAATATTGGACACATTCTGAAGTCATGGACATGCCATAGAAACTTTCATATAAATTGAACCTCTTTTAAGAGGTTACCTGTCTTATAAGGCCACTTTTTCTTTGTTCCAAATGGTGACCTCTTAATACAGGTTTGTCTGTACTTTGTTTTAAACTAGACTCTGTATCTCAACACAGAGTAAAATATAGGTACATGATAAATCGTCATTTTCTGGTTCTTGTTTAAACCATTACAAAAAGCAGTATTGTTCATGAATGAAATATGAAATGATAAATGAAAAATAATAATAAAATGTTTCTCGAATGATGAAAAAAATTATAATATAATAAAATAAATCAAAATGCAGCTAATAATTTTAATCCAGATAAGGAAACAGCAATCTTATCAACATATTATATACTGGTTGTATCTTTTGATCTTTGGGTTAGGGTTATTGTATTTAACACCACTTTCAACAATATTTCACTTATATCGTGGCGGTCAGTTTTATTGGTGGAGGAAACTGGAGTACCTAGAGAAAACCACTGACCTGCCGTAAGTCACTGACAAACTTTATCTCATAATGTTGTATCGAGTACACCTCGCCTGAGAGGGTTTCGAACTCACAACGTTAGTGGTGATAGGCACTGATTGCATAGGTAGCTGTAAATCCAACTACCATACGATCACGATCTCTATTGAAATATGAGATACACAAACTAAAATCTAACAACATCCTGTTTGGGGTCATGTCATCTAACCTTTCATTAATCTTCGACTGTCCAATCATATGCAAGAATGTTAAATAGTATTGACCAATCGGACACACAAAAAAAAAAACTCTTAGCATATCCTCTGTTTTGATACCTGAAGATTTAGTAGGCTCATCGCTGATTGGTCGGTTGAAAATATGAACCCTGACATGACCCCAATACGACGTTAGATGTTAAGTGTATTGCCAAAGAAAAAAAAGATACAAGAAAAAACATCCAATGTTAATTAGAATGAAGTAGACTCTTTAATTAGTTCCTTGGGTGTTACAGTAAAACTTGTCTAAACCAAACCTCCTTGGTGCCAGGTATTGTGTTCACAATAGACAAGTGTTATGTTTATACTGGTTAAATTAACAACGATTTCCTACATTAGAACTATATTTAAAGTTCAATTTATGCAGGATTTCGGTTTATTCAGGGTTCGGTTTAGACAGGTTCCACTGTATAACAAACATCCCACCACCTAAGGGACTGAAATAATTATCAGAACATCTATTAAATCTATGCAGAAGATGTGCAATTCTTACTTAAAAAAAATCAATGGTAATCAGGGGTGGAGACAGGATTATGTTCGAGGGGGGGTCTACATTTTGTAGATTGGTTGATTTATTCTTTTTAACTCCACTTTCTGCAATATTTCAGCTATATCATGGTGACCAGTTTTAGTGGTGGAAGAAGCCGGAGTACCAGGAGAGAACCACCGACCATGGGCAAGCAACTGGTAAACTTTATCACTTGCGGCTGAGAGTCGAGTGCACCTTTTTTGTAATTTACAAAGCCGGACGCGAACCCATGTCGTATTGGGGATAGGTTTGTATGAGTTGTTAGGTTATCCAACCTCCTAACTCATTGAGCCACCCGGGCCCTTGTAGGGAAAGACCCCTTTAAGCTCCTGACATATATTACATTATGAAAATGGTTATTAAAAAAATAGTGGTTTAATTTAACAACAGACATTCAACACCCAATTGTTTAGGGGGAGGGAGACATAAATACACATCTGGTGTACTAAAATAATCTTGTTACTGTTATTGACCCCTAATTTAGAAAAAAAAGTGTTTTACTAGTATAAGACGAATGTCCTCGTCTCCTGGGTCCAATTTTTGGTTGTTGAACAAAAATTACACATCTCCAGCATATTAAAAGAAATAATGTTCATGTTTGATATTTTGTGCTTATATTCCACTCCCAACATCACCAATGTCTCAACCTATAAAACATACAGAAAACTCTCAAAATCACCATATATACAAAATAATATACACTTAAAATGTCATGTGAAACCAATCTTTGAAAAATAAAATATTACTGTGGGGTTTTTTTTTGGCTAACATTTTTTTAAATCCTGTTTGGTTTTTTTGAAGTATTAGCATGTTAAACAAGCTGCTGGTTTGAAATTTGAATATAAGTAGAAAAAAAACCTTGATTTATGTTTATGCAAAAGAAATTACATTTTTCAACAACAACAAAATGTAAATGACAATTTTCTTCTCAAATAAAAATAAAGTGTTTTTGCCATTATTATATACAGAAGGCCCAATCAAATAAAAGTGCAATAAGAAAAAAATAATTCTACAGAAAAAAAATCAAGATTTCATTCCAAAACATTTGAGGTTTTAAAAAAAAAAAAAAAAAAAAAAAAAAAAAGGAAATTAACACTTTTTCTCATCAATTTTTAGACATAATTAAACATTTAAAAAGAAAAATTTTATATAAAAAAAAGAAGAAAAATTGAAATATTAAATTTCATGTATTTCTGTATCACGATCATGTTTTCAAACAAATTATACACACAGTACATTCATTAAGAGAGTAACATTTTAATAATAAATTTACAAACACACGATGCGAACATACACACACATTAGCTGCCTTCGTGTTCTCTGGAATGAACAAACCATATTGAAAGACAAACGATTCTCAAAAAAACATGCACATACAAAAATATTATAATTCAACCAAAAAAAACAACAACGAAAAATGAGACATATTATGTGTCCTATACAATTAATAATCAGAATTTTATGGACATGACAACCCAGGGCTCACCAAACCAGACGAACTGGGCGAAATTCTCGCCCAATATCAACTGAAATTGAAATGCAACCCCCCACTCGACGCCAAAACAAAATTAAAGTCACCTTGTTTCTTTTTGCGAGTTGCTCCTTTTTTGCAAATAATCTGCGTTTATGGTAAAGCTGATTGACAAAGCAATTGTGATCAATGTTAAAATACATAAGAATGAGAGAAAAAGGCTTTATTCAAGCAATAAAGAAAAATGTTCTTGCCCATCGAATACAGTCGCACGGATGAATCTGTCACACATGGGTAAACGTCCTATAAACAAACCAATTTGTTTGCAGCCACAACAGGTGTGTAAACATAATAATAAAAATTTTGAATGATTTGACGTCACAGCTTAAAAATAATCCTCCCAGAATGGCAAGATTTGCTTTCAATCTTTAAGTTTGTGGAGTTTTATCTTGATATCTCAAAGACCAGTAAAACTTTGTTTGGACCAGTTAATTTGCTAAGTTTTTATTTAGAAATAACATAAAAATAAATTCAAGAATTTGATTCGGACCAGTAAATTCAAATTTTCATTTCGAGGACTGTACTTATTTAATGGTAGAAATCGTTTTTGACTTTGGAATTGAAGATGGGGATATCTTTCAACTCACGTGAGAAATTCTACTTCTTTTACTACCACTCCCGACTGAGCTGTGCCCCACTTCAAATTCAACAAGTGATTTGCATAGAATTACTCAATCTACAGGTGATTTGCATAGAATAACGCAATCTACGGGTAATTTGCATATAATAACTCAATCTACAGGTCATTTGCATAAAGTAACTCAATCTACAGGTCATTTGCATATAGTAACTCAATCTACAGGTAATTTGAATAACAGATACATTGTAGAGTAAATAAAAACATATAATTAAATGTTGTTTTTCTATTATGGATGATTCTTGTAAATAATTAATAAAAATGAAATTTTCCTGAACACATAAATCAATCCCAAAAAATGAATATAAATACTTAGTGACGAAAAAAAAAAATGAATCAATAGAAAAATATACATAATTAAACAAGACTTGAGTAGTGGTAAATTGACTCTTGCAATTTGAATCTTTTTTTTTTTAATGATTTTCCTGAACACATAAATATACCCCCAAAAAATGCATAGGCCAAAAAAAAAATATGTGTGTTTACGGTCACCCGACCTACCCTAATTTTTGCTAGCGACCCTATGCATTTTTACACAGAATTCGGATAACCATTTTTGTTGTTTAACCAGCAGCAATGTTTTATTTATTCAACTGCTAGCTTTTTGTCGAAATTGAGAGCAAAGAAGGTAGAAAAACTGCATAATTCGTCATTTTACCGGAATTTTCGAAAATTAAATACCGGAATCGGATTCCGGAACCGGGAACTACTATTTCCGGTTTTGTCGATAATAAATAAAAAAAAAAAAAAAAAAAATTAATCCCGACCGACCGACCCTAGATTTTTTTGACATGTGACAGTAAACACACAAATATTTTTTTTTGGCCATATACAGAATGTATGCATATAGTGACGGGGAAAAAATGAATGAAAAGAAAAATATACAATATTGAGCAAGATTTGAGTAATGGTAACTTGCAATTTGAATCTTTGTTTTATGATTTCCACCAACACATTTGTAAATATACAAAAAAAAATGCAAATAAATATTCCGTGATGAAAAAAAATGAATGAAAAGAAACAAATACAATATTGAGCAAGATTTGAGTAACTAATGGTAACTTGCAATTTGAATCTTTTTTTATGATTTTCCTGAACACATAAACACAAAAAAAATGCATAATAAATATTCAGTGATGAAAAAAATGAATGAATAGAAAAATATACATAATTGAGCAAGATTTGAGTAATGGTAAATTATCTCTTGACAAAAATTGAGCAAAAAAAATGAACACATGTATTTTCTTTGGAACTTGCATATGGCACATAATATATTATGGCAGTAAATATATAACTTAAGTTAGGATTCTACAAATCTAAAATTTAATGCTGACTTTTCATCTTTGAATCAAGTTAAATTAAATTAATTAATCCAAAAAAATATCCTTTCAAACTATTATTTATAACACAAAAGCAATTTTGAAAATATATTTAAAAAAAAAGATTTTTTTAACAAATACTAATTTAAAAAAAAACAACAAATAATAAAAAAAAATTGAAATGATCTCCCCTTGTTATTTCAAATTGTCTCCATGAATTATCTCCCCTGTTATTTCTAATTGTCTTCCTTTGACATCAGACTAAAATACCTCCCTCAGAACTTCAATGTCAGTACATTACAGAGTATCATTACTTTCAATTATTTACAGATATATACAAACAACAATATGTCTAAACACATGTAGACAAATGTTCAGTTTTTATTTCACCCCTAAATCAGTAAATGCAAAATAAAATTTACATTTATCAAAATGATAACAAAACAAAATAAAATAAAAAAATGGTTTTGAAGCAAACATTTATTTATTTATATTAAGTAATATGGCTACTTTAAGAATATAATGATAATCTTTTTTTTTTATTCTGAATAGGTAAATATGGCTAAAAGTACAAAAAAAAATTAATTCTGAAGAAAGGTATATTAATTATTTTCAGATATCATATATAAGCGATTTATGCTATAAGCTTTCTAGAGTAAGTTGGAAAAGGATAGCTTTTTAATTTCACTTCCTTAATTTTTGACATGAACAGAATGGTATGTAGGTTTCTCATTGCATAGTTAATTGGGGGGGGGGGGGGAGGGGGGGGATTTCAGCAAATTGATCAAAACATTGACCAAGGTCTAACAGTAAATTAAGGGGTTTGTTGTGTTAAGGCACAATAGACCCTCCCTTATGAGGCCACTCCTTGTGCAATGAAAAGTGCCCTTTGAGAAGAATGGGCTCTCTTGTAGAGGTCGATTTAGTAGTATTTTACTATATTAGTGTATTTGAAATATGCCCTTATATGAGGGGTGACCTTTGGTGGTAATGGCCTTGTAACAGCACACCAATATTTTTCAAGGTTGGCATTAAGAGCAGCATTTCTTTAATATAATATTATATAGCCACTTAAAAACTATACTAATTACACTCCCACTCCAATAATTATCTCCCTTTTTTAAATCCTATTTTTATTTCACTAAACAATTACCTCCCTTTTTTCAATCCTAATTTTATTTCACTAAATAATTATCTCCCTTTTTTCAATCCTAATTTTATTTCACTGAAGTATTTCAGGAAGTTAAAAAAAAATCTTTTTTTTTTGCATATTATATATTTGAAAGAAAAAAATAATAATTTGCCTACAAACTCAAAAAATTATTATTTGTAAGTTTTGAAGAATCTTCTTAATTAACGCATGTCTTTAAAATGCATATATGATACATTTGTATTACATATCAAATTTAACATTAAAAAATAACAACAAAGCAAAAATATGTACAAACATATGCAAAATGTAACTCTGGCAAAAAACGCCAGTTATTCAAAACCAACAGGTTAAAATATAAACAATAAAAAAATATACAATAGCTATAAATAATCAGCTTTCGTGATGGAATGATTTATCATGCTGCCATTAGGGAAAGGTGGGCCCCTTGATATATCAAGGGGATCACCATCTTTGGTCATGTTCATTGGAAATGGGGATCCTCCTTTCACCGGAGTTCCAAAAAGAGGCTGCCGTAACATCGGAGGTACATTTGAGTCGGGGTTGTGACCATACCCATTATTATGAACACTTCTTTGGTTTTCTGCATGTAAATTTTTTACTTGCTCGGAAGCATTTTGCATCAACATCTCTTGTGCTGCCATTACATTTGCGGCTAGCGCCATCTGCATTTGTTGTAGTTGAAGGAAATATATTTGTTGAGCTTCTGCGGCAAGCGGTTGTATCATTTGTTGATATTTCGGTATTGGTGGTTCTTCCGGTGGTTCTTGCGGTTTCTTCTTCTGACGAGGTGTATATCTACGTCTCTTTTTCGGTGGCATTACTATTTCCGTTTTCGTGGTGTAGTTGTCTTTAGGAATTGGTTGCTCTTTCAAAATGCCATCAGAGGATATAAATCTAGGAGACACAATCAACGTATTAGTTAAATAATTTGGTTCTCGATTTTCACAGGTGGAATTGCTTCTTGAACGAAAATCTTCCTCACTCAATGAATCGCCAGATTGACTTATCGGTGAATAACGATCTACAGTCTGTCCAACTTTCACTGATATCGGCTCAAGCTGACGATCAAATTCCTGTTTAGTGTCAGATATTTTCAAACTATCAACGTCTTGTTTGGCATAATCCTCTCTGTAATACTGAGCTGGTTCAAAACTTGGAATTCTGGAAAGGTGACTTTCGTGTAGGCACTCCTCATCGTAGGGTATTCCAGAGTGTGGACTGTTTAAATAGCGGTTCTCCGTTAGAGAAGATCCAAATGACATGCCCGTCTTATCCGAGGCATTGTCATCCGACTCAGAAATTTCAGACTTTTTCTCTTGTAAATTGTCAGAATTGTCCACAGGGTCATTATTTTTATTTTTGCAATGAAGACTTAATAGATCTTCCATTTCTCTCAAACTTCCTTCAATAACTTGCTTCACGTTTATTCCAGATGCTACCATCTTCGGTGATAATGCTTCATTATATGGTTCCATTTTATCAGTAACATCTCTTTGTTCTTCCCTCTCAGAAATTTTACCATCTGTTGGCGATATCTCTTCTTCTCGTTTTTCTTCCATTTCTTCCTTGTCTGTATTTTTTTCTCCAGTTTCACTACTAATCTCACATTCTAAGATTTTATCTTTCTGTAATGTTTTTATTTCTGAGAGTTTCATTTCATTTTCCACAGTGACTTCCCTTGAATCATTTGATTGTGGAGTAATGTCCCTTTTTCCAGGACTACAACTTATATTGTTATTTATGGCATCAGAAAGATTCTCTTCATTACGATTGATGGGTGGTGAAATTGGAGAATCCTTAGATTTTTTCAGTTTTTCAAGAATGGGAGCTAAAGATTCGTGAATCATTTCCTCTGTTACACCTGGTTGTTCCGTATGTTGTCGTATGTGTTTATACAAATGACTTGTCTGAGCAAATTCTTTCTTGCAAATTTTACAAGTGTATGGCTTGTTCGTGCTGTGCATACGGGAGTGTATGGTTAAGTGATGACGATGAATAAAAGACTTATCGCAAACCTCGCATTTGAAAGGACGAACACCACTGTGCATTTTCTTGTGTTGTCGCAAGACGCATGCTTTACTGAACGATTTGCCACAAACATTACAAGTGTGAAGTTCCTCTGCGCTATGTGTGCTGACATGTTTTTGCAATTCCGCATTGTCACCAAAAATAGAATTGCATACGCCGCATTTGTATGTTCTTTCTCCTGTATGAGATCCCATGTGCATTTCTAAATAAAACACTTCATTGAATGTTCGACCACACAGATGACATTTGTAATTTTTTCCGTTATGAACTCTTAGATGGCGACGCAAGTTGTTGTACTGACTAAATTCTCGGTCACACTGTTCACATTTGTATGGCATGCTCCCTGTATGCGTATTTCTCATGTGACGCTGAAGTTCGTAACTATCGCTGAACTCCGCGTTACAAATACCACAGGCACAAACTTTTGATTCGTGAGTTTTCATGTGATTGTGAAAATTTCCAACTTGTGAAAATCGTCTGTTGCATGTTTTACATTCGTAGATTTCAACCACATCCTTTTGTTTACCTTCTTTAGCGACTTTCTGTGATGCCCGCGATAATTTATTTCCAGAATTTTTTCTAATCGGCCCCGCTTTACTTTGCTGTAAGTTTAAGTTGGGGTTGTATGGCAAGATATGGTTTACTGCATTCAAATATGAATCTGTTGGCAACACAAATCTGTTATCGGGACTATTGGCAGGTGGCATAAATGAATTAGGTGGCATCATCATAAATGGAGAAAATCCAAATGGCATTGGGAAATTTCCCAGCATACCCATATTTGGTGGCGGAATCATGCTCAACAATGATTGGTTCATTGATAAATTATCCATGGTAGGGTAATTGTTAGTCTCATTCGGTCTTGTCGACTCAGTCAAATGATTATTTAAATTATATCGTGAAGGTGACTTTGACCTGTAGTCTAAAGCCTTAACTTCAGTGGACGGACTGTTATTTTCGAAAGTTTTTCTCTCCCCTTGGGAAACATCATTTGGACGGCTTTGAAGATTTTCTATTTCTCTATTATTATAATGCGGTGAATTATGTGTAGCAACAAGAGGCATACTGTATATACAATTGTTGGAGTTTTGCTGAAATATTTTCTCAGGTTGCGACGGTTTAGAAATTGATGACGGATATGGCAAGAATCCTCGTCTTGTATGTTCTTCCCTCTCTGGCGAAGTTTCTGTATCTATAACAAGTTTATCACTTTCTTCGTTATCAGAGTCATCAATTTCATCATCGACACTTGATGAAACTTTATCACAATTTGGCTTTGGTTCAGATTGTTCGTGACATCTTACCGTCGATAGATCCAAGGCTCCCGATTCCGAAACTGGAATTTTGCTGTTATGCAACGAGTCATTTTTCATATTGGACGTGCTTGTTTTACTGGATTTCAAATCTAAATGGTGTGAATCATTTTCAATATCTGCCATACGACCAAGTGGAGATTCAGATGGGTACCCTTGCTGTAAGGTGGCCGAGTGCTTGTAAACATTGTGACACTGCACATGGTACAATGACGGAAAGACACTCGGACAAAAACTGCATTTGTACAGCGCTGAAAAATTAAAGAAAAAAATTTAGTCAGACATATCCTAACACAATTTTAAAATTATTTGAAAAATGTCTACATAGGACATGGATGCCCCTATTCTTCCATAAATGGCCGTTTTCGGGTTGAGACGACCGAGTTTAAGACGAGTGCATGTGCACTCGTCTTTACTCGTTGTGACATCCAATCAGAACGCCTCTAGAACAAGAAAAAAATCGTTTAAAATATATCTTAAGCCGGGAATGTCACATTATATACCCTGTCTGATAGCTGAATAACAGATATATTACGTATTTAACCATTGTTTTTTTTTTCAAATACAGACTCCAACCGTATTAAATATTTGTGTCTTTTATTTTCATTTTTTCTTATTTCTAGCTGTGTCCTTTTCCGTAATTCTTCAATGACGTCAAAATATGTGTCACGTCAAATTTCATGTATGGTGTTTCTCATGAAGGAAAATACTGTACTTTCAACAAAATATTAGTGAGAAAAGCTCAAATATCAGTAGAAAGCTACTTAGTTTATCAATCGGTGTCACAAAAGTCAATTTTATGTGATGTGTATTTCATAACACTCAATTTTATGATATTGATCTGATAATTTATGCACATTAGTTACTGATCAATGGCGGGGGTCTCTAGGAGTTCGCGATAGTGAAAGTTGTTGGTTTACGGAAGAAATAAGTACTTATATGCGTTGTTGGGAAAGCCTAGGTGATCTTCCACTCGTGATAGAAATTTTTGTTTCTTTTCGCTCGTTTCGCTGTGCTCCACTCGCGAAAAGACATAAAATTTCTATCACTCGTAGAAGATCACCCGGTCTTTCCCAAGAATGTATGTAAGAACCTATTAGTCTGCTTCCAGATGAAATAAACTACAGAACAGAAAAAAAACCCATACAAAATCAAATCTGGCCTTCATTTTATGGTCTCCTGACCATGTCTATATAATTTCAAATGATTTGTTTAAGGAGAGTATTCGTTACTGAGCAGAAGCCATATAAGGAACAGAGAATGTACAAAAATCAGTCAAGCTTAATATATGTATTTCTTTTTCTTTTTTTGGGGGTTGGTGTAGGAGGGGGTACTCTTATTTGTCCCATGTATTGTTTAGTTGCTCCAAATCTTTTGACTTTGAATGTATGCATCACAAACCCCACTAAAAACGGGGGTGAACTTGTGTGCTCCCGAAGGGTAAGCAATTCTTGCTCCACTAGTAGCACCCATCGTGTTCCTCTAGTTACAAACCTGGTGATATCATGAATGACGAAAGGACCGAGAAGTGCCTACTATAAGTGAAAGTGAGACTCTAACACAACAAACTAACATTCTTTAAAGTGTAATTTTACAATAATTCACTTTAATTTATTGTGATCCTGACATTGAAAGTCACATACCTGGTTCCCTGTCTGATAAAGAATCTGTTTCCGAAAGTTGCCTGCCACTTGCCAGTGTACCTCCACTATCAGGATTTATTCTATCTGTAAAAAATAAATTTAATATTCTCGTCATGTGAATGAGTGAGGGATTCATAGTTGTTTTAAAGCAAGTGAGCAATTTCCAAGTTTGAGTCTCTTTCTGAAAAAAAAAAAAAAAAATAGAAAAAGTTAAAGTTTTGAAAATGAGCACTTTTTTGCCCCTTTCAGTGGAGTTTGTTTATCTCAGAAACTGTAAAAGATAGAGACAATCCAGGCCTTTCAATAAAGGGTGGAATAAGGTACTTTTACCTGCCTAAAATGGTCTTAGGTACCTCCTGATGTTAAAGAATGTTGTTGAAATTTTAATAAGTACTGCCTGTAAAAACTAAATAGTGAAGTGCTGGTACACAAATGTACACTTGAAAGATATTGAAAGTCCTGCAATCTATTGACACAGACACAATCATCAATTCAAAGACAAACTAGAGAAAGTTGATCTGGTGATCACAGATACCCCCACATTCCAAATTTTGAATGAGGCAATGAAAGGAATAAAACATGTTGTGATTTATCTTACAACTTTAATATTCATTTCATGGCCATCAAAAATTTACAAATTCTTGTAATTGACAATAACTTATGAACATTAAATGTGAAATACACCATAATCAAACTTAACCTGTATTTTATGGTATACAGCATTGTGTTAAAGTTTGAAAATATTTGGTTGAGCGGTACTTTAAATATCATTCGGAAACCTAAAAAGTCCGTATTTTCTAAGAGAAAAAGGGCCATAACTCATGAACGGTAAATGTGAAATACACCATAATCAAATTTATTTTATGGTACACAGCAATGTGTGAAAGTTTGAACAGATTCAGTTGAGCGGTACTTTAATTATTATCCAGAAACAAAAAGTGTGACGAACGGACGAAAGGATGGACGAACGGACATGAGGATCCCTATATACTCCCCAGACTCTCGTCGAGCAGGGTATAAAAAGCAAATAAAAATTGGATGAAAATACAAATACCATATATACAAAATGCACCTTCCAAATATGCAAAATATAGGTATTTGGACCCCCTTTAGATCCCTCTTAGAAATAATTTTTTTTTTTATCAACGATCATCAATAAACCATAAAGATGAACATTTTACAAAAAAATGCATTAAAATTGGATGAAAAATTAAAAAAAATTCAAATTTTTGGTCCCTTTTCAGTTTGAGTTTATCTCAAAAACCATAAAAAGGTAGAGGAAATCTTTTTGCAAATTTCGAAAGTCCTCAATATATACAGTCCGACAAAAGTTAAGCACCACCTGACTTGTTTCAATAATATCTTTTCTAATAATGAACTTATTTCAAATCGGTTTGCTGTTTTCGCTACCTGTACACATATACTTACTTACCTGTGAAACAGGTTATTGATCGATTTTTATTTATGTGTATATGACAGGGTGTGTAAAGTGCCACGTGTACTTTTCAACATTTGTGCTTGCGAATGAAAGCCGATTTTTTTTTGTAGAGTTTTAAGTTTCATTTTCTATTGGTTTGGTATGGTGCGGCGAAAAGTAACCATACCAGAAAGGTGGCAAGCTGTTGGCATGCATAACGGTGGTTTTAGCCATAGAAGGGTGGCAGACCACTTCAGGGTTAACCATTCCATCATTGTACGACTGATGCAGTGTTTTCGTCAAACGGGGAATGTTACTGACCGTCCATGTGCAGGTAGACCTCGCAAAACAACGCCGAGAGAGGACCGGCTCATATCCAGACGGGCGCTGCAACGGCCGTTCAGTACAGCTGGTGCACTTCATGGTAATTTAGCGTTTGGAGGCCACATTAGCACATGCACTAATCAGACGCCTCCACCATCAGGGAATGCGAGCGCGACGACACATAAAACGTCCACAGTTGACATTACGTCATCGCCATACTTGATTTAACTGGTCACATGATCATTTGGGGTGGACTATTCGCACATGGAGACGGGTCCACTGGTCTGATGAAAGTCGTTTTTTGTTACGCCCTACAGACGGTCGTGCAAGGGTTTGGCGCCAACGAAACACTTCATTTCAGGACAACCACATTTTGGGCACAACTGCTTTTGGGGGTGGGGGTGTAACTGTCTGGGGTTGTTTTTCCTTTGACTGTAAGTTGGACTTGTACGTTCTTGATGGTAATCTGACAGGCCAAAAATACCATGACAATGTGCTCACTCCACGCGTAGTCCCCCATTTAGACAATCATGCGTTGGCTGACAGGCCAATGTTCATGGACGACAATGCTAGGCCACATAGAGCCCGAATTGTACAACATTTTTTTACAGCAAGAGGCTGTTCAGACAATTCCATGGTCTGCGATGTCGCCAGACATGAACCCTATGGAGCATGTATGGGACTTTATTGGCAGAAAAATTAATCAACGCAATCCAAAATGTCATAATATTGACGAATTAAGAACTGCTATCTTACAGGAGTGGCAACAGTTCCCCCGAGAACAGCTTAGGCGTCTTGTGCAAAGCATGACGAGGCGTGTTACAGAACTTCACAATAAACGCGGTGGATATACTCGTTATTGATTTTCATGCCTTACACATATGCACAATAGATGCATTTAAAAGTTCTTAAAATCTGAAGACTCTGCATTTTAATGCAATGTTAAAAACTTCCATCAAAGACAAACTGGTTTTACATTTTTCCAGTGCCTGTTTTGAATCCCATTTTTGCCATGTCATAGTTACGTCTTTCAGGATGATAAATACTTCGTAGATTGGTAATTTTAGAGCCCTTGGTGTAGTCTTTTAAGAAGTGTAAGAAAAATGGTGATATCTATTTTATTGTTTTAACAGTATTGATGTAAAAAAATATATCGATAAAAATATAGGGTGGTGCTTAAGTTTTGTCGGAGTGTATATATATTCAATTCAAAGAAAAAAAAGAAAAATTCTCTTTTAAATTTGGACCCTTTTAGATCCATTTTTTAATAATAGAAATAGCTTTTTTTTAAATGGCCCATCAAATCTACATTTAAATTTGATGAAAAATTTTTTAATCTAAACTTTGAAAATTGACACTTTTGTGAATGGATTTTAATAAAAAAAAAAAAAAAAAAAAAAAAAATCATCAAAAACAGATGAATAATACAAGATATTTTACCAAAGTTCGTAACAGGTAAAAAAAAAACAGACTTGTAATAAGTGGACCATCTAATGAAGATTCCTGCCAACTTTGGTTTCAATTTTCCCTGTAGTTTCAGAGAAAAACATCAAAATGTAAAAGTTAACAGACAATGACAAACATCAAGTGATGACAATAACATAAAAACATAAACATATATTTTATTGACCAATTTGGGACAATATCTTAAAGGTTCAAAGGTTGCGGACATCACAAATTAACCAAATATATTGACAATAAACAAAAAATATTATTAAACTTAAAGCAGCTAATACTAACAGACTTCTAACTAATACTAAGTAACTTAACTTCTGTTGTTATCTCAAATTTCAAAATCGTATTAAAAATATAACATCTGTTTTAATAGTATGTGAAAGAACAGACAGTGAGACCATGGATTTCTTTTTAAATCTAAAACAGTCTTTGCCTTAATTTTTTTTCACCTACTTCCCCAAAAGCCAAATTTCAGTCTGTGCCAAAAACCACAACTTGCCACAAGCCCTATGCCCCAGTCTAGTAAAAATTGGTTCGAGCTAGTAAAAATTGCATAAAATTTGCTTAATCCTATAGAAAGAATTCTTCTAAAATGATGTTCGGGCTAGTTTGTCAAAATGTTTTTGGCACAAACTGAAATTTAGAAAAAAATATTATATTTATTCAAACAAATTATTTCATAATTTTCACTTATTCAAGTCCAGTTTTACTTGTACCGGGCTTCAGGCAAGTGGGTTAGTGCAAAAACTGTAAAATGGCACTTGTGTTAACCAATGCAGTAACGTCTGATTTCACTTTTTAATTTATTTCTCACAAACCATTAGCCCAAATGGAAGTGGAACCAAACTTGGTTTATAAATGTTACTTGGGAGGAAGGGTTATGGTGTTTAACGCCACTTTCAACTATATTTTAGTTACATCGTGGTGGTCAGCTTTATTGGTGGAGAAATTAAAAGTGGAAATGCAATAAATGGATATGTGGAATACAGGGTTAACAGTAATGGCCGATTAGTAAACCAGTTCCTATATTTTACAAAATAATGCTGAAGCCATTCCTCAAAATGAAAATTTGAATTTACTGGTCCGAATCAAATTCTAGAATTTATTGTTATATATATCTCCAGATAAAAACTGAAAAATTTACTGGTCCGATCAAAGTTTTACAGTTTACTGGTCATGGGCCAGAGGACCTACGTTAAGTTCAATTTTCATGTACAACATTCTTCACAAATTTAATATTTTTATTCATAATAATTTATGATTTTACTTGACTTCACAAGTAAAGTTACCATTAACAGATCTTTACATTTTTTTTTCACAGAGAGCAACTATTTTTCTCTCCATTCAAATACCTTGTAACATGAATGCATTCTTTTCATTTTTATAGTTTATATACCAGAATATAAGCAACAGCTAAGAACTATGAAATAATACATGCAGATACGAGATATATTTTACATTTTTAAATCTGGGCTGTTTTATTACTCTCAGAGACCAGTGCAATAATCAACGACCTAGATGTGATATTGCATGGCTTAATGTTACAAATCATTTATACCACAGTTTTCTGAGTTAAACCATGGTATAAATATTACATGTACCTCATTAATTCAGCATTTCATGGAAGTATTATCAATGACATAATTTATAAGAAGTAAAACTGTTGTTGTTTTGTAATTGTATTCAGGAGTTTTCCAAAATAAAAATGCATTTTCAAATTGTATTTCACATGTCCTTTTCTTGAACACTACCATAACCAATTTTTGCACAATTCTCCCCTTAACTTAAGTAACATAAGAAATCAAATGAAAAGATTCATGATAAATTTTTGCTCAAATAATGATAAATTTTCTTTCAATCTGATGTGAACAGTATAATTCAAAAAACCAGGCTTGACAAATCACAATAAAAATTTCTTGTATAAAAAAAAACGGTTTGACAATTAACGATAAAAATTGCAAGTCCATATAATGCCAACAGTAATGAAAAAAGGATGCTTAACTGTTATTGGAAAAGGCTTAGTTAGTTAGTACAGTACAGTCGGTTTGAAAAGCTCTTGAGAGCTTATGTTGATTGTTACAAAATGTACTGACTTTAAATAAAACTTTTTGATTTGGTTTGATTTGATCAACTAAAAAATGCACAAATTATCACAGGCACTTGGGTCCAAGATTTTTTTCTTTCTTCAATTTTATCAATAAAATGTGCATCTACAACATATATGAACCCGTTTGACATGCTTTGTTGTGAAATAAATGCCTTTATGAACTATGCCCATTTTCCTAATACAATGTATCTACTCTTAGAGTAGATACATGACATACATTGTATTAAGAAAATGGTGCATAGTTCATAAAAGCATTTATTTCACAGCGAAGCATGTCAAACGGGTTCATATATGTTGTAGATGCACATTTTATTGATAAAATTGAAAGAAAAAAAAATCCTGGACCCAAGTGCCTGTGCAAATTATAAATGGAAATGGCTCAATACCTCATAAATAATAAGTACTAAATAATGCACAAATTATGCTTCAAATGATCCCTCTTAAGCTTACAAAAGTTTGTTTATTTATCCATATTCATTAATTATGTCCATTGATGTTTGAATTAATATTTTAATCCAAGAGTTAAATCAGATACTGATCTACAGTACTATAACTATAATGACTCAGTCCTTTTTCAAAATAATGTACACAGAGAGCGTCTGCTTGTTTCCTTTGTTTTTATCCTTTTAACTTTAAATTACAAAGGGCCGGGAACAATAGGCATTGTTCATTTTCCCCTATTTTCAATTATTGGATACTGGATACTGTTTAAAATACACATTTTTGTCAAAATTTGGCGGTGACGAAAAAAGTTCAAATGCATTTATAATTTTGTAATGCTCAATGTTTTAGAAGTGATCAAATGGATGAAATTCGAGTAAAAGTTCATTTAAGGTAAATCACAACAATAGTACAAAGTTTAGTAAACTTTTGTCACATGGTTTTCGAACAGGTAAACAATGCATATTCGGAAACTGTTTTGTTGAAATTCAACAATAAGAAAACAAATTAAACGCTTGCAAATTTTATATTTTGTTTATCAATATAGATTAAATATATTTTTTCCATAATTTCAAATATTTTCCTTCTAAATTCGCTATTTCAGAAAATTTTACCTGTGCAAAACTCCTTTGTCGCATTCAAAACCAAAGCCATTTTCACCTTTCACCCCAAACTATAATCTGTGTACTGCAGACGCTTGTTGTTCGTAATACATTAATTGAGTGTCATGAAGCGCTCACCTGATACACGCAACCACCTGTGAAGAATCAATTGACCAATCAAATTAAACTCGATACCAGGAGCGGGAAATACACGTTCCTTTGTCCGGAAAATATAATTAAGAAAGTCGTGGATGACTGATTTACAATAGCAAAGCTTACGAACACAAAATGTGTGTCTGCAGGCATAAAATACGATTTTCATTGTATTAAAAGTTAATTTAGTTTATTTGTTACAAGAGGTCCTGGTTTGTTTGAAAAATAATATAAAGATAGATTACAACAAGGATTTATATGTAGTAAGATAAATCCTTGATTACAATAACTACAGCAATTTCCATTTGAAATTTTAGATTTCTTTAATGAATTTATAAAAAGTGGGATTAGTTGGAATGAACCCTATAACGTTGCATCTTTATATATTATTATTTTTCAAACTTAACCTGGGAATTCCCTCGATTAATATATGATATTCCTAAATTAATTCGAAAAAATGAAACAAAGGTGTTTTAATATATAAAGATAAAGTATAATAGATGTACATGTGTATATAACAGTGGTATATAAAGATAATGGACTATGCCGGGACTATGGTGCAGTCACATGGTCACAGATATAGATCGATTCACGTTTTCTCTACCATTCTTTGTAAAAAAATAATAATAATAATAATTACGCATTGAGAAACGAAGCCTGTTATTTTTCCTATTTTTCATGCGAGGTTGCTAAATATAAAATAAAAACGTTATATAAAACAGTAGGAGCATCACTGAGTACAACCAGAGACAGTTTAAAACAAGTATTTCAGATTTCAGCCATATCATGGCTAAGTGACCAGTTTTAGTGGTGGAAGAAGCCTGAGTATCCAGAGAGAACCGTCGACCATGGGGAAGCAACTGGTAGTAAACTTCATCACTTGCGGGCTTCGAGTCTAGTGCCCCCCGCTTTTTGTAATTTACAAAGCCGGGCGCCAACCCACGTCGTATTGGTGATAGGCTTGTATGATTTGTTAGTTAATCGAACTACCTCACTCATTGAGCCACCCGGGCCCTACAACTACCTCACTCATTGAGCCACCCGCGCGCTACAACTACGTACCTCACTCATTGAGCCACCTGGGCCCTACAACTACCTCACTCATTGAGCCACCCGGGCCCTTCAACTACCTCACTCATTGAGCCACCTGAGTCCTACAACTACCTCACTCATTGAGCCACCCGGGCCCTACAACTACCTCACTCATTGAGCCACCCGGGCCTTAATCATCATGAGATCATCATCTTCTTCTTCCAATATCGTTCATTCCACCATCTGCTGTGGGCTCGATAGGCTGAAGCCTAGGGCCTCAAAATTTATGGGGCCTCCGGTCAAGGTGTATAATATTTTTCAGTAATTTTCTCCTTACACAGTTGCACTCCATTTCAGAATATTGCAGAATTTTAAACACCCCTCATCTTCTTCGCCTTTATTGAAATTTATTAGACACATGCATTTCCATCTTTCTCCAGTCGTGAAGGTGTGGAATTGGGAGGGGCCTCACAAGTGAATTAATTAGCCTATATATGGCCTCTCTTTATCTAAATCCGGCACTGACCATCTAGTGTATTAACCAACTGGTATCATAGATATTGAACAAAAATATCAACCATAAATGTTAATAGACGGAATATTTGCCAGTGTATTTTTTTAGAATGTCTTTTGGGAAGATTTCAACCAAAGATGTTCATACTTTTCAAGTTATTTTTTTGTTGTTCTGACAGTATAATCTACATTTGGTGGTGTCTGTGTTGCTCTTCTTTTTTGTTTTTTGTATTGTCATATTATGTGTATATACATTCTGAGTTCCGTGTTGTGATGTCTGTTACAATTCCCCCATAAAAACCACAGGCGCATGAGGCATGGATTTCGTTTCCTCCTCCCCCCTTTTCTCTACTACCCCCCCCCCTTTTTTTTTCAAAATTTTCATAATTATTCCTTTTTCAAAATTTTCATAATCATTCGTTTTTCTTCATTTGACAATATCAGTAGACGTCATACGTCATGAATAATACGTGTATTCTGTGTCCACAGTTTCTCGTCTAATTACAGTATCGGTCTACATTTTAGGGCCCAAGTAAGGGTCTCATAACTTAAATAGCACAGGGCCTCATTTGTCCTAAATCCGGCACTGGTAGTGTTCAACACATATTGCGCTGTGTTAATTTTGTTTTGTATTTCTTCGAGATGTATCCTATGTTGCAAGATCATGCTCTCGAGTGTCCATTTTCGATTGCCACTTCGATATTCTCTAACGTTTATTCGTGAAAATACAAAGGCATTAAGCCTAGACGTGTAAAAACTAAATGATTTTTTTTCTATTCCAAATAATTATCAATGCATTGTAAGCACCTGAGCTCACCCTCCGTTTTTAGTGGGGTTCGTGCTACTCGATCTTTAGTTTTATATTATATAAGTACATATGTTTGTCGATCGTTGTTTGTCCTTTTGTACTTTTTTCTTTTGGCCATTGTGTTGTCTGTTCTTCTTCGATATACGGTTTCTGATTACCCCTTTGGTATCTTCAAACTCTTCTTATATACAAAGCCTAATTTGCATATCCATGGGATTATATAGATCCTCGTTAAAACATATATAGATTTTTTTTTAATTTAGAATAAAACTTTAATTAATGTCTGAAAATTCATTTGAAATCTACAAAATATTTATTTAAGCGTCTAATCTAAAGGTTAAAAAAAGATTAATCATAGTATTAACATATTGATCAAATTACGTAACGACTATTTACCACAAAATTATATATCTAAAGAAAATAAAACGTTCCGGGTAACTTATTGTCGATAAAATAATGTACCGGTATTTGGACATCCCCGAGGATGTGTAATCACTTGTTTGATTGACAGCTTTATTACAGGATAATCGTATTTCTTGACAGACCGTATTTTGGTCATGTAATATTATGTATTGAAGTCTTGCCATTAGCACTCTGACGCTACATTTGTTTACCTTTGGAATATATTTTTCATACCCTGGAGGTGCGGCAATTCGTCACAAATACATGAAAAACGCATGACGCAAAACAGAATCGCCGTTTGTCAAAGAACAGAGTTATTTGATTAGTTTTAATATTTATCTCTTGTATACACAAAAAGTATACGAATGTACACGTAAAAAGTGGATGCCATTTGAAAATGTCCTTTGTG
Source organism: Bathymodiolus brooksi (assembly GCA_963680875.1). Taxonomy (NCBI): domain Eukaryota; kingdom Metazoa; phylum Mollusca; class Bivalvia; order Mytilida; family Modiolidae; genus Bathymodiolus; species Bathymodiolus brooksi. The sequence goes on from OY804586.1 coordinate 43,801,168, forward strand.
TTTGAAATTTCAATGCAGTGTTACAAAATGATTGTTTTTATCAAAAGTTTTTTGTCTGTGTGAAATTGCATGGATATGCAGAAGGATTTAAATATATATAAATATCCTTGATATGCATGTCATAAATTATGGGGGTTTTTTGTGTTTTTTTGTTGTTTGGTTATGTTATGTTTTGTTTGTTTTGGGTTTTTTTTTTTGTATAGGTCTGCATCTGCTTTTCTTTGAAAATAAACAAATTACCAAAAAAATCGTCACATATATGTATAAAAACCGTATGGCGCAAAGAATCGCTTTATAAATGTCAAAGGAAAAAAGTTATTTGAGTAGAGTTTTATTGCTTATCATTTGTATATATTGCTTTGTTAGCATGTCTTCTATGAAATTGGAACCTCATCGGTGGTGTAATGGTTAACGTGCTCGCCTCGAGTGCTGTAGATCGTGGGTTCGAGCCCCCGTCGGGTCAAACAAAGACTATATAAAATTGACCAGTGTTGTGTTTTTCCGCTAAGCACTCGTCATTAATGAGAAAGGGCAAAAACTGGTTGAATCGGAATCATAATAATGTGTCCGAGTGGAGCCATACGTCTACCCGTGGACTGTTGTTTCAGTGAGCTAGCAATATAACTAGAGAAAGTTGATCTGGTGATCACGGATACCCCCGCATTCCAAATTTTCACCCAGAAATCTTTATAGTCCATATCTTATAAGAGAAAAAGGGCCATTTATAATTCATGAACGGTAAATGTCGATTTCACCATAATCGAACATAATCTGTATTTTATGGTACATCACATTGTGTTACAGTTTGAAAAGATTTGGTTGAGTCGTACCTTAAATATCATCCGGAAATCTAGAAAGACCCTATTTTCTAAGAGAAAAGGGGCCATAACTTATGAACGGTAAATGTGAAATACACCCTAATCAAATTAACCTGTATTTTATGGTATACAGCATTGTGTTAAAGTTTGAAAAGATTTGGTTGAGCGGTACTTTAAATATCGTTCAGAAACCTAAAAAGTCCCTATTTTTTAAGAGAAAAAGGGCCATAACTCAGGAACGGTAAATGTGAAATACACCGTAATCAAACTTAACCTGTATGTAAGGGTTCACAGCATTGTGTTAAAAGTTTGAAAAGATTTGGTTGAGCCATAGATTACTTTAAATATCATCCGGAAACCTAAAAAGTCCCTATTTTATAAGAGAAAAGGGCCATAACTCATGAACGGTAAATGTGAAATACACCATAATCGAACTTAACCTGTATTTTATGTTCCACGGCATTGTGTTAAAGTTTGAAAATTTATGGTTGAGCCATACTTTAAATATCATCCGGAAACCTAAAAAGACCCTATTTTCTAAGAGAAAAAGGGCCATAACTCATGAACGGTAAATGTGAAATACACCATAATCGAATTTGACCTGTATTTTATGGTACACAGCAATGTGTGAAAGTTTGAAAAGATTTGATTCCGCGGGACTTTAATGATCATCCGGAAACCAAAAATGTGACGGACAGACGGACGGACGGACGGACATGATGATCACTATATACCTAGACTTTCGTCGAGCGGGGGTATAACAATTCAGCTTAGCGTCTTGGTCTAGTACACAGATGACCTCATCATCAACTTAGCGTGTTGTGTCTACCTCATCATCAACTTTAGCGTGTTGGTCTAGTACACAGCGGACCTCATCATTATCTCATTGAGAATTAACTTGTTCTCGCCATGATATACCCGGTAGCTGAAAAATTGCTGAATTGGCGTTAAACAACGACCACCCACTCACTCACTCTATGAAATGGGTTTGTTCCCATTTCGCCCTAGTCGAGTATTTAAATATTAAAACATTTTCTCATATCGCCTTAGTAGAGTTTTTATGTTCAGATACCTCACTAAAGAAGGCACAATGGGAAGTTGTGTAAACAACTAATTAATTAGGTGTCATTTCTGGCTTCGTGTTTTAAGTGTATTGCAACTTCCTGTTTTGAGGTTTATGTTTATGGTGTTTAACGCCACTTTCAACAATATTTCAGTTATATCGTGGCGGTTAGTTTATTAGTGGAGGAATCCGGAGTACCTGGATAAAACCACAAAAGTACCTGCCACAAGTCTTGATAAACTTTATCACATAATGTTGTATATGGAGTACACCTCGCCTGAACGGGTATGAAAATTTAGATACATAAACTTGTTTTGCTCCAAGTCCTAATCCCAACTCCCAGTGATAATCAAGGAACAATAGGTATAAATCCCTACTAACAAACGGAATGGGTAAATAATTATATTTAGAAGAAATAAAGATTGTTGAAAAGACATGAACTTCTTTATGCGGAAAAAACAATATCTTTTACGCGGAAAGGTCATATTAAATAGTAAAAATGCCAAGCACCTGAAGATTGACTAGACTGGAGTTAGAATGTTGATAATGTGTCATACTGGGATGACAAGTCTATTGCAGACATGTTTAAAGCCATGTGGGGAGGGGGTCACTTCCTATATGCGTGCTGCTGGAATGGGCATGGCCGTAGCGCAATGGAGGCAAATGAGGCAAATGCCTCACTTTTGAAACGTCAAGTGTAACCTTTTGAAAGCAAATACAATTTTTTTTTTTCAAAATTTGTCTAAATTCACTCCCTTTGTCTCACTTTATTCAGACCCGGCCTATGGCCGTGATGTGGCGACTTCTTCAGCATACACATATGATTCAGTCGTAAATTTGTCTACTTCAATATATCATTACATGATTGGATGGGGATTTCTAAACTATGATATGATACACCAATAGGTGATATTTCTACAAGCCCATCTATAATATATAGCTTAACATATCAATGTGCAACATTGATCTATGTGTAATCATTATGGATAGTCTAATATTATGAATGGTCAACAATAACTGAATATAGGTTGATTTTGTTTGGTATATGGTGTTTAAACCCCACTTTCAACACTATATCATTTACCAATGTTATATTTTGACACTAGACCAACATGCTCCGCGTCAATTTACAGAGATCTTGAAACTCATTCAAATCTGCAGTCAGAAATTTGAAATTGAAAAATTACTTATACATTTGTATATTTTTTCGGTACTATATTATTCTTTATTTTTACGCCATTGTAGCTACTCTTTTATCACCGACCAATAACTTCATAGTTGTCCTTATGTTACAAATTAAGAGGTCAAAGAGCAGACAAGTAACACCTGAAGTGATGTATAATATATATACGTAATATACATGTAAATTGACATCATCCTTGTTCAGTATGTCACCAGACCAATAGGCAATACAACATATAGCTACACATAAGAGACAATGCTTCATCATCATCATTATCATCATCATCATCATCATCTTCCTCTGGAATACTTCCAGTAAGAGCTGGGTCTTTTGACGGACGTTTAAGCTCTGCGGGACTGAGCATGGCAAAAATAAACAAATCTCGTCCCATCACTAAAACAGTTGAATTTATCCATATGTACAGGTTAAAACTATATACACTGTCATGTCCGGGGTTAGTCTAGTGTATAGCCTGCAGTCTTAGGTGGAAGTCATCGAGTGACTCCGCAACTGCTACTGTGGCAGGCAGTGTGTTGCAATCCCTGATGGTTCTTTGGAAGAATGAGTTATTGTAGACAATTGGTTATTGTACAATGAACTCTTTTGTTGTCCCAATTTATTTGTGTTTTTCAAACAACATTTTATAATACATTTAATACATGTTTGTACAAGCATGCACATACCGATAAGTGAAAGTCTGCGCACCTTGGATGTCTGTGCACCAATATTGGTTCCGCTTCCGTTTCTAATGTAAATATCGTCTGCTACAGCAAGCTTCCACCTACCAAATATCGTATTCGTCACTGACACTATTTCGCCCCATTTGTTTTCATTCCATGCCCTCTATTCCTGAACAAGAAGTTGTAAGAAGACTTCTTAAATATGTCAACGTCAACAAAAAAGGCGTAAGTTATGTACATTCAGTGCTGTCTTAGCGCACGGGCAAGCTGTGCAGTTGCCCGGGGACCCCACGAGCATAGGGGCCACATGCTAATTTATGCGTGTTGTGTACGGCAGGTTTTTAATGTCTAAGCACTTATTTGGCTGTAACAACCAATACAATATATTAATTTTATCGATATTTACAGTTTTATTTCTGTGAGTAGTTGTATAGGTAACCGTATTGGTCCCAGTGCACTGTTTTCCTCACGGATAATGTTGTTAAGACCGCCCTGTGTACATTCTTTCTATTCGTTTTATTAGTTATTGTTCTTGTTATTTTAAATATTTTACATCGATGAAAAGAAGAATGATTTATCTTTCTTTTGGTACTGGTCAAATTTATATACAGAAACATTTTTTTTCACAATGTAGCCGCCCTCGGAATCGTTAGGTGTACAGACTTATAATATGGTACTGTGACCAGATGTTATCAAATAAGAGGTCAAACGATAGACAAGTAACACCTGAAGTGATGTATACGTAATATACATGTAAATTGATGTCATCCTTGTTCAGTACGTCATCAGACCAATACAAGCTACACATAAGAGACAATACTTATTGTACAACGAGTGCTTTTATTGTCCCAATTTATTTGTGTTTTACAAACAACATTTTATTTAAGAAATAAATCATGGAAGCCAGAATGTGTTTTGAGTTTTAACATGGGCTGGCGGATATTAGTATTTTATCCTCATGTTAAAACTCAAAACACATTCTGGCCTCCATGAATTATTGTGATTCCAATATATCTAAGAGTACAAATACGGTAGTATACTTTGATTGGTAGACGGTTTTTTCATAATTACGTTTGCGGACAATGTCACACACAATTTATGCTGCCAAATTCGAGCAGACCATAATTCATCAACATATACATTTACGGCGGGAAAGTCAGTCACATGCACCGGCGCATGTGCGAATGAGATTATATCCAATCGATAAATCGCTCGTTTGTTTTCAACGCGAAAGAAGGATATCATGTTAGAATTGCATTTAATGCATGTTTCAAGCATGCACATACCGATAAGTGTAAGTCTGCGCACATTGAAAGTCTATACACCAATATTGATTCCGATTCCGTTTCTAATGTAAACATCGCGATCGTCTGCTACAGCAAGCTCCCACCTACCAAATATCGTATTCGTCATGGACATTTCGCCCAATTTTTTTGCATTCTACGCCCTCTATTCCTGAACAGGAAGTTGTGCGCAGAATTCTAAAACGTGTCAACATCAACAAAAAACGTAGGGTATGTAAATTATTTCTATTCGTTTTATTAGTTATTGTTCTTGTTGTTTTTAAAATTTTTACATCGATGAAAAGAAGAATGATTTATCTTTCATTTGATACCAAATTTACATAGAGAAACATTTTGTTCACAATGTAGTCGCCCTCAGAATCGTTAGGTGCGCAAAACTTATAATACGACAGTGTGACCTAATGATATAAAATAAGAGGTCAAACGACAGACATGTAACACCTGAAGTGGTGTATACGTAATACACCTGTAAATGTGACGTCATCCTTGTTCAGTACGTCTGTCATCAGACCAATACAACATATAGCTACATATAAGAGACAATACTTATTGTACAACGAAATCTTTTATTGTCATAATTTATTTGTGTTTTTCAAACATTATAACACCATTTTATTTACACTTAAATTCGCGTTTACAAGCATGCACATAAATGCTTGTAAATAAAAGTTCGAAAAAATATATGAAAATATTTAAATAAAGTCTGATTAAAATTTGAGTTTTAAAGGTGACAATTTCAAGAAAATCAGATAAGCGGTTTTATATGAAATATATAAGATATATATATTAAAGAACACCGAAGGGGCAATCACAATGGACAATCTAGAGAAACTTGCAACATAGGGCATAGTGTGGATAGACTTTTTGACCCGTATCACTAAAATACGCTATCGTAATTTCATATATTTCTTTAATTAGATTTACATTGTAAAGAGAGAAAAATTGAACTAAGGATAACAGTATATAAAATTTACTTCTACCAAAAACTGACCAACTTTAACCAGTTGCAGATTATGTCAGAGGTTGAAATGGTTAAAATTATTTATCGTAAATTGCTTTCCCAAACTTTAAATTATTTGCCTGTTTAATCTTTAGATTTTGAGCGTACCTGATGAAGGTTTTTCCAGAAACGCGTCGTGCGCACTTTATTTGATATCTACGTTTTTATTGGTATTTGTCAGAGGATCGAGACAGCAACCTTGAATGTCGTAACCAAAACGCCTCGTAACTGTGGCAGCTGATCCAGTCAGATATCGTATGAGGGACAGTGCCGGATTTACCTATAGGCTCGATAGGCTGAAGCCTAGGGCCTCAAAATTTAGAGGGCCTTCGGCCAAGGTGTAAATTATTTTTATTACTGTTATTGGACTTTCACAATTATGCTATCATATCATACTGCACTTTCTAATCAACCCTTCAGTAATTTTTCTTACACTGTTGCACTCCATTTCAGAATATTGATGAATTTTAAACACCCCTCATCATCTTCGCCTTTATTGAAATTGATTAGACACCTTTCCATATTCCTCCAGTCGTGAAGAGGAGGGGGAATAGGGAAGGGCCTCACGAGTGCAATAGCCTCTCTTTATCTAAATCCCGTGCTGCTTTTCGTTGGTAATTTTATGCATCATAACAATTCAAGTGTTGTAACATGTCACCGGACACATGTCTTGTTTTGCTGTCTATTGATAACGAACCTGACAGATGATCAATTATACCTTTATTGTAGGGGTTCAATGCAGAACAGGCTTACTGGAAATTATGTTTAAGTTAGCCTGCCAAACTCACAGGTACTCTGAGACAGGCGGATAGCGCCCTGCCTTTTTGAAAACTACAAAAAATCTGGTACCATATCCTTCAGCCATCATTTTCAGTTAATTATATGATGATGATTTGATGATTTTTGGTGTTTTAACGCCACTTTCAGCAATATTTCAGCTATATCATGGCGACCAGTTTTAGTGGTGGAGGAAGTCGGAGTACCCGGAGAGAACCACCGACCATGAGCAAGCAACTGGTAAACTTTATCACTTGCGGCTGCCAGTCGAATGCACCTTTTTTTGTAATTTACAAAGCCGGGCGCGAACCCACGCCGTATTGGTGATAGGCTTGTATGATTTGTTAGGTAACCCAACTACCTAAATCATTAAGTCACCCGGGCCCGTCTCTATTCACCCAAACGGGAAACCTGTAATAAAACATATCGAACATAATGTACTCCCATCCATAGACATGTAATAATCTTCATAGCTATTTTTTGTAATTGAAACTTTAATATATTCATATGTATACTCAAAGACACAAGGGCTTGCTTGTTTGAGGTTTTTTTTCATACTACCATAGATACATATTTAAAAATCTCACAAGCCCTTGTGCTGAAAGACATTCTCGGCATACCTGAAACATATACATTGAGCTCTGTTGTAATAGTTATTTCTGTTCAGTCTAATATATTAATTGCTAAGCATGCATAAAAAATGTACACAAATGTAATTGCAATTTGAAATAATTTCATTTGTTGATGCCCAATGTCTTCCTACATTTATAAAGAGAGGCCGTCGTGGTCGTGATAGTATGGTAGTTGGATTTATAACTACCTATGTAATCAGTGCCTATCACCACTAACGCTATGAGTTCGAATCCCGCTCAGGCGAGGTGTACTCAATACAACATTGTGTGATAAAGTTTCTCAATGACTTGTGGCAGGCCGGTGGTTTTCTCACGGTCCTCTGGTTTCTTCCACCAATAAAACTGACAGCCACGATATAACTGAAATATTGTTGAAAGAGGCGTTAAAAACCATAACCCTAAACCTAACTCATATACTAAAAGTAACGAAAAATTGCCATCAAATACATATTAAAAAAAATAATAATAAAAAAAAGGTTTAGAAAACGATCATCGCCGTTTAATTTAAACCTATTTTATTCAGAAAAGTACTGAAAAGGATTGGCTAGCAGGACAAGCCTATATATATCCTCTCCTCGACGTTGGTATACGAGTATGTGACAGCCATTCGCAGTGCACGTGGAAGTGAACGTTTTGTTTTTTAGAGTTTGGATAAATACACATTGAAACCATTTTCCGTGCTTTTTATTGACAAAAATGATTTATAAAATCATTACAAACAAAAATATATAAATAAATATTACATAAAATATGTTGCCATAGCAACAAAGAAACTGATCATTTCGTTGATAAATATATGTACATAGACAAAAAAAAATGGTTGATAACATTTGCTATAGTCTTGGTGAACTTCCGGTCACTATGGGATTATTTGGATTGCGTTCCCCGGAAATTCTTCCAAACTCCCATGAAGAACGGTTTTATGGTATCTATGAGATCGTATGCTTCTGAGACGAAAATATCGAATTTGTTTTTGTAGTACGTCTTTCGAAATGCAGTTTAAAATGGCGTCTGATCGTCTTCCGGTAATTCAAATACTGGATGATTTTGTGGATTGACACGGGGTAATCTTCAAAATGGCGTCTGATCGTCTTCCGGTAATTCAAATACTGGAGGATTTTGTGGATTGACACGAGGTATTCTCCCATATCTGAAATAAACATGATGCACTCGAATGAAAATACACGAATATGCAAAAACACTCAGGTTCATAGCGATAAAGATTCAAATTATAGCGTTTTTGGGGTGTCAATAGTGGAGCAGGAACTACTTACCATCCGGAGCACATGAGGTCACCCCGGTTTTTAGTGGGGTTCGTGTTGCTCAATATTCAGGTTTTTTATGTGCAGTGTTTTGTATATTATTGTTTGTCCTTTTTTTCTTTTTCGTTTTGCTATTTCATTGTCTGTCCTGTCCTTCAATTTACGGTTTTTGATTACATTCAAACTTTGGTATCTTCAAGCCTTTCTTAAGGTGGTACCATACATTTCAGGTAAAATTTGATCTGCTCGTTTAATTTTCTTATTTTTTTGGCAGAGTGTTTGAATATATCCACTGTAATAAATATCAAAATTTTAACAAATTCCAACCAACAGACTCAGAGCTATAAATTCACTAGCCACATAGCAGCTTTTCTCTCTGTGGTTTTGATCACCAAGATGCTTGAAATCTGCATACAAACATCATATGAACAAAACGTTCAACTGATTTTAAAGAGTTATCTCCCTGTAGTGAATGGTACCCCCTAAACCGAATACGTTTAAAACTACAAATCATGCATGTAAAAAGTTGGGATATTGGTAGATATTGTGATTGCTACAAGTATAAACATGGGCTACCAATGACAAAATCTAACATTCTTACTGATTATTAGCTACAAGGAGGTTGCCACTCTCCAAACACGAACATTCATTTATCGGTACCAAACCAGGACAGTGAGAGGTCATGTATTTGTGTGTTAGAGGTCATGTATTTGTGTTAGAGGTCATGCATTTATGTGTAAGAGGTCATGCATTTGTGTGTAAGAGGTCATGTATTTGTGTGTTAGAGGTCATGCATTTGTGTGTAAGAGGTCATGTATTTGTGTGTTAGAGGTCATGTATTTGTGTGTTAGAGGTCATGTATTTGTGTGTAAGAGGTCATGTATTTGTGTGTAAGAGGTATCGATTTTGTCTCTTTCTACGGTTTTCCTATTGGATTTTGGAACTTTTTCGACAGTGTGATATTAATTGTTTTTCCAAACTTTTTCGACAGTGTGATATTAATTGTTTTTCCAAACTTTTTCGACAGTGTAATATTAATTGTTTTTCCAAACTTTTTCGACAGTGTGATATTAATTGTTTTTCCAAACTTTTTCGACAGTGTGATATTAATTGTTTTTCCATTTTATTACCTCTTTCCACCAGAACTAATTATGTGCTTGATTCCTCCGACATGAAAGCCCCTTGCAGATGGGTTGTAACTTGTACCCCATTGGAGAGATACTAGACTACGACGTCTATAATATCCATAGTCACCTTCTGGGGGGGGGGGGGGGGGGGTCGTAATGGAGAACATGCCTCCTCAATGATTGATTGATTGATTGATTGATTGATTGATTGATTGATGTTTAACGCCAACTTTAGCAATATTTCAGCTACATGTATATCATGGCGTGAACAAATTTTATTATTAACTTAGACACCAAGGACAACCGCCCCGTAACTATATGAATGCAAATACATGCATTAATAGTATTATTGCTGGAATTGCAGTATAATCGTAAAGAAAAATGCTATAACATTAGAGCAAGAATTTTTTTTTTGCCAATTCCGGTATATCTAAAATTGTTGGACACAGTACGTTATGTTCTCAATAAATTCCATATACCTAGGCATATATCTGTAATAAGCGTGGAATAACACTCATTTAATGAACAATTCTGGTTTGGAACCTGAACTGAGTCATTCTGAAGAACAGCATAAACATACTTTCCAGAGCCTTTATATGATATCACCACGTGTTTGTCGTTTAAGTTATAGGTATCGTACTCGCTGGAATAGGCGGAAGACCGCGGGTTCGATACAAAAGATAATAAAGGACTAAGTCCTTATAACGGTAGGCTGTCCGATTTTTCCTTCTATATTGATAGCCAAATATCTGTTCACCGGAAGTTTAAAAAATAGATCAATTGATAATTTAGAAACGCAAAAGAAATATATTTCAATGAAAAATTCTCAATTCTTTAATTATTTACTCTATGCAAAATCGAAATAAATTTGAAATAAAATTCTAATAAGAAAATCTCTTTCAACGAAACTACCGACGGAAGAGCGACGGTAAAATGAACGGAACAGCCGTAACAAATCGGCTACAAAATTCATTCAAAATAACTTGTACAGATCATCGTATTATTGAAATTTTAGGACTTCGTCCTTCAAACAGGTTGTCTGTCTCATATTAAAAATAATTTCTCTTTGATATCAATGAACATTTTTTTAACTAACGTTCAACCACAATAACTTGCTCACTTAGACTTGGCACAGATATTTTGAAATTTGTTCTACTTATATATAATTTGCCACATGCTTTTGATGTTTTTTGTTTGTTTGTTTGATGGTGTTTAACGCCACTTTTAATAATATGTCAGCTATATGGTGGCGGTCAGTTTTATTGGTGAAGGAAACCGGGGGGTCTCGGAGAAAACCACCGACCTGTCGCAAGTCACTGAAAAACTTCATCACATAATGTTGTTCACCTCGCACTGATACTCACAACATCAGTGGCGATAGGCACTAATTGCATAGGTAGTTGTAAATCCAACTACCATACGACTACGGCCACGACGGTCTTTTCTTATGGTCTTGAGAACTTGTTGCTACTGTCAGGGGCGTAGCTGGAAGTAAAACTATGTGCAATCAAAGAACTTCGGCGAGGGGTCTGGGGGCTGCCTAAGGCCCTCATCGGGTCCAGGGCTGAAGCCCTGGTAGGAGGACCAGGGGGACAAAGCCCCCCGGAAGGCCAGCGTTTCTAGCAATTAGAGAGGGCAATTCCTGTTGTTAAATCGCTCTTTTTTTACCATCACGTTTCATACAGAAAACATTCATCGGTTGACAGAACACTTCAGGAAGTTAATATATATGAACAAAGGAAATATGAGGTACAACACCTGTTAAAAAAGAAATGCCTTGATTCCTGAAACCTGCGACTTGTTCCTATAAATTCAGTTTTATATATACCGTCCGCCTTGGTTATTAAAATTTTATTTTTAGAAAGCTAGCGAATCATCAATGTTTGTTCTGATGGATACTAAATATTTGCTTTTTAAAAAGCTTTGCTGATTAACGGAGATGTTACAAAGTAAAACTGAAAAAAATATTTAAACAAAAATAGGAACACGTTATTGCATGCACCTTTTGATTCACAGTCTGTTCATATTGCCATATTGTCCACTTGTTTTAAGTGTTATTTTGTATATTTGTAATAAAAATTTGGCAATACAAAATAATTCAAAATGATGAAAGTAATGAATTCCTGCTGTAAAAATCAAAACACATACATTGTAGTAGTTTGCGTTATTTGAATTTAATGTCCGTAGCCAAAGTCAACATGACGAGATTTTCCTAAAGTAAATGAGCGCATGACTCTGTCGATGTCAATGTCAATGTCTCTGTGCACATGCAGTACAGCTAAAGAAGTCAGTCGGTCCTGCAGCATTGTTGTCCTCAAGTACGTCTTAAGGCGACGGAGAACAGATAATGGTCTCTCCGTCGTAGCTGTGCTGGCAGGCATGGTGTAAAGTATCAACAAAACGGTGCTGATCGAAGGATAGAGCTCTTCGTTTGTGACGTTAAGGGTGTCCTTCAGATTCGATGGTTTAGCGGTTGTCAATGTTGCCCAGCCTTTTGATTTCGGCTTTAAAATATAACTATGTCGCAACGTAAATCGGTGCTGTATGTGTCACATATAACGTCTACGGTGTCTGGTGTTAGTCTAGGCAAGTTCATTGGTATCAAGTATTGTGCTTGGTATCTGCCGCCATTTTCAAGTAATCTCACGGTAAGCTCTGTTATGTAATAGTCGATAAACGGGTAGTACATAGACCGCTGCCAAAACTGGCTAGGGTTATCAGCGGGATGACCAGCTCGGTTGATCTGTCGGCCCGTTCTCCTTGGAATAGTTGGTATAATCTCAAACTGATCGGCAATAGAAACGGGCAAATTTAATAACGATCGGGTCCCACACAGTTTGGTCGTTTCGTTCCGAAGTTAACTGATTAATAACAACTTCCCTCTCTTTGACCGCTTCTACCAGATCGCATATAAAACACGTTATAATGATTATTAATTATACTGAAAAAGTGAGATTCTTCCCATGTCAGTAATAATATTTTTTAGTGCAAGCAAAAACAATTTATTTTGTTGAAATGATGTGCAAGCAATTGATTTTTTGCGTAAAGGCAGCTACGCGCCTGACTGTTATAAAAAATACCACTGTCAGAACATTTCTAAAACCCAATAGAAAAACAAAAAATACCACACTGTCAGAACATTTCTAAAACCCAATAGAAAAATACCACACTGTCAGAACATTTCTAAAACCCAATAGAAAAATACCACACTGTCAGAACATTTCTAAAACCCAATAGAAAAATACCACACTGTCAGAACATTTCTAAAACCCAATAGAACAATACCACACTGTCAGAACATTTCTAAAACCCAATAGAAAAATACCACACTGTCAGAACATTTCTAAAACCCAATAGAAAAATACCACACTGTCAGAACATTTCTAAAACCCAATAGAAAAATATCACACTGTCAGAACATTTCTAAAACCAATAGAAAAATACCACATTGTCAGAACATTTCTAAAACCCAATAGAAAAACAAAAAATACCACACTGTCAGAACATTTCTAAAACCCAATAGAAAAACAAAAAATACCACACTGTCAGAACATTTCTAAAACCCAATAAAAAAATACCACACTGCCAGAAAATTTCTAAAAACCCAATAGAAAAATACCACATTGTTAGAACATTTCTAAAACCCAATAGAAAAATACCACACTGTCAGAACATTTCTAAAACCCAATAGAAAAATACCACACTGTCAGAACATTTCTAAAACCCAATAGAAAAATACCACTGTCAAAACATTTCTAAAACCCAATAGAAAAATACCACACTGTCAGAACATTTCTAAAACCCAATAGAAAAATACCACACTGTCAAAACATTTCTAAAACCCAATAGAAAAATACCACACTGTCAAAACATTTCTAAAACCCAATAGAAAAATACCACACTGTCAGAAAATTTCTAAAACCCAATAGAAAAATACCACACTGTCAGAACATTTCTAAAACCCAATATAAAAATACCACACTGTCAGAACATTCCTAAAACCAATAGAAAAATACCACACTGTCAGAACATTTCTAAAACCCAATAGAAAAATCGTGTACAGAGACAATATCGATACCTCATTTTCCTGGCGTGTTACAGGCACTTCAATAAAAAGTTGCGGGGCTAAGCTACTTTTATTAATGAATTGGCCTTTTTATTCTTTCATTTACCTTTTCCATTGGAGTCGTTTGATCTTTAGAGTAATGAAACCGACCTGTCACCAGTGCCGGATTTAGGACAAATGAGGCCCCTTACATAGACCCTGAAGGAGGTAGATCCACTAGGCCTCCACAGGCAGTCGGGCATACATTCTCAGGAAATGTAGGAATAATTAAAATTTTTATATTGGCAAGAAAATGGACCCCCTGGTCAATGGGGCCCTTCACACCTAAACACAATGGTATATTCGGCATTGACTGTCACCAAAAATGAAGATGAAGCCTCTCTAATGATACATATTCAAATTGCTCTTTACACTGTTGGTCTTATTTCAAGTTTTAAAAAAGACCTAAGTTTCAAGGTATTTACTAAGAGCAACTGTTACACACGAATTAAATGGAGGGGGAGGGGAGGGGGTATGGGTAAAGCCGTAGGAAAAAAAGCTTGAAGATACTAAAGGGCTAGTCAGAAGCTGTAAATCGTCGTGGTCGTACGGTAGTTGGATTTACACCTACCTGTGCAATCAGTGCCTATCACCACTAAAGTTGTGAGTTCGAATCCCAATCAGGCAAGGTGCACTCGATGCAACATTATGTTTTCTCTGGACACTTCGGTTTCCTCCACCAATATAACTGACCACCAGGATATACTTAGTAACTGAAATATTGTTGAAGGTGGCGCTAAAACCATACCTCCCCCCATGACAAACAAAAAGTGTACCTTTCATAGTCATAACTATTCATAGCTCTTATACTACGGTCGCTCCATCTTATATCGACTGGTTCGTGGTACTGTTGTTCTTCAGCAGACCTATAGTAAACATGTAGATATAAAATTTAGTGCGCATGACACGTTTCTGGAATAACCGTCATCACGTACGCTCCAAGCCAAAATATTTGAAAGCCAAATAATTTACAAGTGTTAAGAAGCAAGAAAACGAAAGGGTCTAAAATGGATGGGGTAAAACCGGCTAAGGTCACCAGTGTCTGAGGGAGGAGACACTTAAGTACATGATTTAGGAACTGTTAATTTCGATTAAAAAATATACTGTAAAACCTGTCTAAGACAAACCCCTTTGGGACAGAAGAATTTATTCAGTGTAGACAGGTGTTTGGTTTCGAAATGTTCAAATTATATAGACGTTTAGTGGATGGGACTGTAAAGTCTGTCTGGAATAGACAGGTTTTCAGTTTATTCAGGGTTCGGTTTAGACAGGTTTCATCTTATCTAATAAACCGTATCAGTGCCGTAGGAAGCATTTATAACTTGGCGGATGATATAAGTACATTACAGTAGTTCCCCTCGTATACGTCCACCCCTCTTAGCAGACCAGATGTCTGACGAAATAAGATAATAAAATATTAGTAATTGTCCCCTTCAAGAGATGTCATTCCTCTTATAAGATGTTTGATGAACTAAGATAATAAATTACTAGTAATTTTCTCCATCAAGAGATGTCACCTCTCTTAGAGGCCCCTTTGTCATCACAGGAGTGTCCTTATCAGAGAGTGACTATTGTACTATATTAGCACTTTCTGCAGGACATCTATTGTTTAACATCAAAGTAAAATTCATTAAAATGTCTAAATCCAAAGAACGACTCAGGTAATAATAACAGAATAACCTTCATCATGTACCAGCAAAGTCAAAAGATTGGAATGTCAAGTGATTTAAAGATCTTTGAGAGCAAGTAAGTCATAGGGCCTAAACAGTATTGTAAGACGAGTTTGAAGACACCAAAGGGGTAATCATAGTACGTATATCGAAGAAGAACAGACAACACAATGGCCAAAAGAAAAATTAAAAAAGGACAAACAACGATCTACAAAACATACATATAAAACTAAAGATAGAGCAACACGAACCCCACTAAAAACCGGGAGTGAATTCGGGTGCTCCGGAAGGGTAAGCAGGGTAAAAACGGCCATGATTGCCTATGTCTGATGGATATTGACCTTTATTCTAATTGTTTTTAATTGTTTTTATGTCAAATTCATGATGGCTGTCCAGGTGTGTTAGTAAAAGGATCATTCTACTTTAAACTACAAAACACCTGTGTAAAAATAACCATAAGACCTGCCGGTAATAGATAAAATATACAATATAACTAAATTATATTCCATCATGATCCCCTTGTATATTTATACAGCTGTATCTAGAATGTTCCCAGCTATGAATATGAACCTGTTAAAGCTTAGAACCGCATCGGTGGTGTGATGGTTAGTGTGCTGGCCGCGGATGCGGTACATGTAGATCGTGAATAAGAGACCCGGTCGGGTCAAACCAAAGACTTCTAAAATTGGTATTTGTAAGGATAAAGAGCAAAGAACGGTTGGCTCGAAATGTGTCAGGGTGAAGCGACACGTATACCCGCGGACTGTTGTTGCAGTGAGGTAACACTATGAAACCAAGCAACCAAGCGAGTTGGTCTAGTACAAAGCGAAGGTAACTTGTTCTCTCCATGATACAGTTGAGAAAGTGTTCATTTTGACGTTAAACAACAATCAATCACTCACTCACTCTTAGGGTTTAAGATATAATAATATCAGAATAATATATTCATATCAATCATAAAATACTACGTTTTCCTTATTTAGTCGACAAATAGTACTTATGAGTAGGGTTATTGTGTTTAACGCCACTTTCAACAATCTTTCAGCTACATTTTGTATATCGTGGCGGTCAGTTTTATTGGTGGAAAAAACCCCGGAGAAAACCATCGACCGTCGCATGTCAAACTGACTAATGTTTTATCAAGTACGCATCATCTGAGCGGGATTCGAACACACAACTTAAGTAGTGATATGCACCGATTGTAAATCCAACTACCATACGATCACGACCACAATGGTAAATACAACTAACATACGATCACGATAACGATTGCAAATCCAACTACTCTACGATCACGACCACGATGGTAAATCCACCTACCATACGACCACGATTGCAAATCCAACTACCACCGCCTCTGACCGGTAGACCAATCTTAAATTGCTAGTATATTTATAAGTATTCCTCCAGAATTTTGTCAATGCTAAAACGATAAGACGACGAGCACGCGCTGAATCAAATAAATCACCATGCACACATTCACTGACCATTACTTACCCAGTACTCCAGGGGGCATCATAATCAGCCTCACTTTCACGTGTACTTCCTGTTGACCTAGAATGACTAGCTAATCTAGGACGCGGCTGCTGATAATAAGCAGGATTGATAAACGTTTCAAAAGGCCTAACTATTCCAACTTCCGACCCGTCTTCCCCAACAGTAATAACTGTAGGAGGGTGGTCTTTTATATCGTGTACGTACGTCATAGAATCTACAGACTGTGTCCCTAATCCATCTGTCCTTCTCCTGAAATAAACAAAACCGTTATATTTTAAGACACTGAACTAATATTATCTATGCATTCATGAAGGTGGTGGACGCTATCTTTTACGTGAAAGGCATTTGACATTCTCCAAACACGGGGTACTTTAGTACGTCGAGCCCTTAGGGCGAGTTGGTTATCTATTCTATGTCACACTTTGTTCTATATCGGAGTTCGACTTTGGGGTCGTTTACCAATTTTAATCAATTTTGTTTACATTTCCTTTTTAACAGGGACCGTCCTGGTCGTAATCGCATGGTAGTTCGATTTACAACTACCTGTGTAATCAGTGTCTATCACAACTAAATGTGAGTTCGAACCCCGTTCATGGCAAGGTGTACTCGATACAACATTATGTGATAAAAGTTTGTCGGTGACTTGCGACAGGTCGGTGGTTTTCTCCGGGTACTCAGATTTCCTCTACCAATAAAACTGACCACCACGATATAACTGAAATATTGTTCAAAGTGGCGTTAAACACCATAAACCAAACCTAAGCCAATCCTATTTTAACAAGAACGGATACAAAGGTAAGGGCGCATGGTAAAGATATACATGAAACTCGCAAGGCAATGAATTGTTGATGGTTTAATGTCAAGACAATGCATTGTTGATGGTTTAATGTCAAGACAATGCATTGTTGATGGTTTAATGTCAAGACAATGCATTGTTGATGGTTTATTGTCAAGACAATGCATTGTTGATGGTTTAATGTCAAGGCAATGCATTGTTGATGGTTTAATGTCAAGACAATGCATTGTTGATGGTTTATTGTCAAGACAATGCATTGTTGATGGCTTAATGTCAAGGCAATGCATTGTTGATGGTTTAATGTCCGGTGGCACATTCATGCATATTTAGGACAAGAATACGTTTAACAATTATATTCAAATAAACATAGAAATAAGAAAGGGATGGTACAACCAGGTACAACGACGTTTGACTGTCATGGGAACTGATGGGTCAGTGCGGAAAAATAGTCTTGTAGTGTTTACAATGCGCTTACTGTTTTTGGGATCCGATAATCGGTCCTTAATTTGCAAAGAAAGTTGCACTCACGATTGTTCATGGTTACGTTTCTATACTATAACATGACAACCCCTTATCGAGAGTGCATCCTTATCCGCTATCTCTATCCTCACCAGTGCACAGTAGCTCACAAGTCAATACAAAACGCTTATTACATTTGTATATTGTTGGTCACTACAACTAAGATTCTCCCCCTGCGGACATATGTGACTTTAGGAGATTTTGACTATTCACTTTAGGTCCTTTTGGTGTATTGCCTCCAAACACTTATAAATTATTTGGCTTTCCAATATTTCGTTGTTGAGCGTACCCGATGAAGGTTATTGCAGAAATTCGTCGTTTATTTAATACAACTACCATGTGGTGTACAATGGCGAATTTAAAATAAAAGTGTGTTCACCAACTTGCGTTTCGTAAAGAGAAAAATCAGCCCGTTTCATTAAATAAACATCAGTACAGTAGAGAGCGTGGTTCAGATAACAATATACATTGTACTTAATGATTTAAAATATCCATCATTGGAATGCAAACGAAAAATTAAAAGGCTATGCCTGTTCTAGGCAATATCATCGACGGAAATACAGTAGTATACAAACATCAAGTAACACTTATATAATAATGTAATCTTGTCCAGGTAATATTTACAGATTAATACCTGGGCATTTCCATATTGGCATGGTTATCATCCCGAGACCCCCATATTGGCCCGAGACGCAGTCGAGTGCCAATATGGGTCGAGGGATGATAACCAGGCCAATATGGAAATGCCCATGTATTAAACTATTTATTACATACTTCCGACATCTAGAAAAGAGACACCCATATTGGCCTGAGACGAAGTCGAGGCCCATATTGGCCCAGGCCAGTATGGGCCTCGATATGGAAATGATCTTGTAGTAATCCAATAACCGGTTATTTTCCCGTTGTGTGAAAATATGGACAGTTTACTTCCGGTCATATTGGTCATACAAAAATGCCTTTATTTGAAGTAAGTATGTAATAAGTCAAAATATTACCCAGGTCTGAGAAACATATTACCCGACCGAAGGGAAGGGTAATATGTCTATTATACCTGGGTAATATTTTGGCATATTACCTGGACAAGACCACATTAATATCATTATTATACTGAGTGTCTAATTGTCCAGGTAATATGCCAAAATATTACCCAGGTAATATGCCAAAATATTACAGTACCATATATCACTACAGAAACTTACACGAAGTATAATAATTATAAATACAGCTTCTTTCCGCGGACCATCATTGTTGAATACAGATGATATGGAGGCATTCAAGGACAGCCTCACCTCATATTTGACAGAGTAAACAGGCAAGAAAAACTGATTTTAAATTGCACATGCAAATATGTTTTTAATGAGCACCATATTGGATTACTGAACATTCAATACTTGTGTGATGGGTCTTGGATCCTATGTAATTCAACGATGTAGATGTAGATGTAGAGCAAAACCCCTGGCTGAGTGATTTTGACATGAAAAGTTTTCCTGAATTACTAGTATATACGAACAAACCTAACACCCGAGTGACATGGCTATCACCTGCATCCGTATTTACAGTTAATTCATTACCAAAAATCGTACAAGAACATATCACATGACTTGAAAGAAGATCGCCGAGTACGCACACCAAAGAGCGAAGAAAACGCATGGTGGAAGAGCGCAGGGCTTTATCTAAGGCAATGCTACACAGGAAAAAGAGTATTTGTGTAATAGAGGTATTAAGTTAGAGGTTTTAAGTTAGAGGTATTAAGTTAGAGGTATTAAGTTAGAGGTATTAAGCTAGAGGTATTAAGTTAGAGGTATTAAGTTTGAGGTATTAAGTTAGAGGTTTTAAGTTAGAGGTTTTAAGTTAGAGGTATTAAGCTAGAGGTATTAAGTTAGAGGTATTAAGTTAGAGGTTTTAAGTTACAGGTTTTAAGTTAGAGGTATTAAGTTAGAGGTATTAAGTTAGAGGTATTAAGTTAGAGGTTTTAAGTTAGAGGTTTTAAGTTAGAGGTATTAAGCTAGAGGTATTAAGTTAGAGGTATTAAGTTAGAGGTTTTAAGTTACAGGTTTTAAGTTAGAGGTATTAAGTTAGAGGTATTACCTTTGAGGTATTAAGTTAGAGGTATTAAGCTAGAGGTATTAAGTTAGAGGTATTAATATAGAGGTATTAAGTTAGAAGTATTAAGCTAGAGGTATTAAGTTAGAGGTATTAAGTTTGAGGTATTAAGTTAGAGGTTTTAAGTTAGAGGTTTTAAGTTAGAGGTATTAAGCTAGAGGTATTAAGTTAGAGGTATTAAGTTAGAGGTTTTAAGTTACAGGTTTTAAGTTAGAGGTATTAAGTTAGAGGTATTAAGTTAGAGGTTTTAAGTTAGAGGTTTTAAGTTAGAGGTATTAAGCTAGAGGTATTAAGTTAGAGGTATTAAGTTAGAGGTTTTAAGTTACAGGTTTTAAGTTAGAGGTATTACCTTTGAGGTATTAAGTTAGAGGTATTAAGCTAGAGGTATTAAGTTAGAGGTATTAATATAGAGGTATTAATATCGAGGTATTAAGTTAGAGGTATTAAGTTAGAGGTACTAAGTTAGAGGTATTAAGTTAGAGGTTTTAAGTTAGAGGTTTTAAGTTAGAGGTATTAAGTTAGAGGTTTTAAGTTAGTGGTATTAAGTAAGAGGTATTAAGGTAGAGGTTTTAAGTTAGAGGTATTAAGTTAAAGGTATTAAGTTAGAGATATTAAGTTAGAGGTATTAATATAGAGGTATTAAGTTAGAGGTATTAAGTTAGAGGTATTAAGTTAGAGGTATTAAGTTAGAGGTATTAAGTTAGAGGTATTAAGTTAGAGGTACTAAGTTAGAGGTATTAAGTTAGAGGTATTAAGTCAGAGGTATTAAGTTAGAGGTATTAAGTTAGGGATATTAAGTTAGAGGTATTAATTTAGAGGTATTAAGTTAGAGGTTTTAAGTTAGAGGTATTAAGTTAGAGGTATTAAGTTAGAGGTATTAAGTTAGAGGTTTTATGTTAGAGGTATTAAGTTAGAGGTTTTAAGTTGGAGGTTTTAAGTTAGAGGTATTAAGTTAGAGGTATTAAGTTAGAGGTATTAAGTTTGAGGTATTAAGTTAGAGGTACTAAGTTAGAGGTATTAAGTTAGAGGTTTATAAGTTAGAGGTATTAAGTTAGAGGTATTAAGTTAGAGGTAATAAGTTAGAGGTATTAAGTTAGAGGTATTAAGTTAGAGGTTTTAATATAGAGGTATTAAGTTAGAGGTATTAAGTCAGAGGTATTAAGTTAGAGGTTTTAAGTTAGAGGTATTAAGTTCGAGTTATTAAGTTAGAGGTTTTAAGTTAGAGTTATTAAGTTAGAGTTATTAAGTTAGAGGTATTAAGTTAGAGGTTTATAAGTTAGAGGTATTAAGTTAGAGGTATTAAGTAAGAAGTATTAAGTTAGAGGTTTTACGTTAGAGGTATTAAGTTAGAGGTTTTAAGTTACAGGTATTAAGTTAGAGGTATTAAGCTTGAGGTATTAAGTTAGAGGTATTAAGTTAGAGGTTTTAAGTTAGAGGTATTAAGTTAGAGGTATTAAGTTAGAGGTACTAAGTTAGAGGTTTTAAGTTAGAGGTATTAAGTTAGAGGTTTTAAGTTAGAAGTATTAAGTTAAAGGTATTAAGTTAGAGATATTAAGTTAGAGGTATTAATATAGAGGTATTAAGTTAGAGGTATTAAGTTTGAGGTATTAAGTTAGAGGTATTAAGTTAGAGGTACTAAGTTAGAGGTATTAAGTTAGAGGTATTAAGTTAGAGGTATTAAGTTAGAGGTACTAAGTTAGAGGTATTAAGTTACAGGTTTTAAGCTACAGGTATTAAGTTAGAGGTATTAAGTTAGAGGTATTAAGTTTGAGGTATTAAGTTAGAGGTTTTAAGTTAGAGGTTTTAAGTTAGAGGTATTAAGTTAGAGGTATTAAGTTAGAGGTTTTAAGTTAAAGGTATTAAGTTAGAGATATTAAGTTAGAGGTATTAATATAGAGGTATTAAGTTTGAGGTATTAAGTTAGAGGTATTAAGTTAGAGGTACTAAGTTAGAGGTATTAAGTTAGAGGTATTAAGTTAGAGGTACTAAGTTAGAGGTATTAAGTTAGAGGTTTTAAGTTACAGGTATTAAGTTAGAGGTATTAAGTTAGAGGTATTAAGTTTGAGGTATTAAGTTAGAGGTTTTAAGTTAGAGGTTTTAAGTTAGAGGTATTAAGTTAGAGGTATTAAGTTAGAGGTTTTAAGTTAGAGGTATTAAGTTAGAGGTATTAAGTTAGAGGTACTAAGTTAGAGGTATTCATTTAGAGGTACTAAGTTAGAGGTATTAAGTTAGAGGTATTAAGTTTGCACCTTTCTACGAATTTTCTAATGAATTTTTGAAATGTGTCGACATTTTGGTATTTTTTTGTTTTTCATTTTATCCATAACAGATATTTCATCTTCCTGGTGGTCGTGATCGTATTGTAGTTGGATTTACAACTACCTATGCAACCAGTGCCTATCACCATGACTAACGTTGTGAGTTCGAACCCCGTTCATAGCGTGGTGTACTCGATACGACATTATGTGATAAAATTGTCAGTGAATTACAGCAGGTCGGGTACTCCGGTTTCCTCCACCAATAAAACTAACCGGCACGATATAACTGAAATATTGTTGAAAGTGGCGTTAAACACCATAAATCTAAACCATGTTATTTTAATAACATACCTTCTTAATTCATTTTCATTAAAGCATGTTAGTTTTGCTATCAATATTGTAATAGCAAATAAAAATAAAGCCCCACAGGCACAGAAAACACCAATATAAAGCTTTGTAGAGTCAGATATACCAAATGTTTCATCTGAAAATAAAAAAGTAAAAATAAAATGTTGGTAGAAACAATATACACCGGGTTTGTAACTAGAGTAACTAGACATGATACAACATTATGTGATAAAGTTTATAGATGTCACAAATGATCATGAATATGTTTCACTTGTCATAAGCACTTGCAGGTCCTTTCCTCATTCATGACTTATGTTCTAGAGTAACACAACGAATGTCACTAGTGGAGCAGGAACTGCCCACACTTCCAGTGCACCTGAGTTAACCCCCGGTTTTTAGTGGGGTACGTAGTACTTGATATTTAGTTTTATGTGTATGTTTTGTAGATCGTCTGTTCTTCTTCCATATACGGATTCTGATTACCTCTGGTATCTTCATACTCTTCTTACAAGCAGCATTCTATGACACAATGTACGATAAGAAGAATTTGAAGATACCAAAGGAGCAATCAGCATCCGTATATTGAAGAAGAACAGACACAATGGCCAAAGGTAAAGTACAAAAGGACAAACAACGATCCATAAAACACACACATAAAACTAAAGAGCGAGTAACACGAACACCACTAAAAACCGGGGGTGAACTCATGTGGAAACCGTCGTGTTAATCTAGTTACAAGCCCTTTCGAAAATAAAGAGTGAGGGGGTGATTTTTGTTTAACGCAAAAGTGAGCAATAATTTAGCTACAACGTAGCAAGAGCAAATTCCTTTTTTGATAACATCATATCTGAATATTTATACAGACTAACACACCGAGACTTGCTTAGAATCCAGTCTGATTTTGCTTCACTTCCGCCGAGAAAACAAAGCTTTACGAGGAAGAAGATATCGTTTTTCCCCTGTGTTGTGTTAAACGACTACGTGCCAATACTTTCACAAACTGTGCGAGATATTATTTTATGAATCGGTGCAATGATTGTCACAACTATAATAAAATAAATAATAGTGAACGTAGGTTGACATTACCCATAATTCATTAGCATCTGGGAATGAAATATTCATACGTAATTATTGTTTTTGGACGTAAAGATCATAAGATCACCGTTACTGTTTCCCCTTCCACAGTTGGGTTCGTGTTGTTCAATCTTTAGTTTTCTGTGTACTAAACAGCTTTATCAATCATATGTTTTCCATTTCTTCTTTCTATTTGGTCATTGAGTTGTCTGTCCTTCGACTTACGACTTCTCGTTACCCTTCTGACAACCCCTTTGGTATCTTCTGATAACCCCTTTTGTATCTTCTGATAACCCTTTTGTATCTTCTGATAACCCCTTTGGTATCTTCTGATAACCCTTTTGGTATCTTCTGATAACCCCTTTGGTATCTTCTGACAACGCCTTTCGTATCTTCTGATAACCCTTTTGTATCTTCTGACAACCCCTTTGGTATCTTCTGATAACCCCTTTGGTATCTTCTGACAACCCCTTTGGTATCTTCTGATAACCCCTTTGGTATCTTCTGACAACCCCTTTTGTATCTTCTGATAACCCCTTTGGTATCTTCTGATAACCCCTTTGGTATCTTCTGACAACCCCTTTGGTATCTTCTGATAACCCCTTTGGTATCTTCTGATAACCCCTTTGATATCTTCTGATATCCCCTTTGGTATCTTCTGATAACCCCTTTGGTGTCTTCTGACAACCCCTTTGGTATCTTCTGATAACCCCTTTGGTATCTTCTGATTACCCCTTTGGTATATTCTGATAACCCCTTTGTTATCTTCTGATAATCCCTTTGGTATCTTCTGACAACCCCTTTGGTATCTTCTGATAACCCCTTTGGTATCTTCTGACAACCCCTTTTGTATCTTCTGATAACCCCTTTGGTATCTTCTGATAACCCCTTTGGTATCTTCTGACAACCCCTTTGGTATCTTCTGAAAACCCCTTTGGTATCTTCTGATAACCCCTTTGGTATCTTCTGACAACCGCTTTGGTATCTTCTGATAACCCCTTTGGTATCTTCTGATAATCCCTTTGGTATCTTCTGACAACCGCTTTGGTATCTTCTGATAACCCCTTTGTTATCGTCTGACAACCCCTTTGGTATCTTCTGATAACCCCTTTGGTATCTTCTGACAACCCCTTTGGTATCCTCTGATAACCCCGTTGGTATCTTCAAGATTTTGTTGTGTTATTTATTTAAGTTTGAAGACATAGTTGTTAAATCAAAGACTTATATTATACCTGTGCAATGTGGTTGTGCATCAACGTCCCATTTACCCGACATCAAACACGTGACCATATCAGGACCAATCAATGTGTAGTCATCTGGACATGTGATATAAACTTTCTGACCTACAAGTCTCCGTGATGTACTCAGTATCACATCCGGTGTGTTCGATGTATTTGTTCTTGGCAGGGAAAGAAAATCTAAACATCCTGGAATACAAAGAAAAAAAATCTGCACAATTATAGAATTCGCCATTTTTTTCATTGACTTCGCAGTAAAGGGAAATAACTCGTGTAAAACGTATTATTTTAGAGTTAAATTTGGAAACGTGCGAATGGTTTAATGAGTGCATCATAGTTATATCTATTAGGAGATAAAAAAAAACAAAAACAAATACCACACCGTCAGAACAGTTCCTAAATCTAGTGGGAAAATCGTAGAAAACCTATTACACACATACATGACCGCCCACTTTCCTTACCTTGTACAGGCACGTCAATATAACAAACAGTGGTTGGTTCTATGTGCCCAAATCTCCCATCTTAGTTTGAGGATACTAAAGGGGTAATCATAATTTGCATATCAAAGAAGAACAGGCAAAACACGAATCCCACTAAAAACCGGGGGTGAAATCAAGTGCTCCGGAAGAGTGGGGTAGTTCCTGCTCCATAAGTGAAATGATGTGAAATGAAGTGTTTCCAACATGTGGACATATAATTGGCTCAATAGCGTTGGTGTAAAGAACTATGAATGCTTGAAGCTGCCACGTGTTAACAATACAATGTAGTCCTATAGTAGAAAGAAAATG
This sequence comes from Bathymodiolus brooksi, assembly GCA_963680875.1. NCBI lineage: Eukaryota > Metazoa > Mollusca > Bivalvia > Mytilida > Modiolidae > Bathymodiolus > Bathymodiolus brooksi. The sequence goes on from OY804586.1 coordinate 43,827,410, forward strand.
TTGTAAGTTCGAATTCCGATCAACCGCATCGGTGGCGTAATAATTAGCGTGCTTACCTCGAGTTTGGTAGATCGTGGGTTTGAGTATTTGTTGCTTCCACGCAGCATTAATACTGGTTGGCTTGGTATCAGAATAATGTGTCCGAGTGGAGCGATATGTCTACCCACGGACTGTTGTGTTAGTGAACTAGCACTTTAAAAATCCATCTCAGCGTGTTGGTCTAGTACAAAGCGGACCTCATCATCATCTTATTGAACATAAACTTGTTCTCGCAATGATATAACTGAAAATTTGATGAATCGGCGATAAACAACAATCACTCACTCACTCGAATCGCGCTAAGGCAAAGTGTACCCGATACAACATTATGTGATAAGTTTGTCTGTGACTTGCGACAGGTCGGTGGTTTTCTCCAGGTACACCGAATTTCACCACCAATAAAACTGAACGCCACGATATAACTGAAATATTGTTGAAAGTGGCGTTAAACACCATAACATTGACCGAAACCCCTAGAGACCATAAATCAGGCAAAGGGTGGTACTTGGATGTACCAAAATGGACGACCGTTTGGAGTGCCACCAGCGAAAGGGGAGATAAGTAAAAAAATGTCAACGTTGATATGTATCTAACTTTTCATCTTAAATTTTCAAAAAAATCTGTAGCTATGTTATTGAAACATACATTACTGGAAACAAACAGAGGAGAAACAAAGTATCGCTAAAACATCAAAGATATGGTGACAATTTACACGTGTAAAAAGAAATTGTTTTACTTTGTAAGTCTACGTATGTACACCCATTAAAATCCTCATTTCCGTGTAAAATTTTAAATTTTTATTCCCAAAACTATGTTTACATAGATTAATACTACTTCGATATTTCAGAAATTTAACTTTGGAATGTTAATGGACAGTAGTAGAATGATAGATGGTTTGGTATAGGTTTATGGTGTTTAACGCCACTTTCAACAATACTTCAGTTATATCGTGGCGGTCAGTTTTATTGGTGGAGGAAACCGGAGTCCCTGTAGAACTTACCACCGACCTGTCGCAAGTTACTGACAAACTTTATCACATAATGTTGTATCAAGTACACCTCGCCATGAACTGGGTTTGACCTCACAACATTAGTGGTGAAAGGCACTGATTGCATAGGTAGTTGTAAACCTAACTACCATAAGATCATGACCTCGACGGCTCCCTAGAGAGACAGAAAGCTGAACTTAGAACAAATTAGAAGTCTACAACACTCCTCCCGAACTACATGTAAAGGTTATTTTATGGGAGGTCAAGGCCATGTCAAGGTCTACAACTCAGGATTGCCATCGTTTGTCGAGACAACAGAAAATACATGGGCTGTCTCTTTCAACTAAGTCATAATTCTACAGAAGAGTTTTAATACACTATATCTATGTTGATTACACTGACATATGGAAGACTGGGCTATGGCTCAGAGCAGCCTACAGTTGTAGTCAACATTATATGATGAATATTAGCCATGTTACAATTTAATAGTGTGATACAGTTTATACAACAATAAAATCTGACTTCCATTATATAACTGATCTTATCTGAAATTAAATCAAACCCTTTATAAACATCAAAAATAATTAAACTGACCTGTAAATTGATCTGTCTGTGTGTCCACGTTTTCCGCCATGTTGAATTTGTAGATATAATGGTGTAATGGAATTCTGAGATGTATGGTGTCGTCTATTCTCTATTTACAGTTAAATCATGTTCCCTTTTAAAATACATCATGTTAGAATAAAGAAATAAATAATGTAAGCCAGGATGTGTTTTGAGTTTTAACATGGGCTGGCGGATATTAGTATTTTATTTCGATCCTGATATGTTTAAGAGTACAAATACTGTAATATACTTTGATTGGAAGACGGTATATTTACGTTTGCGGACAATGTCGCACACAATTTATGCTGTCAAATTCGAGCAGACAATAATTCATCAACATATACATTACGACGGGAAAGTCAGTCACATGAACAGGTGCATGTGCCAATGAAATTATACCCAATAGATAAATCTTTCGTTTGTCTACAAAGTGAAAGAAGGACGTCATGTTAGATCCCTTGTTGCATTCTCTATCCAGAGTTGTCGTTCCCGCTACGCTCCAACTCTATCTCTGTCAACGCTCATTTTACAAGATTTTTGTAAAATTTAGAAACAGTAAAAAAATGTACTTAAAAGTGTTTTAATTTTTGCAAATATCAATAATCTCTTAAAAACGATTCCCCCACTTCTTGGAGAACTATTTTGCGGAGGTAAAAATTAAAAACGATCACAAATCATTTTTAAGAGAGAATTGATTTATTATTCTTCAGTTTCTGTCTGGTAAGCATTTTGATGTTTAACGCCATTTTCAACAATATTTCAGTTATATCGTGGGGGTCGATGTTATACATGTCAGTCTTCGTGTTGCTAATAATATTTCATAACAAATGTAACAAACCTCCTCTGTTAGTGAAATGATGCGATCATGAAAGGGTTTCCAACATGTAAGTAAAATGACATATAACTGGACGAACAGCTTCCTTATAAAGAACTCTAAAATCTTGAACATTATACATAATATATTTATCTTCGTGACACAGAATCAATAATGTTTAGAGTTGGTTTTTTCTAAATATAGATTAAAATTGAAATAGTGTAACGTATTCAAGTATTAAAAAACAACTTTCTGTGTATGAGATCTATAATGTGTCTGAGTGGAGCCACATGTTTACCCACGGACTATTGTTTCATTGAGCTAGCACTATAAAAATCAAACTAAGCGTGTTGGTCTAGTACAAAGCTGACATCATTATCATCTTATTGAAAATTATCTTGTTCTCGCCATGATATAGCTGAAAAATTGCTCACTTTGTCGTTAAGCATACAATCATACACTCGCTCCCTTGAAAACCGCTTTGGTGTTGTAATGGTTAACGTGCTCGCCTCAAATATGGTAGATCATGGGTTCAAGCCATGATCGGGTCACACCAAAGACTATAAAATTAGTATTTGTTGCTTCTCCGGTAAGCACGCATCAAAGATTGATTGGCTCGGAATCAGGATAATGTGTCTCTGAGTGGGGCGATATGTCTATCCGCGGACTGTTGTTTCAGTGGGCCAGCACTATAAAAATCCAATTACGTATTGGTCTAGTACAAAGAGGACCTCATCATCACTTCATTAAAAGTTAACTTGTTCTCGCCATGATATAGCTGAAAAATTGCTGCCTGCTGTGTTGGCGTTAAACAACAATCACTCACTCACTCAATCTCTCCTTTGAAAAGATCAGATATCTAATTTGTTTATCTTGATCGGTACACCTTAAAATTTGTTATGGATATCGCTGTAAGTAATTTTATAATGAGCTATAATACTTAAAAAATATTTATTTATATGAAGCGACAAGATATATAGTTAACAGGTATAATGTGACCATATCATGAATATCGTATACAATCTTGTCGAATTGATCCCATAATATCCCTAGGGGAGACGGATGACGAAACGTACATATATCATACATTAAAATATATATAAATGTAAATAAAAAAAAACAACAACATTTTTTTGCATATGAAGGAAAAGCCTGGAAGTCATTTTGAAGTTACATTTTGCTATTTTTGTTGATAAACAATATCTAAAAAAATATACATATGTATATTATTTTGGTACTAACAAATTACAGTTGAAATATAACAGATAATTTCCAACGTTTTACATCTTAAAATTTCAAAAAAAAATTAAAATAATGTGAATATTCGAATATACATGTACGATTCAAAATATACAATGTGCTATGACTGAGATAAAGTTTGTCAGTGACTTGTGGCAGGTTGGTGGTTTTCTTCGGGTACTCCGGTTTCCTCTGCCAAATAAAACTGACCACCACGATATAACTGAAATATTGTTAAAAGTGGCGTTAAACACCATAAAGCAAACAAATATCATGTAGGGCCTAGTTTTAATTTTATATTGTTTAATATGATTTGATCTTTTACAATATTTATAGTGAAATGAAAATATAGTTAACAAGTGAATGTAATCTCCGTTTCTTAAACTTTTACAAAATTATTAAAGTGAAAATAAATTTAATATAATATTAATTAATATACTTAAATATCTTACCTTACTATTGTTGAAGTTTTAACGCGTTAATTCATTTCATATATCCACGGGCCTATATCTAGCTGTCAAGCCTAGCAGTTTTACCGGAAGTGCATTTCGGAATCACAAACCAAATTTTGATCTGGTTTTATTTTGGGTGATCTCAAAGTTTGTGATTGCACGATTTTATTATCAGTGAACAAATTCATTTGGCCAATAATCTTTTTACATAGGTATATATAGACATATTTAGTATATTACAAGAAAATTTAGTATTATTTCACAATATACTTATTTAAAAATGGTTGAATTGACTGCACTAAATTCCTCACCTTTTGAGACAATCCCCCCAAGTAATGAATTTTGGCTTTAGGGAAAGTTGTTTTGCTGACAGCTTATACATCATGTATCAATTAATCTCTATATGAAATTCATGTCATAAGACAACTTTTCTATAATTAGATGGACTACTTTCCTGGGCGTAGTAAACAGTTGTAAAAATTTGTCGTGTCTTAATCAAACCTTATGATTGCCCCTTTGCAATGCCGGATTGAGAACATATGAAGCCCTGTGCTAGTTAAGTTATGAGGCCCCCTTACTTAAGCCCTGAAGGAGATAGACCCGGTAGGCCTACACAGGCAGTCAGACATACATGCTCGGGAAAAATACGAATAGTTAAAATATTACGTTATATTAGGTCAGACATGTACACTGCGTCTTCAACAAACTACCCAAAGCCCCAACCCGCCCAACACTGTCTTACACAGGTCACACAATGAAACAGTCAAACTTTATAAAAAGAGAACAGACAGGGCAGTCAATACAGTCAACATCATGTAATTAAATCTAAACATCATTTAACGCATTGGTTCTCAACCTTTTCCCTACGACCATTTGATGAAAAAGCTTATTTTATGTTTTACTAATACATAATTTTATGAATTGTATTATAGAAATAGTATATGTATATGCTTTATTTGGAGTAAAACTAATTTAATGAAAATAAACCCGTATTTAACAACTAAATTCTATGGATCATTTATGTACACTAGTCAAATAATTATAGATTAATACATGGCCTTTTTCATATTGCCTTTGTTATCAAACAAAATACCAAGACAGTATCGCTATCAGCTTGTTTGCAAGGACAGTGTATGAAGACAGTGGTGTTTGCTGCGAGAGGGCGGGAGTCGTGGTGGCCGTAGTAGGCGTTACTAACAATATGGCAGTTTGTTATGTCAGTGTCAATTAAATCTGAAAGTAGACTGTTGTTAACTTGTAGAACCCTTGATATCAGCAAGGACGAATAGCTTTAATATGGATAACAAAAACTTAAGATAACGCCATCATAAATAAACTGCTATTCAGAAAAAAAGGTATATCGTATGTATGTATATAATATCAGCGGTGGTGTTGCAAATATATTTTACCAGAGTTGTGCACAGATAGATAATAATCAACAGGTATATAGAAGCATATAATTATTCAGGTGCTCAGATGTAACAGTATCTTAAAGGCCGGTTCACACGAGTGTCAAAAGCTCAGGCCACTTCATCTTGATCGATGTACGGGTGAGCACACAGACCACAGTTCCAAGGCAACTCGTCTTAATGTCTTTATGTTGTCTTCCGTTTGGGCAAGATCTTGCTTTTGAATAGGTGTTTCCACCCCTCACCAAATATTTCCTTATCCATTATTCTTATTTACACTTTATTTTATTATTATTATTATCACCATTTTTACTTTTATACTTTCAAAGGTTGCATACATCAGATAACGACCACATTACTTATTTAGGTTTCACATTTGTATTAAACAACAAGGAGTAACTACCCCTTTACTTTTATGTTATTTTGTTTCAAGTTGGAAAACAATCTTGATAATAAATTTCGGGATTTGCTGCAAAAGAACGTCAGTTTTTCTTCTCATTAAATTGTAGCTGGTCTACATATACAAGGACTTGAAGAATAAAGTTCTTAAAGTAAATTTCTATCAATAGCTACTTTGTGCTACTACATTCTTCTATAAGTGTCCAAATTGAACAGAACACCGTCAAATGTAAAATTGCACCACGTAAGCACGAATCCATCTTCAACTCTTTTTTTTGGCAAATAACCAGAGGCCCCTAATAATTTGGTTTCTATGGCACTGAGCCACTGCCATGACTGCCTGCTTTGTGGCACACTCCAATAGGCTATCAACTCTATCATTATGTCTGGAATCGCTCCGAAACAGAACGCCTTCAAATTTAAAATTGCACCACATAAGCAAAAATCCATCGTAGATTGTTTTTGGCAGGAAGATGAGGCCCCCCTTGTCAACGAGGACCTATGCTTAAGCACACCTAAGTACAATGGTAAATCCGGCACTGCCCCGTTAGTATCTTCAAATTCTTCTTGTGAGATATACACCCGCGGAAAATATAGAAACAGAGACATAATTAGCATTAATTAAAAATACATGTATATCTAATCCGAAAACAAATCCCCCCCCCCCCCCATTCTTTTATCTTTGGAGAGAAAACAACTTTCTCCCCATTTAAAATGTAACTGAGCATATTTAACGTTTAATGAAATGTTCTAAGTGAACAAAAATGGCAAACATTCCTTGATAAATAATTGAACCAAATTTCATAACTGTATGAATCTCAATATGAGAATACACAAGCATGCAGAGTTTTGATGCATTCCCATTTAAATCTAGGAGAAGTTAGTCGTTCAAACCTTTTGATGGAATAGCCGAAGTCAGAAGGGCAATGTCATCCAAATTTGGCGCCATTAATTATTATTATCGTCTGTTCACTTACAAATGAGACTTAAGAAATGGCATCACTAGATGATAAATTTCGTCCAACGTAAGATAAAATCACCTCGTGTCAACCAGGTAAAGTAGAGGAGTAACGCTTGTACGCAACAAGGGATATTACCAAGATTAAACTTGGACGACCAGGGGGTATCCAAGGGGATATCACAATGAGTAAGCTTGGACGGCTAGGGGATATTATCAATAGTTAGTGGTACGCCAATGGGATACCATCACGAGAAAGGGGATATCACAATGAGTAAGCTTGGACGGCTAGGGGATATTATCACGAGTTAGTGGTACGCCAATGGGATAACACCACGAGTAAGGGGATATCACAATGAGTAAGCTTGGACGGCTAAGGGGTATTATCAAAAGTTAGTGGTACGCCAATGGGATAACACCACGAGTAAGGGGATATCACAATGAGTAAGCTTGGACGACTAGGGGATATTATCAAGAGTTAGTGGTACGCCAATGGGATAACACCACGAGTAAGGGGATATCACAATGAGTAAGCTTGGACGGCTAGGGATATTATCAATAGTTAGTGGTACGCCAATGGGATACCATCACGAGTAAGGGGATATCACAATGAGTAAGCTTGGACGGCTAGGGGATATTATCACGAGTTAGTGGTACGCCAATGGGATAACACCACGAGTAAGGGGATATCACAATGAGTAAGCATGGACGGCTAGGGGATATTATCAAGAGTTAGTGGTACGCCAATGGGATACCACCACGAGTAAGGGGATATCACAATGAGTAAGCTTGGACGACTAGGGGATATTATCAAGAGTTAGTGGTACGCCAATGGGATAACACCACGAGTAAGGGGATATCACAATGAGTAAGCTTGGACGGCTAGGGGATATTATCAAGAGTTAGTGGTACGCCAATGGGATAACACCACGAGTAAGGGGATATCACAATGAGTAAGCTTGGACGGCTAAGGGGTATTATCAAAAGTTAGTGGTACGCCAATGGGATAACACCACGAGTAAGGGGATATCACAATGAGTAAGCTTGGACGACTAGGGGATATTATCAAGAGTTAGTGGTACGCCAATGGGATACCACCACGAGTAAGGGGATATCACAATGAGTAAGCTTGGACGGCTAGGGGATATTATCAAGAGTTAGTGGTACGCCAATGGGATACCACCACGAGTAAGGGGATATCACAATGAGTAAGCTTGGACGGCTAGGGGATATTATCAAGAGTTAGTGGTACGCCAATGGGATACCACCACGAGTAAGGGGATATCACAATGAGTAAGCTTGGACGGCTAGGGGATATTATCAAGACTTAGTGGTACGCCAATGGGATAACACCACGAGTAAGGGGATATCACAATGAGTAAGCTTGGACGGCTAGGGGATATTATCAAGAGTTAGTGGTACGCCAATGGGATACCACCACGAGTAAGGGGATATCACAATGAGTAAGCTTGGACGGCTAGGGGATATTATCAAGAGTTAGTGGTACGCCAATGGGATAACACCACGAGTAAGGGGATATCACAATGAGTAAGCTTGGACGGCTAGGGGATATTATCAAGAGTTAGTGGTACGCCAATGGGATACCACCACGAGTAAGGGGATATCACAATGAGTAAGCTTGGACGGCTAGGGGATATTATCAAGAGTTAGTAGTACGCCAATGGGATAACACCACGAGTAAGGGGATATCACAATGAGTAAGCTTGGACGGCTAGGGGATATTATCAAGAATTAGTGGTACACCAATGGGATAACACCACGAGTAAGGGGATATCACAATGAGTAAGCTTGGACGGCTAGGGGATATTATCAAGAGTTAGTAGTACGCCAATGGGATAACACCACGAGTAAGGGGATATCACAATGAGTAAGCTTGGACGGCTAGGGGATATTATCAAGAGTTAGTAGTACGCCAATGGGATAACACCACGAGTAAGGGGATATCACAATGAGTAAGCTTGGACGGCTAGGGGATATTATCAAGAATTAGTGGTACGCCAATGGGATAACACCACGAGTAAGGGGATATCACAATGAGTAAGCTTGGACGGCTAGGGATATTATCAAGAGTTAGTGGTACGCCAATGGGATAACACCACGAGTAAGGGGATATCACAATGAGTAAGCTTGGACGGCTAGGGATATTATCAAGAGTTAGTGGTACGCCAATGGGATACCACCACGAGTAAGGGGATATCACAATGAGTAAGCTTGGACGGCTAGGGGATATTATCAAGAGTTAGTGGTACGCCAATGGGATAACACCATGAGTAAGGGGATATCACAATGAGTAAGCTCGGACTGCTAGGGGATATTATCAAGAGTTAGTGGTACGCCAATGGGATAACACCACGAGTAAGGGGATATCACAATGAGTAAGCTTGGACGGCTAGGGGATATTATCAAGAGTTAGTCGTACGCCAATGGGATACCAACACGAGTAAGGGGATATCACAATGAGTAAGCTTGGACGGCTAGGGGATATTATCAAGAGTTAGTGGTACGCCAATGGGATAACACCACGAGTAAGGGGATATCACAATGAGTAAGCTCGGACTGCTAGGGGATATTATCAAGAGTTAGTGGTACGCCAATGGGATAACACCACGAGTAAGGGGATATCACAATGAGTAAGCTTGGACGGCTAGGGATATTATCAAGAGTTAGTGGTATGCCAATGGGATACCAACACGAGTAAGGGAATATCACAATGAGTAAGCTTGGACTGCTAGGGGATATTATCAAGAGTTAGTGGTACGCCAATGGGATAACACCACGAGTAAGGGGATATCACAATGAGTAAGCTTGGACGGCTAGGGGATATTATCAAGAATTAGTGGTACGCCAATGGGATAACACCACGAGTAAGGGGATATCACAATGAGTAAGCTTGGACGGCTAGGGATATTATCAAGAGTTAGTGGTGCGCCAATGGGATAACACCACGAGTAAGGGGATATCACAATGAGTAAGCTTGGACGGCTAGGGGATATTATCAAGAGTTAGTGGTACGCCAATGGGATAACACCACGAGTAAGGGGATATCACAATGAGTAAGCTTGGACGGCTAGGGATATTATCAAGAGTTAGTGGTACGCCAATGGGATATCAACACGAGTAAGGGGATATCACAATGAGTAAGCTTGGACGGCTAGGGGATATTATCAAGAGTTAGTGGTACGCCAATGGGATAACACCACGAGTAAGGGGATATCACAATGAGTAAGCTTGGACGGCTAGGGATATTATCAAGAGTTAGTGGTACGCCAATGGGATACCAACACGAGTAAGGGGATATCACAATGAGTAAGCTTGGACGGCTAGGGGATATTATCACGAGTTAGTGGTACGCCAATGGGATAACACCACGAGTAAGGGGATATCACAATGAGTAAGCTTGGACGGCTAGGGATATTATCAAGAGTTAGTGGTACGCCAATGGGATTCCACCACGAGTAAGGGGATATCACAATGAGTAAGCTTGGACGGCTAGGGGATATTATCAAGAGTTAGTGGTACGCCAATGGGATAACACCACGAGTAAGGGGATATCACAATGAGTAAGCTTGGACGGCTAGGGATATTATCAAGAGTTAGTGGTACGCCAATGGGATACCAACACGAGTAAGGGGATATCACAATGAGTAAGCTTGGACGGCTAGGGGATATTATCAAGAGTTAGTGGTACGCCAATGGGATAACACCACGAGTAAGGGGATATCACAATGAGTAAGCTTGGACGGCTAGGGATATTATCAAGAGTTAGTGGTACGCCAATGGGATACCACCACGAGTAAGGGGATATCACAATGAGTAAGCTTGGACAGCTAGGGGATATTATCAAGAGTTAGTAGTACGCCAATGGGATACCACCACGAGTAAGGGGATATCACAAAGATTGGACGGCTAGGGGATATTATCAAGAGTTAGTGGTACGCCAATGGGATACCACCACGAGTAAGGGGATATCACAAAGCTTGGACGGCTAGGGGATATCGCATAACGCAAACAGTACAGTGTCTATTTTACCCGATAATCACACATTACACACTCTCTTGTGTTTGCATCAGTTACGGGTTAATTTCTAGAACTACATCTAATATTCATATCACGGGTTTCCGCGTTAACCAGTTAAACAATCGAACCCTAAGCCTGATTGTTGAACCGTTTATCTATCTTGGAAAACCGTGGTATAAATGATTTGTAACCCGAAGCAATGTAATATTACATCTACATGTAGGTCATTGATTATTGCATGGCTCCGAAGCAATGTAATATTACATCTACATGTAGGTCATTGATTATTGCATGGCTCTGTAGCTGAGAGTAATAAAACTACAGTCCAGATTTAAAGTGTGAAATAGATCGTATCTGTGTGTACTATTTCATAGTTCTTAGCTTACATTCTGGTATGTAAACCATAAAGAGATCAAAGGAAAAGACGGCATTCATGTTGCAATATCATATAATGCTGTCATTGTTTAAAGTGAGAAGTATTTGTTCGGTGTGCTGATATGGTCGAATCGAGCACAAATGACAATCGGGAATTTGAATCAGAAAGACATCAGCCTGCCCTATGATATGCCACATTTAAGCACTTGATAACAACAGCGTAAGGCGATAAATAAACGTTAGTAAATATAGAGAGAATACCGAAGGGGCAATCAAAATAGACAATTCAGAGATACTGGCAACATAGGGTACACAAGACGAGGACAAACAAACCAAAAACACAACACAATATGTGTTGGACACCACTGTACACAAACACAAATAACGTGAATAATACACGATCCCTCCGACAAACAACTGCAGGTAAAGATGAACCGAACATCGTTTTTATGCGGTCATCGTAACGGACATCACAACACTGAACTCAAAACGTAGAGATACCTACTAATAATATGAATTTAGATTTGACTTTCTGGGCACCTTCTACCGATCAAAATAATCGCCGTATTTTTGAATTCCGCAAACACATTTCGTAAATATAGATCTGCTCCCAATAGAACATTGAGGACGAGACGAACATTATTGTATAGATAATGTCACGGTTCTTACACGACAACAACCCCCCGCAGCGTCTAATGAGCAATTGTTGGCCGCATGTGGCATTTTACAAGGCAAACTTGTTCTTGCATAATCTGATATGCTCGTTTTACGTCGACAATCTAAACTTCCGGGGCCGTATGGTAGTTGGAATTACATCTACCAATGCAATCAGTTGTGAGTTCGAATCCCGCTCATGGTGAGGTGTACTCGATATAGCATTATGTGATAAAGTTTGTCAGTGGCTTGCGGCAGGGCGACTACTCCGGTTTCCGCCATCAATAAAACTGATCTCCACGATATAACTGAAACATTGATGAAAGTGGGGTTAAACACCATAGCCATAACCTCTAAGCTTCCACCCATAGATTCATTCGAGTGTCACATATACCTACATGACGTATGGTTTGTATTTTATTGAAATACACCCACTTGATGTTAAACATCAATCAATATTGTTGAAATACTGCTCACTTGACGTTAAACATCAATCAATATTGTTGAAATACTGCCCACTTGATGTTAAACATCAATCAATATTGGTGAAATACTGCTCACTTGACGTTAAATATCAATCAATATTGTTGAAATACTGCTCACTTGACGCTAAACATCAATCAATATTGTTGAAATACTACCCACTTGACGTTAAACATCAATCAATATTGTTCAAATACTGCCCATTTGACGTTAAACATCAATCAATATTGTTGAAATACTGCTCACTTGACGTTAAACATCAATCAATATTGTTGAAATACTGCCCACTTGACGTTAAACATCAATCAATATTGTTGGAATACTGCTCACTTGACGTTAAACATCAATCAATATTGTTGAAATACTGCCCACTTGACATTAAACATCAATCAATATTGTTGGAATACTGCTCACTTGACGTTAAACATCAATCAATATTTTTGAAATACTGCCCACTTGACGTTAAACATCAATCAATATTGTTGAAATACTGCCCACTTGACGTTAAACATCAATCAATATTGTTGGAATACTGCCCACTTGACGTTAAACATCAATCAATATTGTTCAAATACTGCCCACTTGACGTTAAACATCAATCAATATTGTTGAAATACTGCCCACTTGACGTTAAACATCAATCAATATTGTTGAAATACTGCTCACTTGACGTTAAACATCAATCAATATTGTTGAAATACTGCTCACTTGACGTTAAACATCAATCAATATTGTTGAAATACTGCCCACTTGACGTTAAACATCAATCAATATTGTTGAAATACTGCTCACTTGACGAAACATCAATCAATATTGTTGATATACTGCCCACTTGACGTTAAACGTCAATCAATATTGTTGAAATACTGCCCACTTGACGTTAAACATCAATCAATATTGTTGAAATACTGCTCACTTGACGAAACATCAAACAATATTGTTGAAATACTGCTCACTTGACGAAACATCAATCAATATTGTTGAAATGCTGCCCACTTGAGGTTAAACGTCAATCAATATTGTTGAAATACTGCTCACTTGAGGTTAAACGTCAATCAATATTGTTGAAATACTGCTCACTTGAGGTTAAACGTCAATCAATATTGTTGAAATACTGCTCACTTGACTTTAGACATCAATCAATATTGTTGAAATACTGTCCACTTGACGTTAAACCTCAATAAATGGGTCATTCTCTGACAACTTTTACAATAGTTGGTAAAGACTGCAATTGTGTCCCATTAATATTATAGAAAAACAACAAACTTAAATTACAATAAAAGTTGATATGTCGTTTAGTCATGTTAAATTGTATTTTATTTCATTAAAAGATTTAAAATGTAATGTCCGATAGCAGGGACGATTATCTAAATCTTCAAAAATGCTGTTTCTTTATGCTTTATGTTTTAAAGGTTTAGTCATACCAGTAAACATTAAATAATAAAATTTATATATTTTTTATGTAAAAAATTTCTTTTATTTACTCTGAAATGTGTGTCCTATATGAATTTCTGTCTTTACCGTCAAGAAAATGTATTGTTGCAGAACGTATAATATACATGTGACTCTGAGATCGTAGTCACGTTGGTGCTTTCCTTTCTACTTCATCGATGTAAAGAAACAGTATCGTGGATCGACTGTCAGCAGGATTCAGAGAAACAAACCAGTATCTCCATTAAAATGTATTAGTACCTTTATTCAACGTCTCTACCAAACATAATAGAAGTCACCTTTAGAAATATTTTCTGCATTACACGGAATCAATACCGAAATGCGGAATTGTCTTTACCGTCTCAATTTCATATTACAATCATGACGGTAAAGACAACCACATACTTTTAATCACTTTTACTTAGCTTCAGAACTATTGTTGAGCACGGTTAAAGGTGTTATATTCAACCTCGTGCTTTTGATTTATACTGGTAGTTGTTATTATAAACCAAAATGTCTTTACCGTCACGCACGTTTTCTTTACCGTCACAAATATTCCTTTCCGTCACGAATTCAAAAATTTTTTTTTTTATATTATGTTTGTAATTATACAACATAAATTATGTAATCTTAAATGACGCTGTAGTAGCGCATCTATAACCCAGTTCAGTTATTTACCCACTGCTAATTACCGCTTTGGTATCTTTCAAACATTTATTACTAGTGGCCATTTTGTTGTTGATTTACCCACTGCTAATTACCGCTTTTGTATCTTTCAAATATTTATTATTAGTGGCCATTTGTGTTGTCGATTTACCCACTGCTTATTATCCCTTTGGTATCTTTCAAACATTTATTACTAGTGGCCATTGTGTTGTCGATTTACCCACTGCTTATTATCCCTTTGGTATATTTCAAACATTTATTACTAGTGGCCATTTTGTTGTTGATTTACCACTTTGGTACCAAATTCTTTTATCGAAATAACGTGGTGTCAAATGAAAGGCAAATTCAATAAGTAAGAAGAGAGACAAATGAAACCATACGTCAGCATGGTGTCAAAAAGAGGCAAATTAAACCATACGTATGGTGTCAAACAAGAGATATTTTTAACTAAAGCATACCATACATCAGCATGGTGTCAATTGAAGGCTAAATAAACCATACGTAAGCATGGTGTCAAAACTTGTATGACCAAGTGGGGTTGTAATTAGGTCCTCAATAAAATGAATGCGGAACTTTTCATAAATACTTTATTATTTACACCAGAATAAAGTTCTAAGGCAACGACAGATATTATAATTTGCTGGCAACGGCCTATATGTAAATCTCAGCTCAGCTTGTTCCGCATTGACAATATAATAAAGTTGCAGAGTTTATATAGCCAGATATCAAGATAAAACTGGTCAGAACTAGACAAAATACTATTCCCAAAGCAGTATGACCAATGGACAAAAGTGAGCAGAAATCAGAGTATTCACATTGGAAAGTTAAAGTCAATCAAGCATATAATAAAATTAGAACTGGACATGTAAACATCAAGTTAATTACTAATTTTAATACATATATAACAAAATTTAAATTATTATAATCATTATTAATTTGCTAAAAATATTAATAATGATAAGCACGGTATCAAAAATAAAACTATGCGTAAGCATAGTATCAAATGACATGTATCAAAAGGCAAAAATGTAATAATTCAATATAGTTACTACAAAATATAAATATACATAGCTACAAATAAAGTAAACCTACATATCTACTACATGTCAACTGTATATACAAATATTAAAAACAAAAAACTAACTGTTGAAACAAGTAACACTAAGTCCCCATATGGCACTGACAACAAGGAGAGTGGTGGAGAGGTGGTGGCAAAGTTTGAATCAAGAAAATTACAACAAGTCTGCAGCGTATGCAACTTGGTATCTTCAAACATTTATTACTAGAGGATATTGTGTTGTCGATTTACCCACTGTGTATTACCCCTTTGGTATCTTTCAAACATTTATTACTAGTGGAAATTGTGTTGTCGATTCACCCACTTCTAATTACCACTTTGGTATCTTTTTATAACTCACTTATATAATTTAAGTTGAATATGCATGTAAGATGATGAAGATCAGTAATTTGTAATTATCCAATTCAGTAAGTGTCGGCAAAGGAAAGGTTTTAAGAATTTGACGACAGGGCCATACCATATGAGTGCCAAATATTGAATACATACAAGTTAGGCAGTACACAAATACTAAGTACTGAAACCAGAGGCTCCCAGGAGCCTGTAATCGCTCACCTGGATCAAAGCTGCTTTCAATAACAACGCAACTGCACTGTGGCGGCCATCTTGGCGGGAGAGTACAACTGCGGGACACAATTCTGGAAGAGGACCATCCAATGACTATTCCATCAAAGTTTGGTTTTAATTGAGCTACTGGTTCCAGACAAGATGGTTTTTATGTGAATTTCCCATAGGGTCCTATGTTAAATTAAGTACAGCTGTGCAGCCATCTTGGTCAGAGGGCGGGACCACCAGACACAATTTTGGAAGAGGACCATCCAATGACTATTTTATCAAAGTTTGGTTCCAATTGAGCAACTGGTTCCAGACAAGAAGATTTTTATGTGAATTTCCCATAGGTTCCTATGTTAAACTAAGTTCGGCTGTGGGGGCCATCTTGGTCGAAGGACCGAACTGCCTGACATATTTTTGGAAGAGAACCATCCAATGACTATTTCATCAACATTTAGTTCTTATTGAGCAAATGGTTTCAAACAAGAAGATTTTTATGGGAATTTCCCATAAGGTCCAATGTTAAATTAAGTTCGGCTGTGGCGGCCATCTTGGTCGGAGGTCTGAAATGCCAGACATAAATTTAGAAGGGAACCACCCAAGGATCATTTCAGCAAAGTTTGGTTGAGATTGGCCTAGTAGTTTCAAAGGAGAAGATTTTTTTTAATTTCATCCCCCCTTTTTCTATTTTTAGCTTGGCGGCCATCTCGGTTGGAAATTGGGATCACCGGACACAATTTTGGAAGGGGGCCATCCAAGAATCATTTCAGCAAAGTTTGGTTGAGATTGGCTCAGTAGTTTCAGAGGAGAAGATTTTTAAAAAATTTCATCCCCTCTTTTTTCTAATTTGCATAATCAGCAAAAGTTCAAAGCTGATAAAAAATCCTGTAATACATGTTAAAAAGCTCATCATTATGCTTATACAGTTCAAATTTGGACACATTCTGGCTTAAAATAGAGCAGTTTTGGCCATTTGAAGAAATTTCTATTTTTTTTGTAACAGTGGCCATCTTGAATGGAGGGCGGGGCTGTCAGACACAATTTAGAAAGGTACCCACCCAGGGACCATCCCTGCCAGGTTTGGTTTAATTTGGTTCAGCGGTTTCAGAGGAGAAGATTTAAATGTGATCTTTTATCAAAATATGCCTAATTTGCATAATCTGTATATATCGGCTGAAAGAAAAATTTCACAGAAAAACCCGGAATATATGTTAAACTACTTCTTGCCATGTAGCTGCAGTTAAAATTTGAGCTCATTTTGACTTACACTAAAGCAGCAATGGACAATTAAAATTTCATCCCCTCTTTTTTCTTTTTTGAGCTTGGCGGCCATCTTGGTTGGAAGTCGGGATCACCGGACAAAATTTAGGAAGGGGGCCATCCAAGAATCATTTCCGCAAAGTTTGGTTGAGATTGGCTCAGTAGTTTCAGAGGAGAAGATTTTTTTAAATTTCATCCCCCCTTTTTCTAATTTGCATAATCGGTCAAATCGGCAAAAGTTCAAAGTTCATAAAAAATCCTGTAATATATGCTAAAAAGCTCATCATTATGCTTATACAGTTCAAATTTGGGCACATTCTGGCTTATAATAGAGCAGTTTTGGCCATTTGAAGAAATTTCTATTTTTAGTAACGGTGGCCATCTTGGATACAGGACGGCGCTGACGGACACAATTTTGAAAGGGACCCACCCAGGGACCATCCCTGCCAGGTTTGGTTTAATTTGGTTCAGCGGTTTCAGAGGAGATGATTTAAATGTGATATTTTATCAAAATATGCCTAATTTGCATAATCGGTATAAATCGCACTGAAAGAAAAATTTTAAACAAAAATCCCGAACACATGCTAAACTACTCCTTGCCATGTAGCTGCAGTTCAAATTTGAGCTCATTTTGACTTATACTAAAGCAGCAATGGACAATTGAAGAAATTTCTATTTTTAGTAACATCAGCCATCTTGAATGGAGGGCAGGGCTGTTGGACACAATTTTGAAAGGGACCCACCCAGGAACCATCCCTGCCAGGTTTGGTTTAATTTGGTTCAGCGGTTTCAGAGGAGAAGATTTAAATGTGATCTTTTATCAAAATATGCCTATTTGCATAATCGGTATATATCGGCTGAAAGAAAAATTTTACAGAAAAACCCGGAATATATGTTAAACTACTCCTTGCCATGTAGCTGCAGTTAAAATTTGAGCTCATTTTGACTTACACTAAAGCAGCAATGGACAATTAAAATTTCATCCCCCCTTTTTTCTATATTGAGCTTGGCGGCCATCTTGGTTGGAAGTCAGGATCACCGGACACAATTTTGGAAGGGGGCCATCCAAGGACCATTCCATCAAAGTTTGGTTGCAATTGGCCCAGTGGTTTCTGAGGAGAAGATTAAAATGTGAAATGTTGACGACGTACGACGGACGAAAAGTGATGACAATAGCTCACCTGGCCTAAAGGCCAGGTGAGCTAAAAACAAATGTTTATTAAAATCATACTAAACTAGTTATATACAACATGGCAACTGGGTACTTATACAACTGCATAGTAAACCTAAATGAAAACAAAGAATCATGTCCATACAAAGGGAGACTACTCAATTAATTCTTGAAAACTTGGGAATGAGAGAAAAAATTCTTTCAAATTTACCAATTTTTTTTATCTAAATAGCCTGGTGTCAAATGAAAGGCAAATTCAATAAGTAAGAAGAGAGACAAATGAAACCATACGTCAGCATGGTGTCAAAAAGAGGCAAATTAAGTATGGTGTCAAACAAGAGATATTTTTAACTAAAGCATACCATACGTCAGCATGGTGTCAATTGAAGGCTAAATAAACCATACGTAAGCATGGTGTCAAAACTTGTATGACCAAGTGGGGTTGTAATTAGGTCCTCAATAAAATGAATGCGGAACTTTTCATAAATACTTTATTATTTACACCAGAATAAAGTTCTAAGGCAACGACAGATATTATAATTTGCTGGCAACGGCCTATATGTAAATCTCAGCTCAGCTTGTTCCGCATTGACAATATAATAAAGTTGCAGAGTTTATATAGCCAGATATCAAGATAAAACTGGTCAGAACTAGACAAAATACTATTCCCAAAGCAGTATGACCAATGGACAAAAGTGAGCAGAAATCAGAGTATTCACATTGGAAAGTTAAAGTCAATCAAGCATATAATAAAATTAGAACTGGACATGTAAACATCAAGTTAATTACTAATTTTAATACATATATAACAAAATTTAAATTATTATAATCTTTATTAATTTGCTAAAAATATTAATAATGATAAGCACGGTATCAAAAATAAAACTATGCGTAAGCATAGTATCAAATGACATGTATCAAAAGGCAAAAATGTAATAATTCAATATAGTTACTACAAAATATAAATATACATAGCTACAAATAAAGTAAACCTACATATCTACTACATGTCAACTGTATATACAAATATTAAAAACAAAAAACTAACTGTTGAAACAAGTAACACTAAGTCCCCATATGGCACTGACAACAAGGAGAGTGGTGGAGAGGTGGTGGCAAAGTTTGAATCAAGAAAATTACAACAAGTCTGCAGCGTATGCAACTTGGTATCTTCAAACATTTATTACTAGAGGATATTGTGTTGTCGATTTACCCACTGTGTATTACCCCTTTGGTATCTTTCAAACATTTATTACTAGTGGAAATTGTGTTGTCGATTCACCCACTTCTAATTACCACTTTGGTATCTTTTTATAACTCACTTATATAATTTAAGTTGAATATGCATGTAAGATGATGAAGATCAGTAATTTGTAATTATCCAATTCAGTAAGTGTCGGCAAAGGAAAGGTTTTAAGAATTTGACGACAGGGCCATACCATATGAGTGCCAAATATTGAATACATACAAGTTAGGCAGTACACAAATACTAAGTACTGAAACCAGAGGCTCCCAGGAGCCTGTAATCGCTCACCTGGATCAAAGCTGCTTTCAATAACAACGCAACTGCACTGTGGCGGCCATCTTGGCGGGAGAGTACAACTGCGGGACACAATTCTGGAAGAGGACCATCCAATGACTATTCCATCAAAGTTTGGTTTTAATTGAGCTACTGGTTCCAGACAAGATGGTTTTTATGTGAATTTCCCATAGGGTCCTATGTTAAATTAAGTACAGCTGTGCAGCCATCTTGGTCAGAGGGCGGGACCACCAGACACAATTTTGGAAGAGGACCATCCAATGACTATTTTATCAAAGTTTGGTTCCAATTGAGCAACTGGTTCCAGACAAGAAGATTTTTATGTGAATTTCCCATAGGTTCCTATGTTAAACTAAGTTCGGCTGTGGGGGCCATCTTGGTCGAAGGACCGAACTGCCTGACATATTTTTGGAAGAGAACCATCCAATGACTATTTCATCAACATTTAGTTCTTATTGAGCAAATGGTTTCAAACAAGAAGATTTTTATGGGAATTTCCCATAAGGTCCAATGTTAAATTAAGTTCGGCTGTGGCGGCCATCTTGGTCGGAGGTCTGAAATGCCAGACATAAATTTAGAAGGGAACCACCCAAGGATCATTTCAGCAAAGTTTGGTTGAGATTGGCCTGGTAGTTTCAAAGGAGAAGATTTTTTTTAATTTCATCCCCCCTTTTTCTATTTTTAGCTTGGCGGCCATCTCGGTTGGAAATTGGGATCACCGGACACAATTTTGGAAGGGGGCCATCCAAGAATCATTTCAGCAAAGTTTGGTTGAGATTGGCTCAGTAGTTTCAGAGGAGAAGATTTTAAAAAAATTTCATCCCCTCTTTTTTCTAATTTGCATAATCAGCAAAAGTTCAAAGCTGATAAAAAATCCTGTAATACATGTTAAAAAGCTCATCATTATGCTTATACAGTTCAAATTTGGGCACATTCTGGCTTAAAATAGAGCAGTTTTGGCCATTTGAAGAAATTTCTATTTTTTTTGTAACAGTGGCCATCTTGAATGGAGGGCGGGGCTGTCAGACACAATTTAGAAAGGTACCCACCCAGGGACCATCCCTGCCAGGTTTGGTTTAATTTGGTTCAGCGGTTTCAGAGGAGAAGATTTAAATGTGATCTTTTATCAAAATATGCCTAATTTGCATAATCTGTATATATCGGCTGAAAGAAAAATTTCACAGAAAAACCCGGAATATATGTTAAACTACTTCTTGCCATGTAGCTGCAGTTAAAATTTGAGCTCATTTTGACTTACACTAAAGCAGCAATGGACAATTAAAATTTCATCCCCTCTTTTTTCATTTTTGAGCTTGGCGGCCATCTTGGTTGGAAGTCGGGATCACCGGACAAAATTTAGGAAGGGGGCCATCCAAGAATCATTTCCGCAAAGTTTGGTTGAGATTGGCTCAGTAGTTTCAGAGGAGAAGATTTTTTTAAATTTCATCCCCCCTTTTTCTAATTTGCATAATCGGTCAAATCGGCAAAAGTTCAAAGTTCATAAAAAATCCTGTAATATATGCTAAAAAGCTCATCATTATGCTTATACAGTTCAAATTTGGGCACATTCTGGCTTATAATAGAGCAGTTTTGGCCATTTGAAGAAATTTCTATTTTTAGTAACGGTGGCCATCTTGGATACAGGACGGCGCTGACGGACACAATTTTGAAAGGGACCCACCCAGGGACCATCCCTGCCAGGTTTGGTTTAATTTGGTTCAGCGGTTTCAGAGGAGATGATTTAAATGTGATATTTTATCAAAATATGCCTAATTTGCATAATCGGTATAAATCGCACTGAAAGAAAAATTTTAAACAAAAATCCCGAACACATGCTAAACTACTCCTTGCCATGTAGCTGCAGTTCAAATTTGAGCTCATTTTGACTTATACTAAAGCAGCAATGGACAATTGAAGAAATTTCTATTTTTAGTAACATCAGCCATCTTGAATGGAGGGCAGGGCTGTTGGACACAATTTTGAAAGGGACCCACCCAGGAACCATCCCTGCCAGGTTTGGTTTAATTTGGTTCAGCGGTTTCAGAGGAGAAGATTTAAATGTGATCTTTTATCAAAATATGCCTATTTGCATAATCGGTATATATCGGCTGAAAGAAAAATTTTACAGAAAAACCCGGAATATATGTTAAACTACTCCTTGCCATGTAGCTGCAGTTAAAATTTGAGCTCATTTTGACTTACACTAAAGCAGCAATGGACAATTAAAATTTCATCCCCCCTTTTTTCTATATTGAGCTTGGCGGCCATCTTGGTTGGAAGTCAGGATCACCGGACACAATTTTGGAAGGGGGCCATCCAAGGACCATTCCATCAAAGTTTGGTTGCAATTGGCCCAGTGGTTTCTGAGGAGAAGATTAAAATGTGAAATGTTGACGACGTACGACGGACGAAAAGTGATGACAATAGCTCACCTGGCCTAAAGGCCAGGTGAGCTAAAAACAAATGTTTATTAAAATCATACTAAACTAGTTATATACAACATGGCAACTGGGTACTTATACAACTGCATAGTAAACCTAAATGAAAACAAAGAATCATGTCCATACAAAGGAGACTACTCAATTAATTCTTGAAAACTTGGGAATGAGAGAAAAAATTCTTTCAAATTTACCAATTTTTTTTATCTAAATAGCCTGGTGTCAAATGAAAGGCAAATTCAATAAGTAAGAAGAGAGACAAATGAAACCATACGTCAGCATGGTGTCAAAAAGAGGCAAATTAAGTATGGTGTCAAACAAGAGATATTTTTAACTAAAGCATACCATACGTCAGCATGGTGTCAATTGAAGGCTAAATAAACCATACGTAAGCATGGTGTCAAAACTTGTATGACCAAGTGGGGTTGTAATTAGGTCCTCAATAAAATGAATGCGGAACTTTTCATAAATACTTTATTATTTACACCAGAATAAAGTTCTAAGGCAACGACAGATATTATAATTTGCTGGCAACGGCCTATATGTAAATCTCAGCTCAGCTTGTTCCGCATTGACAATATAATAAAGTTGCAGAGTTTATATAGCCAGATATCAAGATAAAACTGGTCAGAACTAGACAAAATACTATTCCCAAAGCAGTATGACCAATGGACAAAAGTGAGCAGAAATCAGAGTATTCACATTGGAAAGTTAAAGTCAATCAAGCATATAATAAAATTAGAACTGGACATGTAAACATCAAGTTAATTACTAATTTTAATACATATATAACAAAATTTAAATTATTATAATCTTTATTAATTTGCTAAAAATATTAATAATGATAAGCACGGTATCAAAAATAAAACTATGCGTAAGCATAGTATCAAATGACATGTATCAAAAGGCAAAAATGTAATAATTCAATATAGTTACTACAAAATATAAATATACATAGCTACAAATAAAGTAAACCTACATATCTACTACATGTCAACTGTATATACAAATATTAAAAACAAAAAACTAACTGTTGAAACAAGTAACACTAAGTCCCCATATGGCACTGACAACTAGGAGAGTGGTGGAGAGGTGGTGGCAAAGTTTGAATCAAGAAAATTACAACAAGTCTGCAGCGTATGCAACTTGGTATCTTCAAACATTTATTACTAGAGGATATTGTGTTGTCGATTTACCCACTGTGTATTACCCCTTTGGTATCTTTCAAACATTTATTACTAGTGGAAATTGTGTTGTCGATTCACCCACTTCTAATTACCACTTTGGTATCTTTTTATAACTCACTTATATAATTTAAGTTGAATATGCATGTAAGATGATGAAGATCAGTAATTTGTAATTATCCAATTCAGTAAGTGTCGGCAAAGGAAAGGTTTTAAGAATTTGACGACAGGGCCATACCATATGAGTGCCAAATATTGAATACATACAAGTTAGGCAGTACACAAATACTAAGTACTGAAACCAGAGGCTCCCAGGAGCCTGTAATCGCTCACCTGGATCAAAGCTGCTTTCAATAACAACGCAACTGCACTGTGGCGGCCATCTTGGCGGGAGAGTACAACTGCGGGACACAATTCTGGAAGAGGACCATCCAATGACTATTCCATCAAAGTTTGGTTTTAATTGAGCTACTGGTTCCAGACAAGATGGTTTTTATGTGAATTTCCCATAGGGTCCTATGTTAAATTAAGTACAGCTGTGCAGCCATCTTGGTCAGAGGGCGGGACCACCAGACACAATTTTGGAAGAGGACCATCCAATGACTATTTTATCAAAGTTTGGTTCCAATTGAGCAACTGGTTCCAGACAAGAAGATTTTTATGTGAATTTCCCATAGGTTCCTATGTTAAACTAAGTTCGGCTGTGGGGGCCATCTTGGTCGAAGGACCGAACTGCCTGACATATTTTTGGAAGAGAACCATCCAATGACTATTTCATCAACATTTAGTTCTTATTGAGCAAATGGTTTCAAACAAGAAGATTTTTATGGGAATTTCCCATAAGGTCCAATGTTAAATTAAGTTCGGCTGTGGCGGCCATCTTGGTCGGAGGTCTGAAATGCCAGACATAAATTTAGAAGGGAACCACCCAAGGATCATTTCAGCAAAGTTTGGTTGAGATTGGCCTGGTAGTTTCAAAGGAGAAGATTTTTTTTAATTTCATCCCCCCTTTTTCTATTTTTAGCTTGGCGGCCATCTCGGTTGGAAATTGGGATCACCGGACACAATTTTGGAAGGGGGCCATCCAAGAATCATTTCAGCAAAGTTTGGTTGAGATTGGCTCAGTAGTTTCAGAGGAGAAGATTTTTAAAAAATTTCATCCCCTCTTTTTTCTAATTTGCATAATCAGCAAAAGTTCAAAGCTGATAAAAAATCCTGTAATACATGTTAAAAAGCTCATCATTATGCTTATACAGTTCAAATTTGGGCACATTCTGGCTTAAAATAGAGCAGTTTTGGCCATTTGAAGAAATTTCTATTTTTTTTGTAACAGTGGCCATCTTGAATGGAGGGCGGGGCTGTCAGACACAATTTAGAAAGGTACCCACCCAGGGACCATCCCTGCCAGGTTTGGTTTAATTTGGTTCAGCGGTTTCAGAGGAGAAGATTTAAATGTGATCTTTTATCAAAATATGCCTAATTTGCATAATCTGTATATATCGGCTGAAAGAAAAATTTCACAGAAAAACCCGGAATATATGTTAAACTACTTCTTGCCATGTAGCTGCAGTTAAAATTTGAGCTCATTTTGACTTACACTAAAGCAGCAATGGACAATTAAAATTTCATCCCCTCTTTTTTCTTTTTTGAGCTTGGCGGCCATCTTGGTTGGAAGTCGGGATCACCGGACAAAATTTAGGAAGGGGGCCATCCAAGAATCATTTCCGCAAAGTTTGGTTGAGATTGGCTCAGTAGTTTCAGAGGAGAAGATTTTTTTAAATTTCATCCCCCCTTTTTCTAATTTGCATAATCGGTCAAATCGGCAAAAGTTCAAAGTTCATAAAAAATCCTGTAATATATGCTAAAAAGCTCATCATTATGCTTATACAGTTCAAATTTGGGCACATTCTGGCTTATAATAGAGCAGTTTTGGCCATTTGAAGAAATTTCTATTTTTAGTAACGGTGGCCATCTTGGATACAGGACGGCGCTGACGGACACAATTTTGAAAGGGACCCACCCAGGGACCATCCCTGCCAGGTTTGGTTTAATTTGGTTCAGCGGTTTCAGAGGAGATGATTTAAATGTGATATTTTATCAAAATATGCCTAATTTGCATAATCGGTATAAATCGCACTGAAAGAAAAATTTTAAACAAAAATCCCGAACACATGCTAAACTACTCCTTGCCATGTAGCTGCAGTTCAAATTTGAGCTCATTTTGACTTATACTAAAGCAGCAATGGACAATTGAAGAAATTTCTATTTTTAGTAACATCAGCCATCTTGAATGGAGGGCAGGGCTGTTGGACACAATTTAGAAAGGGACCCACCCAGGAACCATCCCTGCCAGGTTTGGTTTAATTTGGTTCAGCGGTTTCAGAGGAGAAGATTTAAATGTGATCTTTTATCAAAATATGCCTATTTGCATAATCGGTATATATCGGCTGAAAGAAAAATTTTACAGAAAAACCCGGAATATATGTTAAACTACTCCTTGCCATGTAGCTGCAGTTAAAATTTGAGCTCATTTTGACTTACACTAAAGCAGCAATGGACAATTAAAATTTCATCCCCCCTTTTTTCTATATTGAGCTTGGCGGCCATCTTGGTTGGAAGTCAGGATCACCGGACACAATTTTGGAAGGGGGCCATCCAAGGACCATTCCATCAAAGTTTGGTTGCAATTGGCCCAGTGGTTTCTGAGGAGAAGATTAAAATGTGAAATGTTGACGACGTACGACGGACGAAAAGTGATGACAATAGCTCACCTGGCCTAAAGGCCAGGTGAGCTAAAAACAAATGTTTATTAAAATCATACTAAACTAGTTATATACAACATGGCAACTGGGTACTTATACAACTGCATAGTAAACCTAAATGAAAACAAAGAATCATGTCCATACAAAGGGAGACTACTCAATTAATTCTTGAAAACTTGGGAATGAGAGAAAAAATTCTTTCAAATTTACCAATTTTTTTTATCTAAATAGCCTGGTGTCAAATGAAAGGCAAATTCAATAAGTAAGAAGAGAGACAAATGAAACCATACGTCAGCATGGTGTCAAAAAGAGGCAAATTAAGTATGGTGTCAAATAAGAGATATTTTTAACTAAAGCATACCATACGTCAGCATGGTGTCAATTGAATGCTAAATAAACTATGCATAAGCATGGTGTCAAAATTTGTATGACCAAGTGGGGTTGTAATTAGGTCCTCAATAAAATAAATGGGGAACTTTTCATAAATACTTTATCATTTACATCAGAATAAAGTTTTTAGGCAATGACAGATCTTATAATTTGCTGGCAACGGCCTATGTGTAAATCTCAGCTCAGCTTGTTCTGCATTGACAATATAATAAAGTTGCAGAATTTATATAGCCAGATATCAAGATAAAACTGGTCAGAACTAGACAAAAATACTATTCCTAAAGCAGTATGACCAATGGACAAAAGTGAGCAGAAATCAGAGTATTCACATTGGAAAGTTAAAGTCAATCAAGCATATAATAAAATTAGAACTGGACATGTAAACATCAAGTTAATTACTAATTTTAATACATATATAACAAAATGTAAATTATTATAATCATTATTAATTTGCTAAAAATATCAATAATGAACATGTCCACACTTGAAAATTAAACCATATGTTAGCATGGCATAAAAATAAAAGTAAAATAAACTATACATACACAAACAACAAAATCTCAAAAATGAAAATTAAACCATACGTCAGCATGGTGTCAAGTGAAAGGCTAATTAAACCATAAGTCAGCATGGTGTCAAATGAAAGGCTCATTAAACCGTACGTCAGCATGGTGGTAAATGAAAGGCTAATTTAACCATACGGAAGCACGGTATCAAAAATAAAACTATGCGCAAGCATAGTATCAAATGACATGCATCAAAAGGCAAAAATGTAATAATTCAATATAGTTACTACAAAATATAAAAATACATAGCTACAAATAAAGTAAACCTACATATCTACTACATGTCAACTGTATACAAATATTAAAAACAAAAAACTAACTGTTGAAACAAGCAACACTGAGTCCCCATATGGCACAGGCAACAAGGAGAGTGGTGGGTAGGTGGTGGAAAAGTTTGAATCAACAAAATTACTACAAGTCTGCAGCGTATGCAACTTGGTATCTTCAAACATTTATTACTAGTGGACATTGTGTTGTTGATTTACCCACTGCTTATTACCCCTTTCGTATCTTTCAAACATTTATTACTAGTGGACATTGTATTGTCGATTTACACACTTCTAATTACCGCTTTGGTATCTTTCAAACATTTATTACTAGTGGACATTGTGTTGTTGATTTACCCACTGCTTATTACCCCTTTGGTATCTTTCAAACATTTATTACTAGTGGACATTGTATTGTCGATTTACCCACTGCTTATTACCCCTTTGGTATCTTTCAAACATTTATTACTAGATTAGACAGAACTAATTCAATGGTAACATAGCTATTTTATTGTTCTGTTTACATGATTGGCTATGTAAATTATGAACTACATTATAGTTGCCAAAGGTATCAGGTCAAATCGGCACCTGGTCATTTCGGCACCTAAAGTTTGAATATTTCGGCACCCGGTCATGGTCAAGTCAGCATCGGTATCTATAATAATATATAGTAATAAAAGTACACATTGTCTAGTCTGCGAATAGCATTCAGGGCTTCTCTCGTGCAACTCACGGATACATAAAGTTAGGAATAGAGGTGTTTCGTCTAAAATTAGAAATCCCGTTAATCTGTACCCGTGAACGAGAAACACGAAGACTGGTATTACCGTCTTATCTCTAAGGTATGTCCGGTGAGTAAATATTAACATGTTGGGTACAAGCAGAATATTTGTAAAATCACAGTAAGCGGAAAGAAATCAACGTAGATGTCAAGATTAGACAACCAGGAGAACAGCCAGTCTGCTTTAAGACAGGAACAGTCTACCTTTCACAAGCACTAGGGTTCACACCCGGTAGTTTGGTGGTGTCTGTGATTGTTCTCTCCTGGTAATTTGGTGGTGTCTGTGATTGTTCTCCCCCGGTAGTTTGGTGGTGTCTGTGATTGTTCTCCCCAGTAGTTTGGTGGTGTCTGTGATTGTTCTCCCCCGGTAGTTTGGTGGTGTCTGTGATTGTTCTCCCCCGGTAGCTTGGTGGTGTCCGTGATTGTTCTCCCCCAGTAGTTTGGTGGTTTCTGTGATTGTTATACCCTGGTAGCTTGGTGGTGTCTGTGATTGTTTTCCTGCGGTAGTTTGGTGGTGTCTGTGATTGTTCTTCCCTGGTAGTTTGGTGGTGTCTGTGATTGCTCTCCCCCAGTAGTTTGATGGTGTCTATGATAGTTCTCCCCAGTAGTTTGGTGGTGTCTGTGATTGTTCTCCCCCGGTAGATTGGTGGTGTTTGTGATTGTTCTCCCCTGGTAGTCTGGTGGTGTCGGTGATTGTTCTCCTTGGTAGTTTGGTGATGTCTGTCATTGTTCTCCCCCGCTAGTTTGGTGGTGTCTGTCATTGTTCTCCTCCGGTAGTTTGGTGGTGTCTGTGATTGTTCTCCCCCGGTAGTTTGGTGGTGTCTGTGATTGTTCTCCCCAGTAGTTTGGTGGTGTCTGTGATTGTTCTCCCCCGGTAGTTTGGTGGTGTCTGTGATTGTTCTCCCCCGGTAGCTTGGTGGTGTCCGTGATTGTTCTCCCCCAGTAGTTTGGTGGTTTCTGTGATTGTTATACCCTGGTAGCTTGGTGGTGTCTGTGATTGTTTTCCTGCGGTAGTTTGGTGGTGTCTGTGATTGTTCTTCCCTGGTAGTTTGGTGGTGTCTGTGATTGCTCTCCCCCAGTAGTTTGATGGTGTCTATGATAGTTCTCCCCAGTAGTTTGGTGGTGTCTGTGATTGTTCTCCCCCGGTAGATTGGTGGTGTTTGTGATTGTTCTCCCCTGGTAGTCTGGTGGTGTCGGTGATTGTTCTCCTTGGTAGTTTGGTGATGTCTGTCATTGTTCTCCCCCGCTAGTTTGGTGGTGTCTGTCATTGTTCTCCTCCGGTAGTTTGGTGGTGTCTGTGATTGTTCTTCCCCGGTAGTTTGGTGGTGTCTGTGATTATTCTCCCCCGGTAGTTTGGTGGTGTCCGTGATTGTTCTCCCCCAGTAGTTTGGTGGTTTCTGTGATTGTTATACCCTGGTAGCTTGGTGGTGTCTGTGATTGTTTTCCTGCGGTAGTTTGGTGGTGTCTGTGATTGTTCTTCCCCGGTAGTTTGGTGGTGTCTGTGATTGCTCTCCCCCAGTAGTTTGATGGTGTCTATGATTGTTATACCCTGGTAGCTTGGTGGTGTCTGTGATTGTTTTCCAGCGGTAGTTTGGTGATGTCTGTCATTGTTCTCCCCCGCTAGTTTGGTGGTGTCTGTCATTGTTCTCCTCCGGTAGTTTGGTGGTGTCTGTGATTGTTCTTCCCCGGTAGTTTGGTGGTGTCCGTGATTATTCTCCCCCGGTAGTTTGGTGGTGTCCGTGATTGTTCTCCCCCAGTAGTTTGGTGGTTTCTGTGATTGTTATACCCTGGTAGCTTGGTGGTGTCTGTGATTGTTTTCCTGCGGTAGTTTGGTGGTGTCTGTGATTGTTCTTCCCCGGTAGTTTGGTGGTGTCTGTGATTGCTCTCCCCCAGTAGTTTGATGGTGTCTATGATTGTTATACCCTGGTAGCTTGGTGGTGTCTGTGATTGTTTTCCAGCGGTAGTTTGGTGATGTCTGTCATTGTTCTCCCCCGCTAGTTTGGTGGTGTCTGTCATTGTTCTCCTCCGGTAGTTTGGTGGTGTCTGTGATTGTTCTTCCCCGGTAGTTTGGTGGTGTCCGTGATTATTCTCCCCCGGTAGTTTGGTGGTGTCCGTGATTGTTCTCCCCCAGTAGTTTGGTGGTTTCTGTGATTGTTATACCCTGGTAGCTTGGTGGTGTCTGTGATTGTTTTCCTGCGGTAGTTTGGTGGTGTCTGTGATTGTTCTTCCCCGGTAGTTTGGTGGTGTCTGTGATTGCTCTCCTCCAGTAGTTTGATGGTGTCTATGATTGTTCTCCCCAGTAGTTTGGTGGTGTCTGTGATTGTTCTCCCCCGGTAGATTGGTGGTGTTTGTGATTGTTCTCCCCTGGTAGTCTGGTGGTGTCGGTGATTGTTCTCCTCGGTAGTTTGGTGATGTCTGTCATTGTTCTCCCCCTCTAGTTTGGTGGTGTCTGTCATTGTTCTCCTCCGGTAGTTTGGTGGTGTCTGTGATTGTTCTCCCTCGGTAGTCTGGTGGTGTCTGTGATTGTTCTCCTCGGTAGTTTGGTGGTGTCTGTGATTGTTCTCCTCCGGTAGTTTGGTGGTGTCTGTGATTGTTCTCCCCGGGTAGTTTGGTGGTGTCTGTGATTGTTCTCCCCGGGTAGTTTGGTGGTGTCTGTGATTGTTCTCCTCCGGTAGTTTGGTGGTGTATGTGATTGTTTTCCCTCGGTAGTCTGGTAGTGTCTGTGATTGTTCTCCTCTGTAGTTTGGTGGTGTCTGTGATTGTTCTCCCTTGGTAGTTGTGTGGTGTCTGTGATTGTTCTCGCCTGGTAGTTTGGTGGTGTCTGTGATTGTTCTCCCCCGGTAGTCTGGTGGTGTCTGTAATTGTTCTCCTCGGTAGTTTGGTGATGTCTGTGATTGTTCTCCCCCGGTAGTTGTGTGGTGTCTGTGATTGTTCTCCCCCGGTAGTTTGGTGATGTTTGTGATTGTTCTCCCCCGGTAGTTTGGTAGTGTCTGTGATTGTTCTCCCACTGTAGTTTGGTGGTGTCTGTGATTGTTCTCCCCCTGTAGTTTGGTGGAGTCGGTGATTGTTCTCCCCCGGTAGTTTGGTGGTATCCGTGTTATTTTTCTGTGTTTTGGTTTTGTTTTGCTTGTCTTCGTTCTGTGTCTTGTGTGTCCAATGTCTCTGGATTGTCCATAGTCGTGATGAACTCTTCGGTTTTCTCTTACTTTTATATGAAGTAAGTAAGAAGATACATATCTGAGAATGATATTGTATTATAAATCAAAAGTAATTTCAGTTTACACATTTTACAGTTAGGCCAACAAATAATATATGTGTGTTTAGGGCTTCATCCGTTAAAAAAAATAGGGTAGGTAGGTAGGGAATTTTTTTTTTCCAAAATATTTTTTCATTAAGTTAATGGGGAAGAAATCCAAAGTTTAACGTGCTTAAGCCAAAATGAAAATAAAAATGTTGGGGTAGGCATTATTGAGAGCAAAAAAATAGGGTAGGTAGGGAAACCCTAAACACACATTTTTTTTGTTGGCCTTACTATATGTAAATTTAAATTCAATATAAATGCAACTATAAATTAAAGTCTACATTAATTAAAATATTCAACTTTAAATTCAATATAATTCAACTATAAATTAAAGTCTACATTAATTTAAATATTCAACTTTAAATTCAATATAAATTCAACTATAAATTAAAGTCTATATTAATTAAAATATTCAAATTTAAATTCAATATAAATTCAACTATAAATTAGTCTATATTAATTAAAATATGCAAATTTAAATTCAATATAAATTCAACTATAAATTAAAGTCTACATTAATTAAGTATTCAGTATTATTTCAAATTACATATACAATAAATGCAGTTAAAAGTCTATATAATTTTATATTGACTCATTGAAAATGGTAATCACCGGTTAGACATGTAAAAATATGGGAAACCATGGGTACTGTGGCGGAAGTGACGTGCTTTACTGTTTTAGCAATTCATAATCTTTCAAATGTATGTAATTGTATATCATCAATACAAAAAAACATCAATCTGTAATATATTCAACTAGAATTTAAAGTTTATATTAATTAAGTATTCAGTTTTATTTCAAATTACAAATGCAATAGGTGCCCTCGTGACGTGATCGTATGGTAGTTGGATTTACAACTACCTGTGCAATCAGTGTCTATCACCACTAAAAGTTTTGAGTTCAAACCCTGTTCATGGTGAGGTGTACTCGATATGTGATAAAGTTTGTCAGTGATTTGCGACAGGTCGGTGGTTTTTTCTGGGTACTGCGTTTTCCTTCACCAATAAAACTGACTGCCACGATATAACTGAAATATTATTAAAAGTGGCATTAAACAACAAAACCAAACCAAAAATACAATAAGTGCTGTTAATCTATATTACTAAATTCTATTATAACACATTGTAGATTTCAACTAAGTCATTTTTTAAATAATAAAAAAATGTATTCAATGCCTTAGATTTAATATGGTAAATGTCACGCGTTACTTTTTTAGAATTTAAAATAGAACATTTGTGATAGAATTCCCTGTTCTAAAAAAAGAAACATGTGACATTTTAATTATGCAGAGTTGACATAGAAACAGAAAACACCTGCTGAGATTGTATTGAAAACAGAATTAAAAAATAGATAGATAAAACAAAATAATAATACTTAGTACAGAAATGTGACAGGCACATGCAGGGTTTAGATTTAGATTTTGTTTATCTTTTTATAAGAGTGTGAACTTATTGTTATTCTTTACTAGCGTTCCTTATTTATATTTTGTAGATTTATTAGATATGAAATACAATCTTAGGACTTTTTTATATTGTTTGACAAAACAGCTTCCAATCCACATTATTTACCGGTTTACATGAAAGTAAATTATTCGTTAAATATTGTCTTCTCCCGCGGGAACTGTTTTCCTATAATGTTGTTTGGTGATGCATAGCTCCTGAGCCAATGTTTCAAACTGGTATAGTTCCCGTCGCTAGGTTTAGTCACCCGTTGTCAAAGATTAAGCATAGACTGTTCAAATATAGTAAACAATAATCATCCAATCAAAATAAAGAATTTTCCTATGTTATGTACTAAATGTGTTTACGAAATTTCGACCGACTGCTTGAAAGCTTGCCGTCTCAAAGGTATTCTGTCTTCGTTATTCAACCCAGTAAAGAAAAGAAATGTTTTAATATACTTTTTTCTCCATCATTAAAATTTCGAAATCGAAATGATACAGCAAAACAGAAAAACTTTGATATGGTCTATTAGATCGAATGTCTTCTGATGTGTTTTCTAAACTCGGACAAGGTTTCGTTACCAAATGTTACAAAATATTGTATCACTCCAATATCAATGCCCTCCAAATCACGTATATGTCCTCTCTCCGTTTCTAACAACGAAATCCATTTATTTCCTCCAACATTAACATCTTCAAAATGTTCCATCAAACTTTTGAATTTGTCAACATGCATCCAACGGTTCTATTCAATATTTTGTATAGTAGTGTATTACCGTTATAGTCACGTTTAGTTATATCCAATCCAATTTTTAACAGATGAATCAAGTAGTCATTGTTACTGTTAGTTAGTATGTGCCACAGTGGATATGGTAAATGACGATGATTACGATCTTTTGTATAACAGTCTTCTTTATCAGTTTTTTCATTTATACACAATTCTGATCTTTTCAAATCCGTTAGTATCTGTAACAAATGGTAATTTCCCCGATATTTCTGGAGTTGATTTTCTTCCTGGATCAACAGTTGTACAACTTTCGTTTTATTTCTCCATACTGCTATCTCCAAAGGAGTTGTGTCAAAGTAGGTTTTCGCTATATCATTGTATTTACTGTGAAGTAATAAAACTAGAAAGTCATGGTAACCTTTTTCTGCTGCCAAAAATAATGGTGATTTACCTGTATCACTTAGATCTAAATCTGTACTATTATCTATAATATAATATAAATTTCCTTTTTGTACGCAATAGACAGTGGAGACATGTTGCCGACATCAGGAAGAAGATCATCTCCACCATATGATGATAAAAAGGAAGATAGATCATCTACCTCTACTATTTCTTCTTTCCCCCTTTCTGGTGTTAATTAATTCGATTTTTTCTATTTGCTCTTTTCTTCTGTCAATTGTTTCCTCATTTTCTTCTTTTGTGTCCCTCGTTTATATTATTTCTTCTTTTTCTTCCTGTTCTCTTGTGAAAACTGTTTCTTCTTTTCCTTCTTGTACTTTTGGTGCGTAAATTCCTTCTTTTTCTTCTTCCTGCTTCTCTTTTGAGTGACTTATTTTTTCTTCTGGATATCCACACGGATTAAGCAATGCATTATTAACTGAATGTATCTCGTTACCATTGGTCCTTTTAGAAATAGTTTTAAATTGTGCTTTGGTGTTTCCTGCACTTAAAGCGCCATGTGCAATACGTAATCTAACGATATCGTAATGCCCAGAGGATGATGCAACATACAATGACGATTTCATATCAACATCAGAGATATTTACATCTGCACCATTTTGTAACAGAAAAAGAACAATGTCATAATGACCCATTTTAGATGCTGAATACAGTGGTGATCGGTTGTGTTCATCAGTCAAATTAACATCTGCATTATGAGCCACCAGGTACTTAACAATATCACAGTGTCCTTCCTTTGATGCTATAAACAATGGTGATTGACCAAAATCATGATACAAATTAACATCTGCATTATGAGCCACCAGGTACTTAACAATATCACAGTGTCCTTCCTTTGATGCTATAAACAATGGTGATTTACCAAAATCATGACACAAATTAACATCTGCATTATGAGCCACCAGGTACTTAACAATATCACAGTGTCCTTCCTTTGTTGCTATAAACAATGGTGATTGACCATCTGAATCACACAAATTAACATCTGCATTATGAGCCACCAGGTACTTAACAATATCACAGTGTCCTTCCTTTGATGCTATAAACAATGGTGATTGACCAAAATCATGACACAAATTAACATCTGCATTATGAGCTACCAGGTACTTCACAATATCACAGTGTCCTTCCTCTGATGCTATAAACAATGGTGATTGACCATCTGAATCACACAAATTAACATCTGCATTATGAGCCACCAGGTACTTAACAATATCACAGTGTCCTTCCTTTGATGCTATAAACAATGGTGATTGACCAAAATCATGACACAAATTAACATCTGCATTATGAGCTACCAGGTACTTAACAATAGCACAGTGTCCTTCCTCTGATGCTATAAACAATGGTGATTGACCATCTGAATCACACAAGTTAACATCTGCATTATGAGCCACCAGGTACTTAACAATAGCACAGTGTCCTTCCTCTGATGCTATAAACAATGGTGATTGACCATCTGAATCACACAAGTTAACATCTGCATTATGAGCCACCAGGTACTTAACAATATCACAGGGTCCTTCCTTTGATGCTATACACAATGGTGATTGACCAAAATCATGACACAAATTAACATCTGTACTATGAGCCACCAGGTACTTAGCAATATCACAGTGTCCTTCCTTTGATGCTATATACAATGGTGATTGACCAAAATCATGACACAAATTAACATCTGCATTATGAGCCACCAGGTACTTAACAATATCACAGTGTCCTTGTTCTGATGCTATAAACAATGGTAATTGACCAAAATCATGACACAAATTAACATCTGCATTATGAGCACCCAGGTACTTATCAATATCAGTGTCCTTCCTCTGATGCTATGAACAATGGTGATTGACCATCTGAATCACACAAATTAGCATCTGCATTATGAGCCACCAGGTACTTAACAATATCACAGTGTCCTTTCTCTGATGCTATAAACAATGGTGATTGACCATAATCATGACACAAATTAACATCTGCATTATGAGCCACCAGGTACTTATCAATATCAGTGTCCTTCCTCTGATGTTATAAACAATGGTGATTTACCAAATAACTTACTACACAAATTAACATCTGCATTATGAGCCACCAGGTACTTAACAATATCAGTGTCCTTCCTCTGATGCTATAAACAATGGTGATTGACCAAATGAATTACACATTAACATCTGCATTATGAACCATCAGGTACTTAACAATATCACAGTGTCCTTTCTCTGATGCTATATACAATGGTGATTGACCATAATCACGACACAAATTAACATCTGCATTATGAGCCAACAGGTACTTAACAATATCAATGTGTCCTTGCTTTGATGCTATAAACAATGGTGATTGACCAAAATTATCACACAAATTCACATCTGCATTATGAGCCTCCAGGTACTTAACAATATTATAGTGTCCTTCCTTTGATGCTATATACAATGGTGATTTACACCTAAATCCACGCAAATTGACATCTGCATTATTATCCATCAGGTACTTAACAATATCATAGTGTCCTTCCTTTGATGCTATATACAATGGTGATTGACCAAAATCAGGACACAAATTGACATCTGCCTTATTAGCCACCAGGTTCTTAACAATATCACAGTGTTCTTTCTTTAATGCTATAAACAATGGTGATTGACCAAATTCAGGATACAAATTAACATCTGCATTATGATCCAACAGGCACTTAACAATATCCCAGTGTTCTTTCTCTAATGCTCTACACAATGGTGATTGACCAATTGAATTACACACATTGACATCTGCACCAGACCTTAGTAAATGACTAACAACATCCACATGCCCATACACTATTGCTACTAACAATGGTGACTCTTTCATATAATCACATTTATTGACATCAGCATTTTTCGTCAGCAATGCTTTCACAATATACAAATTACCGGTTGTACATGCTGCCATAAGTGGTGTACACATTGTAAGAAAACCATATTCATTGTCAGAAGATGTACCATAGTCCATGTTGATACACTCTGGGCGTACGTATTCAAGCATAAGTTTCACCATATCTAAAGTGTTACTATAGCATCCAAGTATTAGTAAACGTGTGTTCTCCATGACATTGGAGCCAAATATCAAATTAATGCTATTGTTATTACATTCAACATGGTTGACTATTTCCTTAAGAAGATGAGTGTGACCGTAATTAATTATCCAGCTTATTACCCTAACACTCTCTTCGGAGTCAGATTTCCTACAATGTACAGAATCAAAGAGAAAATATAAACGCCTATGTTCAGCAATGTAAAACTGTTTTTTAATATCTTCTTTGAAAGAAGGTATTTTCTGCACATAATGAAGATTATTCTCATGGTTCCTTAAAATCAATGATTCAAATTCATCAAACGGTTTTGTTTTCAACATTCCTTCGAAAACATCAAGAAACGGACAGTGTTTCAGCGACTTATTCATGAAGACATCAAATAGATTCATAGACTGGATATCTTTATAGAGTCTTTCTGCAAGTTGTAAATACATATTTCCACTTATCTGAATGCAATGATCCTCATTTGAATCTTGTTCGCATCCTGTGACTTTATTTGCTACATAACTGCTAGGTAAATACTTTAATATCTGCTCTTGATTTTGACAACCATAATGATAGGCAATAGCTTCAAATATAAAGTTATCTATGAATGTATATTCAGTATCTAACTTGGTGAAGTAGGTTTCTGACATGTCGTTAATGGCATTTTTTATTTGTTTAACCGGGGTACCTAGATTGACCCCACAACAATCAAAGACCTCCTTCCGCCTGTGTTCATCTGGTAAATCCTTAACTGATAATTTGCCTTCATTGACTAGACACAAGACAAGAACAGCATATTGAATAGCATTATTTTCCAGCAGTTTGTCAAGTACACTAATAAAATAATCGAATGGTTTATTGAAGAAGCTTTCTCCCAACTGTTGGTATTTTACTTCCCTTGAAAATAGTTTACAAAGCAATGGAAACATATGATTGGCTTTGGTAAATGAAAGGGATGTATAGAGATCTGGGTTTACACCTTTGGCTTCACAATGATATTTACAAATAGCCATCTTTTCTGTCTCAGTCAGCTGATTATCTTTATGCTGTAAATCTACAACGTTTTCTGTTACAAACAATCCAAGCTTAAAAGCTTCCTTATACACAGACTTTCTGCAAGTAAACAATAGTTTCGATGTCTCCCCTATTGCTGTGACAATATTTTCTTGATAGTTGAACATATGATCCATTTGTACTGCAAAAATACCTAATACATCATCAAGCACAAACATTTGTTTATGAGCTTTGTCTCCATATCTTATGATGTCTTTTAGCTCACACACTGGCACAACTTCCCATTCTTTCTCCTCTAGCTGTAATGCAATATGGCGAGCTGTGGCTGTCTTTCCAGACCCTGGTCCACCAATTATTGTCATATACTTTTTTTCCATGACCATTTTGATTGTCGCTTTAAATCCTGGAGTGTTATCACAAAATAGCTCATCCTCTTTTCTCCATTTGTTAATCAATGCCACATAATATTCTGAAATACAGTAAAACGTAATATTCCACATAAACTTCTGAAATACAGTAACACGTAATATTCCACATGACCTTCTGAAATACAGTAAAACGTAATATTACATATGACCTTCTGAAATACAGTAAAACGTAATATTCCACATGACCTTCTAAAATACAGTAAAACGTAATGTTCCACATGACCTTCTGAAATACAGTAAAACGTAATATTCCACATGACCTTCTGAAATACACTAAAACGCAATATTCAACATGACCTTCTGAAATACATTAAAACGTAATATTCCATATGACCTTCTGAAATACAGTAAAACGTAATATTCCACATCACCTTCTGAAATACAGTAAAACGTAACATTTCACATGACCTTCTGAAATACAGTAAGATGTAATATTCCACATGACCTTCTGAAATACAGTAAAGCCTAACATTCCATATGACCTTCTGAAATACAGTAAGATGTAATATTCCACATGACCTTCTGAAATACAGTAAAATGTAATATTCCACATGACCTTCTGAAATACATTAACACGTAATATTCCACATGACAGTCAAATGTCATATTCCACATGACCTTCTGAAATACAGTAAAACGTAATATTCCACATGACCTTCTGAAATACAGTAAAACGTAACATTTCACATGACCTTCTGAAATATACAGTAAAATGTAATATTCCACATGACCTTCTGAAATACAGTAAAACCTAACATTCCATATGACCTTCTGAAATACAGTAAGATGTAATATTCCACATGACCTTCTGAAATACAGTAAAACCTAACATTCCATATGACCTTCTGAAATACATAAAACGTAATATTCCACATGACCTTCTGAAATACAGTAAAATGTATTATTATACAGCTATAATATAAATCGAATCAAAAACACCCATTTAAGACATGTGACTGTACATTATTTTTCCGTATTGTACAACCGGAAGCCGTATTTTTTCCGTATTGGACGTCCCGATAAATCCAAATTTTTTTCGTATTGTACATTATGTAAGGGAAGTAACTCATTGATTTTTGTCGTCTGTTTACTGCAGCTTCTATAAATGGTGGAACATTCAATGATAATTCTTATAGAATTAAAGTATATCGTTTCCTTGCCTTTTGATTGGACAAGGACAGTCACCTATTTTTTCTTATTCGTTCATAACTCGATGAAGTTTTCAATCTGCAAGCCGTAGCTACGAGGATCCACCATCTTGAAAACGTGAAATTCTACATGTCATATTTACAACAATATACAAAAATAATTAAAATGCCTACCTTGTAAACTTATTTTAGTTAAATCTTATTAAAATTGAACCGTACACGAAGCCAAATGACGCCTGATCTTTACGTTTTAAACTGGAAGTCTTCATATGACGTCATGTTGTTAATGTTCCAAAGTCGTCAACAACATTTCACGGAATTTTAATTTGTGTGATTTTTAGACCAGGGATATGCAATAATAATACTATCTACAATATTGAATTTAAGAATAATAAGTATTAAACGCTTCTTTTCAAGAATTCATGCATGTGTGCCGATGCACTCACAAACTTGACATAAACGCACTTCAAACG
Organism: Bathymodiolus brooksi; assembly: GCA_963680875.1. Classification (NCBI taxonomy): domain Eukaryota; kingdom Metazoa; phylum Mollusca; class Bivalvia; order Mytilida; family Modiolidae; genus Bathymodiolus; species Bathymodiolus brooksi. The sequence goes on from OY804586.1 coordinate 43,867,986, forward strand.
TTTATTCAGTTTGTGAGTGCATCGGTACCGTTTACACATGCATGAACTCCTGAAAAGAAGCGTTTATTACTATATTAACTTGTTCGATAATTAACAGTTTGAGGAAAAAAAAGAAAGTTGCTTGGAATAGTTGTTGATCAGTTATTTTACTGTTTTTAATTCATTTTTAGAGTTTACGAGATCTGTATTGATACAGAACATTTTCCTAACGAAATACTGTTGTGCAGTTGTTCTATTTAGACTGTATTAAAAGTTAAACATAAAATAGTATTGATCATTTCAGCTGTATAATAAATAGGTTATTATACAGTGGTATGGATTGTACTCGTCCGTATTGTATTGAAAACCCTGCGGTATCTCGTCCAATACGGGTTTTCAATACAATACAGTCTCGTACAATATATTTCCATATTGTACATACCACTGTATAATAACCTATTAATATTCCGCATGACCTCCTGAAATACAGTAAAACATAATATTCCACATGACCTTCTGAAATACAGTAAAGGGTAATATTCAACACGACCTTCTGAAATACAGTAAACATAATATTCAACATGACCTTCTGAAATACAGTAAAACGTAATATTCCACATGACCTTCTGAAATACAGTAAAACGTAATATTTATTTTAATTCATTCAGAGAATAAATGCAGTAAATGACATACATGCTTGGAAAAAAATACTTTAGATTTGTATTAACCTGACCGTCTATTGTCATTAAGAGTACATTATCTGTTACCGTATATTGTTGCTGTAAGTATATTGTTACTGACCGTATATTCTGACTGACTATGTATATTGTTACTGATCATATATTGTCAATTACCATATATTGTCACCGAACATATGTGTATTGCTACTGAACGTAAATATTGTTACTGACCATATATTTTTACTGAATATACACTGTATCTGACTGTGTTTTGTTACTGACCGTATATTGTTACTGACCATATATTGTCACTGACCGTATATTGTCACTGACTGTAGATTGTCACTGAACGTATATTGTTACTGATCGTATTTTGTTACTGATCGTATATTGTTACTGACAGTATATTGTTACTGATCGTATATTGTCACTGACTATATATTGTTACTGATCATATTTTGTTATTGAACATATATTAATACTGACCATATATTGTATCTGACTATTGTTACTGACCGTATATTGTTACTGATCGTATATTGTTACTGATCGTATATTTCTTACTGACCATATTTTGTCACTGACTGTAAATTTTCACTGAGAGTTTATTGCTACTGATCGTATATTGTTACTGATCATATATCGTTACTGATCGTATATTGTTACTGACTGTATATGGTTACTGATCATATACTGTTACTGATCGTATATTGTTACTGATCGTATATTGTTACTAATCATATATTGTTACTGATCGTATATTGTTACTGATCATATATTGTTACTGATCGTATATTGTTACTGACCTTATATTGTCACTTGACAGTATATTGTTACTGATCGTATATTGTCACTGACCATATATTGTGACTGATCATATATTGTGACTGATCGTATATTGTTACTGATCATATATTGTTACTGACCGTATATTGTTACTGATCGTGTATTGTTACAGACCGTGTATTATCACTGACCGTATATTATTACTGACCGTATATTGTAACCGACCATATATTGTTACTGATCGTATATTGTCACTGACCATATATTGGTACTGACTGCATATTGTTGCTGATCATATATTGTTACTGACGATATAGTTACTGATCGTATATTTTTATTGACTGCATATTGTTACTGATTGTATTCTGTTACTGACCACATACTGTTACTGACCATATATTGTTATTGACCATATAGTGTTACTGTCCGTATATTGTTACTGACTGCATACTGTTACTGATCGTATATTGTTACTCACCATATATTGTTACTGATCGTATATTGTTACTGACCGTATATTGTTACTGATCGTAGATTGTTACTGACCTATTATTGTTACTGACCTAATATTGTTACTGATCGTATATTGTTACTGACCATATATTGTTACTGACCATTTATTGTTACTGACGGTATTGTTACTGACTTTATTTTGTTACTGACCGTATATCGTTACTGACTATATATTGTTACTGACCATATATTGTCACTGACCGTTTAGTGTCACTGACAGTAGATTGTCACTGACCGTATATTGTTGCTGACCGTATATTCTTACTGACCATATATTCTTACTGACTCTAGATTGTCACTGACCGTATATTGTTACTGAACATATATTGTTACTGACCGTATATCGACACTGACAGTATATTGTTACTGATCGTATATTGTTACTGACCATATATTGTCACTGACCGCATACTGTCACTGACTAGATTGTCACTGATCTTAGTTATATTGTTACTGATCGTATATTGTCACTGACCGTATATTGTTACTGATCGTATATTGTTATTGAACATATATTGCTACTGACCATATATTGTTACTGACCGTATATTTTATCTGACTATGTATTGTTACTGACCGTATATTGTGACTGATCGTATATTGTTTCTGACCATATATTGTTACTGACCATATATTGTTACTGACCACATATTTTTACTGACCGCATATTTCTAACTGATCGTATATTGTTAACTGACCGTATGTTGTTACTGACCATATATTGTTACTGGTCGTATATTATAACTGACCGTATATTGTTACTGACCGTTATACAATTATTTACTTTTAATGAGGTCTACTCATGACTATATGGACCTGATCAATGATTGATTGACCGAGGTTAATCAATCATTGACCAGGTCCGCATAGTCATGAGTAGACTGAAATTAAAAGTCAATAACTGCTTGATTAAATAATAAGGAATTTTTCAAACTTAATAATTGTTTTATCAATTTCCAATATTATTATTTAAATATTGAAATTTTGAAATTTATTGAATTTTTTTTAAATCTTATGAAAATTTTGAATTTATTTGAAATGTTTGAAATTTTGAAAAATTTGAACTTTAAATTTTATGAATGAGTAAGACGCAATTTGATTGGTCGACACAACTTGACATCTTGGCTTTGGTTGGTCGGTGGGGAAGCTCGAATATACCTCACGTGAGGTGTACTCACTCTGAGGTAGAGTTGAGAAAATGCTCTTTAGGCCAATCAGAAAAAAGCAAAATTCGGATAATATGAAGCAGCCGGCCGCGATACTGGTACTACAATACTGGTACACAATACTGGTAATACCAGTATTTTACCAGTATCTTCCAGTATCTGCAATACTGGTACAGATACTGGTAAATACTAGTATCCCAGTATCTTCCAGAATTTTCCAGTATCTGCAATACTAGAAGATACTGGTCATTGCCAAAATATGAGTATTGTAGATACCGGAAGATTCTGGGAAATACTGGTAATACCAGTATTGCAGATACTGGAAGATTCTGGAAAATACTGGTAATACCAGTATTGCAGATACTGGAAGATTCTGGAAAATACTGGTTATACCAGTATTGCAGATATTGGAAGATTAGGTAGAATTCCGGTTAACCTGAGTTTTTATGTCTACATTATACTAAAAGAATTGAATATAATTCATACTCATACGTCGTTTCTGCTGTACATAACATAAGAGGCAAAAGCCCTGTAATGTCAAAATATTTTGTATGGTCCCTTAGAGTTTGATATATATTGGTAAGGTAATTTGACATGACTGGGCGGAGCCTAATACTAACGGTAAATACAATGAGCTGTGATTTACAGTTAGAAATAGGCTCTGCCCACTCGTGTCAAATTGCCAGATACTAAAGTTTCCAGTATTGTGTGTTTTACAATACTAGTATTACCAGTATTGCTGGATGAAGAATACTGGAGCTTCCAGTATTGTGTGTTTTACAATACTAGTATTACCAGTATTGCTGGATGAAGAATACTAGAGTTTCCAGTATTGTGTGCTTTACAATACTAGTATTACCAGTATTGTACAATACTAGTATTACCAGTATTGTTGGATGAAGAATACTGGAGCTTCCAGTATCGTGTGCTTTACAATACTAGTATTACCAGTATTGTTGGATGAAGAATACTGGAGCTTCCAGCATCGTGTGTTTTACAATACTAGTATTACCAGTATTGTTGGATGAAGAATACTGGAGCTTCCGGTATTGTGTAGAGATCAACGATTCTGTTATTCCAGTATTGTAAAGGCACGATACTGGTACATCCAGTATTGTATATGTATGATACTGGTATTACCAGTATTGTAACATTACAATACTGGTATTTCTAGTATTGTACAGTGTTACAATACTGGTATTACCAGTATTGTAATATTTACAATACTGGTATTTCCAGTATTGTGAATATTATAATACTGGTAATACCAGTATTGTAAATATTACAATACTGGTAATACCAGTATCGCGGCCGGCTGCTTCATATTATCCCAAAATTCATTATCATTTAATAAATATTGTTACTGACCATACATTGTAACTGACCATATATTGTCACTGACCGTATATTGTTGCTGACCGTATATTGTTACTGACCATATATTGTTACTGACTCTAGATTGTTACTGACCGTATATTGTTACTGACCATATATTGTTACTGACCGTATATCGACACTGACAGTATATTGTTACTGATCGTATATTGTTACTGACCATATATTTTCACTGACCGCATACTGTCACTGACTGTAGATTGTCACTGACCTTATATTGTTACTGATCGTATATTGTTACTGACCATATATTGTTACTGACTTTATTTTGTTACTGACTATATATTGCTACTGACCATATATTGTCACTGACCGTATATTGTCACTGACAGTAGATTGTCACTGACCGTATATTGTTGCTGACCGTATATTCTTACCGACCATATATTCTTACTGACTAGATTGTTACTAACCGTATATTGTTACTGACCATATATTGTTACTGACCGTATATTGACAATGACAGTATATTGTTACTGATCGTATATTGTTACTGACCATATATTGTCACTGACCGCATACTGTCACTGACTGTAGATTGTCACTGACCTTAGATATATTGTTCCTAATCGTATATTTTTACTGACCGTATATTGTCACTGACCGTATATTGTTACTGATCGTATATTGTTACTGAACATATATTGCTACTGACCATATATTGTTACTGACCGTATATTTTATCTGACTATGTATTGTTACTGACCGTATATTGTTACTGATCGTATATTGTTACTGACCATATATTGTCACTGACCACATACTGTCACTGACTAGATTGTCACTGACCTTAGTTATATTGTTACTGATCGTATATTTTTACTGACCGTATATTGTCACTGACCGTATATTGTTACTGATCGTATATTGTTACTGAACATATTTTGCTACTGACCATATATTGTTACTGACCATATATTTTATCAGACTATGTATTGTTACTGACCGTATATTGTTACTGACCGCATAGTGTTAATGACCATATATTGTTACTGACCATATAATTTTACTGACCGTATATTTCTAACTGATCGTATATTGTTAACTAACCGTATGTTGTTACTGACCATATATTGTTACTGGTCGTATAATGTAACTGACCGTATATTGTTACTGACCGTATATTGTTACTGACCGTATATTGACACTCACAGTATATTGTTACTAATCGTATATTCTTACTGACCATATATTGTCACTGACTGTATATTGTCACTGACTGTAGATTGTCACTCACCTTATATTGTTACTGATCGTATATTGTTACTGACCGCATATTGTCACTGACCGTATATTGTTACTGATCATATATTGTTACTGACCGTATATTGTTACTGACCATATATTGTTACTGACCATATATTCTTACTGACCGTATATTTCTAACTGATCGTATATTGTTAACTGACCATATGTTGTTACTGACCATATATTGTTACTGGTCGTATATTGTAACTGACCGTATATTGTTACTGACCGTTATACAATTATTGACTTTTAATGAGGTCTACTCATGACTATACGGACCTGATCAATGATTGATTGACCGAGGTTAATCAATCATTGACCAGGTCCGCATAGTCATGAGTAGACTGAAATTAAAAGTCAATAACTGCTTTATTAAATAATAAGGAATTTTTCAAACTTAATAATTGTTTTATCATTTTTCAATATTATTATTTAAATATTGAAATTTTGAAATTTATTGAAAAATTTTAAATCTTATGAAAATTTTCTGCAATTGGAACTGATCTATTGAAGGAATACAATTGCCTTTGTTTACAGGTGAATCCTATTGTTGGACATTTAAACTTCTTATTGTATAACTGGAAGAGAGAAGTCAATCACCCATTGATTAAAACTCCCTAGAAAAAAATTCAACCCATCTTATCTATTTATAGATGTAAACGTACATGACTTATAGAAAAAAATTAGTCCATTTTTGACATTAGAGAAATACATAATAATGTAGGAAAAACGTTAATTCAACTCATCTGGTTTAGGACCTGAAGTAAAACATTGATCTCCTTTAGTGTATGGAAGTCTTATCATTAGAAAGTTGATGAAAAATACAATTATAATCCAGTCTGTCTAATTGTTCATAATTTCTTGTATAAGAAAATATGTAAAAAGATCCTTTCTGGTTCCTCTCATGTGATATTTGAATTAACAATCAAGCAAATGATTTATTTTCTTCTGAAATTATCTTCCCTGTGATTATTTTTGTAGGAGGCTAGAGCAAGAGATCAGTTGTACATGGTCTTCTGGAACACCTTGTGGCAATGTTTGTGATAGAATCATTGTTGTTCGTTTTTTTTATCTAGATTGTCCCTTTTCTGAATATTACTAGAAACATGGGTGCTCTGTGTTTGCCTAATCAGCATTTATAATGATGGGAGACAATAAACCAATTAGAAGATGACATATTTAAGCTTGCTTATAATTTTTGTGGTTGATACTCTGCTGTTGAATATACTTGTAATGATATTTTAAGCATTGTGGATATATTCACTAAAATTATATAAAGTTTTTTGTAGGACTAGGAGTTCATGTTATTTATTATTTTTCTGATTAAAATTTGTACCTTATTTTTTTTTGTATAAATGATTTTCCTTTCTCTCAATATTCCCTCTAACATGGTTCCTGTGATTAGAAATCCTACATTTGTTGAATGATGTTTGAGGGTCATAGTGTTTAATGCCACTTTCAACAATATTTCAGCTATATCGTGGCTGCCAGTTTTATTGGTAAAGGAAACCAGAGTACTTGGAGAAAACCACAGACCTGCGGCATGTCACTGATAAACTTTATCACAAAATGTTGCATCGAGTACACCTAATCTAGTGCGGGATTCAAATTTACTACGTTAGTGGTGATATGCACTGATTGCATAGGTAGTTGCAAATCCAACTACCATATGATCATGACCACGACGGTCACTGAATAATGTTTGATTTTTAGAAAACAATTTAATTAAAAACCAAGTTTAAGTTTGTTTTGTTTTCTCAAGACATATATTTAACTATGTAACCAAATTATTTGCGACCAGAATGAATCTTTTTACTTGTGGCAAATAATTTTCAAAATTAAAAGTTTTCCTATTTCTCTAATCGTCAAAAATGAACTTAAAATGGCATTATAGACACAAACTAGTTTTTTTCGGAAGATTTCAAGGCCAAGCGGGGGTGCATATTATGCACCAATGCACCTTATGCAATGGTAATGACAGTATTTCTTTCTATGTACATGTACATATACATCTATACATATATAAGATGAGTTGAAATTTTTTCTAGGGAGTTTTAATCAATGGGCGATTGACTTCTTTCTTCCAGTCATACAATAAGAAGTTTAAATGTTCAACAATAGGTTTCACCTGTAAACAAAGGCAATTGTATTCATTCAATAAATCAGTTTCAATTGCAGTGTGTTAAGCTACTAGCACAATACCAATGGAAACATGGGTAAACTAACAGCGGGTCTGCTATAAAGTGTGCAATGTCTCGTATCTGTCTGTTTTATTTCATTGTTCTTAGCTGTTCACCTGTTGCTTACATTCTGGTATATACACGGTGTATATTCATAACGACTCCTTTCCGATTAAGTCGGCGTTCTCGCCTCCTTTCCGAATCAGGAAACGCAACATTTAGGAGCTATGTTCAGACAACATGCAATTTAAACTGATTGATATGAAAACAAAAGGTATGTAAGACTTTTCTGAGCAGTTCACGAAACATTTCAATCATCATAGTAACTCAAAATAGCTTGAAAATGATTAGTTGACCTATCTTCTGGACGAAATCTGTGACACTGTTAACGGTGAGGTGAGTGTGTCGTACATAAATCACGTTAATGTTCAAAATATGAGACAGACAATTAAATTAACACCCTTATTTTGCAATCTGGTACCGTCCTTGTTGTACATTCGTATTTTGTCGGTTCAATTTTTCAGTAAATTTCCGAAAAATTGGTGATTAACAAAAATCAAAGAAACGCCTCTTTTCCGATCAGTCGAATATAACATCTATTCTGGAAACGATTCCTTTAAGAGTGTAAAGAAACGATTCCTTTCAGAAGGTGAATCGATGATGTTTGAACAAAATTATCATGATTGTGAAAACATGTAAAAGAACGTGACAAAGTCAATTTAATTATTTGTGGTTGCCACTAGTGGAGCAGGAACTGCTTATCCTTCCGGAGAAAATGAGTTCACCCAAGGTTTTAATGGGGTTCATATTGCTCGATCTTTAGTTTCCTATTTCTTGGGAGGGGGGGAAATCCCCCCTTTTATATCGCTCCACTTGGTGGACCGATATTTCTCGGGCCAGTGAAATTTTGATTTTTTTTTTTAAGTCGACCCCTGCAGAACTGATCATAAAGTGATGTAATTGACCTTTAATTATAAGAACTGATCATAACATGTTATAATTGACCTTTAATTGTCAGAACTGATCATAATGTGATGTAATTGACCTTTAATTATAAAAACTTCAATCATAACATGTTATAATTGACCTTTAATTGTCAGAACTGATCATACATTTCCCAAAAGCCTAACTCAAGTCCTCTATCGTATTTTGCACAAATGACAAATTTAAATTTGGAACCAAATTGATATCCGATAATTTTTACGTGTCCGTTCCGGAGTGATTCTTGTTCTTATATTTCAAATATTGATATTTCAGTTCATTAAAGCGTTTTTGAGATTGCGACTTTAATTTTGTCAATGTCCTTGAACTTCATCAAAGCATGTCTGGAGGAACGATAAATGATACAATTAAAGAGTTTTGATCACTTTAGTCTTAATCAATATAAATTATGGATAAATTGGAGATCAAACAGGGCTCTATTATACAACAAACCCAGTATTTTATACCAGTGGAAATAGATTTGTCGGTCATACCGGCACGTTTGGGAATCTGATTTTTTCACATGTCCCGTCGGACAACAGGTAATACAAGATCTACTTGTCCGACATCAGTTTTCACTGGTACCAGACAATCGGACAAACGTTAATGTCGAGGCCTGGAATAAACCTTTAATTGTCATAACTAATCGCAACTTGTTGTAATTGACCTTTAATTGTCAGAACTGATCATAACGTGCTATAATTGACCTTTGATTGTCAGAACTGATCGCAAGGTGTTGTAATTGACCTTTAATTATCAGAATTGATTGTAACGTGTTGTTATTGACCTTTAATTATCAGAACTGATCGTAACGTGTTGTAATTGACCATTAATTGTCAGAACTGATTGCAACATGCTGTAATTTATCTTTAATTGTCAGAACTGATCATAATGTGTTGTAATTGACCTTTAATTATCACAACGTGCTATAATTTACCTTTGATTGCCATAACTGATCGTAAAGTGTTGTAATTGAACTTTAATTATCAGAACTGATTGCAACGTGTTGTTATTGACCTTTAATCATCAGAATTGATTGTATTTTTTTGTAATTGACCATTAATTGTCAGAACTGATTGCAACATGTTGAGGTTGACCATTAATTGTCAGAACTGATTGCAACTTGTTGTAATTAACCTTTAATTGTATGAACTGATTGCATCATGTTGTAATTGAACTTTTATTATCGGAACTGATCACAACGTGTTGTAACTGACCATTAAATTAAAAGTAAATTACAACACGTTGCGATCAGTTCTGACAACTAAAGGTCAATTACAACATGTTGCAATCACTTCTTTAATATTCTATAAATAGTTTGAATCACTAAAAGTTCGTTTCTGCACTAATTTACTTTCATATCTCTGGTATGCAAAAGTGAAAACCAAAAAAATGACAGGGATCCTCCTCTCTTCACCGGTAAGCTGCTGAAAATGTTTCAAAACATTCTGTGAAACATTACTCAAGTTATCATACGACATAGGGTAAAAATCCTATTTTCCGTCATTTCAAGTCCAATAACTCTGGAACAGCAAAAGTGAAAATCGTCAAAAATGAAAGAGATCCTCCTCTCTTCACCAGTAAACAGCTGATAAAATTTAAAATGATTCCAAGAAACACAACTCAAGTTATCGTACGACATAGGATTTTTCTACAGACGGACGGAGAGATGGACAGACATGGTGAAACCAGCATACCCTCCTACAACTTCGTTGCGGGGGTATAATGATTTCCTCCCTTATTGATAATGAACTAGAGATTCAGCCCACTAAGCCTGTATCGCTCACCTGACAATAGAATGATACTGAAGCAAATCTCAAAGGGAGATAATCATTACCTTAAAAAACAGCAGCCATATTGAATGGAGGGAGGGGCTGTTGGACACAATTTTGAAAGGGACACACCCAGGGACCACTTATGCCAGGTTTGGACCTTACATAGATGCTTCCTGCCAAGTTTGGCTCTATTTGGTCAAGCTGTTTCAGAGGGTTGTTGTCTCTCCTCAACAATTACCCAATATGTATTCTTTTTCATATCTACAGGTATATATAGAAGATTGCATTACATTTCCAATGAATGGATGTTCAGTTAAAAGGTGAAAGACAAACTTTCGTATCCATTTTAGAAAGTAAAATGTTTAAGGTTAACTTTGTCTACATTTCCAGCTCTAAAAGGTGAAAGATCAACTTTTGTTTCTTCTTTTGTTTATTTAAAAGGTGAAAGATGGACTTTCGAATATATTTTTAGAATCAAAAGGCAACAGGTCATCTTTTCTGAACCAAAAGTTGACAAAAATGTCATCTTGGAAAAGGGATAGACTTTTATTCAACTTTCGTCATTTACAAAAGATTATCAAAAGATGATTTTTCGTGCAGTGCTCGTTAGCCGAATGGAACCAAATGAAGAAGCTTTATAAAGGATATTACATAGATGCTTCCTGCCAAATTTGGCTCCATTTTGCCAAGCAGTTTCAGAGGAGAAGATTTTTTTAAACAGTAGCCAATCAAAAACAAGAATTGCTCTTGGTGGCCATATTTGTTGGTGGGACGGAACGAAAGGGAGAAACTTTATAGAGGACCTTACATAGATGCTTACTGCCAAGTTTGGTTCCCTTTGGCCAAGTTGTTTCAGAGGAGAAGATTAAAATATGTGTAGCAAACTGTCTTAATTTTTTATCATTTAATTACGTTTATTTTAGCCAGTCTGATAACATACGATAAGTTGGAACCAGAGGCTACCAGGAGCCTTTAATCGCTCACCTGGATCAAAGTTGCTTTCAATAACAACGCAACTGCACTGTGGCGGCCATCTTGGTGGGAGAGCGCGACTGCCGGACACAATTTTGGAAGAGGACCATCCAATGATTATTCCATCAAAGTTTGGTTCTAATTGAGCTACTGGTTCCAGACAAGATGGTTTTTATGTGAATTTCCCATAGGGTCCTATGTTAAACTAAGTACAGCTGTGCAGCACTCTTGGTTAGAGGGCGAGACCACCAGGCACAATTTTGGTAAAGGACCATTCAATGACTATTTTAATAAAGCTTGGTTCCAATTGAGCAACTGGTTCCAGACAAGAACATTTTTATGTGAATTTCCCATAGGTTCCTATGTTAAACTAAGTTCGGCTATGGGGGCCATCTTGGTCGAACGGTCGAACCGCCAGACAATTTTTTGGAAAAGAACCATCCAATGACTATTTCATCAACATTTAGTTCTTATTGAGCAAATGGTTTCAGACAAGAAGATTTTTATGGGAATTTCCCATAGGGTTCTATATTAAATTAAGTTCGGCTGTGGCAGTCATCTTGATCGGGGATATGAAATACCGGACACCATTTTGGAAGGGGACCACCTAAGGATCATTTCAGCAAAGTTTGGTTGAGATTGGCTCAGTAGTTTCAGAGGAGAAGATTCTATTAAAATTTCATCCCATTTTTTCTATTTTTAGCTTGGTGGCCATCTTGGTTGGAAGTCGAGATCACCGGACACAATTTTGGAAGGGGACCATCCAAGGATCATTCCACCAAAGTGTTGTTGCAATTGGCCCAGTGGTTTCTGAGAAGAATTTTATGTGAATTTCCCATTTGGTCCTATGTTAAGCTAAGTTCGGCTGTGGGGGTCATCTTGATAGAAGGGCTGAACCGCCGGACACATTTTTGGAAGAGAACCATCCAATGAATATTTCATCAAAATTTTGTTCTTATTGAGCAAATGGTTTTAGACAAGAAGATTTTTATGGGAATTTCCCATAGGGTCCTATGTTAAATTAAGTTCAACTGTGGTGGCCATCTTGGTCGGAGTTCTGAAATGCTGGACACAATTTTGGAAGAGGATCACCCAAGAATCATTTCAGCAAAGTTTGGTTGAGATTGGCTCAGTAGTTTCAGAGAAGATTTTTTTTAAATTTCATCCCACCTTTTTTCTAATTTGCATAAGTTCAAAGTTCATAAAAAATCCTATAATATATGTTAAAAAGCTCATCATTATGCTTATACAGTTCAAATTTCGGCACATTCTGGCTTAAAATAGAGTAGTTTTGGCCATTTGAAGAAATTTCTATTTTCAGTAATGGCGGCCATCTTGGATACAGGACGGCGCTGACGGACACAGTTTTGAAAGGGACCCACACAGGAACCATCCCTGCCTGGATTGGTTTAATTTGGCCTAAAGGCCAGGTGAGCTAAAAAATCAATACAGGTAGGTATTTAAATCCAGCTATCCGGGGAGCTAATTACAGGTAATTAGTTCCTGCCAAACAAAATCATGTGACTGGTCAATTGAGGTAGGACACACGAGGTATACCAGATATACGGCACTGAACACTGGACGAGGATAGACCTTGAATGTCCTACATGGAATAAATGGTTGGTGAAAGTTCATAATTGTCAAATACAGGACATGGAATTATCACAGGATACGCTTTATTTCCACTCAGGTAAGTCATTTTATTTATTTTCGTTCAGTCGTATTTACCAGTCGAACACACCGCAGGTTTATATAAAAGGTAAAATATTGATTATTTTCGTATACTATCAGGGATTGGTTGTCATGTTGAATTTGGGTTCGAGAAATGTTTGGATAGATGGTAGATGTTGCGTGCTGATATAATATTTAATGAAGTTATTGAGTACCGCAAGTTATAATCAGTACTTTGAGAACCGGAAGTTAGTCCATGGTTGTACACCGGAAGTTATTCCGTAGTTGGAAACAGGATATTGTGAGCCGGGTGTTGTAAATCGGAAGTTATTCCGTAGTTGGAAACCAGATATAGTGAACCGGAAGATAAAAACCGAATTCGTAGACCGGAAGTAATAGTCCGTGGTTGTGAACCGGATGTTATGGAATTTGTATACCGGAAGTCAACAGTTGAGTATCGGAAGTGAGAGTTCTTAATTTTAATTTTGTTGAATCAGAACTTAACTTGAAGTGTATAATATTGCAAGCATATCGTTATTCATTTTATTATCTGCTCAGCTACCAAGAACATTAAATTTAATACTTGAAAATAATTTGGTTTCATTTGAATATTTTTCTGAAGGTATGCAAATTTGACATTGATTGTTGATTTTTATTATTATTTTTGTCTGATTTTTTTTTCATTTTGTGCATGTTTTGTGTTTTGTTTGTATTAATTTTGTTTATTTTTTGTGTCAAGAATTATGATTATTTTATGTTCATTTTTTTGCACTTTGTTTTTTTCTAGTAAAATATTTAATTTTACTGATGTTTTGTTTTATTATGTATTGGCCAACCGACAATTCCGATATCCTACGTCTTTACAATGTGAAAAAGTTAACGGACGACGACGGACGCCAAGTGATTTGGGCCAGGTGAACTTAAAAATTATGAAAAAAGGGACTTAACTCCTAGACGGGTAATCAGATTTACTTCAAAATTGCGGGACATGTAGATCTTGGCAAGCTGAACATGTTTTCAGTTTACACGTAACATCTATCTCTTATAGTTTTTGAAATATAAAGAATGAAAAGTATTAACATTTTGAAAATTTGATGAAGAAAGGTCAATGACTCCAAGAAAGGAAATCAGATTTTCTTCAAAATTTCAGGGTAGTTAGATCTTGCTGTGCTGATCATTTTTACCTCGTCAGATTTCTGATATTATTAATGGTTTTTGAGTTATTACCAAAAATGTGCAATTTTACCATATGTTCTATTTTTTGTAACAGCGGCCATGTTTGTTGGCCGAATGGAACCAAATGAAAATTTTTATAGAGGATCTTACTAAGATGCTTCCTGCCAAGTCTGGCTCCATCTGGCCAAGCAGTTTCAGAGGAGAAGATGTTTTTAACATTAGCCTACGAGAAACAAGAATTGCCCTTGGCGGCCATATTTGTTGGCGGAATGGGACGAAATGAAGAAACTTTATAAAGGACCTTATATAAATGCTTTCTGCCAAGTTTGGTTCCATTTTGCCTAGTTGTTTTAGAGGAGTAGATTAAAATATGAAAAAGTTAACGATGGACGACGGACGCCAAGTGATTGCAATACCTCACATGAGCTAAAAAGGTGAATTGCTAAAATAAGTATTAGGACTCAGCGTCCCATGCAAGTTATGAATAAAATATTACTTAACGAAAATAAAAATAAGTGCGATATTAAAACATTAAATTAAGCTTCCAAAGTATTGCATTAGCAATACAAAAATACGGAGTGCTCTAAAGAAAGTAAAGTTATGAAATGTAAAAAAAGTTCAGAAATATGAAAAAAAATTAAAGTTTAAAAACTCACCTGAAAATAGTTGACAAACTACTGAGTAAAATATAAACAACTTTATTCTTTGAAAGTCACAGCATATGTAAACTTCTCAAAGAACAAAGTTCGGTCAGTATTTTCGAACTATTTTCGGTGTTGTTGAGCAATGGAATCTGTTGTTTGGAGATTTAAAATTGGATTAGCGTATGAATTTCGTGCATTAAATTCCAAATTAGTGAATTGGTCAAAAGCGTCCCCTTAATGGGCGATTGTTTGGTTTTACCTTTAATCTCACATTTTTGGAGATTATCTGTTGGGGCGGCACAAAGAGTCAAAGAGATGAAAACTAAAATTATGAACCTAGTAGCCAGCTGGGCCCCTGAAATTTAAAATCCAGGGGCCCAGGCGTACATGTATATATAAAATATAATAGAAAGTTACCCTGCCCAAATTTAGTAAATAGATAAAAAGCTGTTTGAACTGATTTGTTCTAGGTTTTTTTTATTCATAGCTACAGTCAATGGACATAAGTATTCGTCACCCCCGATTTTACGTTATATATTTCATATAAAACCACATTTTTCATAAAAGTTATTGTGAAGTCATTTCTAAACGGATTTTGTTCATTTTTGAACCAGAAGTAGAAATATCTAACGATTATATTTGTATTTCAGCATGATTTTCCGTTATTTTGCCTTTATTTTCTTATGATCTAAAGACATTTTTTGTTTTCTGACGTCAAATTTGCTATATATTTTAACAAAAATAAAATCGGAAAAATCAACATTTGTGCTTAAATCACCAGAAAACAGAAACCATGCAGACAAAAATACTATCAGGTAAACAAATAAAATTCAAAGAATTCTGCGCGTCTTGAAATAAATTTCATAAAAATCTGCCCAGATATAGCTTTAAAATATTTTTGGAAAAAATGTGGTTTTATATGGAATATATAGTAAAAAAATCGAAGGTGACAAATACTTATGTCCATGGACTGTACCTTGAGGACATCTATTCAATGTCACATTTTTATTTCTGTCTACCTTGACTACTTGAGTCTTGCATACCAGTGATTTTTTATATCCCACCCTCTTTTTTCCTTTTGAAATAAATATTACTGTGGTGTGATCAAATATCACACGAATTGTAATATCTCATATCTGTGTAATATTTAGCAGAAGAACGATGTCTCTGTCAATTTGCTCAATGGTCAACTATAAATAGATTCGGAATAAAAATATAGCACAAATGTAAATTGCCACTGTCAGTCAAAAACTGAAGAAAGCAAAGGCTGTAATTATCATTTGCCAAACCTCAATTCAGATTGCAACAAAGGAGTAAAGCTACTATAGTTCAGTCTTTTTTTTTATTTGGATATGCATTAAAGTTTACACATGTCTGGATGTAAATAAACAGTTCGATAGATCGTAATATTAACCTGGCGTCGAGTATAAAATACCAATGCGGCTGGATAAATATCCGGAAGCGTCCAGTGCATTTCAACGAATTTTGAATTGCCAATCTTCATATATATGAACATATTTGATATGAGAACTATGATTTTATGTCACAGAAATGAGAAAAAAATAAATTAAGAGTTGGTTTTGTTGAAAGTAGCTTCGTACAAAAAGTTCGGTCAACATTTCCCATAGCACAATACTGCATTGCGTCCCCTTTCCAAAATGGCGCCAACATGTTGTTTGTTTACGAAAAACAAATACAAATAGTTTTATTTTAAGTCGGGCATATATAAACATAAGCTCTAATAAACGAAATTAAAGTTTCTATGCACCGTAATGGATTACTTTCCTAGAAAATCACTTTCAAAATACTTAACGGATATGATAGATTTCAATAAACACGTGCATGATATCGACGTTTTCATAAATGACAAGTCTAGAACCAGTTTGTTGATTGCAAATTTTCAGACGGAAGCATGTAAAATTAAACTTTGACAAAACTTTTGGCGTAGTAGTAATCTCGTTGAGATTAGGATTCCGAAGAAGAACAGACAGAACATTTCTTCATAATGCTAATCTCAACGAGATTAGCGTAGTAGCAGTTTAATGACTTAAACTAGGCTAACACTCGGGATTAAAACCATTCGCCACCTGGGCTAGTACAATTCAAATTTTGGTCGCACAGGTGATTTTTTACTCGCCGTGGGCGACTGGGCGAGTGCTAATTTTCATCCCTGTCTAGAATAAAACAAAGTTGGTTCGTTAAGTACTCAGAGCAAATGCCCTTGTCTTTTAATCAACGTTTCTTCACTATTCACACTAATATATAGATTAGTGCGAGTAGTAAAGATACGTTGTCCAATAGACAAGTACCTGTGCCTTAGCAGCCAAAGATAAACTTTCTTAAAACATTATTTTATAAACACAACGGTTCCTTATGTTGATCAAGAGACAAGTGCCTGTTGCTTAGCAGCCAAAAATAAAACTTTTCTAAAGCTTTGTTTTATCAACACAATGAGTCCATACCCCCAGTCGATAGCGTGTTGGTACTGACACACCGTTGTGCGCTTGATATTTGTTCAAACTCGATATGGCCAAAACACGTTTTACATTCAGCTACATTAAATATATATACCCATTACATACATAGTGTGGTGGTACAAGACTTTGCATCAGGTCGAGTTTGTTGTGTTCACGCAACAGGCAAGATCTGATACAAAGTCTTGTACCACCACACTATGCATGTAATAAGTTTATCTAACATTTCAATAAAAACGAATTTTAAACAAATAGCAAGGGTTGAATTAAAATGTGTACAATACTCTGAGGGAGACTACATTTTGTGTATGACGTCACGTTATTTTTTCCGTTCATTCACCAACGTTAGGTTACTGTGTTTTTTCTCACATGCCAATGGTATGACGTCATGTCAAAGTAGTTCGACAGAGAACGTATCGTGCAACGTCGCACCATTCTTTTATCACCGCAGTGTGGTGATACAACATCTTGTATCAGACACCTTGTATCAGACAGGCGACTTTCGTTAATTTCAAAGGAAAACGTATATAATGTTAGATAAATTATTATATCAATCAATTACGGAGAAGTAACCATGGTTATAAATGATATATTTGAAGTACTCAGAATAAGAAAAGTTATTGAATTATTACAATATTTCTTAATTACACTTCATACGTTATTGGTAACTTTGATACATTAACATGTTTGATAAATAAACAAATCTATGAAATATAGATATCTCTGGTTGCCAAGTCATTTCATAATTGTTGAATCACGAGTCTTTTACTTCACAGTGCACAAAATATACTTTAATTTTGACTCTTATTATGTTTTTGTACAATAATACCCCAGCAATGCTTTTGAAAAGTGAGTGAGTGATTGTTTTTTAACGCCAACCCAGCAATTTTCCAGATATATCATGGCGAGAGCAAGTTAATTTTCAATAAAATGATGACAAGGTCTGCCTTGTACTAGACCAACAGGCTTAGTTGGATTTTAATAGTGCTAGCTCACTGAAGCAACAGGAATCAGATAGACATGTCGCCATACTCGGACACATTATCCTAACTCTGAGCCAACCAGTCTTTGTTCTTTCTCTTTAATGCTGCGTGCTTAGCGGAGAAACAACAAATACCAATTTCATAGTCATTGATTTGACCCGATCGACCATTACACCACCGATGCGGTTGCAATTGTAAATGCGGCATATGCTGTAAATATTGTCTAAATATCACATCAATTACAGCATTTATAAACACAATCTGTGTTTCAAATCAATGAAAACATTAAAGGGTAAAATGACAATGTTCCTTTCTAATTTAAGTTACGCTGGCCATTTGAATGAAAAGTGGAGGGACCTTAAATGGTATACAATTACTTTGGCCTAATGGTTCCCAAGTCGAAGACTAAATAAGGGTAATAAAAAAATTACTGAACTCCGAACAATCTTACAAAGGGAAAGTCAAAACTCATAAGTATATAAACAGACAAAATCAGTCCACAACCGGAAAACTGTGAAAACCGTAATGACCCTGACTTGGTACAGGTATTTCTAAAGTAATGGCGGGTTGAATCATATTTTAAAGCGCCAAACTTCCCCCTTTCAGTACGGCTCAAAGTTTCCGGCTGTCACTATAACAGTATTTATAACAATACTTGAACAAAACAGGTAAAACAGTTGTCATAACAGCATCAAGCTCAGTGAAATGAATGTCAAAAATATTTTTACGTCACACATTGATAAAAAAATTGTTTTGACATTTTTGTTTTTGACATTTAACTTTATACATTTTCACTATTTGCAAATCCATCGTTTATAATCTTTTCTGCAGAGACGGAATATATTTCGACAAGATCTTGGTATCGGAATATAAACTTTTTAAGAGATCGAATAAGGCGAATCTTTCTATAGCCCTGGTCCAGTAGCATGTTTCTCAGATGAAGATGACGTTTCAGGAAATCAGAATAATTGCTACTGACCCTTGCATAGCGAATCAATTGCGAGATGTAAACACCATATGCAGGAGAAGCTTGTATATGTGATAAGCTAAGGATGACTGATGATTGAAAAAGGGACACATGGCTATTGTTCATGTGTGCTAAAATATGTAGCTAAACATTTCAATGTCTAACAAACATAAACCCACAATAAAGTATACCAGCAGAATCAAATTAACTTGACACTGTGTATATTGTATATACTATTTATAATGTGTATATTGTATGGTCAGTCTGCCTAATGCTTTTTTTTTTCTGTTGGAGGATTCAATCTAATTAAAATTAGGATTGGTCTGTCGATCCAAAATATTTACTTGACAGAAGCAATCAGTTTGGACCTGACCTATAAAGGTTTTACCTTTTTTATTCTTCATTTCGATGTCCGAATTGCACAAATCTTCCTTTTCCTCGTCAGTACCTGGAAGTAAAAAACATATAAGATATGTAATGTTTATCAAGATTCATCGTTAATTAAGAAATTAGTTGAATACGACATACAAGTTTAACCATGAGCCTGTATCGGCCAACTGATTATTCATCCAGTTTGTGTTCAATCCGGTCGACATATTATTTGAAAACATTAATAAATGAAATAAAACTTTAAAAGCTCGGACGTTTGATTTGGTCCTTTTTGGAACTTCATATCTTTTAAACAGTAAGAGCTACAAGAAATCTGTTGAAAACGCTCTAGACATGACTGCATGCATGCACAGTGGCCTCCTTTGGTCCTCTGATCTCCTTTATCTCGGAAACCATATAAGCTAGTTCACATATGTTTAAATACCAAGACAGGAAATTATATAAGGAATGCACTGAAAAAAGGGGACTTTTTGGAAAGATTGAATTTTGGTCCAATTTTGACCCGTTGTATCTTGGGAACAGTAACATCCAGACAAAATCATTTGCATATTACGTTCAGAGACTTAAATGAGGAATGAGGAAATTGAAATCATCTCTTAGCCGAACCTCACTGTTCAAGGCTTAGGTCAAGGTATGAATATTACATAGCTGTATATTTCTAGTTCAAAGGGATAGAAGGACATCATCTATTAAGTGTAACGTGAAATTATTATAACTTCAATCAACAGTTTTCAAGTCAATATCTGTGATTATTTATGTACAGTTTAGGTGCAATCGAGTTTGTAGAATGTTGTTTTTAATTTATTTTCGGATAATATGAACCAGCCGGCCGCGATAATGGTATTACCAGTATTGTAATATTTGCAAAACTTGTATTACCAGTATTATAATATTTACAATACTGTAAATATTACAATAGTGGTCATACCAGTATTGTAGCACTGTGCAATACTAGAAATACCAGTATTGTAATGTTACAATACTGGTAATACCAGTATCGTACATATACAATACTGGATGTACCAGTATCGTGCATTTACAATACTGGAATACCAGAATCGTTGATCTATGCACAATACCGGAAGCTCCAGAATTCTTCATCCAACAATACTGGCAATACTAGTATTATAAAACACACGATACTGGAAGCTCCAGTATTCTTCATCCAGCAATACTGGTAATACTAGTATTGTAAAACACACAATACTGGAAACTCTAGTATCTGGCAATTTGACACGAGTGGGCAGAGCCTAATTCTAACGGTAAATCACAGCTCATTGTATTTAACGTTAGTATTAGGCTCAGCCCAGTCATGTCAAATTACCTTACCAATAAATATATCAAACTCTTAAGAGCCCATACAAAATATTTTGACATTACAGGACTTTTGCCTCTTATGTTATGTACAGCAGAAATGACCTATGAGCATGCCAGATTGTGTATAGCTATTAATTTTAAGATTGAATATTGGCTGCTCCCAAAATTAGCAAAGGGAATAAGAGAATTATACATGATTGTATCTATACCATGACATTTGGGTTTATGTACATCTTCATTATATGTACAAACATTCTGCAAAGTTTGAAAGATCTGTGTTGAAAACTGTAGGAGAGTTAGCAATAGCTGCACAAACCATGTACCGTAATGGCATATGTCACGATTTTTCACAAAAATTGGCTAAGTTCAACAACTCGAAATTCGTCCGAATACCAATTCCAAACAATATGCACATCTTCAATATATAAATAATATATAAACTGAAACTTCTGTAAACCGTCCAGCGATGGGACCAGAAAATTTGGATGGTTTTGAGGGGTTGGTCAGATTGAGGGGTTAATTTTACATAGACCTTTTTATGGCGGTTTAGATGGGTTTTACCGAGAGAGTGGACAGGGTATAGGGGGGGCCGGGGAAATGAGAAACGGAATACAACGTTATATGCAAGATATGGAAGATCTGTGTTGAAAAAAAACCCAATATAAAAGTATATTCCGCAACTTCATACCTAATCTTCCAGTATCTGCAATACTAGTATAACCAGTATTTTCCAGAATCTTCCAGTATCTGCAATACTGATATTACCAGTATTTTCCAGAATCTTCCAGTATCTGCAATACTGGTATTACCAGTATTTTCCAGAATCTTTCAGTATCTGCAATACTGGTATTACCAGTATTTCCCAGAATCTTCGGTATCTACAATACTCATATTTTGGCAATGACCAGTATCTTCTAGTATTGCAGATAGTGGATGATACTGGGATACTAGTATTTACCAGTATCTGTACCAGTATTGCAGATACTAGAAGATTCTGGTAAAATACTGGTATTACCAGTATTGTGTACCAGTATTGTAATACCAGTATCGCGGCCCGCTGCTTCATATCATCCTTATTTTCTAGCTGGGGTTTTAAACTGTCCTGTAATTGTGGCTTCATTGGATTTCTTTTCATAGGATTAAATAAGGGAATTGTCATCAACAATAGTAATTTAATCAATAATAATTGGTTCTAGTGTCATATTGAATTTCCAAATTGAACGAAAACCATACAAGGAGCATTCCTGCCAACTTTGCTTGACACTACCATAATATACCCAAAATGTCTTAGTCAACAATGGCTTTAGAGAAAATGAAAGATCTGGGTAGAAAGATAATAACGGTACAACAACACAAAATAACATGCTCGAGGGGTAACACCACCTCCCACATATCCCAAGAGTTCATGTATTGTATGGGCATGGAATACATGGTTGACACGGAGAATATAAATAAACGCACCAATCATAATATTATTTAGAATACAATTACAGTAAGTCATACGAGGTTGACATTTTGAATTTTGCTTAATGGACATTATTGTACATCCTGTTCAATTGTTACTAAGCAGGAATAGCTTGCACAAATATCAAGCAAGTTTAAGAGCAATTTAAATTCATGAACACTGCAACAAATTTTGAGTGTCAAAAACATTTTAATCACAAATTGAGGTTTGTGATTAACATTTGTTTTCTAATGTCCAAGTCCATCGAATAATGATATATGATAGAAGGTAATTCCTAATTAAATAAAAAAAAATAACACTTTCAAAACCACAGTTGAATTATTACTCATGTAATGTCTGGCATAATTTATTCAGCAGTTTATGAGAGTTTCATTAAAATGTATATATTTCATAGGATTTCAAGAAATACTAAATGTTTGAGGTTCCTTTCACAGGAGAAGTAGACATGAATGCAAGGGTTAAAAAAATAATTTTATATATTACAGAACTTGTACTAAGAAAGCTCTATGCGATCTTATCTAATTCAATATACATAAATATACGACAATTTTTGCAATACTTTGTTTAAATGTGCTTATAATCTCCATGAAGAAATATTTTGTTTGATTGTGCAATATGCATAAGATATAGATTATACAGCTGTTTTTCTTATTAAATTCTTGCAAACTGAGGAAACTCATTATCAGAAATTCCCGAAGTGTGTTAATGACGTAGTATAGGCAATTCCTCTTCAGCAGGATGTGTTTTAAAACCAATTTCCCTTAGTATTACTTTTACAGGAAAGGCTGATCTATTAATTGTTGTTTAATTTACGTAAAATCATAAGTACTGGTATAATAATATTAATTGTTACTAATATTAAGTTATCATCACAATTAAATAAAGAAGAAAACAATAATATTCCTCAACTAATTATATGAATATGAATATGTAATATTCTTGTCAAAAAGTTTCAATAGATACCTTGGAGATAATGAATATATCTGATGATGACATAATTACAAATAAATTTATAATACTATCAATGTAACTGTATATCGGAATTGCCACTGCTACGTCACAAACAGCTGTGAAGTCTGGGAAATTGTTGATAAGGGAGATAAACTAAATACCAATGTGTCTGCCTCCAGCTGAGTGATAAAAACTTTAAATAATTGCTTATAACAGGACAAGTGTGCATGGTTCAATTAAGTGTATGCAAAAAATCAACATGAATTTATGAATATTTTTACATATTAAAATATCTTTTTAACCTTGCATTCCCTTTAATGGTGGGGTCCTTGTTGCTCATGTTTTTAGTTTTGTGTGTTCTCCTATTATGTGTCTTGACTTTCTGAATTCTGTGTTGTGATGTCCGTTACGATTTCTGCATAATAACGATGTTCGGTTCGTCTTTACCTCCAGTTATTTGTAGGAGGGTTCATGTCTAATTTACGTTATTTATGTTTGCTTAGGCATAGTAGTGTCCAACACATATTGTGTTGTGTTTTTGTTTGTCATCGTCCTGTGTCTTATGTACCTAGTGTTGCCAGTTTCTCTGGATGGTTCATTCGTGATTGCCTGTTCGGTTTTCTCTAACGTTAATTTACTTAATACTCTGTTCATATTGTCTAACCATGGTTAGGAGAAGCAATATGATCATATTTGTAGTATATTTCATCATTTCAAATAAAGTCTTTTACTATCTAACCATAAAACCTAATATGGATAAATACCTGTTTGTTTCTGTCTTTTATTTTTAATTCCTGAAAATGTAAAAGTTATTAAGATTACGAAATATTTACCTTTATTACGGACGAGCAATATTTACATTCTAAAGCACTCTAATACAAATTGGATGTTTTTGGGGGTGTATTTGAATTGGCAATACCATAGCATTCCGAAAGGGGTCATATTAGGGGTAATATTTCCAACCAACCAATCAATGACTTTTCTCCCAAATGGTGAGGTCTTAACATCCAATGAAAAAATTGTAGTCGATGCTTTGTCGATTTGTCTGTTGACATGTTGTTTCCAAACCAAAATTAAGTAATCTAGATCGTTTTTAAAAATAGTAGGTTATATTATTCGCTTCGCTTACTGCCAAATCGAGCACACGCTGATAGCTATTGTCTGATTGGGCAATATATATTGCTATATTGCATATAAATGGATAGTAGAAGATGAATGAAAGGTTACATGACATGACCTGATACCAGATTTCGTTAGGTGACCAAAAATGAAAGAAAATTGTTTATTATAATTCCACAGGTCTTTATTGGTCACTTATTGTATAGTGAAACAAATCTGTATTCATTTACATTTCATTGAAACAAACATCATAACAAACACCACAGTTCATTTCTTGAAAAGGAAAAGAAATCTAAAACTAAACTCTTTAGTAAAACATCTTAAGTAAAGATGAAATTAATAAATGGAAGAGGGACCGTCGTGGCCGTGATCGCATGGTAGTTGGATTTATAACTACCTATGCAATCGGTACCTATCACCATTGATGTTGTGGGTTCTAATCCCACTCAGGTCGAGATGTGCAACATTAAGTGATAAAGTTTGTCAGTGACTTGTGGCAGGTCGGTGGTTTTCTCCGGGTTTCTCCGGTTTCCTCCACCAATAAAAGTGATCACCACGATATAACTGAAATATTGTTGAAAGTGGCGTTAAACACCATAAAACCAAACAACCAAACCAAATAAATGGAAGAGAAACAATGACGAAACAAAACAAATATCATGGTAAAACCAGAGATAGGAAGCTTAACTGTCCTGTAATAAGAACAATTAATTTATTACAATATCAAAATCATTCAGAAAAGAGTTTTTTCAATCAGCTGAGCAGTTGAGATTTTTTTCTCTCGGATATTGCCACATAGAAACAGTTACAGGTAGGTCATATAATAGCTATATCTATATCTTTAGAACCTCTGTAAACCCCAGGATTTGTCATTAATTGATGTAACTTTATCAATAAGTAAGGAACACAGACTCTGAATTACTCTACTTACGTGATGTGTATACACAATAAGCCATTCCTATGATAAATGCTACCATTATGACTACAATAGGCACAACACTGAAATATAGAGTATTTAAACGAAAAATTCACATCTGCTTAGATAATTATTACATGTACTGATTACAAAGAGTTTGAAGATACCAAAAGGGGTAATCAGATACCATAATCGAAGAAGGACAGACACTATAATGACAACTAGAGGCTCCCAGGAGCCTGTATAGCTAACCTGGGTATAATAACAACATCAGTCAATAAAACTTTATAACTTCGGTAAAAAAATAACAAATGTAGCCCTCGTCATTGCAGACCCCTTCTCCAAAAAAATTTGGACAAGGGTTCCCCCTTTAATGTAAGTTATCCAAATTGCTGTAGAAAAACATATGTCAATGATTCTCAAAATTTAGCTATTGTTACTTCACATTTTGTAATAGAGTTGTTTCCCTTTGATTATTTGAGAAACCAAAAGCAGTGAGTCAACAAAAAAATGCATTTCAAGAGGAATAACTCTTCACACAGTTGTCGCACATTTTCAACTGTGGGAATCTTTTTTGTAGATCTTGACATGCTGAACATTTTTGCAGTTAACACTTTCCCTCTATCTCTAATAGTTTTTGAGATAATAGATGAAAGAATTAAAATTTAAAACATTTTGATGAAAAAAGGGCAATAACTCCGAAATGGGTAATCAGATTTACTTAAAAATTGCAGGGTAGGTAGATCTTGACATACTGAACATAATGAACATGTTTGATGTTTAAGCTTAACATCTATCTCTTATAGATTTTGAAATAAAGGACGAAAACTATTAAAATTTAGAAAATTTGATGAAAAAAGGGCAACAACTCCAAAATGGGTAATGGGATTTACTTAAAAATTGCAGGGTATGTAGATGTCTACATGATGAAAAAATTTGCAATTTAAACCTAACATCTATCTCTTATAGTTTTTGAAATAAAGGACGAAAAGTATTAAAAGTTTGAAAATTTGATGATAAAAGGGCAATAACTCCAAAATGGGTAATGAGATTTACTTCAAAATTGCAGAGTAGGTAGATCTTGACATGCTGCATATTTTTGCTATTTAAATTAACATCTATCTCTTATAGTTTTTTTGAAATATAAGACGAAAAGTATTAAAATTTTACAAATTTGATTAAAAAAGGGCAAGAACTCCAAGATGAGTAATCAGATTTACTTCAAAATTGCAGTGTAGGTAGATCTTGCTGTGCTGATCATTTTTACCCCCATATCAGATTTTTTATATTATAAATGGTTTTTGAGTTATTACCCAAAACCTGCAATTTTACCATATGTTCTATTTTTAGAAACAGTGGCCATGTTGGTTGGTGCACGGCATCACCGGACACAAATTTGAAACTAGACACCGTAGTGATGATTCAGACCAAGTTTGATTTCCATTCGTCTAGTACTTGCAGAGGAGAAGATTTTTGAAAAAGCTTACGACGTACGACGACGACGGACGCCAAGTGATGACAATAGCTGACATGACCCTTTGGGTCAGGTGAGCTAAAAGGTAAGAAGACAGACAAAACAATGGTAGACGAAATACTATACAGAAAACTAAAGATTGGGCAACCCAAAGCCCACTGAAAATTCCAGATAGGAAAAAGAATTTCCTGCTCCCCTAGTGGCACCTGTTGTGTTACTGTTAAACGACAGGATTATAATCTTATATGGAAATCGTGTTGAATATGAATCCCCTACAAAATGGGAGTCAAGACGAATCGAACATCGTATCTATGCGGAAATCGTAGCAGACACCACAACACGAAACTAAAAACGTGAAAACATGTCATTGAACAAAATGAACAAGAAAAACCTTACTAAAAACTGGGACTAACTCGGGTGCTCTGAATAAGTAAGCGATTTCTGCGCGACTTGTGGCACCCGTTGTGCTACCCATGTTTAAAATCCGGTGATAATGTCCTGAACGAGGAAAGAACGGGATTGTGACCACGAAGCATAACTGTGATCATCTGTGACACGGATATTTGGTAACGGTTAAGAACGTTATGATAGCCATCGTCTAAACCTTCGAAGAGATGACTTCAATTGTAACCCTTGGTTCAGTAGTTTCCTAGTTAGCAGCAACCCTCTATTAAGGAAATTTAATATGAACACAAACTGATGCTGCTGGAATAATACTACATATAAATAGAATGTTCACAATGGGAAAATTGAAATCAATTCTTCTGTCGTAAATTTTCGTTCTTATCTGGTCCTCATTTGCAATGTCTATGTGTAAGTCAATGTATCAAGCAGACATGGCTTTTTATTAGAATGTGATTTTTTTTTTAAATGAAATAAGACATGCCCTTTCCTAAAACAAGATATTCTATTCTTATGAAGCATAGTCAAATTAATTCTTTTAATCTGTCTTTTAGTGTAGAGTTGGGAAATGTTATGAGTTCAATCTCCATCCATAGTAAGGAGTACTGGATATGTTATGTATACCCCTTAACTTAATGATTACCCCTTTGGTATCGTCAAACATTTCCGGTCAATTAATTTAAGAACGTCAGTGGTTTTCTTTTGCTACTCCAATTTCTCCCATCCATAAAACGGCCTACCACCAGCAAACTAATCGGAGCGTGATCAGACGTGGACTACCGACTATGGAATGAATTTTTAGTATATTCAAGCAAAATCACATTTAATAATCAAAATAAGGCGAAATAATGAATGTATTATGTTTTTCGCTTAAAAGTAAAAACAAAGGGTTAATCAGTATGTCGAAGAAGGACTATTCAATGGGCAAAAGAAAAGCGACAATAGGAGAAACAATGATTTACAAAAACAAACTACAGAGAAAACTCAAGACTGAAAAACAAGAACTAAAAATCGAGGGTGAACTCAGGTGCATCGGAAGGGCTAAGCAGTTCCTGCTCTACTAGTGACACCCAACACTAGTAATGTGAGCCAGTTTAACATAAATAGTATGCCAACTAAACCAAGAGCTATCATTCTTAACATGTGTATCTGTTAGATGGCCAAAGAGAGGTTATGTTTTTAAATCAAAATGCATTTTTGCTTGGAAAGTTTGATTCAAATACGAGAATTGACACCAGAAGCATTTAAGATATTTAAATGTGAATTGATTTTCATGTAAAATGGACTAATATACTAGACAGATATCATAATGATACATTTGCAGTATCTTTGCTTTCTGATCAGTTTCTAACTAAGTAGAGAACAGCAGTCTTCGAAATTAAATATAATATGTTACTACTATTTATATTTTAATCGAGAATATTGAGATTTATTACCAGGGATCGTCCTCAGAATGGACTTACAATTTGTAAACATTGGAGGCCTAACTATTCAGAACAAAGCAAAGCATAAGTTTCCATATGTGTTACAGTCTTCGAAATTAGGCGGTAGTCCGAAGTCCGTGGCGTGTACAATTGTACACAGGCGTATAATATGAGTAGTTCCACAAGTCCGACGGGCCTGTGAAAAAAAAGTCATATAGTTTCAAAAGTTGATTTCATAAGATATTGTGTGTAGATATTTAGTTTATTGTTCTCCGTTTTCAGTTGCTGCCGAGTCAATGCAAAAAATGGGTAGGCAAACAAGTCCTTTTAAGAATTTCCGATATTCGAAATAGATTTAGGTGTGTCTGTGTTTTGCAATTTGATTGGTTGATATTTTTACCATCATATACATGTAGGTTTTAAAAAAGGACGAGAAGCAAGGCTCACATTAGAGGGCGAAGTAGTTGCCTTGTGAAGGTTGACTTCGATTTCTCGTTGGTCAAAAGCGAAGTTCAAGTAGCCTTGTAATTTTGAAGAGTCACCCTATGTTGCCCGCATATTTTTGCCACGTGCCCCTATGAAAATATCGATTTCGTGTTTATTGAATTCTATGGTATTCATTAAGTATTTTGAAAGTGACTTTCTTGAAAAGTAATCCATTTCGGTTTAAAGAAACTTTAATTTCGTTCAATATCACACAAAAATGGCACCACGAGAGGGGGGGGGGGGGGGCGCAGTCAGACAGTGTGCTACGGGAAATGTTGATCGAAGCTACTTTTAACCAAACAAACATTTGATTTATTTTTTCTCAATCCTGTGACATAAAGTCAGAGTTCTCATATATAATATGTTCATATTTGAGAAGGTTGGTCATTCAAAATTCGTTGAAATGCACGGAGACACTTCAGATTTTTGTCGATCAGCTTCCAAATCCGATCGGTATTTTTTATTAATTGCGATCTATTTATAGAACTGTTGCTGACAGACCTCTGTCTACGTTAATACCTCTGCAGTTAGAAAATAGACTTTGAACTACAGTAGTTTTGTTCCATTGTTGCACTCTGATTTGAGGTCTGACAAATAATAATTACAATCTTTACTTGCTTCAGTTTATGACTGTCAGTGTCAATATACGTTCGTGCTATATTTGCATTCCCTAGCTATCTATATATAGTTGGACCGTTGAGCAAATTGGCATATACATATTTCTTCTGCTGAAGGCTACACAAATATGACTTTTTGCATTTTGTGTGGTATTAATTCAAAGCATAGTGATATTTAAAAATAAAAGGGGGGGAGGTACACATTAAAAATTGTCACCAAATTATATGTCACACGCAATGATGACACCACAAGTTTTTGTTATAAGAGTCTTATAACAATATTGGTTGTGATGATGATGATATGGAATATACTAAGGATGCTATTGACAATATGATTTTAAAATTTTCAGGAGATTAATATAAACATGAATCCAAAATAAAGTGTATTTTTTTACCCACATTTTGGTCTTACCTAATGCATAATTGACATGTCCACATAATATTTGGTACATCTTCATCTTTTGAGTTTTGGTGGATCGAATTAATGGTCATTAATGTAGTTTTCAAATTCGGGCCTGTAGAATTGATGGTGGGCCTGTAAATATTTGAACTTACAGGCCCGGTGGGCTTGTAAGGTAAAAAGTTAAGCGTGAAGACTGGAACAGTCCAATTCACATTGTAATCGGAAATTGGTGCCAAATTGGTATTAAGATCTTACAGAGAATATTAATGTATCATTAACTATGTCCAGATATGACAGTCATCTTGTCAATAGCCATCTAATAACCTTATATATGTAATTAAGATTTGTCTTTCTTGTATTTAATAAGAAGACATGTTTACCATGTTCACCTAAGTTCAGCGGTGGAAGCCAGCTTAGATTTCTAATTCGCACCTCCAATAAAAAGCTAAAAAGAATATACAAGACCATCCAAATATCATCTAAGTGTCGTTTGGGTTTACTCAGCTTTGTAGTTTCTAATTAGACATATTTTTCCCAATAGAGTGCTTGTTACCTTGGATTTCCGATCAACACCCAATGAATATTCATGTCAACATTAATTTACATCAGTAAAGTGGTTTTGTAAATGAAGATAACCAACCAGTCAAGAAATAAAACAAGATATGATTATAATCTAACGATTATGAAGTCTCCCAAACCGGCCACTTTGCATTGTGACAAATTGGTGGCCATTTTGAAAATGGAGACCAGTAGAAATTTGTCAATGTCGGGAATCCATTCAGGACATCATAATCTACCTACATATGAAATTTTGTTGAAATCGAACAATGTTGAATTTGTGCGTTATTGTGGCGTCCATTTTGAAAATGGCGACCGATAGAAATTTTTCGATGCTGGGAATCAATTTGGGACATCATAATCTACCTACATATGAAATGTTAAAATCGAACAATGTTGAATTTGTGCGAATTGTGGCAGCCATTTTGAAAATGGCGACCGGTAGAATTTTTTCGATGTCAGGAATCAATTCAGCACATCATAATCTACCTACATATGAAATGTCGTTGAAATCGGACAATGTTGAATTTTTGCGGTATTGTGGTGGCTATTTTGAAAATGGCGACCGGTAGAAATTTTTCAAGGTCGGGAATAATTTCGGGACATCAGTATCTACCCACATATCAAATTTTACTGCCGATTTGTTATGCTGTGTTTTGGCAGCCATTTTAAAAATGGCCAAAATTTTGAAAATTTTGAAGACGCATACTTGCTCCTCTAATGGTGACCTATCATTATGTCAAATGTTATGTCTCTATCATTATCCATTTAAAAGCTATCAACATTAATGTACGCAATTTCATCTTCCCCATAGGATTCTATAGTAAGTCCCACCCCCTTTGAACCCCTCAAAATATGACTTTATCCCCCTTTACCACAAAGCTGAAAACTTTAGGACCAACTAGAAACATATATGTACAACTCCACCAAGTTTCATGAAATTCTGTCCAGTAGATCCTGAGATCTGCCGTGGACACGTTCATGTCGCAAAGATAGAAAGGAGAATAATAATAATAATAAGAAACGGAGCAAAAACAATAACTCTCCAAACGTTGTTTGGGAGACTTAAATAACTCGCATGATCCTTTGCGATTATACCAGGTTAACAAAACTTTACATTTCATAATTCGCCCTCGTTTATGAAATTATCAAAAAAGATGTTCACTCTGTGTTACTTCTGAACAATTTAAATGTCAAAGTAAAATGTTGACTCGTAAATTCTTGGGATTTTTCAGATGCCATTCTTATTAACACTTTCAATGTATTATTGACATTGTTTATAATGCTAATTTCATTATTGACCTATATTGGCTATATTTCATAAACGTTTGCTTCATTACCATGGCTATTCATTAAAATAAAAAAAGCGAAAAAGTTATCCCGAAACTCATACGAGTAAACAAAACTTTACATTTCTCTATTTTATTCTCGTTCCATCACTTTATGAAATATAAAATTACATACATTGCTGCTGTATCAATCTCTTTATCGTCGTCAGGAACATCTGAAAACCAAACATTTGATGATAATAGATAGAATGACTTAATAAACGTAAGAGAAACAGAATTGACAATCCACAGAAACTGGCAACATATATTGGGTACACAAGACACAAGACGAAGACAAACAAAACACAACACAATTACTAACACTAGATGCAAAATGATAAATATACATGCGGGTGGTTTCTACACCTACAATTATCAAGCAATAATCTTTTTTGTTCTTTCCAATTAAAAGTTTTATTTGATATCTTTACATTTGTTAGTGAGAGAAACATAAAATACCAGTACCTTATTCTGGCTTCGTTAATATTAATAGCATGTTATAGAAATAGTGTTAGTGTTTTAGTACAATACAATTAAGATTGATCAATACATTCAATACTGATTTTGAGAGTAATATCAAGTGTTTCTAATTTTAGGATTGTTTGTTTGCTTCCTATATACTTTCGTTTTTGACACACATGTTGGGAGATATGAAAAATTTAACATGTTTTTTTGTTTTTATCAATTTTATATGTGGAATTATTTTATTATTCAATACAATGGAGATAAAATATACGTTATTTCCGAAATTAATATAACTGGAAAATATTTAAGATTGAAAAAGTGATACTTGAAATCACTCTCAATTTCTATTGAACAACATACAACTTTACGTTTTAACAAGGATAATTAATGAATCAAACAATAGAATCTGCATCGTCACACTACTGATTGTAAGTAGATAGCATTTTAGCAGATATGTCTGATATGTAAACAAAAAGAGCAAAACCAGAAACAAAAAAAACAAGATGAACTGTGAGCTAATGCTCACGTATGATACCCCCGCTTTTCGGCAAACAGGAAGTAGAAATCTGACGGGTCAAAAAATGCTTCCCACGATATGGGGTACCTATATGAAGCTTGTGACCAAATATCAGATTTCTGCCATCAATAGTTGCTGAGAAAAATGCGACGAAAAATTAGCATATATCTTCAATGTGTATAAAAATCAACCAAGTCGGCCAACAGGAAGTAGGAATCTGATGGATCTGAAAACGTTTCCCACGATATGGGGTACCGATATGAAGCTTGTGACCAAATATCAGATTTGTGTCATTGATAGTTGCTGAGAAAAATGCGACGAAAAATGTGCATATATCTTCAATGTGTATAAAAATCAACCAAGTCGGCCAACAGGAAGTAGGAATCTCATGGATCCAAAAACGCTTTCCACAATATGGGGTACCGATATGAAGCTTGTGACCAAATATCAGATTTGTGTCATCGATAGTTGCTGAGAAAAATGCGACGAAAAATGTGCATATATGTTCAATGTGTATAAAAACCAACTAAGTCGGCCAACAGGAAGTAGGAATCTGACGGGTCAAGAAACGCTTCCCACGATATGGGGTACCTATATGAAGCTTGTGACCAAATATCAGATATCTGCCATCAATAGTTGCTGAGAAAAATGTGACGAAAAATGAGCATATACATGTATGTTCAATGTGTATAAAAATCAACCAAGTCGGCCAACAGGAAGTAGGAATCTGATTGGTCCAAAAACGCTTCCCACGATATGGGGTACCGATATGAAGCTTGTGACCAAATATCAGATTTGTGTCATCGATAGTTGCTGAAAAAAATACGACGAAAAATGTGCATATATGTTCAATGTGTATTAAAACCAACTAAGTCGGCAAACAGGAAGTAGGAATCTGACGAGTCCAAAAACGCTACCCATAATATGGCATATATATCTATATGAAGCTTAGGACCAAATATCAGATTTCTGCCATTGATAGTTGCTGAGAAAAATGCGACGAAAAATAGCTTGGACGGACGGAAGGACGGACAGAGGTAAAACAGTATACCCCCCTCCCCCTCTGGGGGGCGGGGGTATAAAAACAAACAAAATGTAGAGAAACACACACATAAATTTATACAGAAAATAAACACACAAAAGAAGAAAATACAAACACATAAGACTCAGAGGCAACACATAGTGTGTGACATACACATTATTTGTACAATATATGTTATACTAACAGAATAAACATACATTCATACAATCCCACACATGCCTGCATGCATATATACCTACACATACATACACACACATACATATACATATGCATATACATACATACACACACACACACACACATATATATATATATATATGTATATTATACAAACGTCTAGAAGCAAGTGACAACCATACAATATATCTGTCCCACTGGATCTCAAAGTTACTAAGGATACTAGGTTAATACTAAATATTATCTACGTCTGAAAATTAAACCAAACAGTGTTAGAAGATGTGGTCGAGTGATCTAGGGCTAAGCGAATGGTGCTGCAGTGTATCAATGGTGTGAGTTCAAATCCCGTCGAAGGAAGAACAAAAATTTGACAGCTCTAAAATCTAATTCTAACACTGTTTGGTTTAATTTTCAGACGTATATATACCTGT
The DNA here is from genome assembly GCA_963680875.1 of Bathymodiolus brooksi. Lineage (NCBI taxonomy): Eukaryota > Metazoa > Mollusca > Bivalvia > Mytilida > Modiolidae > Bathymodiolus > Bathymodiolus brooksi. The sequence continues at coordinate 43,903,058 of OY804586.1, forward strand.
ATATATATATATACCTCTGAAAATTAATCCAAACAATGTACATGTATATATATATATATATATATATATATATATATATATATATATATAATATATATTCCTTATGAGAGAAGGAAACCCTTCGACTATTGAAGCTATATCTTTTTAGCAGATGTGGTCGAGTGATCTAGTGCGCTGGACATAAGGCTAAGTGATTGGTGCTGCAGTGTATCAATGGTGTGAGTTCAAATCCCGTCGAGGGAAGAACACAAATTTGACAGCTCAAAGATCTAATTCTAACACTGTCATGTTTAATTTTCAGACATATATCCACATACATATACATCCACATAAGTATTTATATGCAACTATTACGGTCATAATTAGGTTCGATAACTCTGTAATGACTTCTCGACTGGTACCTATGTTTTCTCCGGAAACAGTAGAATAATAAAAGAAGGTAACAAATTTTACAGGTGGCGCTACGATTCCTAATAGCATTTTCCTTTTAAATCGGTATTTTTCTTTATTGAAAAGCTAATAAATATGAGAAAAATTAAAATCTGTTGCATGAATAGACTTCAATATAGGAATAAGAAAAATCCAACTATTCCAGTCATAATCAGGTTCGATTACTTACTCTGTAATTAATTATGATCTAGCTTTCGATAACCCGTTTATATCAGAAACATATAAAATAATATATCTCTGATCATATATTGTACTGATATAACATGTAAAATGCATTTTTTTTTAGGTAATCAGTGAATTCATTTGTCTGAGAGTTAAGATATTGTTCAGATGAATTATTTAATGTAACTTTTACATTAAAATGTGAAATTTACTATTAAAATTCTTCCATTTAAAAAATAATCGGTTCAACACATTCAGCATTCTTGCAGCGAAAAGTGAAGATTTAGAAAATTAAATACCTATGCTTGAGGTTACAAAAGATTTGAACGTTAAAATAAGTGTTTAGGAGTTGGAAAGGATAGCCAAAATCGGATCGGGATACATAATGTTGCCTATTCATTTTGTCGTTTCCCCTCTTGTTTGTTGTTTGGTTTTTTGTAAATAAAAGGTTTTGCTTCTGTGCAAAAATGTAGTTTTTATTTAACAGGATAGCCAAAATCGCTTAATGCTACATATTTGTATATACACCTTTGTTGTCATTTTTACTGGTCGAATTATATTATTTAAAAAGTGTGTGAATTGATATTATTTACCAGTACAATAATACAGGAAACAAGATATGATTATAATCTAACGATTATGAAGTCTGCCAAACCGGCCACTGACACTATCTACCCACATATCAAATTTTGATGATATCGGACAATGTTGAATTTTTACCCCCCATTTTTATGCCGTGGTTTGGCAGCCATTTTGAAAATGGCAGACATCTTGAAAACGCAGAATTGCTCCTCTAATGGTGACCTATCACTATGTCAAAATTTATGTCTCTATCATTATCCAGTTAGAAGTTATCAACATTAATGTACGAAATTTCAAGTTTCCCATAAGATTCTATAGTAACCCCCACCCCCTTTGAACCCCCAAAAATATGGCTTTAACCACGTTTACCACAAATCTGAAAACTTTATGATCAACTAGAAACATATATATATATAACTCCACCAAGTTTCATGAAATTCTGTCCTGCAGTTCCTGAGATCTGCCGTGGACAAGTTCATGGTGCACGGAAAGAAAGGAGAATTAACAAGAACAAGAATAATAATAATAATAATAATAATAAGAAACGGAGCAAAAACAATAAGTCTCCAAACGTTGTTTGGGAGACTTAATAATCACACCGGGGGGTTCTGACATTTTTCTACGAAGTCGTATATGATCGCTTTTCACCTACTTTTGTTATGGATGCTGTTGCCTAGCAATTTTAAAGAAGAAAATATTTTCTAACTTTTTGATTGGAGAATAATACAAATTTGGTAAGAGTTCGGAGAACAGAGTTAAACTATTTGCAGTGATTTTCCGACTGTTTTTTTGGGCCGAATATCGGCCCCGATGTGAAAAAAGTTTTTTCCCCAATTTAATGGGAGAAAATTCCCAATAGCGTGGTAATAAAATTATTCGTAAAAACTGGTTAATAAAAGGTTTTTCAAATGAAATTAAAAGTTGAACATTTTCACGCTTATGACCTGGTTTCTATTTGTTTTGATTAACCAAGCGAAATACTACGCACAAGATACCGGGAACCAGTACAGTATATTGGGTCGCTTGATTTGTTTACCGGACTGCGACAAAACTTCAGAAAAACGAAAGCGGAAATCCGTAGTACAATGTATTTGGAATAAATGTTTACTTAAATAAATTTAATATAAAATTTTAATAAACTAGTGGGAAAATTTTAATAAACTAGTGGGCTGAGCCTGTGTCGCTCACCTTTCATTCTGCTTTGAGGAAACTTAATACAGAACATTCCATAGGTGCTTCCCTCCAAACTTCAGCTCATTTTGGCAAAGCAGTTTCTGAGAAGATTTTTAGAAATCGACCAATCTAAAACAGGAATTGCCTGTGGCAGCCATGTTTGTTAATGCATCAAAACGAAATGAGCAAATTCTATAGAGGACCTTCCATAGATCCTGCTTACCAGGTTTCATATCATTTGGCCAAGCGGTTTCAGAGGAAAAGCTGTTTTAGAATCGACCAATAAGAAACAAAAATTGCCTATGACGCCCATGTTTGTTAACGGATCAAAACAGAAAGAGCAAATCCCATAGAAGACCTTCCATAGATGCATCCTACCACGTTTCGGTCCATTTGGTCAAGCTGTTTCAGAGTAGAAGATTTTTAGAAATCGACCAATCAGAAACAAGAATTGCCTGTGGTGGCCATGTTTGTGAATGGATTGGGACAAAATGATCAATCTTTATAGAACACCTTCCATAGATGCTTTCTACCAAGCTTTGGTTCATTTGGCAAAGCAGTTTCAGAGGAAAATATTTTTTAGAAATCAATCAATCAGAAACAAGAATTGTCTGTGGTGGCCATGTTTGTTAATGGATTGGGATGAAATGAGCAATCGTAGCAGAGGACTTTCCATAGATACTTCTACCAAGTTACGGTTCATTTGGATAAATGGTTTCAGAAGAGAAGAATCTAAAAAATCAGCCAATAAGAAACATGAATAGCGTGTGGTGGCCATGTTTGTTAACGGATCGGGACTGGATGAGCAATCGTTTTAGAGGACCTTCCATAGAGGTTCCTACCATGTTTCGGATCAGGTGGTTTCAGATAAGATTTTTTTAGAAATCAACCAATCAGAAAAAAGAATTGCCTGTGGTGGCCATATTTGTAAATGGATCGGGACGAAATGAGCACTCTTTCTAGAGGACCGCCCATAAATGCCTGCTACCAAGTTTCGGTTCATTTGGCCAAGCGTTTTCAGAGGATAAGAATTTTAAAAATCAGCCAATCAGAAACAAGAGTCGCCTGTGGTGGCCATGTTTGTTAACAGATTGGGACGAAATGAGCAATCTTTACAGAAGATCTTCCATAGATGCTTCCTACCAAGTTTCGGTTCATTTTGCCATACGGTTTCAGAGGAGAAGATTTTTAAAAATCTGTATAGAGATAACTGCATTTTGAATACAGATATCTATATTTAAACAAGAGTTATCTTTCTTTTGAAAGAGAAGATATTTTAGAAATCAACCAATCAGAAACAAGAATTACCTGTGGCGGCTATGTTTGTTATCCAATCGGGAAAAAATTAGCAATCTTTATAGAGGACCTTCCATAGATGCTTCCTACCAAGTTTCGTTTCATTTGGACAAGCGGTTTCAGAGGAGAAGATTTTTAAACATCGGCCTATCAGAAAGTAGAATTGCCTTTGGCGACCATGTTTGTCAATGGATCGGGACGAAATGAGCAATGTTTATAGAGGACCTTCAATAGATGCTTCCTATCAAATTTCAGTTCATTTGGGAAAGCGGTTTCAGAGGAGAAGATTTTTTAGAAACCAACCAATCAGAAACAGGAATGGCCTGTGGTGACCATGTTTGTAAACAGATTAGAAGTAAATGAGCAATCTAGATAGAGGACCTTGCAAGGATGCTTCCTACTAAGGTTTGATTCATTTGGCCTGGCGGTTTCAGAGGAGAAGACTTGTTTAGAAATCAACCAATCAGAAACAAGAATGGCATGTGGCGGCCATGTTTGTTAACAGATCGGGACGAAATGAGCAATCTATATAGAGGACCTTCCATAGATGTTTCCTACCAAGTTTCGTTTCATTTGGCCAAGCAGTTTCAGAGGAGAAGATTAAAAAAAATTGGTCAATCAGAAACAAGAATTGCCTGTGGTGGCCATGTTTGTTAATGGATCGGGACAATATGAGTAACCTTTATAAAGGACCTACCATAGATGCTTCCTACCAAGTTTCAGTTCATTTGGCTGAGGGGTTTCAGAGGAGAAGATTAAAATGTGAAAAGTTAACGGACGCCCGACGCCAAGTGATGGACCACTCACGTTGCCTTTGGCAAGGTGGGCTAAAAATTAGAAATATAACATTTCATATCAAGAAATAAAACTCAGAGGTTTCAATGAGTTGTTTCAAGTAATGTCTCTATCAAACCATCAAACATTATGGTATCCACCTTTCATCAAATATACAGTGAAACATGTCTAAACAGAACCCTGAATAAACAGGAATCATGTATAAATAGAACTCTGAATATACAGGAATCATGTATAAATAGAACCCTGAATATAGAGAAATCATGTATAAATAGAACCCTGAATATACAGGAATCATGTATAAATTAAACTATAAAGAAATTCTTTTTGCAGGGAATTTTTGTTAATTTAACTTGCATAAACCCAATACCTGTCTATTCTGACTGGGTTCTATGTACATGTACCACAATAAAACATTTAAGCTTATCTTGTATATCAATATAATAGACATTATAATAGACACAGATATCAGTTAATTACCAAGGCAGGTTTTGTTGTCGCTTGACAGCACCAGTCCATCTTGACAATAACATTCATAAAATCCATCCAAGTTTCTACAATATTGACTACAGCCACCATTATTGTCTAAGCATTCGTTATTATCTGTAAATAAAAACAAAAACAAAAGACAATTGCCCAACTGCAGATTAGGTGCTGTTTCACACTCAGTTTAGGGTATGAGTTATTCTCATTGTTAAAGATCGTTCTGTGACTGAAATGTTGAACAGCAATAAAAGTACTGTTCTGTTACTTTAATTTGTGTACAAGTGAAATGTTGGATAGTCTCTCATGTTCATTTACATCCATATCCTTTCGTACTTATTGATATTGACGAATACATCGTGGTGAAGAAATTCAAAGGAACTACAGAGTAAACTAGAGGCTCAGTGGACTGAGCCTGTGTCGCTCACCTTTCATTCTGCTTTGAGGAAATTTAATACAGAACCTTCCATAGGTGCTTCCCACCAAATATCGGTTCATTTTGGCAAAGCAGTTTCAGATAAGAAGATTTTTAGAAATTGACCAATCTAAAACAGGAATTGCCTGTGGCAGCCATGTTTGTAAATGGATCAAAACAAAATGAGTAATCTCTAGAGGATCTTCCATAGATGCTTCTTACCAAGTTTCATATCATTTAGCCAAGTGGCTTCAGAGGAAAAGCTGTTTTAGAAATTGACCAATAAGAAAGAAGACTTGCCTGTGGCAGCCATTTTTGTTAATTGATAGGGACGAAAAAGGGGTAATCTTTATAGAGGACCTCCATAGATGCATCCTACCAAGTTTCGGTTCATTTGGCCAAGTGGTTCAGAGAAGATTTTTAGAAATCAACCAATCAGAAACAAGAATGGCATGTGGCGGCCATGTTTGTTAATGGATCGGGACGAAATGAGTAATCGTTATAGAGGACCTCCCATAGATGCATCCTACAAAGTTTCGGTACATTTGGCCGAGCAATTTCAGAGGAAAAGATTTTTAAAAATAGGGCAATCAAAAACAAGAATTGCCTGTGGCGGCCATGTTTGTTAACGGATCAGAACGACATAAGCAATCGCAACAGAGGACCTTCCATAGATGCTTCCTACCAAGTTTCGGTTCATTTGGCTAAACGGTTACAGAAGAGAAGAATTTTTTAGATCAGCCAATCAGAAACAAGAGTCGCCTATGGTGGCCATGTTTGTTAACGGATCGAGACGAAACGAGCAATGAGGGCCTTCCATAGATGCTTCCTACCAAGTTTCAGTTCATTTGGCTGAGGGGTTTTAGAGGCATATTTATCTGTAATTCAATTCATAGCTAACTGTATTTTACTAATATCTATATTTAAATTAGTTATCTCCCTTTCCACAGAAAAACAGTTTATTTTATAAAGCATACAATCATAAACATGAATTGCCTGTGGCGGCCATGTTTGTTAATGGGTCGGGACGAAATGAGCAATCTTTATAGAGGACCTTCCATAGATGCTTTCTACCAAGTTTCAGTTCATTTGGCCCAGTGGTTTCAGAGGAGATTTTTAAAAATAGGCCAGTCAGAAACAAGAATTGCCTGTGGTGGCCATGTTTGTTAATGGATCGGGACGAAATTAGCAATCTTTATAGAGAACCTTCCATAGATGCTTCCTGTCAAGTTTCAGTTCATTTGGCTGAGGGGTTTCAGAGGAGAAGATTAAAATGTGAAAGGTTAATGGACGACAGACGACGGACGCCAAGTGATGGCAAAAGCTCACTTTGCCTTTGGCAAGGTGAGCTAAAAATAGTAAATATGTGATGTGATTTACTTTGCTTGATATTTTGCCAATTCATTGGAAATTAAAAACGGAAAACAGTTGATGAAGCGGAATACGCAAATTATTGTTTTAAAGTTAAAATAAAAATGTCACGATGTTGCACAATTCTAAATAATTTGTTAAGAAATTGACGAGTAATGATGGAAGTAAGTACAACTAACTTGAATTCTTTGGATTAAAAAACATTTTTACTTCCCCCAGGAGAAAAATGAGGTTGATGACTTTAATAAAGCTAGTGAAACTGTTTGTGCTTTGAAGCGAGTCCGATCCACTACTGTACCGGTGATGTCGTCTATCTAATCCCATTAAAAAAAACTATTCCAGGTATCCCAATAGGTGTCAAACCAGTAATTCAACCAATCAGAGCTAAGAACATATACAAAAGTAGTCCCTTTTAAAGAAAAAAGTTCCTTTCGCTTTGTTGTATTGTGACAAATACTGAATGGAATGGAATAATTACATTGATAATTGAAGTTAAATGTATAAGGATTATCTTGAGCCCAAATTTGATTGATTTAGTTGTATTTTAATATGGATATGGAGGATTTGATGCATGACCTATAAATAGGGAATTTCTGGGGGATGACAGAGCTATTTTTAGAGTAGGTATTTTCCATAGCCTGGCATTTCACTGCAAGACTTTAAACATGGCCTGATATTTTGACAGAACATAGAGGAATAATGGACACTTCAGAAAATGTATGGTCTTCGAAAGGTTAAACTTAAGATAAAATGGCCAGGTAGGCTCGAAAAAACACAAACTTAGTAGAAAACCTTAAAGAAATTAATTATAGGTTTCACACCTTAAGTTGAAAAACATCAAACTGAACTTTTGTTGCTATCATGTTCAAATTAGCCTAATAATGTCACAACAGACATAGAGTGACATTATTCATACAAAAATGCTACAAAATGCATTGTGGTGTCAGATTACATGGTCAAAATGCATGTTATGTAATATTTTGAAATATTGCTCCCAAACACTGGATATACATGGACAGAGGGTATTGCAACTCATTTTATTTTTATTTATGACTTTATAATTATTGGGAATATGTTATTGAATGTGTTTTTGCAGTAGAATGGCATATAATATTGAAAATATGGTTGATATTAAGAATTTTAAAAATTTCATCATGCACCAGTTTGTTGACTTCAAATATAGAATATGGCGATATCATGATTGGATTTTTTTCAATCCTACAACTTTTTCCTGGTAAATCTTGATAGTTTCAGTTAGAATACATGTACAATGTACTTACAAAATAATATAAGGCTATAGAAAGCAGTTTTAATTGAAAATTATGTAGTAAAAACCTGATAATTTAAGTGATCCCAGAAAAATTATTTTCACTGCTTAGCATTTTCTGTAAATTTTTCAAATTGTCAATTTGCATTTCATGTTTTAGAGTATTGTTTGGCTGTAACAGTACATTTGAACATCCAGCTTACTTAAACAGTGGGAAAAATGATGTGGAAGCAAAAATTTATTGAGTTTTGGGGGAAATTATAGTTTTGTACCATAAGAAATTCCAAAACTTGAATATCAATAAATCATATTTTTGCATATTTGATGGAATTAGAAGGAATTTCAACTGTAGATCTATATACAAAAACTTATGTTATGCCTTAAACTATATAATTTATGAGGTTAAAGCATGAATTAACAAAATTAAGAATGATGTGAACTGATTTTATGGGACGAAAAAGGGGGGGCTAAATGTAAACATTTCATAGTATTTAGCTATTAAATATACAACTGAGGCATATATATGTATAGAAATTGCTTATTATGTTAGAAATTAGCATAATAACTGTAATATATAAGAGAATAGGTAAGCTTTGGTATATTACACAGTCTGAACTCAACAGCTGTAAATGGAGATGTTTTCATTAAAATACTTCAAGGGGGTACCTTTGCATTTGAACACTTATACTTGCAAATATTAGACAGCCACATACCTTATGAGGTTTTTTGTTGTTGATATTGCCTAAGGAATAGAAATAAGGCCAACAAAGGGTTGGAGAAGCAAGTTTTGTTGCTCTTTAGGTGTCAAACCAGTAATTCGACCAATCAGAGCTAAGAACAAATACAAAAGTAGTCCCTTTTAAAGAAAAAAGTTCCTTTCGCTTTGTTGTATTGTGACAAATACTGAATGGAATGGAATAATTAAATTGATAATTGAAGTTAAATGTATAAGGATTATTTTGAGCCCAAATTTGATTGATTTAGTTGTATTTTAATATGGATATGGAGGATTTGATGCATGACCTATTAATAGGAATTTCTGGGGGATGACAGAGCTATTTTTGGAGTAGGTATTTTCCATAGCCTGGCATTTCACTGCAAGACTTTAAACATGGCCTGATATTTTGACAGAACGTAGAGAAATCATGGACGTTTCAGAAAATGTATGGTCTTCGAAAGGTTAAACTAAGATAAAATGGCCAGGTAGGCTCGAAAAAACACAAATTTAGTAGAAAACCTTAAAGAAATTAATTATAGGTTTCACACCAATAGATGTTGTTGCAGTTAATTATGCTGTTTTTGCAATTAGTATCTTTATTAATTATTACCTGTGATGTACCTGTTTTTTATGTCAAATATTGAAGAAAAAGGGGAAATATTTGAGTGAAATAAGTGTTATTAATAAAAATTAGATATTGGAATGAAACATTTTTTTCATATGGAGTGAAATCAAATATGACATAAATAGTAAAATATTTTTTATTAAATATTTGTACTTTTGAAAAAAAACATGAATCATAAGAATTTCATTACAAAATGAATAGTAACAAACATTTATAGCTAAGACATGCTTGTTTATTATTTCATGTAGTTTAAAAAATAAATAATAAGTTCTATGCATGTTGAAATATAAATGTATTGATAGAGATATCACTTATTCATGTATGTATCTATGTTTTTTTTATTAGAATAAAAATGATAGATCAATATATATTAGTTCTCCATTCTCTAATCAAGGTTTACCTGAAGTTAATGAGTTTTTGTTTATACACCCTAAGCCCTAATGTTTTCACATTGTCTATACAATAATTACAGCTATTCCCACTTGAAATTTTAGATTTCTTTAATGAATGTTTAAAAAAGTGGGATTAGGTGGAGTCAACCCTACCTGTCACCGACACTAATTACTGATACACCATGCCCAGAAGCTGAACGCCTTGTTACCACTGCGAATGTCACTCCAAAAACAACCAATTCAAATCCGTTATTACCTAGCACAGCTTCAAATGACATCCAACAACATGTACATAGTGCAAATAGTGGTGATGTTGATATTCGCAATCGGACTGTCACTCTGATTCGGACAGTTGTGCTCCAGAGGTCATGGTACCAGATGCCAGGGTGTTCAGTTCAATGCAAAATGAACAAAAATACCCATGGTTATATGACAGTGTGGTACACCAAGGGTATTTATGTAAGTTTTGTGAACTGTTTTGTGGTCATTCTTCCTCATCACAAGAATGTGTTACTGTTGGCATTAACCTTGGTACAGTATGAATGCTATTCTATTACTGGACCTCCAAACTAATAAATGTATTGCTCTTCCCATCTTTTCCCAAATTCACATCATTTACGTGCTAATTTTCCCAAATATAAGGGACCTGGACCCCAGATACAAATGAGTAGGAAAATCATTGACTTGTAATCAGCATGTCAGATTTAAAGCACTTTGGAATAAGCAAGTCAGATTTAAGGCACTTGTAATAAGCAAGTCATTTAGTAGTTTTCTGATTGGTTGCGTCTGTCATCCTACGCCCCGTACAGACAAAGGGAGTTCGAGTATAATTGATAATATGATTACTTTTAATGGTATATCTGTATTAAACTTTAAATTTAAGAGATATTCAGTTTAATCAAAGTATTATATGTCGTAAAGTTTTATTTCAATGTATTATGTAATCTTCAGGTGAGCGACTGGGGGTATTCAATTCTGAGAAAGTGCCATTTCATCTATTGCATATGTTATTGTTGATTTTACCATGGATAGGAAATAATATGCACCCCTTTTTTTTAGCTCACCTGACCCAAAGGATCATGTGAGCCTTTGTCATCACTTTG